>JAJHZJ010000119.1:0-600000 GCA_023548195.1 Bettongia penicillata ogilbyi
GTTCTCTGAAGCATAGATCGAATGCTTGGCAGCTCAGCTCGAGCAAGAACTTCAGTGTCTGGTACCTATTCTGCCAGGTGATCCTCAGAATCTTCCTAAGACAGTTCAAATGGAAGAGATTCCGTTTCATGGTATGGCGCTGGTAGACTGTCCATGTTTCATTTTTTAAAGACAGACTTGTAGAACAAATGGGAACAACCCATAGACAAGGAGAATTAACAATAGCTAGCTGAGAAATTGGGGGTACTTGAAGTATTTTCAAAATGATCCCTGCTTATTCTTTGGATAAATGTAAATACCTTCTCAAAGACAGTGTATCAGAGTCTTCTTTTTCTTCTTGTAGGTATTTTTAAGGGGATCAAATGAAAGTGTTCTATGGTGATGTTATTATGTTCTGATTTGTCTTTATGGAGGAGGATACAAATATTAGTCAGTGTGGTGCAGCGGCTTTGGAGTCAGAGGACCTCTGCCACTTACTTACTTGGTGACCTTGGGCAAGTCACTAATCTTTTCTTAGCCTTGGTTCTCTCATCTGTAAAAAGAGAGGACTGAAGAATAGGGTCCTTTAAGTCCCTTCCAACTCGAAAACTATGAGTAGGTCCTCCTTACTGTATTGTAAGTCAATCAAATCTGTGCCAGAGAAGGCAGACAGTAATAATTGAGATGCATTCCTTTCTCTCTGAGTTATGCCATTAGAATTAAAGCTTATTTGGAATGGAGAGGGGTTTCCTTGCACAAAGCATTAAGAGCAATTTGTTATTATTAAATGAATGAATTTTAGTTAAGCCTCAAAGTAAAACTTTCAGATAAACAGAAATCAATTATAAAGAAAATCAGGAAGGCAAAATTTTCCTTTTCATGTAGATACATCTCATCGTACAAAAGTTGGATGACAGGAAATAGACTGGTTTATCCCCCCAAACGTGTATCCCATCCACCAAAAAAAAAAAAAAAAATGACAGAACATGCATCGGAGGGCAAAGGAGCGGTAAGCTTGAATGTCATCCGAAACCAAAGACAACATTTGGAGAGACAATCCTCGGCTACTATTACACATGATTTTGAAAAAATGTGCAAACCTAAGCTTCTACCCTATCATTATGGTATGCACACACTTGAATATCTCTTCTTTCCACGCAGCTCTAAATCTAATCACCACCAGGCTTTGACCACTTTGGGGGTGGGAGGAATCATTTCTAGAAAAAAAAAACCTTTGAATCTTTTTCTTTCATATAAATTTCCCCAATTTCTATCCTGGGGACAGTACCTAACCCCCCCACACACACCTTCTTCAGACTGTAGGGAGCACACAGCTCTTAGAACGCTTCGCTGAGCATCCTAATACTCTATCACGTTGTCCTCCCACCCCTGAAACACTGAAACACCAGGAGGTCAAGACGCTACTTCGTAAAACAGGTTTCCATGGTTTTAAGGGTGGCAGGGGATGGGGAAATGCTAAAACTGTACTGAAAGGAGTGTTGGAGAACCAAAAGAGAAATACTTGTAACCCTCAAAGACTGAACTGGACGCAGCATACTTTACCCACTCCTCAATTTTTTGCTGAAAAAAAAAATTCTCCATAAGCCTCACTGCTCACACACCCCACTCCGCGAACTCAAATCCTCCTTCTCCCCATCGGGATGCCCACTGATACGGTGAAGCACACCAGTAGCTCCGGGCCCACCCACTCCCGCCCCCGCCCCCGCGGCCAGGTCCAATGAGCGCCGCTCTTGGGGGCTAGGCCTCCGATGATAGGTTTGCAGGGCCTGCCGCTCTCAAGACGCGGCCCGCCCCCTTTCTCCGCCCTTCCCCTCCCTTTTTTCTTTCTCTCCCTTCCCCAAGCTGGAGGGGCCGGAGCATCAGGGGGAGTAGCCCAGCCGGGAGAGCAGCCGCGGCGTAGTTGCAGTTGCGCCATCTGTCAGGAGCGGGGCAGGGAGGAGGGGAGGAGAAGGAGGAAGAGGAGGAGGAGAGGGAGAAGGAGAAGAAGGAGAGGGTGGAGGAGAAGGAGGAGGAGGAGAGGGAGAAGGAGGAAGGCTCGCCGTGCGGAGGAGCAGCCGCGCGAGGAGCGGGAGGCCACGGCCCCTGAGAGCCCCCTCCTTCCCTCGCCAGCCGGGGCGGCGCAGCGCTTAGCTCCCGACGCCCACCCCAGGGCGGTGGGGGTGGTTTGCCGAGCGCCCGCACCAAAGCCGCCGCCTCCCAGAGCGGCAGCTGGTACCCGGAGGGAGCCGGCCGCCCGGGGCTGGGGGGGAGAGACCCTGGCGCTGTCCTCCTGCCGCTCCTCCTCCTCCTCCTGCGCCCGCCCCCTCGGAAGGGTCCCCTGCCTGCCTCCCCGGGAGCCCGCAGAGGAGCAGCCGGAGCCGGAGCTGCCGCCGCCCCCGCCGCACCGGGAGAGGACCATGTGAATGGGGCTCGGAGCCTCAGGTAAGCGGGGCGGGGTGGGCGGGGGCGAGGATGCTGCAGCGGCCGCCGCAGCCGCCGGCGCCCGGGGTTAGGCTGCGCCTCCTCCTCCTCCGGAGCCCGCACCTCCGGCCGTCGGGGTCGGGCGCCGCGCGGCCGCCGCAGCTCGCCAGCCTTCTCCGGACCCTGACAGCCGCCCGGCGCGGGCTTCCCTGCGGCTGCCTCGGCGCGGCGGACGAGGCTCGGGGGAGCGGAGCCCGCCCCCACCCGGGAAGGACTGGACTGAAGCCGGGCTTGGGCTCGGGAGGGAGAAGCGGGTTCCGCCCCTGCCGTGCTGGTGGAGCCCCCCGCCCCCACCCCGGGGGACCCTGGCGGAGTGTGTTGCTATAATGACAGGGATGATGTAATCATTTAATAATTGATGATTCCCAGTAAGCCGGGGCTTGGCCCCCTGCTGCTCCCCCTCCACCTCTCCATCCTCTCGCGGTCCCTATAGCTGACGATTTCCCATGCCCATCCTCCTGCGGGTTTCCATCACCTCCCTAGGCGACTTCCCCCACCTTCCCCTCCACTCTTCTCTCCCTTCCCCCAATTTCCCTTTCCTTTTGCTTCCCCTCGTCTTCCGCCTCTCCTTCTGCTCCCCTCAGGCTTTTCTTTTCTCCTCCCCCTCTGCCTCACCCTCTTACCCCTCTCCACCTTCCCCTCAGCCCCCCTGCGTTTCCTCTCTACTTCCCCAGATCATTTGCTGCTTTTTGTCTCCTCCTTTCTCTTATCTTTAAGCCCACAGACTGAGGGTAGTGAGCCAGAAAGAGGCAACTAAGACTCCTCACAGGGCGTTTATTTGCTGTGACTAACTGCAAAAAAGGAAGAGAGGAAGGGAGGGGGGCATGATAAAAGTATCCTCCCTTTTCTTTCCCTCAAATAAATCTCACAGGCTCTGTGTGTGTGTGTTTGTGGGTTACACAAAGGGTCCTTTCAGTTCCTAGAGAAGAGACACACAAAATAACCCAAGGATGGTGGGGTTTCCTGCTTGTTTCTGTTCCCTAGGGCTTCCCTTTCTCTTTCCAGAGTAGGCAGGAGATCTTCTCTCTCACATCCCCTTTCCTGCCACATTTGGGGGAAAGATAAAGGGCACCAAATGCCAATTTGTGGGCATTTAATAAAGTCCCAGGAACTGTAGGTGATTTGGAACTGGACCATCCATTTTCTCATGCTTGTTATTGTGTGTGTGTGTGTGTGTGTCTGTGTGTGTTTAAAGGTTTCAGCAGCTTAGAGAAGTTTCCTTTCAGCATTAGATGGCTTCTTTCCTGACTCCGTTTTGTGGGGAGGGTGCTAGGGGCCTGGAGTTAAGGCTATGTTGGTGTGTGAAGGAGTAGTTTACTCATGAATCAGAGAATGATATTAATGGGTTGATCCATTTCTTAGTGATAGGGGAGGGAACTGAGAGAGAATTGAGCCTCCAGAAAGACTTCATTTTTTTTCCAATCAAGTATAAGCAGAGACTTTTGTTATGGAATCTCTTTTTTATATTTTCTCTGTCGATGTTGGTGTAGCTTTGTATTTAAGTACTCAGAACCATTATGAAGGCAACAAGACTTGTGTGCCTCTGGAAATACTTCTGGAAACCTTGTCCCTTTCCTGCCTCTGTCTAGCCTTTTTTACTCCCACATCCTTCCTCTCACTACTTGCGTATTTTCTACTCTTTGTGTTCTAACCCTTTCACCCCTAGATCCTGCCCCATATATCCAGTATTCAGGTGAAGATTGTTGGGTTCAGAAACTGTCAGAGGAAGTGGTTTTGTTAAATATCTAAAACTTGGAGGCAAGACTGGCTGCAGACTATAGAAGTTTCTATGGAGTCTTCTGTCAGAACTCTAAACCATCTCTGTCATGACACTCTCTAAGAAAGAGGTCCTTAATCTGTGAACTTTTTTTTTATATTTTGACAACTATTTCAAAATAATTGATTTTCTTTGTAATTCAATAGGTTTTATTTTATATATTTAATAACATTATTCTGAGAAAGAAACCATGGGGCAGTTTATGATAAAAAAAAAGTGAAGAATGGCCCAGCATGTGTGTGTGTGAGTATGTGTGTGTGTGTGAGAGAGAGAGAGAGAGATACAGATACTCCTGCTCTAGGAAGAAATGTAAAGTTGGGTGCATTGTACGCCAATTTCGTAATGGCTAAACTTGAGCATTAAGAGTCTGGTACCAAACCAATACAAATGTGGGGCAATGTCTCCCAAGTTAATTCGGAAAGAATACTTTTTTTTTTTTAAATAAAAGCTTTGTTAGAATTGAGATCCAATCCGTGCATATTTGAATTTTAGAAGGCTTTCATTGTAAGAACTTTTTATTTGGAAAAAGTAATGTGGTTAACGGGTTACTTCTAAAAACAAAGGATGGTTTGTTTTTAGACTCCAGAAGGGCAGTCAGTGCGCTTTAAGCTTAAACTCTGTTGTCTAACCAAAAGTGGCTTCATGGACAAAATTGAATTTGAACAAAACCCCATGCTTTGGATTCTGAAGCTGCTTGTCATAGCATTTCTATTACTTTCTTAGAACATTTTTAGGTCCTTGTGGCCTCTTTAAGTGAACTCTTTTTTTTACATGTTCAAAATAATTCAGTTTTTACTTAATAATCTCATGTAATATAGGAATTTGTCTCCACCTCCTTTTCACAGCAAGACAGTTGACTTATTCCATTCTTTACTCTTAGCTGAATTTCTCTCAGCATAAAGTTTTTGTATACTCTCAGATCAGGGAAGGAACCTTACTGGTCATCTAATCCAGCCTCAGTCATTTTACAGATGAGGCAACTGAGATCTTGAGGTGACTCAGCTAAGGTTAATACAGCTTTGTTAGTGACAGAATTGTGACCAGCACCCAGGGGGCCCTTTATATTACATGCTCCCTCCCTTATTTGGCTCTGAATGGCATCAGATTTGAGTTATTTTGTATAGTTTTTGAGAAGAGAGCTTCCAGATGGGCTGCTAAGACATATTTCAATGCTTTGAGGTCACAAGGCTTTGAAAGCATGTCAGGACCGACAAGCAGATTGAAGAAGGATCAGTCAACATAAGGATAGGGCCTCTATTCAGTTCATGGTGCCAAATTATATTGGTTGGAGCCCTAGGGTAGTGTGCTGTCAGTCTAGCGGCAGACGTGGGATAGGGAGGAGTACCTCCAATCTTTTTTAGGCCAAAATTGATGATGAAGTCTATCTACCATCTGGTGAGGGCTGAAGTAAGAAAATAGTCCTTCCTATTAGGAGGATTTTTTTTCTTTCATTTTGGAGGAGCCCAAGAGTAATAACTGTGCCCTTTTTCTGCTTCAGTACTATTTTTCTCTAGTACTTAGTGACAACAAGATTGGTGGAGAGTTGTTTTAATTGTGGGAAGACCAAACAAGTAGGTGCCAGCAGTTTATTTATTATGACCCACAAGATCAGAGAGAAATCTTTTTGTATCCTGTCAGGGGATAATTTCATTAAAATAAAAACTATTTAAATCCCTAGTCAGGTGCACTATATTGAATTATTTCCCACAAAAATACATGACTATTTTGATATAACCTTAATAGCTATTATAAGCCAAAGACATATTTCAGTTGTTAGAAGAGATTTTACATTTTAAGGCAATGATTTGTTTCGCTATTTCTAGCTGACCTGAAGAAACATCTTTATTTTCATTTTAAAAATCTAATTTGACTCCAGCCTACTCTTTGAGCCTTACTGTGTTCAACTCCCCCCTCAGATATTGCATAAACCTGCTACTTGTTGTCTCTAAAACTGCCTGTCCCCATACCCCCTCTCTGGCTTTTGCCAAAACTGGTCTGTGTGTCTGAAATGGCCATCTTCTTCCTCTAGCTCCATGTTTCGACAGTACATCCAGCCTTCAAGGCCCTTCTCAGGTGCCATCTCCTAAATGAAGCTTTCTCTGATCTCCCATCCGTCCCCATTCTTCCTAATATCTCATCATCCTATAGTAATATGTACATATCATACTCCAATTTTTATTGTAGTCATCTTTGTATTTATCTTCTTCAGAAATATTAGCTGCCAGTCCCCACCCCACCCCCACCCCCTGGAGGCTAAGGGCTATGTTTTATTTACTGTCATATCTCTCCTAGCATGCTACACTGCACGTACTAACTGTTAAATGTTTGCTGAACAAATGAGTTAATTAACGTATACCCCTGTATACATAACTATGTTTTTACTTATATGAAAGCTGCTTTTTCAGTAGATAAGATAGTCTTTGGATGCTCCTTGTCCTTGGGCCAGGTCCCACAAATTCTTAGTGCCACTTATGTGACAAAGCAGAAATTGTCTCCATCTTGAAACCAGAATAACAAAATACTTAACCTGTTAAAAGCATACATAAAACATTTAGGTGTACTGAGTGTTAGGCAAAGCATAGTAGCACTGGTTCTCACCTGGGAAATAGGTTGTTTATTTTGCTTAGCTGTAGTCTAATGTAACTTGACAAGTTTGCATTGCTACCAGTTCAATTCAGAAAACATTTAGTAAGCTTATTGTACAAAGCACTTGGTTAGTTTTGCCTTTTGGATATTTTGAACTGAATGTCTCATATGTACTGTGTCTAAAACAGAATTCTTTCCAAGGTTTCTGTTATTCCCAAGGGCATTACCGTGGTTTGCAACTTTTGACATCATCTTCAACTCCTCTCTTACATATACCACTTAGCTAGTTAGTTTTCCAGTCATGTCATTTCTGTCTGCACAACATATCTCACGTGTTTGTCCTTCCGTCCACTCACACAACCACCAACCTCGTTCAGGCCCAAGTCATCTCTCCCTCCAGACTATTGCAATAGCTTCCTGATGGGCCCCATCCTACCTTTCCAGCCTTCTTACTTGCTACTCCCAACCATACACTCTACAGTCTTGCCATGCTGGCTCACTTGCTGCTCTTCAAATATGGCATCTCCCATCTCTGTTCCTTTGCACTGGCTGCCTCTCATGCCTGAAATGCTCCCCCTCTTTACCTTGCCTGGCATCCTTCAAGAAGACTCAGCTTCCCTTTGGAATGAGGCCTTTCCTTATTGCCCTAACTGTTAATGCCCTTCCAAGGTTACCTTGTATCTGTTTTATCTCCCTTGGCTTTAGAATATAGGCTCTTTGAGGACAAAGACTTCCATTTTATTCCATTGGCCTGAACCATAGTAGACACTAAATACTTGATTGATTGAGACACAAAAATTATGCGGGCTCCTCATCGTCAAGGAAACAATTCATAAATATCCTTGAGGTAGAAGAATGTACTTCGATTAGTTATGAATAACCCTGAATTATTCTCTACCAGTCTTTTTGGCCATGCACAGTATGAGTATATATTTAAGGTGGCATTTTAATACCATGAATTGTCTTACATAATTTAAAAATCTTTTGCCAGTTTATAGGTATCACTGGAGAGTTTCTCCTGAGGTTTATGGTCCCCTCTGGAGTCACAATATATAATCTTTAAGAAGCAACAAGCAGAAACTATGAGAGATTAGTTGAAATTGCCCTTTAAGGACCAAAGGTTAGAGAAGAGACATGAATTATGGAGACAAGTGTGTCACTAAGAATAGGAGAGCTTAGGACGTGGGAGTGAGTCCTTGTGAACTGGAGATAATGATCTTTTTTAAAAGGTGGGGAAGTAGTTTACAAATTATGTTTGTGAAATGACATTGATGGAGGGGGGTAGAGGAGAGCTCAACCATAGGTTTTAAGAAATCCAGTCATCTTGAATTCTTAGAAATGGAAAACACAAGAAGGGGAGCATGGAGAGGGGAGGCAAGTACTTATAAGTAACTTGAACAAGTTTTTTAGTCTTTTAGTCTGGTGATAATTAGTATTAATTATGTTTCAATATGAATTGATTTTTTTTGGCTTTTTGGATTCCTTATGAACATGGAATCAATTCTGCAGATACAGTAAAAGTTTAAATTATGCTTCTCTGCCTTCTCTCTCTCCCCTCCCCACCCCTGAATACTGCAGGTGGTTATTATTCAAGAAAACACTTTGCAGTGTCTTAGTGAATAGATTAGGGGGCGGAGGGAGGATCGTTAAGTTAGAGGTGCTAGTTTACTAAATTTGATCGTTTTTTAACAACTAGAATACATAAGAGCCTCAGTAATTCTATCCAAACAGTCTTGGGTGGTACATAGTACAAGGAGATCTTTGGGTTAAATGTAACTGGACTTGATTAGAACAGAGTAATCCAGGAAAGATATAAATTGAATTGGATTTATGGCCTAATAAAAATGTGGCAAGAAACTATAATGCCCACTGCCTCATGAAACTTAACCATGTTTGTATCTTACTACATTGTAATCTTTGGATGAGAGCTCTTTCCCATTCTCTTCACTGTCTAAGCTTCAGAGTTAGCTTGCATTTTCATAGGATCATAGATCTTTGACTGGAAGGGTCCTTGGAAATCATTTCGCTCTTCTGTCTCCCTTCCCTCATCTTTTATAGATGTAGAAACTTAGACCCAGTGAGGTTAAGTGATTTGTCCACGGTCACAGAGGTATCAAATAACCGACCCTAGTTTTGGACCTAGATGCCCCAACTTCAAAGCCAATTCATCCATCCTGTGCTGTCTTCTCATTACCGAGTACGGTTTGGTGCCTGCTCAGAAGGCTTTTGAAGCAGCAATCAATATGCTATTTACCATGTAACCAGAAACAAAATAGATGAAAATGGCAGTCCTCAGGGAGGGACAGAAAAAGGCAATAAATGCCAAATGTCGGGGAAGCATTTTTGTCTCAGTCCAGTACTAGGAAGTGATCATGGACTGAATTTAGGTTTGTGAAGAAAAGACCATAGGATCATGGATTTTTTGCTGAAAGGGACCCTAGAGGTAGTTGAGTCTTCTTCATTTTACAGATTAGATGCAGTGAGAGGTTCAGTCCAGGGTCACATAGCTAGCAACAGAGTTTTAAAGTTCGAAAAGAACTTTAATAAACGATCTCATTTTATCCCTGTGACAACCCTGTAAGGTATGTGCTACTATTATTTCCATTTTAGGGATGAGAAAATTGAGACTGGAGTGAGGGGTGGAGGGGGAAGGGAATGTTAAATGACTTATCCAGGTTTACATAGCTAGTAAGTACCTGAGACAGGATTTTAACTGTGGTCTCCCAAATTCTAAGGCCAGGGCACTATCCACTAAGTCACCCACCTCCACAACTGGTAATGATCAGTTCCTCATAGAAGAGGACTGTGGAAACTTTACCCATGCCCTACTAGCCAGCACTTTTGGACAGTGCTCCATCATCCTCTTCCTTGGCTAAACCCAGTGTTTAGCCCCCAGGCTAGAAGCCCTTTCTAACCATTCCACAAAGCTTCAAGCCTTAACAGAAAGAGAATTTGCCATGCCAGGACATTTCTGTTGTCAGAGTAAAAGAAACTCCCATCCATAAGAAGGATGGAGCCTTACGGTTGTCTACCAACTCTGCCCATGATGGGAAAAGGTAGATACTTCGAGTACTTCAAGGGCATTCTTTAGCTTCACTGCCAAACTTTGCAATTTTAAGGTGAGGCCTCAAAAAAATGAAGCCACATTCGGGCTGTTAAGCCTGGTTGTGTGATCCCTGGACTCAAGGAGGGGACACCTTTGAAAAGAAAAGAAATAAAAGGAAACCTAGTGCTTCTGGAACCGTAGCTGTTAACATCAGGTACTAAAGTTGTGGAGAAACATCAATTAGGAGAGAGGGAGAGAGAGAGAGAGAGAGAGAGAGAGAGAGAGAGAGAGAGAGAGAGAGAGAGAGAGAGAGAGAGAGAGGGAGGGAGGGAGGGAGAAGGGGAACGAGAGAGAGGGAAGGAGAGAGAGCCCCCATCAGCCAGAAGAGAGGCTGAAGACCATAAATCCCTCATAGAAAGGCCTCTTAACTTCTGTTTTAAAAGGTTTCTAAGTACCTGCCCCTTTTGAATTTGCTGCTGGGGTTTTATCTGATGAATTCAATCACTTTCATTTTCTTCAGAGCTTCCATTCTTGAGGTAGCCAGAAATAGTAAGCTTTCTGTGATGCTGCATAAGGAATCCGTCTGCTTTACTGAAAAATAGGGCTTTGGCAGCAAATAAAAATGAACCAGCTCTCCTTCCTTACTTCTAAACCAATGGCATATTTCCCAATCCACTCTTCCTGAAATCACCAGAAAAATTTACTGGATATATGTAATCCTATGAAATCTTACCAATTAGAATTCAGTTAAAAAGGCAAATAAACAATTTACTTTATTTTACTTGGATGTAGTATCTGTTTTGGTGGCAATGTGCTACTAAAGGACTATAAAGTTGTTGTTTATTTAAAATTGTATTCCCAGAGAATTGGCTGAACAAATGTATTCATCCATTTGATGAACGTTTATCAGACACCTACTGATTAGGCAAGATATTGTACAAGGAGATGCAAAGATCAATGTCACAGTCCCCATCATCATGTTTTCTATTGTCTGTTGGATGAATAAAAGAGCAAAATTTGCTTTTCCAACATACACTTCCTTCATTTCTCTTGAAATCTTCCTGGTCTTCCAAGGTTTAACTTAGATGTCTCCTCTTCCATGAAACTTTCCTCGTTCTAGTCAAAAGCATTTATTACTTCTTCATATCTCTCATAGAACTTCATTCACACTTCTTTTTTCCTGTTTTTTACTTCTTATTATAACTATGGCATAGTAAAAAACACATTGATTTAGCGCCAGAAGGTAAGGATGTAAGTCCTAGCTCTCACACTTAATAGCTATGACTTTGGGGCAACTTTTCTGAGCCTCCATTTCTGCATCTATAGAATGTAGTTAGGGCAGCGAGGTGGTGCAGTGGATAGAGTACCAGTGCAGGAGTCAGGAGGACCTGAGTTCAAATCTCACCTCAGACACTTGAGACTTACTAGCTGTGTGACCTTGGGCAAGTCGCTTAACGCCAATTGCCTCATCCTGGGTCATCTCCAGTCATCCTGATGAATATCAGGTCACTGGATTCAGATGGCTCTGGAGGAGAAGGGAGGCTGGTGACCTGCACAGCCCTCCCTCACTCAAAACAAAGTCAAGTGCAAGTCATGTCATTATTTCTCTGATGGCATAGTCTTCTTTGGCAATGAAGGACAAACACAAACACACACACACACGCACACAAAATGTAGTTAGTAATATTTGCTGGACCTACCTCACACAATTGTTGTGAGGAAAGTGCATACCTTTTAAGTACTATGTAACTGATTTATTATTATTAAAATGCTTTTTAAAACTGTGTAAGTATAGACCATTATTATTGTTGCTAGATATTTCTTTTCTCCCTTATTAGATTGTAAACTCCTTGAGGCCAGAGTAGGGTTTAGTACAGTATCTATCAAAGGCAACATGGAAATAAAATAGCATTGTGCTGGGAATCCTCAGACCATGGTCTGAGTCCTGGCCCTGAGAGTTAACTCTGTCATCATGGGTGACATGATCTTTGTGAGTTTGTTTCCTCACATCTAGAATAGGGATCTTCATAACGGCAAGGCCTATATCATGAGGTTGTGTAAGAAAAGTGCTTTCTGAACCACAAAGGCTACCTAAATGTAAACTATTATTATTATAATTACAGCACAAAATAGTCACTTAATGTTGGAGCAAAATTCAAATCCATTTAATTCAGTGAAAGATAGAAGGCATTTCATTCTTCACTGCCTTCTTGTACTTGACTTTCCTCCAATGCTGCAGTGAAACTGTGATCTCATCAATTTGGGTATTCCCTCCAGTGGTACAGATTGCAGCCTATTTGTGCCTGCCTATCTTTTGTAATTTTTCTTTGATATTGCATGGATATCAGTGGAGTATACAAGCTTAAAATCTATCATCCTTCCTTCTTTTTTTGTTTTTGTCTTTTGGATTTGTTTTTCAAGGCAGTTAGGGTTAAATGACTTTCCCAGGGTCATACAGCTAGCAAATATTAAGCATCTGAGGGCAGATTTGAATTCAGGTCCTAGCCCTGAGACTGGTGCTCTATCTACCATGCCACCTAACAGCCCCTATCCTTCCTTCTTAAAGCAGTGTAGTACATTGGAAAGAATTTTAGATTTGGACAAGCAAATTTAGGACAGGCAGCCTAGGTAAAAATGTTGGCTCTTCTGAACTTCCCGATTACTGTCAAAGCGTGTCTTACAGTCTCCCAGTCTCAGACTCGCAACCTGAGTATCACCCTCTGTTCTTCTCTTTCACCTCCCATAGCCAATCTGTTGCCAAGGCCTATTTTATTCTTCATAACAGCTCTTGTATACAACACACACACATACATACCACACACACTCTTGCTTCTTTATCACCTCATGCCAGCACTGCCAAAGTAACCTGGTTGAGTTCCCTACCTCACATCTTTCTCCACTTTAGTCCATCCTCCATTCAACTCAAAATCTTCATGAAATACTGGTCCAACCATGTCCTCTCTCCTTCCCTTCATTCAGTAAACTCCAGTAGTTCCTATCATCATTAGGATCAAGGATAAACTCCTCATCCAAAGCCCTTCAAAAACTGACTTCCTCCTACCTGTGCAGGCTTTTTACAAACCTGTTCATCTTCACATACACTATCACTCAGTCATACTGACCTCTTTGCTGTCCCTCACAGGCCACACCCCATGTACCAATTTTTTGAATTTTCACTGGTTGTCCTTCAAACCTGGAGTGCTACTCTTCACTCCTGGTTCCTCTGGTTTCCTTGAATTCCTAGCTAAAATGAAGTCTTTCTATATGAAGCCTTTCCCAAACTCTAATGCTTGTGCTTTTCCTTTGTTGTTATCTGTCTGTCTGTCTATCTATCTGTCTGTATCTTGTTCATACATAGTTATTTACATGTTGGATCCCCCATTAGGCTTAGCTTAGATGTCTCCTCTTTCATGAAGCTTTCCTTCTTAATCTCTTCTAGTCAGAGGCAATTGCTCCTTTCTCAGTTCTCTTATGGAACTTTGTTCCCATTTCTTTGTCCTTTCATTTTACTTCTTATTATGATATATCTATAGGATGATGAATACCACATTCATTTGAGGTCAGAAAGTAGGGATATAAATCCCATTTAGCACAGAACTTGGCACATAATAGGCATTCTGTAAATGCTTCTTGACTGACTGCTACTTACTACTTTCATAATCTTGGGCAAGTCACTTAATTTTTATGGGCCTCAGTTTTCCTATAGGGGTGGGGTGTACTAGGCCCATTTCAGCTGTATATCTCTGAGCCTGTTTTTTTTTCCAGTCATACTCTTTTCTGATGGCATCCTTCATGTCATTGCTTTTGTTCCATTGCCCTTTTGGGTGACACTAAATTTCATTTCTTAGGAGACTGGAATATTCCATAAAAGGTAGCCATACAGCATCATGAGAAGAATACTAGTATTAAGAAAGGCTTTTGTTTTAGGGAGAAACCTGTGTGTGCGTATGTATGTATGTATGTGACCCTGGGCAAGTCATTTAAGTCACTTAATCCTGTTTGCCTCAGTTTCCTCATCTGTAAAATGAGCTGGAGAAGGAAATAGCAAACAACTCTAGGATCTTTGTCAAGAAAACCCCAAATGGAGTCATGAAGAGTAGGACATGACTAAGACAGCTAAACAGCAACAGCATGCTGTTCAGCTTACAATCTAGGGAGGGAAATGACATGGAAACAAATAGATCAAAACCGATGAACAGGAAATAATTAAAAAAGGGAAAGCACTGAAATTAAGAGGAATTAGTGAAGGCTTCCTTTAAAAGGTGGGATTTTAGTTGGGACTTAATGAAAGTCAATTGGGTGATTGTAAAGATGTGATCTACTGTGAAATATCACTTGGAAAAGTCTTCCTGTCTGCTTATAGCCTGATCAAGGATTCTCTCATTATGTGTTTAGATTATTCTAATAAATATTTTGTACATATGGGTAAGGTAATCTGTGAGTTAGTAGTTAATGATTTATAGTGTAACCTTTTGGGGGAGTATTAATAAGGTCTGAGATTCCCCCCCCCCAAGCTTCTGATATCTTTCCCTAGAGTCAGTGTGGTATCTGTTAATCAATAAGCATTTATTAAGTTCCTACTATAGGTGCCAAGCACTATTCTAGACACTGATGATAAAAGTAGAGAAAAAGAGACCATCTCTTCTTTCAAAGAGCATATATGTTCTATCAGGGGAGGCCCATACATATTATATAAATGTGTGTATGTGTACATATATATATGTTATATATATGTATGTATGTATAAAGATACAGAATAAATACAAGGTAATTAGGGAGGCAAGGCTTTAGGCAGAGAATGGCACTTGAGCTGCATGTTGAAGGAAGAGAGATTTTTTGAGGTGGAGGTGAGAAGCATTTCATGCTCAGGGAAGTGCTATGGAAAGACATGATGATTGAAGATGGAGTACTCTGTGTAAGGAACAGAAAGAAAACCAGTTTTTCTGGTCTGTAGGATGCATGATATGAAGTACTATATAGTAAGGTCAGAAAGGTAGATTGGAGCCAGGTTGTGAAGGGCTTTAACAGACAATCAGAGGAATTTCTCTTTGACCCTACAAGCAATAAAGAGGCTCCCAAGTCTTTGGAATAGAGAAGAATGACATGATCAGATCTGTCCTTAGACATCTGTGTAGAGGAGGATTGATTAGAATGGGGAGAGACTTGAGGCAGGAAGATCAATTAAGAAGTCATTTCACTAGTCTAGGGAAGAGGTGCTGACGGCTTTTGAACAAAAGTGGTGGTTGTGTAAATAGAAGGACTTAGATTTGAGCAATGTTGTGAAAGTACAAATTTGAAAACTTGCTGGATACACAAGATGAAAGAATGAGTTAATGAGGATAATGCTGAGGTTACAAACCTCAGAGAGAGGAGGTAGGATGTTTTCAACAGAAGGAGGGAAGCTTGCAAAAGGAAAAGGTTTTATGCAAAAAAATAATGAACTCTATTTTGGACATGTTAAGTTTGAGATGTCTCCAGGACAGTGTTTAAAATATATGATAGACAATTGATGATTGAAGCTTGAGAGAAACTGGTGTTGGATATATATATAGATCTTAGAGTCATTGATGTAGAGTCATTAGTTAAAACCTTGGGAAATGATGATGTCTTTGAGCAAGAGTGAAGTGAGAAAAGAGTAGGGAGTTGGTGAACACCTACAATTTAGAGAATTTGATATGGATAAAAAAGACCAGCGAAAGGGTGAAGAAAGAGATGTAGGATGATAGTTTGAGAGGATGATAGGATCTAATAAAGGTTTTTTATGGGTAGGGAAAGACTTGAGAATGCTTGAAAAGAATAGGGAAAAAAATCAATAGATAAAGAGATGTTGAAGAGTAGAGAAAGTAGGGGTATGATTGAGGGGACAGTATACAGGAGAAAATGGCAAGGGATAGAATCAAGGATACATCCTGTAGAGGAATCTGAAACCAGCCCTCAAAGTTATTTGCGTTGAAGATTACCTCAGTGTGGTACAGTGGAAAGAGTACCAGCTCTGGGGGTAGATGACCTGGGCTCAAATTCTACCCGCAACAATGATTACTATTACTACTACTACTAACTAACACTTATTAAAGCCTACTATGTACCACGCATGTGCTAAGTGCATAGCAGTGATTTTGGTGTCTTTGAAAATGAAAAAGATTTGTTATGAAAATGATTACCTTTTCCACTTTTTGTCTGTTGTCCTTTCAGTTTTATCTGTGAATATCCTTGGGATGACTTTATTTAGTTGTATCTTTTCACCAAACTTTCTTTAAGCTTATTTTTTCCACTGTTCCATTCTATTTTATGAGATGATATTTTACAAAATTGTCCTCTATCCTTCTCTGTACAATTTTGAATGAATTTATGTTATAATCTTGGGTTGCCCTTTCCTGCAACATCCTTCAGCTTGGCAAGAATGATAGGATCCTAGATTTACAGCTGAAAGGGACCCGAGAGACCATGTAGGCCAACCCCTTCATTTTACAGATGAGGAAAGCAGGGCTCATTCGAGAAGGTTCAGTGACTTGCTTAGAAGGGTCACCAATGATAGAGTTAAGTTCCAGTTTTGGATATGGAAGCAGTTGCTTTTTTACACATTCACTTGTGCTGGATAAAGAACCACTTTAGTACTCCCTGGTTTGAGTTCCATCACTGCCCTCAACTCAAAGCCTTGGAGATAAAATCATTAATGCCATCCATCCATTCTCTGGTGACTTTGCAGATGCTTACCAATAGGTTAGTTCTTCAAAGGGAAGGCTACATTGCAGATATGTTCAATGGAATGTCCTCTGGAAAAACAATAAGATTTTATAAGTCATCTCAGTAACAAATGACACACTAGGTTGGGTTAGTCAGTACCTTTGCTAAGAGTTTTCCTAAGCTTTACATTGTGACTCACTTTTTGCTCCTGCTTTGTTGCTGCCCAAGCTCTGCTGTCTCCTGGATACGAGACTTTAATGTTGTAAAATGGGAAGAAAAAATAAGAATATTTTATCCAGCCCCCTTCTATGAAATGCTTATACCAGGGTTTCTTAACATAGACCCCATTTTTTGGGATAGTGGTGAACTTAGATGGAAGAAAAAAAAATCATATCTTTTTTACACTGTAGTTTCTTTCCTTTGTAATCCTCTGTATTTTATTTTATGGATTTCAAAATATGATTCTGAGAAAGGATCCATAGGCTACACCAGACTGCCAAAGGGGTCCATGACACAATAACTGTTAAGAACTCCTGACCTAGAGCATTATTGGAAAACAATGGCAAGTTCTGCCTGGTAGCATTCTAAAATGTGGGCAACTAAGAGGTACAGTGGATAGATTTGGAATTAGGAAGACCTGAGTTTGAATCCTGTCTCAGATACTTTGTAGCTGTGTGATTTTGTATAAGTCACTTAACCTCTCTCTGCCTCAGTTTTCTCATTTGTAAAATGAGGATAATAATAGTACCTACTCACAAGATTATTGTGAGGATCAAATGAGTTAACATATGTAAAGTGCTTTGCAGACCTTCAGATGTTGTATAAGTGCTGGCAATTATTCCTCCTCATCCTTCTTTAATTATTTTTGTGTTATTTATTATTATTATTATATGATGTTTTCATGCTTAAATCCCCTTGTCCCCACTTGCCACCTTGCCAAGGAAGATGCTTTCTCTTTTGCTGGTAATGACATTAACATGTAATGTATTTGTACATGATGTTAACTAACACCTGATATACTTATCTAGTTTGTTTTATTTCAGTAAGAACTTGTTTGACTTGCCTCATATGGGGAAGACAGCACCATGCTCAGATCAATGCTTATTAAATGATTTCTGAGGATGAACCTCTCCTTCCATTCTGAGGAGAAGTCTCCTACCCTGTGTTGCCTGTGGCCAGGTGGGATGAGATGCCTTCGAAGGAGCCACCCTGTGTTTCTTTGATGTGATGAGAGCTGGGCCCTTCATTTTTTTTTGAGTTCATTTAGTCGTGCCTATTTTGGGGGGAGTGTAATGCTTTTCATTCTCTTAGCGTGTCTCATCATGGTGCAGAGGCGATCCTGGCTTCTCGAAGGCTATGCCAGTGGGGCACCAGTTCTGGCAGGTCCTTCCAAGTTAGAAAGATTTCATGCACAGTCCTGGTGATGGATGGTGTGTCTGTGGTCTGAGAACCAGCCTAGCCAAGTTTTCAAGAGGCTCATTGTCCAAATTGGCCACAGGGTAGGAATTTTTTGGCCTTAACAACTCCTAAAGATCTTCTCCCAAGTCAGGGAAGTTGCACTTTGCATCAGGCAACGGAAGACCCACATTGAAGGAATTAAGGATTCTGATGGTTGGAGTTGAAATTGCTTTTTTATTACAGCAAAGCCTCTTTGAGGTTAACTGATGATTCTGTGGGGTCATATATGCTAGCAAGGTAGGACACATTTACAGATTTTTACCATGCTAAGAAACTTGCTTATATTCTCTTTGTCATGTTATCAGTTACATTGTTAAGTAGTCATAAACAGAGTAATAAATGAAGACAGATTCTTGATTTCAGACTGCTGTAAAATGAAGTTTGTTTTCTTAGTGGCAAAGATCATTAAATAAAAGTCAGTTTAAAGATGATGGGATAGGAATCATCGAAAAAAGCATTCTTTTCACTATGGAAGAGTCCATTTATGGTTGAACTGGAAACCATAAAAAAGGTTTTGGTTCTAAGCTACTTTTAAAGTTTGAAGTAAAGAACTGAGTTAAAATCACTTTGCAATCTAACTTTAGACCTAAGTGTAATAGTGAGACTAAAACCTGGGAAATAACCAATCACAGTGAATCAACAAACATATTTATTAAATACTTACTGTTTGCATAGGCACTGTGCTAAGTGAAAATAGAAAGATAAAAATGAAATGGACCTTGATCTCAAGGATCTGACATTCTGTAGAGGCTAGGCTTACTCAAGTCACAAATCTACCTTGTAACAAGTGCATGTGCTTTTGTCTTCTGTGGGACTTTTGAGACTAATTGGCCACACAAAAATAAGGGAGAGTCTCTCATCACCTACAATTGCCTATCATTTTCCCCCACTCCACCTAAACACATAGATATATAAGTTTCTACTTCCTCTCACCTTTATTCCTTAAGAGGGAAAATGTATAAAACTATCAACGTGGAGGTCTTTATGAACTACTTTTCCCGTAACTGTAGAATTTTCCATTAAGTCTAGGAGAACAGTCACTTCATTCATTTAAAAAATAAAATAAATATTTATTGAGTGCCTAACATGCAAATAACACTGGGTAAATCAATGTTGGGGTGAAGGGTTGGGGTGAGGGGGAGATAGAGAGAGAGGCACAAAGATAACTGACATTTTCCTGTCCCTTAAGGAGTTTATAATATAGTGCAGTGGATAGAAGATGGATCCAAAATGGCAGGGTGGATTTCAGGAGATGAAGATATGGCTAATTAGATATATGAATATATAAATATGAAGCATATTCTGGCACCAGGGACTGGCTATGTGCATTTGAACTAGCGGACTCTATAGTTAGTATAGCACAGCCCCAGGGTTGTGGTTCTAAAACTGAGTGGATTAAATTACAGAGTCCAGAAAATGGTCTCAGTAGATCTGGCGGTCCAGAGGGAGCAGCAGCAGGACAGATGGCAAGAAGATGCAGGGGAGTGGGGCAGACTGTTGGGTGAAATGCACTGTTTTTAGAGTGCTTTATGTTAGCAAAGTACACAGCTAGTAAGTAAGAGCAGGGAGGATTCAAACCTGTATCTTTCTTGACTCCAAATCAAACAGTTTGTTACAATAATAACTGACATTTATACAGCAATTTTGAGTTTATAGTTTAGGAGAAGAGAAGATTACTTTTCCCCAAAGTCTTTAGACACCAGAAAAACAAAGTACTGTATAAGTAGGGAGGATCATGGCTTCATATAGTGTCACCACACCCAATGACCACCTTCTCTTTCTCTGTTTCAGGATCACTATTTCCTATGCATTCCATGGGTACATTGGGTGGTGGTAAAAGATAAGAAAGTAGCTGTGTTAACTGGAAAAATTAGTGAATAAAAAGCTCCTTTAGAACAGGGAATGTTTTTGTTTTGTCTTTGAACTCCCAGCATTTAGTACAGTGAGTTATACATAGAAGAAGGTACTTAATAGACATTTGTTGAATTAATTGAATTGAGGAAGTTGTTTAAGTGATCTCAGTTGTACAGTGCTGAGTTTGAGGTGCCAGTGAAACTCTTGGCATAAATGTCCAGTATAATAGTTGGAGGTAAGGGACTGGGCTGAGCAGAAAGTTAAGATCTAAAAAAAGAATATCCGGAATCTTCAAGAGGAGATAATTGAATCTAGGAGAATGGGAAAGATCACCAAGGGAAAGTGTAAAAAGAATAGTACATCTAAGGATATAAGGAGATGGAAATGGGTAGAGAAATCACCAATGGAGATCAAAGGAGTGAGCAAAGAAATGAAAACCAGGATTCTACTATGCAACATACTAGTGGATTAGAATGTTTCAGGGGTATGGTGGTCAATGAATGTTTAATACTGCATGCAGGTCAAGAGAATGAGGACTGAGATAAGGTCAGTTTAGGTTATTAAGAAGTCATTGGTTACTTTGTGAGAGTAGTTTTAGTTAAGTGGTGTGTGGGATAGCATGACCCCGCCTTACTCAAATTGGCTGCTCAGAGGGGTTTCAAAGTAAAAACAGGAAATCTCCTTTATTCGGTTCTGGGGAGAAGTGAGCAGTGCCTTCACCAGTAAAGCTGGAGTGGGGAGGCGCATTACGGAAGCAGAATGGCAATTTATATAGACCGTGAAGCAGAAGTCCCCCTCCCACCACTAACCACTATTCTCATTGGCTGAGAAGCATGGTCATACATTCTAGGTGCGAAATCTAACCAATCCCTTTTGGAATCCGATTCAAATTTCCCGCTCCTCGGACCGTTACAAAGCCTGCGAAAATACACGTCATCGTATGCAAATTAGAAATTGAAAATATATGCAAATGAAGCATTGGCGATTCATGCAAATTGGGCATTGAGAATTTATGCAAATCAGGCGGGCCAAAGTGAGGACTGCACACTGTGTGCACATATGCAAAGTAGGTATTGAGGAGTTAGTGACCCATAGGCAGTCATTGATCCTAATGCACTGTATAGCTTTATATGAAAATCACCTGACTCTGGAGGAATCGAAACCTGGGCCTAAGGTCTCTTCTGCTCTAGGGAGGAGTCTCCAAATTACTGAGAAGTCTTCACTAAATCTCTTGCCATTCAGTGTTGAAGCCAGATGCACGGTTAAATGATGTACTGGTAGTTAAAAAATAGAAATGACGAGTGTAGACACCTTTCTTTTGAGATATTTGGTGGTAAAAATGAAATAGCTAGTATTTTAATGAAGGTAACAAGATTAAAAGAAAGTTTTTATTGCTGAGATTTGAGTATGTTTATAGGCATATTTGTAAGTAAAAAAGATAAGAATGAAAAGATTGAGTAGTCATGGAGTTCCAGTTGGATTGGGTTTTTATAACTTCTTTTCAGCAACACCTGACCATCTGGGAGTATGGAAAGCAGACAACGGGGATCACCCAGGGTTTGGGATTGGCATGAATAGAACAACAGAAATTTGTGTAAGCAACAAGGTTTTCTAGAGTTATCAGGAAGCAAGAGAAATCAAAGTAAGGGACAAAGAGACCAGAGGTTTTGATGACTGAAATAAGGAAATATAGCAGGTATAAGGATTTATTTGATCTTGACAGTTAGGTGTCTATGTTCAGACATCACAAACTAAGGTCAGCAGCCTCAAGTGATGAGAAGGTATAACAAAATTATGAGTGCCCCTGAACAGCTTAAGAAAAGTAAAAATGAATATTGCTCTACTGAGGAATTGTTTATGAGGAAATACTTATACTAAGAAAGTCTAGATCTACTTTGGTGATAGTTTAATTTCTCCACTAATCTTTGAGTTCCTTTGCTTTTTTGGAATATGTTATTCCATTGCCTTCTATTGTTTCAAGTGGGAATAGAATAGTCTTGTGTTATTTGAATAGCCTTTCCTTTATAATTGAAGGCCTTTCTCCTAGCTACTGCAGAATATGTTGATTGTTATTGGAACTGTGAAATTTATTCACTGTCTTGGAGGTTGAAGTGTAATTTTTGTTTGTTTGTTTTTCCTGGAGATAACCTTTAGATTCTTTTGATTGATACTTTGCTTTGTGTATTAAGAAGTCCTGAAAGATCTTCTTACACTATTTTATGCATTATGGTGTTCAGGTTTTTTGATTTCTTGTGTTCTTCTGGAAGGTCTGCGATCTTTATGTTGTAGTTATGCATCTTATTTTTGAGATCCTTATGATTTGCTTTTATATAGGTCATGTATTCTTTTGACATTATTGATTTTTGTTTTCCTTCTTCCAGATTGTCCTTCACCCTAGGATATTTGAACTCCCCATCTGTTGCTCTCTCTTCCTTGTTTGGAGAGACTTATTGTGGATTCAAGTTTTTCTATTGTGCTAATAATAAATTATTTCTGTTGTGTATGCCATATATTCTTCCATTTGTTTGTGTTTAAATTCTTTCCTCAAGGTTCTGGTTTGTCTATTGAATTATTCTGGAACATCTTGCTGTGGTTCTGAGCTGTCTTAGGAATCCAAAGGGTTCTGTGTTTCATCAGGTGTTTTTAAATTTTTCATTGTCTTCTAATATTTATTTAGTGACATTTGCAATATTTGAGACGTATTGTTACTCATTTTCCCTTCTGAGTTTAGTGTCTTCCCCTTTGATTTCTCTGGTTGTACTCTAAGTTTTCAACTAAGTTTTCTTCTTTTTGGTAGCTTTGGCGGTTTTAGTCTTTTTCCCCTTATTTTTTATTCCTCACTTTCTAACTCTTTTCACATGGTGAGTTTATCTGTAAGGCTAGACCTCAGAGTTGTCTCAAACCCCCCCAACTCCACTTTGGGAAATTCACTTTCCACTGACCTCATTCCCTCCCCAAGCAATTTCTGAGTGGAAAGGATTGGCCATAGCTGAATTCCAGTCCCTTTTCCTTTTGACTTGTGTAGCCTCACATACTGGCTCCTGCCCTAGTTCTCTCCATTATTTCATTCTCTGGCTGGGTGCTGAGGAATTTTTGCAGTCTTGGAGGGTGATGGGCAGAATGTTTGCCCTCTTGATGTTCCCTAATCTGAAGGACACCATATGCAAAGCAAAGTCTCACACTCATGGGTCTCCCCACTTCCCTACACTTGACTGGGCAGAGTTGCACTACAGTGAATGCTGGGTAAGAGAAGTAAGCAGTGTTGTATCAAAAGAGAATGCAGCCACAGGAAAATTCCTGAGTGGATTTCAGATCATAGGCTTATGGATCAGTTTATGCCCCTTGAATGGGTGATGAGGCAGATGGGGGAAGGATTCTTAGTGGTAATGTTAGGCACTAGTATTCTCTACTGTTAATTCATTCAAATTAATAAAGCTTTGTTGGGTTTCTCAATTTCTTGTCCTGTGGAGACAACTGTAATTGCTATACTTTTGGTGTATAATCCATCTTTTTTACTGTTTTTTAGGGGAGTTAGTGAAGATAGGAGAATGTGTGTAGTCTTTCTTGTTGATCTTGTGACCCCCACTGTTCAAGAATTCATTATTATAGGCAGAGGTCTTGATTTCCTCCAACAATGAAATGCTGCAGTTCTTTGGTAAAAGTCTTGAGTATATATATTTTTAGTTTAGATTTACTTCAGTAATATTTTTATCTTTTGACTATTCTTAGTTGTAACAACAGTATCTGCAATACCTCAGATGAGGAAGACATAGAGAAAAAGCATGAGGATTTTCAGACTTTCTTAAGCCAAAACTCAACTGGCATGCCAGAGATTGGAACCAAATTTTCATTTTTAATGTACCTTTCAGGGATCTAGGATGAACATAAGAAATTAGAATCTCTCAATATAAGAGAAAACTCTCTTCCTCTTTATTCAGTTCCCTTGTACTAAATAAAGCATCTATTTATGAAAGGATCAATTTCCAAGTATAATTTGGAAGTAGTTGCCAGAACATTCAAGTGAAGGGAGGGTAGGGTGAGGATGTGCATACAGGGAGAAGGGGTAGCTTTTTTTTTTTTTTTTTTGGCCCCTTTACATGTGGTATTTCTGACAGTCATAGGAGAAAGATTCTATGTTTAAAAACATATTTCAAAAGTATGCTGTTTCTTACAAAAAATAGTCCTGGTTTATCTCAAATATATGACTGTTATTCGATATTCCTATTTCTATATTTTCCCAATAGAAGACTACAGAGATGCTTAGATTATACATAGGGTCATAGATTTAAAGCTAGCAAAGACCTTAGAAGCAATTCAGTTCATTTTATATTTTACAGGTGAGAAAACTGAGACACAGGGGTAGAGTGATTTGCTTATTGGGCTTGTAGAGCTAGTAAGAATCTGAGGGTGGAATCTGAACCCAAGTCTTCTTCCAATTCTGCATACTATCTACTACTCAAAAAGAGTCTGCATGACCCAATTGCATTTAAGAAGTCAGCCTAGCCATGGAGAGGACTGAGGGAAGTTCTAGTCCCCTGAGGCTTAGGTCAGTGGTAACTGAGGAATAGATGCTGCCTCAGGCATATGTCCTAGGTCAACAGGAAGAGAGAATTTACACTCCTGTGATATCATTGCATAGGGAGAGGGAAATATCTGTGAGAGCAGCCATGTGTAGCTTCTCAGTCCTTAAATCAGGGACTGTACAAAAAAGAAGTAGAAACACTTCAAGAAAGCCTAAAGCATCTGTATCCACATTGGTTTCCCCCATCCCATTTTTCTAATCTTGGCTATTAAGCCATTTATAAATCTCAATTCTGCCCAAGACTGGGATATATCCTGACTATAGAGTGGAGGGAATATGTGACGTAGGCCCACCATTCACATTCGATTTCAGGATAAAATTGAAAGGGAGAATGTCTAAAGAGGAAAAGTAATTTTGTGAAGCTATATAGAAACACAACTGGGTCTCCAAAATTCCAAACTGTAATTATTCCTTCACTAATATCTTCATCTATGATCTTGGGATAAGTTATATTGGTTATGTTTGTCTCAGTTGCTACATTGTAAAATCCTTTGATTTCTCATCTGTAAATTGGGGTTGTGTGTGCAAGGTGATTTCTAGGCTCTTATCTACTTCTAATGTTATTTCTGCTTCCAGTAATGAAGTTTCTGATAGTGAATGCACCTTCATTAACCAAGGAATTAGTACATACAGAAACTATATTCTGTCCTCTTTTTTTTGCCTTTCACTTTAAACCCTGATTATTTGTTTTAGGTAGGATCTTTCCAAGCTGACGGTGGGGAGCATAGAACATGCAACTACCCAAAGTCATAGGATTGTTGGATTCTGGATCTAAAGCTGGGAGGAAATTTAGAGGTTGTCAAATTTAACTCTCTCATTTTACAGAATAGGTAACTGAGATCCAGGGGATGGTCAAATTACTTGCCCAAGGTCACACAGGCAGTGAACGTTACAGCACATGATATGGAGACAGCCAGAAAGTGGTTGGGTTATCCCAAAGCTCAGCAAGATATGGTGAATGTTCACAAATCAGAGCCCAGGGTCACAAAGGTTGGAGATGTCCTTCGGAAACATGGAGGAACCAATACATGCAAAACCAATATAAGTTGTCCCAAGGTCATAGATGAAGGTGTTAGTGAAGGAATAATTACAGTTTGGAATTTGGAAACCCAGTTGTGTTTCTATATAGTTCCACAAAATTGCTTTTCCTCTTTAGACATTCTCCCTTTCAGTTTTATCCTGAATGCTTTTCCAAGGACAGTAAATGGTTTTATCCAGTATGATACTGTTTCCATGGTGACTAATGTATTTTGAAGAGGGTAGGCCGTGTTGGAAGGAGTCTAAAAAAGGACAAACACAGAAGTGTCATAGCATAAAGCATAGGACAATGCACAGCAGAGTTAAGTTTGAGCTTTTTGTATCCTAATGGCAACTTATTTAATAGAAACCTGCCTAACTTGCTCCTAAATATGAGACCATAAATTCTTTACTGCGGCCCCTACTGTCCCATATTTAGCTGACACCATTCCTTTCGTTAGTGCTTGGTTTGTTGTTTTTGTTTAACCCAGCCTCAGGTTTGTTCATTTTGTTTCTTCAGGAGCTTTACATGCATCAGCAGAACTAGGAGAGGGGATCTAAGATAGTTCTACCAATTGGGTTGCATTTATGACCGTTTGTGTATGTAATAGGGTTTGAAAAATGAAGTCATATATGATTATATCCTTTCAAGTCTGAGACTATTTTGTGAGATGATAATAAAAACCACTTTGATCTCCTCAAATGAACCCCAGGGGGAGTGTGGATAATCATCATAATAACTCCCATTTCTATAGTACTTTAAGGTTTACAAAATGCTCTGCTAACAACAATCCTGTGTGGTTGTGAGTTTGGGTATTATTTTCATTTTACAGATAAAGGAACTGAGGCTTAGAATTAGAAGTTCAGTAATTTGCCAAGGTTCACTTTGATAGTAAGTGTCGGGGTCTGGACTTTAACATGCATGTTCTGACTTCCAAGGCCCATGCTTTTTCTTTTTTTTTTTTTTTCTTCCATAGTAGGATACCAGAGTCATGACTTTAGACAAATCATCTAGCAATTAAGTCTGTGGCAGGGTTAGGAAAAGAATTGTAAGAGGTAATTCTTATCTCTCTCCGGCCAAAATTCTGTGCTGAGGTGATGAATTCACAAAATGAAGAGATCTGCTTTCAGGTGGTATATGATATTAAATTTTACTCTTTAGTGGTTGAAAATAGACTCTGAAATTATAATACTGTTCAGGTTTTTAGTGATTTTTTTTCCATCTTGGTTGCCATCCAGATGTTTTGTTATCAGTTTGAACAGTAAAAAGTAAGTTTTTAAGGGTAGGATATGTAAGAATTGCCATCATCCACGGTGCCAGGCTTTCTGCTCTTCCCTTTCAGATTTTCTCCCTTTTCCAGAATCTTTGCCTTTTTCTATCTTGCTATATCTCTGCAAAGAGACCATCCAAATCCACAACCAGCAAGTTTGGCACCCTGGGAAAACACTATAAAAAGGAAAAAAAGAAAAAAGAAAAAAATTGAAATTAATTTTTTAAGATAAACTTGGTTATGGGCCGGGGAGGGAAGACTTTAGGGTACAAGGATTCATGAAGGGAGGATAGACTCTAAGACATCTGGAGACTCTTAACGGGGCAAGTCACCTCTGAGAGAAAGAAACGCGTAGAAACACTGGCTGGGGAAGAACTTACCCAAAGTACATTTAGGGAGAGTAGGAAGCACGCCATCTGGGAACTTTCTCTTTTAACTAATTATTCTTGTTAACTAGTTGGTAGGCTTATTTATTTCTGTCTACTAAAGGAATACAAGTCCCACTGTTGTTCAGTTATGTCTGATTCTTCATGACCTTGTGGACCATATTGTCCATGGGTTTTTCTTGGCGAACATATTATACTTGTTTGCCATTTCTCTCTCTCTAGTGGGCAAAGTAAGGTAAAGTGACTTACCCAGGAGCACACATCTAGTAAGAGTCTAACGTTGGATTTGAATTCAGGTCTTCCTGACTCCATCTAGCTGCTCTGCAAGTCTCATTAAGGTCCTCAATCTTCAATGCTCTGAGATGAAGCCCCAGTAGTCTTGCCCCAGTTAAAGCTTTGGAATTGACTGGGTTAAAGAGGATCATAGATCTTGAGCAGGAAAGGAACCTTGGAGGACAGCTAAATCCAATTGTATCCTAAAATAATTGAGGTCCAGTGAACTTGAGTTTGCTACAGTCACACAGGTAGCAGAGGTGAAATGTGAACTTCGTTCCTCCTCTCATTCCAGATCCAGTGTTCCTTTGACTATACTACAAACATTGCCAATCTTGTCTCCCACATTTTAAAGTGAAGGTTAGGTAAACAGATCATATATTCATTCAACAAACATTTATTAAGTGACAGCTATGTACATGGCACCATGCTAGATGCCAAGGGTACAAAGATTAAAAATGACATTGCCTATAACCTGAAGGAATTTGCATTTTACTGGGAGGTATATGACATATAAACAGATAAGGTTAATACCAGGCAGAGAGTGCTAGGGGAAAAGATCCAGAATTAAGTATTCTATAAAAATTTGAGGCAAGAATGCTGTGCTAGAAAGAATTGCCTCCATCCACTGTTGTGACTGCCTACTAAATCACCAGTGGTGTTTGGCATAAGATAAAAGGATACAAGTAACTCTGGCATAAAGCTCTGTGAATAGGTAAGAGCTATGGATATGTCCCAAAGAGGCTGAATAATAGTAGCAAATGTAAGGTTCACTATTAGCTAAGGTAGCTTCATTCATCCCTTATAACTTACTTTCTGAAATCCTGAAGGAAGCATTGATTGAAGTACACCATCATGGAGATAGCAGCTCCTTGATATTTTGGGAAACTAGGGAAAGATTCTATGCTTGTCTGTACAGTACCCCATCCCAGCTGCTGGACACACAGGAGACTCCAGAGACACTGGATGTATAGGGGAGGTCACAATGCTTTGTTTATCCAGCAGCTGCAGCAGCCGCTGTTGAAGAGTCTTCTATGAAACTGTGCATGTGCCCCTTTGGGCAGGAAGCCTTTGCCTACCCTGTTTTGAAGAAAGCACTGAGAAGTTACTATGTTTGCTATGTGATCATCCTCCCCTTACCCCCTCCATCTATTTCACCCATCCCATTTTCACCCCCTTATTCTGAATTATTGCTGCTTTTTTTGTCTATTTTCTATGACCTAAGTAGGAATGACTAAAGTCATAATGTCCTGTTGGAATGTTCAGTAAGAAAATGTATGACAAGTCATATTAGCCCAATGGCTGGTCTATTCACAGACATCATTTACATTACAGTGTGCTGAATTCTATAATTCTCCCTGTAGTAGTCAATGAATAGAGCTAAGAGAATTGGAGTAAGAAAGAGGCCATTCATTACGTGCCTGGCGTAATGAAGGCTTTTCTGACTGGTCTATAAATATATTAGATCTTTTGAAGAGAATAAAATGAGTTCAAATGGCAGTAGAGAAGATACATTGATTAGTGAAAGTATGCCTCGTTGGCTAGCTCTTCTCCCCACCAAGCCCTCCACCTCCTCTGACATTCCCCTCCCCCAAAAATCCTAGATTATGTTTTGGTTTCTTCTTATGTATACCCAAGAGCTCTGTTTTATTTACAGATGGTGAAGAGATGGTGAACACTTGTAGTCTGTGACTCCTGATCTGTTTTGTGTATTTTAAATCAAAAAGGGAAAACTTGAATAGTGATTTGCCCTTCACTAAGTGGCTAGATCAGTATATTGTCATTTACTGATAGCTAAACAAACATACATAAATTTAAAGGGGATGGTTTTGTTGTTGATGGTTTTGCAGTTTTAAACTTCACTAAGACTTTTGGGACACCCTTTGTATATATGCATGCATCCATTTGCCAGATTTCCTCAAATATAGGCCACATCCTCTCAAACTTATGTAAAGCCTTATTACGGCTAAAGATTGAATTTATAATGATATTATATGATAGTGATAGAAAATGGTATAGGGAATTGCTGGGAGAGAAAATTCCCTGCCTCCCTGAGGCAGCTAGGTAGTTTAGTGCTACCCACACTGTGCCTGGAATCAAGGCAACCTGAGTTCAGATATGATGTTAGACACCTAGTAGAGGTGTGACCTTGGGTAAGTCAGTTAACCTCCCTTTGCCTCTTTCCTCAGTTGTAAAATGAGGATAATAACCTAACTAGGTTATTTTGAGGATCATATGAGATATTTGTAAAGCACTTGACATAATACTTTGCATGTAGAAGGTATTTGGTAAATACTCTTTCTTTCCTTCCCTCCTATCAATGCAGATAAGTACCTTCTGTGCAACTTACATTCTTTGAAAGTTACATAGAGCACTGTGACATGACTTGCCAGCAGTCCATGGGACCTGAAGTCGTCTTCCTATTTTTGAGGCCAGCTCTCTATCTATTATACCACATTGTCTCTAAAACCATATTATATGATTTCTAAATGTAAATTTTTGGTACATACTCATACTTTCCTTTCAAAGAGATCATATTTTAGTTGAGTGGTATGTATTCAGGGATGGCTTATATTCAGACTAATGTACCATACCATACCATACCATACATCTATACACACACACACACACACACATATGTGTGTGTGTGTGTGTGTGTACATCCTAGAAATATTATGGATTGCTAAAATAATATTAAGGATTTCTGTCAGTTCTATCCGTTGATAAACTCTTCCCGACCTCAATATTTAGTCTTTATGTTCTTGTGACCAAAAAAAATGCGTCACTTGATAGACGATCCTTTGGGCCTCTGGTTGGAAGCTCCTAATTGCCCATCAAAGACTGGTGAGCAAGCTATCATCATCTCTTGAGAAAAGCCAGGAAGAATGCTATAATTAAATGCATCATCAAGTGAGCACCCCCAACAAGGTGAACAGGTATAACCAATGGGCAATTCTACCACAGCATCATCTTGCCATAAATGACAAAAAGACTAAGGAAATAATTTCCCTACAAGTAGGGAGGTCAAAGGGAATTTTGCAGTGACCCTGAATAAATTTGTACAGTGTGTGTCTTTCACCTATGGCCAAGTAAATGTTTTCTGCTCATAGATTGGTTCCTCTCTTAGAAAGGGAGGTTAAAAAGGGATTGGAAGAATGGCATTCCACTCTAAAGATTATCAAGAAGAATTAAGTGCCCCTCGAAAAAGGAAAGAGGAGAATCAAGGGTATTTGTTTTGGGGTTTGTTTTTTTTTTTAAACGAGTTAAAGTGTTCTGTCAAGGCAGAAAGGGATTATGACCTATGTTGGGAGGTTGGAGAACTGAAAAATGTAGTACAGTAAAATAAGAGAAAAAGGACCACTGAACATCTGGAGCGAAGTAATAGTTAAGCAGCTCTTATGGAGAAGGAAGCTAGACCCTCTAAGCGATGTCAACAGCAGCTTGAGTCCCAAGAAGTGATGCTATGGATCCATAGATAACTCTAAGAAAGTGATAATCCAGTAAGAGTCCAAGGAAGAAGAGACCTAGTAGTGGTTTTTGGTAACTATCTACTAAGGTAGCTATTTGTCTAGGGAACTTTACTACTAGAGGAGTCTGTTATCTTCCCAAGATATGTATCCAAGACATAGTACAGAGCCTCCTACATCTTGTCAGATTTGATGACCACTACCCCCATTTTTGTGTTTTATGTAGAGACAGAAATATGATATAATAGTGAGAGCTCTGAATTTAGAATAAGAGACATGGGACTCAAATTCTGTTTTTACCACTTAATGAATAAATCATGTAACCTCTCTGGACTTCAGTTTTTCCTTCTGTAAAATGAAGTTAAACTACATGAACTCTAGTGTCTCCTTCAGTTCTAATTCTATGATTCTATGATAGTGACAGAACCTAGGAAACATTGCTAGGATTATAAAGGCTTGGCCAAAAAACTGAAAACTTTAGAGGTGCCAGTATTTTTTTTAATCACTATTACTGATTATAGGCAGAGTATTTGAGCATACCCTAACCTCAGGCTAACTTGAGAAGTGAACAGCTGCTTAAGATCTTATGTAAGAATTTGATTTAGATTTACAAATCACAGCTTAAATCACAGGAATGAATGGCTCTTGACCAGAGATGTTCTACACCTAAAAAGGGCTGGTCAAACCATTTGCCCTTTTGCACAGTTAGATACTGTGGACAATAACAGCTGTAGTACAGTAAGCAGAATAGTAATGGAGTTACCCAAGAGAAAGAGTCCAAGAAAGGACTCACTAACAAAACCCACGGTTCAGATATCTATACACAAATGTACAAAGTATGAGTGCTAAGAAAGATGAACTAGAGATTCTAATGCAAGGAAGACAATTTGATCTCATGGTTATCATTGTGATTTAGTGGAATAGGCACCGTGATTGGCATACAGCTCTGATAGAACATACCTTCTTGAAAAGAAACAGAATAGATAAAAGAGGACTGAAAAGATACATCTATGAGGAAATCTCAGGAACCAAAGAGGGGAAGTATGGTGTTGACATTCAAGGGAAGATTAATATTGGTAACAGAAGCCATATTATCATGTATGTATGCTGTAGACAACCTGAACTGGAGCAGGAAGTAACAGGGAATTTTAAAAAAACATAACAGGCCTGGAGTAGATGCAGGAGAGTGATATGAAATTTCAGGTATCTAGAATTCTGTTGGAGTCATGTCTCTTTGGCAAAATGGACCATAAATTCTTAGCTTACTTTTTTTTTCTTTTAATATAAATTTATTTATTTAACTTTTTACATTCATTTTCACAAAATTTTGGGTTCCAAATTTTCTCCCCATTCATCCCCTCCCCCCACCCCAATACACCGAGCATTCTAATTTCCCCTATCACCAATCTGTCCTTTCTTCTATCATCCCTTCCTTCTCTTGTCCCCATCTTCTCTTTTGTCCTGTAGGGCCAGATGACTTTCTATTCCCCATTAACTGTATTTCTTATTTCCTAGTAGCAAGAACAATACTAAACAGTTGTTCCTAAAACTTTAAGTTCCAAATTCTCCCCATCCCTTCCTCCCCACCCATTCCCTTTCAGAAGGCAGGCAATTCAATATAGGCCATATCTGTGTAGTTTTGCAAATGACTTCCATAATAGTCATGTTATGTAAGACTAACTATATTTCCCTCCATCCTATCCTGCCCCCCCCCATTGTTTCTATTCTGTCTTTTGATCCTGTTCCTCCCCAAGTGTTGACTTCAAATTGCTCCCTCCTCCCATTGCTCTCCCTTCCTTCATCCCCCCCACCCTGTTTATCTCCTTCTCCCCCACTTTCCTGTACTGTAAGATAGGTTTTCATACCAAAATGAGTGTGCATTTTATTCCTTCTTTAGTCGAATGTGATGAGGGTAAACTTCATATTTTTTTCTCAGCTCTCCTCTTTTTCCCTCCACTAAAAAGTCTCCTGCTTGCCTCTTGAATGAGAGATAATTTGCCCCATTCCATTTCACCCTCTCTCCTCCCACTACATTTCTCTCTCACCATTTACCTTAATTTCTTTTAAGATATGGTCCCATCCTATTCAATTCACTCTGTGCTCTCTGTCTCTGTATGTGTGTGCATGTGTGTGTGTGCATGTGTGTGTGTGGTCCCACCAACTACCCAGATACTGAAAAGTTTTTAAGAGTTACAAGTATTGTCTTTCCATGTAGGAATGTAAACAGTTCAACTTTGGTAAGTCCCTTATGACTTCTCTTTGCTGTTTACTTTTTCATGCTTCTTCTCATTCTTGTGTTTGAAAGTCAAATTTTCTTTTCAGCTCTGGTCTTTTCATCAAGAATGCTTGAAAGTCCTCTATTTCATTGAAAGACCATATTTTCCCCTGAAGTATTATACTCAGTTTTGCTGGGTAGGTGATTCTTGAGTCCTAGTTCCGTTGACTTCTGGAATATCCTATTCCACGCCCTTCGATCCCTTAATGTAGAAGCTGCTAGATCTTGGGTTATCCTGATTGTATTTCCACAATACTGAAATTGTTTCTTTCTAGCTGCTTCCAATATTTTCTCCTTGACCTGGAAATTCTGGAATTTGGCCATACTGTTCCTAGGAGTTTCTCTTTTTGGGTCTCATTCAGACGGTGATAGATGGATTCCTTCAATACTTATTTTGCCCTCTGGTTCTGGAATCTCAGGGCAGTTTTCCTTGATAATTTTATGAAAGATGATGTCTAGGCTCTTTTTTTGATCATGGCTTTCAGGTAGTCCCATAATTTTTAAATTGTCTCTCCTGGATCTATTTTCCAGGTCAGTTGTTTTTCCCATGAGATATTTCACATTCTCTTCCATTTTTTCATTCTTTTGGCTTTGTTTTGTGATTTCTTGGTTTCTCAGAGTCATTAGCCTCCATCTGTTCCATTCTAATTTTGAGAGAACTATTCTCTTCAGTGAGCTTTTGAACCTCTTTTTCCATTTGGCTAATTGTGCTTTTGAAAGCATTCTTCTCCTCATTGGCTTTTTGAACCTCTTTTGCCAGTTGAGTGAGCCTATTTTTCAAGGTGTCATTTTCTTCAGCATTTTTTTGGGTCTCCTTTACCAAGGTATTGACCCGTTTTTCATGCTTTTCTTGCATCTCTCTCATTTCTCTTCCCAGTTTTTCCTCCACCTGTCTAACTTGATTTTCAAAATCCTTTCTGAGCTCTTCCATGGCCTTAGCCCAATGGATATCTATTTTGGGTGTTTGGGGTACAGAGGCCTTGACTTCTATGTCTTTCCCTGATGGTAAGCATTGTTCCTCTTCATCAGAAATGAAAGGGGGAAACATCTGTTCACCAGGAAAGTAGCAAAGATTCCATGTGTACACTACGATCTTTCACTAGACACTTTGCCACAAGGGAAAGAGCACTGGTTCTGGAGTCAGAGGATCTGAATTCAAATCTCACCTTTAGTGGGTTCTTCCTCAATGACACCAGTTAACATCTCTGGGCCTCAGTTTCCTCATCTATAAGATGAAGGGTTGAACGAGGTGCCTGCTGAGGGTTCTTCTTCCAGCTCTAGATCTACGCTTTTCCAGAATGAATAAAGCTATTTATCTTTGTAGTCAAAAATTGGGTAGTGTATGGTAGGGGAAGAAATACTAAACTCAGTTAAAATACCTGTTTTTTGGTCTGGCTTTACCTTTGACTCACTACAATTTACTCCTTTGTGCCTCTGTTTTCTCATAGGTAAAATGCATTCCTAATGTCTATTCTAACCTACTTTACAGGGTCTTTATGACAACAGGGTAATAGAAGTAAGAGCCCATCAAAAATGTAAATAGTACATTAATAGTATTAAATTAATAAAAATTTACTTTTAATTATAATTATATATATAATTATAATAATTATTTTTAATAACTAATTTTAATTAATAAAAATTTATTGTTTGTTTAATATTAAATAATTTAATAAAATCAGTCATAGTAAAATCTGACATGGATCCCATGGACATTTAGAGAGATTTCAAAAGAGTTCAGAGAGGAATAGCTAAGATTCCATGGTCTTAGAAGTCAGCATAGGAGAGAGAGGAAGTTCTCAAAAATGAAATTTTGAAGAAAAAAAGCAGAAATTCTTCTTTTGATGAAAGAGGGGCAGAGGGACAGAACTGTCTAAAGAGATCAATGTGGATGCACAGGGAACTCATGTATCAAATTTATTTTTAAAGGTATATAGAAGATGGAAGCACGCCCCAGTGATGCAGGATGATTATAGCAGAGCCCTGTACAATTCTGTAAACACAGGTCTGAAGCTTAAAAATCCAGAATGAGCTGAGCCTGGCAACGAATAATAAGAACACCAAGTAGGACTTTTGTACCTGTATTGAGGAAACTGAGGAGGATCAAAGAAGGACCAGAACTGCTGCTTAGGATGGATAGGAAAATAAAGATAGATGATGGAATGGGAAAAACTAATCAACTTTTATTTTATTCTATTTTTTTTTTTTGCCATCAAGAAGAAAGATGTTTGGAATGGAAAGGACAAAATAAGTTGGTTAATAGGGATTTGGAAACCAAATATATAATGAGAAAATTAGAGTTCTTCATTGAGTTTAGAGTACCAAGATTAAATATATCCCAGGGTACTGGAATGATGCAGCAAATGTGATTTCTATGCCACTGTAAGTGATTGTTAAAAGATGGTGAAGAGTGGGAGAGGTGCCACTGCACTTGAGATATGTAAGTGTCAATCTGACAAAAAAACAAGTAAACAAACTAAAAAGTAAGCCGGTGGAATCTGCGACTATAGGCCAGGGTGTTTGACTTCACAGAATATAGAATATATTGAAGAGATGGTTAGTGAGCATCAAGAAAATCAAGCCATGTTAACTAACAGCCAGTGTTTCTTCATCAAGAAGAGTTCATGCTAGATCCATTTCATTTCCTCGTATGACAGAATTAGAAGGCAGTGAAATCAGGACAGTGCTGTGTTTTGAAGTAAGAGGATGCTATATCTGAGGTACCAGCAAACACTTCTCCATGAAAAAGGATTACTTTTTTTTCTGCAGAACTAGTTAGTTGTGTCTCACCTTAGCAATCTTTATAAAAGGAGATGTACGTGTGTATGAAAACAGAGGTTTTTCTGTATACTCACATGTATTCTATGCGTGTGCATGAACACACACACACACACATATATATACATGCGTACACATATATATGTTGTGCCTCATCCAAGCAATTCCCTATACTTGGATGAGAGAAGGGGGAAGAGAGAGAGAGGATAAGGAAGGAGAGAGGGGAGGACAGCTGTTCACTCTTTAAAGTATTCTTTGCATATCTCCCCATAGGAGTCCTTTCAATAAAGGGTGCTCCTAATTGACTTAAAAATAGATTTTTATTGAAAAAAAGTGATATACATACAACTTTTCAGGAGTGTATCCATTGAATAAAGAAAGATACTCCTTCCCTTGCTTTTATAACAAACATTACTACTCTCCATTCTTAATAGGTACTGACAAATGTATTTTAATTAGGGCAATTCTATTTTCATCCATCTTTATTCTTTCAGCAGTAATGGAGCTGATGACTAAAAATATCACAAGCCTTGTGTGTCTGCCATGTCTTTGAAGTTAAAGCTGTGGCATCCCTCTTTGGGTTTGATCTGCACATTGTGGGTACAATGTGATGCACAGATGCATTGTCTTTGCTAATTAACTCCATCTGTTGAGGAAGACTGAAAAAGAAATTGGATTGAGGGTGTGTGTATGTATAATGTATGTTATGAGACACCTTGTGCAATAGTGAGGTGGCCCCTCCAAATATGTTTTCATCCTTCTTGTTGGTACCTATTGTTAGAGTACCTTTGAGCAGAGAATCATTACTTTCATAGAATGGGCATCCCATGTCCTTGAAGTTCTGGTCCAGATTATCTTTCTCAAGAGGAACACCTTCTGAAGTTTCTCTGAAAAAAGAATAGTGAAGAACACGCTTCACCATCCCTAATTGTGGAGATGGAATCCTATATTGTGACCTTTAAATCTATGTGATCTAATATGGTTTTCCCTCTTTGATGAAAATTATCCCAGAGATTGGATTTTTCTTTGCTAAGGGTTAAAATTTCCAAGACAGGGAAATCTGTTTCATTAAAAGTTACTAGGGTATAGACCCCATCTGTTGGAAAGGGGAAAATACATACACATATACATGCAACACTTGTAGAAAGTAGCAGACCCTAAATTTGATCTTAGCTCTCTGGCATCTAATCCGGTGCTCTTCTCTAGTCTTTCCTTGGGTTTGGGCAGCATTTCTTAGAGAAAGAGGTCACCATAAAATTTGTGTTCCTTGTTCTTTAAATGTTTGTTCAATTAGTAAGTATTTATTAAGTGTCTGCAATCTAATGGACACTATTCTATATACTGGGAATATGAAAATAAAAATGAAATAGTCCCTGCCCTCAAGAAGCTTACATCCAATCGAAGTAAGATAACATGTCCATATATAGGTATACACAAAATTAATTCAAGGTGGTTTGTTTTTTTAAAGGGGGTAGGTTAGGGAAAGGACTAGCGACTGGGAGAGGTTAGGAGCTGATCAGTTGGTTTAGTTGATAAGATATAATAAATTAAACTTAATTTAATTTGTTAAGACTAGAGCTATAGTGAATAATTGGTTGTTGATGACTTGGATATTGGTCCCAATAACATTCCCAGGTTATTTTCCTGTGGTTGTTTTGTTCTGTTTTAGTAGGTGTGTAAATCATGGACAGGAGGGAAAGGTGCTAGGAAGACCATATTAAAAAAAAGTTCATCAACCATTAGTTGGGGGTTCTTCAATTCCTTCTTTCTACCTTAGCTTCGTTAGGCGAAAACTATCAGTTTAGAATCCTAAAATCACCTCAGTATTGTGTTGAAACTAGGGGGGAATTCAGAGACCATTAACCCAACTTATTTATGATTGAGGGAACTGAAGCCCTCAGGACTGAAGTAACCTGCCTGAGGTCTCATGGCCAGTAGGAAAGGGGCAGAGTCAAGGTAAGAGCCCAGCTTCCTGACTCCTAGGTTATCAGTCTTGATACCAGTCATGAACTCAGAATAGCTTTGGCCAAGAACACCCGGCTTGCATCATGGCAGTGAGTCCCTGGAGCTTATTGCTTTGGGTGTGTTTTGCTTTTCCTTTGTTTTTAAATTTCTAAACACAGCCCTTGCTTGCTGCTATGACAGGTGAGTTAGGGATGGCATGCCAAGTCAGTAACTGTAAAATTATCCAAGCACACATTAAGTGAATGCAAATTTATAATTTTTCATATTAAAGTGACTGAGTAGCCCAGATTGTTAGTTTAAAGTGACCTTAGGTCATTTTGGTGTCCTTAAATGAGTCTATATTATGATGCATAATAAAAAGAAAGATCGTAGAAAGGTTTACTGTGCTAGCCTTTTTCTCCCATGTACAGTTTTAAAAAGGCTAGAAATTCTTATAGTTTTTTAATGTTATTGATATCTTTTGTTTTTGTATCATCTTCATTTTCCAAATATGTATTATCTCTCCTTCTCTACTGAAGGCGCCATCCTTCATAACAAGGAGTGAAGAAGAAAGGGACTAGGGGTGGGGACGAGGGAGAGTGGGAAGGCAGGCCAACAAAACTTAAGATAACACCTGAGTCTGATAGTGTATGCCACGTTTCATATCCATAGCCACTATCCACCCCTGCACCACAAAGAAGAGAAGAAAGTAAGTTTTCTTTCCTTCTTTAGGGGAGACCAGCCTTGGTAATTATGATGACAAAGTGTTCAGTTTCATTCTTTTTGTTTACAATGTTTACATTTGTAAACCTACATTGTTGACTCCAGAGAGTTTTCCTGGTTCTGCTTATGTCCCTTTACTTCAGTTCGTAGAAGTCTTCCCATGCTCTCCTAGTCATATTCTTTTTTTTTTTAATTCATTAATTAATTTATTTTTTTTAATGTTCTACTATCACTTCCTTAAACTTAAGATTTTATCCCCCCCATACCTTCTCCCCACTACCCCCTCCCTCCCCATGACAGCATACAATTTTGTATAGGTTCTACATATACTTTCCTATTGAGCACATTTTCACTATAGTCACGCTGTGTAGTCACACTAAAATAAATGGAAGAAATCATATAACAAATCAAAACATAATACACTAAAACCCACACACACGCAAACCTGATCTGCTACATTCTGCGAATGACTTCCATATTTCTTTCTCTGAGTGTGGAAGGCATTTTGCCTTAGAAAACCGACATTGGGATTTTTTTTTTTTTCCAGTAAGTTCTTGTGTTGTTACAAAGTTCCAAGTCTACCAGAAAAAACTCTCGCACACGGTGGTCGTTGCTGTGCACAAAGTTCTCCTGGTTCTGCTCCTTTCGCTCAGCATCAGATCATATAAGTCCTTCCAGGCCTCCCTGAAGTCTTCTTGTTCTTCATTTCTTATGGCACAATAGTACTCCATTACATTCATATACCATAATTTATTCAGCCATTCCCCAATTGATGGGCATCCCCTTGACTTCCAGTTCTTGGCTACCACAAAGAGTGCTGCTATAAATATTTTTGTACATGTGGGACTCTTTCCCTTTTTTATAATCTCTTGGGGATACAGTCCTAGTAGTGATATTTCTGGGTCAAAGGGTATGCACATTTTTGTAGCCCTTTGGGCATAGTTCCAAACCATTCTCCAGAATGGTTGGATGATCTCACAGCTCCACCAACAATGAATTAGTGTTCCAACTCTCCCACATCCTCTCCAGCATTTATCATTTTCTTGTTCTGTCATGTTTGCCAATCTTATAGGTGTGATGTGGTACCTCAGAGTTGTTTTGATTTGCATCTCTCTAATCAGTAGTGATTTAGAGCACTTTTTCATATGATTATAGATATCTTTAATTTCTTCCCCTGAAAATTGCCTGTTCATATCCTTTGACCATTTATCAATTGGGGAATGACTTGTATGGTTATATATTTGAGTCAGTTCTCTATATATTCTAGAAATGAGGCCTTTATCCCCGAGCTTAGCTGTGAAAATTTTTTCCCAATTTACTACATCCCTCCGAATTTTGGTTGCATTGGGTTTGGTTGTGCAAAAACTTTTCAGTTTTAAGTAATCAAAATTATCCATCTTGCATTTCATAATGCTTTCTATCGTTTCTTTAGAAAAAAATTCTTCCCTTCTCCATGAATCTGATAAATACACTATTCCTTGCTTCTCCAGTTTATTCATGGTATCAATCTTTATACCTAAATTATGTACCCATTTGGACTTTATTCTTGTGTAGGGTGTCAGGCATGGGTCTATGCCTAATTTCTGCCACACAGTTAACCAGTTTTCCCAGCAATTTTTGTTGAACAGTGAGTTCTTATCCCAGAAGCTGGGTCCTAGGCATATTCTTGAAGTTGTCATTTTCATGGTACTGTCATATTCCAATAAGTAATCATGTACCGCAGTTTGTTTAGCTATTCCCAACTCAATTCTCCTTTATGTTTAACCCAAATCTTTTAGGTGTGTCATATCCTTAGTGGACCAAACAATGGTAAAATTGGTATAGAACAAGTGAACACTGAGGGATGGTTGGTCAGAAAATATGCAAAGTGAACATGAATACTTTAAAAATTGAAGATGGTTATTTTGTTTCTCAAAATGACCTTTCTTTTCTATCAGAAAACTTTTCCTAAGTAGATCAAGGAGGGGCTCTTAATATTATTTTGTGTGTGTGTATGTGTGTGATAGACCCTCTTGGGAAATTTGGTGAAGCCTGTGTATCCCTTCTCAGAATGTTTTTAAATGTATAACATGAAATATGTAGGAGTACAAAGGAAACCAATTATATTGAAATAGAGTTTTCAAAATATTTTGTAAAAGTTCCTGTATTTGATGGTTTGGTGAAATCCTGCTTTCTTGTCAAATGCCAGCAGCTCAGTGGGATTTTACAGCTCACTTGATTCAGGGAAAGAGAGACTGGATCATGAATAAATTTAGATTCCAGGTCTCCAAGTAAAAAGTTGTTAAAGGGACCTCCCTCTAGCTCTCCAACTCCAGGAACAAAATCTCACCACCTACTCTGGAGTGTTGCTTACCACACCCATTCTTTTGTGGGCTCCCAGACTCCTCAGGGGCTATTGAGAAGTTTCTGTGATGCCTGTGGTTCTGGGCCCATGCCAGGAGGAGGAAGGTGGGTGTACGGGCAACAACATGCTGGCAGAAGCATCTTTTAACAAATTTTTTAGCTACTGACTTTGGCCTCGGAGGCTTTGATGCTTTTGATGAGATTTTTGTCCTCCCTGTAACTTTATGGGGCCGCCTTGCTGGTGTTTGTTGCCAGTACATTTCACCAATTTAAGTTTGTTGGTGTTTCCTTGTTAATACAACCTTCTTGTACTTAGAATGAAAGGATTGTGTGTGTGTGTGTACATGCCTGTGTGCCTGTACATGCGTGCCATAAGGCCCTTAGAGATTTTATAATCTAGTCCACCCGTTTTCTTTGATGACTGAGGAAACTGAGGCTCAGACTGGTTAAATATCTTATTCAAGGTCAACAGAAACTTACTGGCAAAACTGTGATTCAAACACAGCCCTCTTAATTCCAGCTTTATGTTCTTTATATTATTTCACACTGCCTTTCTTACTAAACCATTGTCAAATCATTCCCCCAATCTTCTCTTCCCTAGGCTAAATAATCTTTTTTTTTTAATTTGACCATTTTTGTGGCTCTTCTCTGATGCTACTAAAGCCAGGCCTACTTTTTAAAGGGCCAGAACTCGGCTAAGTTACCTTATTATTTTTTCCCTTGACCTTTGTCAATGCTCTCTTCTGACACTATTAATCATTCAATCAATCAATATATATTAAGTGCCTACTATGTCACAGACGTTGTGCTGACCACAGTTGGAAATGATGAATGAGGTAGTGACATGAACTCTTTCATCATTTGTTGGTGATAGGTAGCCAGAGTATACCAGCTGGATGGAATGTTGCCATCTACCAGCCTAGCACTTTAAAAATTAACTAGTAATTAGGCATGTGCAACAGCAGAAACAGCATTCCCAACCTTGCCAGGCTTGGCAGGGAGTTTGAAATCCACCCTCACCCTGGTGTTCTGTGGACAAGTATCTGCTTTCCGCAAGGGCCCATACCAACTGGGGGTGATAAGTAACATCAGTTCAGAGATGCCTGTGTATTTGACTCTGTACTAAGATGTCAGAGGAGGGCTGGATGTGGGGAGAATGAACACTCAAGAGCTAATCTCTGCCTTGATGTGACAGAGACCATTGCAAAGAATGGCATGATACGTTGGTGCTATATCCTCCTCCTTCCTAAGGGTTCAGACTCCAGAAAAATAGGATCCAAAACACTGACTTCCTTTGCTCACTTTTTGACTGGGACCAAGTCCTCCCAAGCGAGTTGCAGGCAGGTGCTTGTGGCAAGAGTGGCTTGGTGAAAATTGTGTGAACAGCAATACATTTGTGAGCAAATCAAGTGTGTCTCTATCAAATGGAAATTCTGTGGGTGTTATTTTGTGGGTGGCTTGCCGGCACTGAATGCTCATTTCTTTGGTGGTGTATGAGTGTGTGACTCTCTCTCTCTCTCTCTCTCTCTCTCTCTCTCTCTCTCTCTTTTTCTCACCATTTCTTCATTTTCTTCTGCAGGTCTTTGAAGAAACAGGATGTTCATCTAGACGTGGAAAAAGTAAGTTGACTAATTTCATACCAAGTGCATGTGACTTATGAATTAGAGACAGGATTTCCTACTGTGACCAAAGAAGAAAACCCATTTTTTTTTCTTCCTGAACTGTGGATGGAGGGACTTAAGTAACCTTTCTCATTTTTAAAGTGAATTGTTTTCATTAATTTTTTTTCTATTTTAATTCTACTTTTTTAATCCCAAAGATATCACAACATATTGGAGTTACAAAGGTAGAGAGAGAGTGAGTCCTGTTCCTAACTCTATTTTTTAGGGAATTTTTGATGAAGAATGAAGTAATTCTTCAATGTAGAGGCTTAGAACAGGACTTTTTAACTTTTTTAGTATCATAGACCCTTTTGGTAGTCCAGTGAAGGTCTTATCAGAATCTTATTTTTAAATAAATAAAATAAAATTACATAGGATTACAAAGAAAACTTATTATATTGAAATAAAATGTGATTTTTTTTTCCTGCCCAAGTTCATGGAATCCCTGAAATCTACCCATGTACCCCTTGGGGGGATATCAGATTAAGAACCCCTGTCAAAGAGTTGTCTGGGGCACTAGAAAAGTTGAGTGAAATGCCCAGGCTCACATAGCCAGAGTCAGAACTTGAACTTAGGTATCCTGATGGTGAGGCTAGATTGCTATTCAATACTCATGTTACCTCTCCCCATTTTTCTGTCCCCGCTCCTTTATGTATGAAATAACCGGTTGTTTCAGATATAACTTAGTAGCCAGTTAATATCAAGACTGTGTGTCCTGGTAGCTAGAGAAGCAGTGAACAGTATTCCAACATGGTCATATATCATAACTCCACTGATTGCTTGGCATTAATAAAACGAGCTGTTGTGTGGAGATGAAGAGAAATAAGTCTTCTACTGGAAAGTGGCAATTGCAGAACAAAATTTCATTAACATTCATGAGACCTTTCACCTCTGGATCTAAGTAGGAAGGAGCCTCAGAGTCCATCTAATCCAATTCTTTCATCCTACAGATGAGGAAACTGAAACCCAATAGGGCTTAGTGATTTTCTCAAGGTCAACCAGGTAGTAAATGGCAGAGCCAAGATTTGACCTTGAGTCCTCTGACTCCAAATGGTTCGTAGACAGTGTTCTAGGGAAAAAACTGAGCCCTTTAGAAAATAAATAGCCTTCCTGAATACTAGCTGGTGTATTTCTGTCATCCCTGTGAGGTGACTTCAGACTTTGTTGGCTAAAAAAGATAGTAGGTAACTAAAAACCTACTTTTGAAATTGAGAATTTTGAACCCACTTTTTTGCATCAGTAGTTTTTGTTTTTCACTCCTTTCTCTCCCACACAAAGAACTGTAATTTCTGGGTCTCTTTATTTCAGATCCCAAGATACTAATTTTTGATTCTTTGAGGTTGCTTTCTCACCTCTTTCAAAGTGAAGTAGAAAGACTGTGTGCTTTGTTTTCAGTTATATCTCAGATCCCCTAAGAATGATCATGGAGGAATCTTGAAATACCAAGTATGTATTTCTGTGTTTATTTTTGAGGCAAGACTATTTTATTACATTCAGTTGCTTTCATTACATATTAAATAATGAAGAAAAATAAATCAGTAATATACTTCAGTAACTTTAATAGTAATAAAGTTGCTTTAAATAATATCTTAACACTAAGTGTGTGTAACCCTAATTTTTACATTGACATGTAATTTGAGAGAGGTTTGATCTTAATTTCTTATTAATCTTTCATTGAAGTTACTTATCTCAACAAGCACATATTAAGTCTCTATTATATGAATGACATATTAATGATGCTGTACCAATAGCTATGGGGAAAACAAAGGTAGGAAAGGACTTCTTACAATCTTCAGCAAAACTGGCTATTTGGGATACAACCCTTGTACCCTTCCTTCTATCAAGGGAATGAGCCCTATTAGCCAAATTTCCCTGATAGCCAATGGTTGGCTACTTAAATACTAGAGTAATCTCAAGCTCTACAAAATACTTGTTTTGGAATGTATATCATAAATCCTTTAGTCCAACCATCCTCATTTTAAGCAAGAATCCCATCTATCATGTGTCCTACTAGTCATTCATCTTCCTTTTGGAGACTTCCACCAAAGTTAAAGTAGCTTCCTCCTGAAGTAGTCTGTTCCATTTTTTGGATGACTGTTAGGGAGCTCATCCCACACAGAGATGAAATTTGTCTCCATATGACTTCCACCCACTCATTCCAGTTCTTCTTTCTGTCACCAAGCAAAATAAATCTAATTCATTTTTTGCATGACAACTTTTCAAATGTTTGAAGTAAATAACATCTCAATTCAATTCAACAAAACATGTGTTAAGTAACCTACTATGTGCAAGGCACTTGGGATATGAAAACAAAATGAAAAAAGATCTTTCCCTCAAATATCCCCTCGCTTTCTGTCTCTCCAAGTTAAACATTTCTAGTTTCTTTAAACTTTTTAAACAAAAGTTGTTTTTTTTAATGTGCTGTGTACTTCGCTGCCTTCTTATATAGAATAAAATGAACATCAATGAATCTCTTGATGACTTAGTATTTTTGTTATTATTAGCTATCGAAGTGTGGTGTGGATATGGTTGTAGATGTGGAATCATTCAGCAACTAATTATTGAGCTCCTGCTCTGTGCCTGTAAAGAATAGTGGTTGATATAGAAATAATGAAGTGTACATATAGTCTCTGATTTCATGAAGCTCATAGGCTAGCAAGGAGGTTATGGCACATACATAAATATCCAGTAACTATTCAGTAAGAAGCAGCATGGCATAGTGGGGAGACAGCCAGCCTTAGAGCCAAGGAAACTTGGGTTCAAGCCCAACCACTAATATATACTGGTTGTGTGACTCTGGGAAACTCACTTAACTTCTTAGTACCCAAGGCAACCCTCTGTAACAATATACATTGAAGAGAAGGCACTGAACTGCATTTGCAGTTAGAGCTCAAACAATCTATCATCAAACAGTTCTTAATTGTAATTTTCATATTACTTGCCTTCATAAACTCTGTGTTCTGACTGAATTGGATTAATTCTTCCCTTAAACTCAACATTCCATCTCCTGTCTCCACAGATTTGCATAAGTCATTCTCTATACCTAGAATGCACTTTCAAAATCCTTATCACCACAGCCTGATACTTCTCTTCCTTCAGGGCTTAAGTGAGGGACCATCTCCTTTGTGGAACCTTCCCTGATCTTTCCAGTCATGTGTGCTCTTCCTTGCTTTGGTTTTCTTTGTACTGTCCTTATTTCTGTATATGTAGGATTCTGGTCTCTACTGCACACACTCCCAGACCCCATAATGTAACCTCATAATGCCTTTGAAGTGTTTTGTGTCTTTGAATTCCCAGCCCCTCCAATATTGCCTTACAAATAGTAGGTACTTAAATACTTGTTGAATGGAAATAAATCTCAGAAATAATGTGCTTGTTAAAAACAGCATATAGAGAGAAATAAGAGATAGACTCAATCAATAGTCCAGTTTCTCTCTAGCAGAGCATGTTGTCAAGAAATCAAAGAAATATAGAGGTTTGTTGGACAGGGAGGTAAAAAAGATAAAAAGGAAGCAAAATATAAAGGGAGGCAGTAGAAATAAAAGAAAATTGTGGACAAAACATTCTAGAAGTCTTGAGAGAGGAGTGTGTAGCTTTCATAACTCATTGCTTTAAAATGGCATCATGGGTGCATTCTAAAAATGAAATCTAATCTCCTCACAGTTGGAGAGAAGCTACTTAAGTTGTATCTCATTTAGACTGAATTCCCTAGGGGCAGGGACTATTTTTTTGCTTTCCTTTGGATCTCTATCATTTAGTACAGAACCTGGCACATAATGGGTGCCTATTAAATGCTTCTTGACTGTATGCTTTTGTAGTATGAAAAGTTGATTGATCAAAAGCAGTCATCTTGACTGTTATTTGAATCATGCTTTAAATCGATGACATTTAAATGTCCACTTTGTAACTATTCAGGAGGAGCCAGTTAATGAACTTATGTTTGACCTGAACACTGAAGTAGAGAAGGAACTTATAAGTATCGAAAAAATCATGTAGACAGTACATAGAGCAACTCAATGGTCTAGCCCTCAGAACCCTCTTAGTATTTTGGATCCTCTAATTTTAGTGATAAATGAAAAGTCTTTCCAGGAGTACACATAATGGCATCAGAGTTGCCATTCCCACCAACTACCCTTCCAGCTCTTTGTTTTCTGCACTGGCTGTTTCTCAGACCTACAATGCTTGTGCATGCTCTCTCTCTCTCTCTCTCTCTCTCTCTCTCTCTCTCTCTCTCTCTCTCTCTCTCTCTCTCTCTCTCTCTCTCTCTCTCTATCTCTCGCCACTTACTATAGGAGACCTTTCCAAACTCCCCCTAGCTGCTCCTACTTTCTCCTTTAAGGTTACCTTCCAGCCATTCTTTGGATATCTTGTTATATACCTTTGTATAGACATCCTGTCTTCCTCATTAGAAAGTAAGCTTCTTGAGGTCAGGGCCCTTTCTCCTCCTTTCTACCTATATATCCAGTTCTTAGCACAGTGCCTGACACATAATAAACACTAGGCTAGATTCAGGCCTCAAAAACTAGTTTTATCCATCCTGCCCAAATTTCTCATTGTATGTATTCATTGCCCCAGAAGCATCACAATCACAAAATTATCACTTTTAAAAAAACCTAGAAAAATTAAGAAAGGGAAAAAAATCTTGCATCACATTATCTTCCTACTTGATAGAGTAAGGGAAGTATATATTTCCAAGATTTTGTTGGCTTATAAAAATGTAGAATGTTCACAGAAACTGCTACATTCTTCGATATCTGTTGCTCTAAAGAGTCTCCAGGGAAAAGATAAAAATATCCACAGTTCTTGTCTTGGGGTTAATAAAGGCTTGTGAAAAGCATTTTATGTCCCTGAACAAATGAAGTTGCAAAATACATAGGCTCCATATGGAGGAGTCATTAAGGCTGTTCCTGCCTATAGGAACCTAAGATCATAAGTCTTAGAGCTGAAGGGAACTTTAAATACTATCTAGGCCAGCCTCCTCATTTTACACATGAGACAACTGAGGCCTAGAAAACAGAAATGACTAGACCAAGGTCAAAGGCTTTTTTGTCTGGACTTGTGGTTTTATTGGTCAAGGATTCTCTCAGTTGAGGAAATTTCATCCACTAATACATCTCTGTTCTGCAGCATGTAGTCTTAGAAAGTTGCCCAAGACACTGAGAAGTTGTGTGACCTACCTGGGTCATACAGCCATTATGTATCAGAGACAGAACTTGAACCTAGATCTTCCTGACTCCAAGGCTGGCTCTATTTATTCCGTCTCTAAGTTCAAAGGTAGTAATGTAAATAAAATGGCAAATTTAGGGAAAAATTTCTAGTGATTAGAATTATTCAGAAGTGAAATGGGCTACTTTGAGAGGTGTTGGGTTACCCCCCTCTATGGGGCGTTTGAGCAGAGGCCAGTTGACCACTTGTTGGATTTGTTATAGTGGAGATTCCTTTTGTGATGGATTGAACTAGATGGTTGATGGGAACCCTTTCAGCTCTGAAATACTGTGATTTGAATCCAGGTCCTTGGACTCCAAATCTAGTGGTTTCTTTGTCCCCTTAGACAACTGGATGAAGAAGGGACACTCAGGCTTTTGTGAGGATCAGGATAGACCCAGAAAGGGGAGGAACAAGGGAAAGTGGTGGGTCGAGTATGGGAGGACTGAGTGCTAAGCATGTTGGTTATTTGGAGAGCTGGTGGCTGTGGTTGGAATAGGAAGTATTTATGTTAGCATCATTTCCCACCACCTGCAGAAGCTGCTGCTGGCCCACAACATTGCTGAGTATGGCCTGAACCAGATGAAAATGTAATTGGAAACATTTAACAAAATAAATAAAAATACAATAAAACACAGATAATATTACATTTTAAAAGGAAGTCAGTATGAGACCTGAAAGTATCCTTATGTATAGAGGAGTAGCCCCCATTTCTCTTTGATTTTGACCCCACTGGTCAGAGTAAGAAGACGGAAGTTTGTCAACTCCTACCCCTGGTTGAGAAGAGATGAGAAAACTGGACAAAGGATATCAGCTTGTGTACTTTCTTTGAGAGATTTACCTGGGGTTGCATTCTCCCTGGCCTGTTTGATAGCAGGCATTTTCATCCTGATGTATTGACTTGGTCCCTTGGTGATCTTAACCCTGGGTAGACAGTCCCACTACTGTTACTGAGTGAAGGATAAAGTACTCCAGGCCCAAGTTCATACTCATTTTCCATTGTTTATCTTGCAATTCATTCATTTCAGCTTGTAAAGGAAGTAGCTGCTTCTAAAGAATGTTACTAGAATTGTTTGTAAATTTTGCTAAAGGGTAGGGATCCAGGCCAGCTTGTAATTTTCTGGGACTTGGGGAAAGGATAAATTAGGGAGGTTCACCCCACATTGATGAAAGCAGGAGGACAGTGGAGATGACAGCTTGTAGGAGGCAGAAAGCAGGCCCCTCTCCTAGCTACTGAGGCTAGGTAGGAGGAAGCAGCTTTGTACTGGTGTTTTATTTGTGTTAAGGGGAGGGAGAGGTTTAACTTTTGCAGCTGAAGGGCAAATTTTTTTTTTAAACCTTTGACTGGAAATAATTATTACTCATCACCCCTAGTAGCTTGTTAACTTCACTTCGGTTCTATATACAACCCTAGATCATGAGGCTGGGTCTTTGTTTGAACGCCCTCCTTTGCTGTCTAAGAAGGAAAAGGTGACCTTTGCTAATTAGAATTCCCAAGTTAATAAAAGCTAACCCTTTCTGGACTTTGTGCATTCAGCTGTTGGGTGACATTTTGAAGAGCTGCAGATGGGCAACGTTTATGTTGTACTTTAGGTCTTTATGAAGTGTTGGAGAAGGAAGGGGGCCTTTGGGATCAGCTAGATTGTTGCTTCCCCCAATGACCTACCAATTTGGGCTTGAGTTACCTTCCTCAAAGTGAGAACCTGAAAAGGCCTTAGCCTAAAAGGGTCAGGATCTCCAGGGTCTCCCATTGCCTCCTGGGTCATCTCTAGTCATCCTGATGAATATCTGGCCACTGGACCAGATGGCTCTGGAGGAGAAAGTGAGGCTGGTGATCTTGCAGCTCTCCCTCACTCAAATCAAAGTCAACTGCAAGCCATGCCATTATTTTCCTTGATGTCATAGTCCTCTTCGAAAACAAAACAAACACAACAACGTGTGGGCAGTTTTTTAGTAATTCACAAACTTTTACTCCTAGTTCTGAACTCCTTGAGCTGCAAACTACCTCAGAACAGAGGGTGCAGGCAATTTGGAGTTTAGATTAGAAAGCACTTAGTACATCTCCTTCATTTTACTGAAGTCCAGGGCACTGAGCCTCAACTATGGTCCTACTCTTTCAACTCATTGTGGTGTCAAGGTGACCTTGAGTTCCCAAACACTTTGCCAGTAGAGTATAAATTCTGGAATAGCCTATCAAGCTGGAAAGACTTCAATTTCGGACTTCTGACAAATTTTTTGATTACAGAAATCCTCAAAACCTTTCTGATAAAACATAAAAGAGTTATAATCTGTGTCAGTGAAATCATAGCTCATGGGAAGGAAGAAACTGAGTCCCAGAGAAGTTCCCGGATTTGCCCAAGAGCAACAAGATGGTTGGTAGTAAAGCTAGGATTTGAACCCAGATCCTCTCACTTCAAGTCCAGTGTTCTTTTCTTACAAGCCTTCATTTTTGAGATGACTTAACCTAGCCTCTCCAAACAAAGCCAAAAGTCAATAAGCATTTACTATGAAGCAGACATTATGCTTAGCTCTAAAGAATACAGATAAAAAAAAGCAAAATAGCCCCTGCTCTCAAGGAGTTTACAATTCAATAGAAGAAGACGATCCGAAAGGAACCTGAAAAAGGGTGAAGAGTTCTGCCGCTGTCCCTGTCAGGGAGCATGATGTTGGTAAATTAAAATCAAACAGAGGAACTGGTAATGAGCGATGAACTGGAAATGAGGAGTTAGCTAGAAATTCTGAGCCCTCTAGAAAGGGAAGCATTTTTAACTTCATCCCTCTGATCATAGAAGAGATGCATCTGATAAACTGAAGCAGACTCCATGATGATGAGATTTCTGGTAATGCGAGTTTATCCCAAAACAAGCATGATATTCAGCAATAGAAACCAGGCAGAACAGTTGGAGACAAATGAAAACTGAAGAGACTTGTCCAAGTCAAGAGAAGGAAGGTGACTTATCCAAGGCCAACAGGGATTTAAACACATGTCCTTTGGAGTCTAGGTCCACCTCACTTTCCTACTACACCATCAATCAATAAACATTTATTAAGAAGCAGCAAGGTGGCTCAGGGGAGAGAGTACTGGCCCTGGAGTCAGGAAGACCTGAGTTCAAATCCAGCCTCAGCTTGGGCAATGACTTAACCTCTATCTGCCTTAATTCCATAATCTATAAAATGGGGATAATAATAACACCTACTTCCCAGGCTTGTTGTAAATTATCAAATAAGATAATAATTGTAAGATGCTATTTAAATATTAGCTCTTATATATTACATTGCAAGGTTGTTGTGAGAATCAAATTCATAAGACTATTTGTAAATCTTAAAGCACTATATAAGTTCCAGCTATTAGTACTGTGATGGTGATGGTGGTGGTGATGATGATGATGATGGTGATGATGATGATGATGATGATGATAATGATATGCCTACTATGGGCCAGGCACTGTGTTATATGAAGGAGATAAAATACAAAAATAGAAATGGTTCCTGGCTTAAGGAGCTTATATTCTGTCTTGGTGAGTCTATAATCAAGGTCATATATCAATCCTCATGTGCTCTTCTTGGTTTCTTCTCCTGAATATCTGCTTTTCTGGGGACAAACTCATTATCAGAAATCTCATCCTCATGGAGGTTGTTTCAGTTATACCTCAGCATTCTAAAACCCTTCTCCTCATCACATATGATGGTAGAGCTAGGGTTTGAGCCGGTATTTCTAGACTCCATTTTCTTTCTACTATCCTAGGCAGAGGAAAAATCTTTAAAACTCTTTCAACACTTTTTTCAGTCCCAAGCATTGGTATGTATAGAGCATGGGCAGGTTGTACCTGCACATTCTGCCCTTGCTTTATACACAAAAGCCAGTCAAGGTGTATGTGAACACCTGGCCCATTGACTATGCACAGGAGCCAATGAGAATGCTCCCTTAAGTTGTGACCCAGACTGTGTGCCACCTCTGTGGTCCCAGGGTAGTTGGACTTGGCCATAGAGAGTTTTATGACAGCAGGTTCATGTACTGAAAAATACAAAGGAGAAGACAAACTACTGCACTAACTGCAAGTTTACATACATCCGTTTCATGTACATTTAGTCAGTAATGTCTAAACTATGTATTTTAGATTTTCTTTTCTCTGTATTTGGTAGGTCCTTCACCACAACTTGGGACTGTCAAAATAGTAATATGGTTCTTACCTCTGTGGGAGGAATTTTCTTTTGGTTTTAAAGGAAGAGCTTCCAAAAATCTTGCTTTCTTTCTGCTTGATGGGACCCCTTCCTCCCTTACTGGTGGGATTGATTTCCCATAGTGGCATTCTAAGGGGTGAGGGAGCAAGAGGACTTTGATGCTCAGGCCCATTCCATTGCTCATTCCCAGTCTTGGGAAATTGTTTTATTGTATTTTACCTAACAGTAGTATTTGTCATCTCGACAGGATGGAAGTTGTTTGTTACCATGAACCTTCTGTGGGTGGTGAGAAACACTGCCTGCAGGACAATAGGGAATGAGGAACAGCTTCCACTGTTTTTTTTATTTTTTGGCTTGGAGGCAATGGGGTAACATTTATTTTTACACAAGGGTTTTCTGCTGTAGCAGTAAGCAATTGCATAATTGGCTTTACCCCAACAATGCCTGCTGTATGGATGTGGTAATCCTCTCTCTTGTCCACCTTGGACAGACTAATTGTTGGCTGAAATGGCGTGCAAAGGAGAGATTATTTAATAATAATAATATATATATGTATATATATGGACAAGGGCTCAAAATTTGCTTATGTCATCATCCCTGAAAAATGCTCCTAAGAGCAGAGATAGATAAGACTTGCATTAAAATTAGTGCAGAATTGTCCAGGGAGTAATTGCATGCTCTTTCTTTCAGGACTTTTCCCACTGCCCACCTTTGGTGCTTAACAAAACTAATAAATAAAAGTATGTAAAGAATAAATTTACATTTATGCCTATTTGTGTCTAATGATAGCCATCTCTGTGGCAGGGTGGGGGAAGGAAGAAAAAGCACATTACAGGATAATTTTATTATATTTATATGTTATTTATTAATTATTATATTTGCTATTTTGTGTAGAATATATTATATTTTATACATTACTATTATTTATATTATCTATAATATATGTTGTATACTATATATATAATTTATATTTAAAAGAAACAGCAAATTTCACATATTACATTTGCCATTTCACGTGCAATCTTTTTTTAAGTGATGTTATAGAAATGCTTATTTATTCCATAAATTAAAAATAAAATAAATAACTGTAAAAACCAATGAATTCAGAAGAAAACTTGTATGGGAGATAAACCTTTTTCATCTGTGGTTTCAGTTCAGTTCTGTAAAGGTGTTGGGGGTACTCTAAGTCCTCAGAGCATAAGGGGCAGTGTATGTGAATTCACTCTTATGTATATCCTTTTGGAATTGCTGGAACACATAAAGGAATTGTTAAATTAGAGGCTTCTGGAAGTTGGAGGGCAGTCACCAAAATCAGGTCATCCAGCCTCTGGCTATGTGAAGGAGTTCCCTCTATGACATCCCTAGTTCCCTCTATGACATCCCTAACAGGTGGATATTCAGTTTCTGCTTAAATATATCTAGTCACAAGAACATGCTCACTGCTTTTCAAGATATCCCCTTATTTTGTCTGACAGCTCTAATTGTTAGAAAAATCTTCCTCATGTTGAAATGAAAGTCCGACTTTCTGTAACTACCACTCATTGGTCCTAGGAGCTAATCACTGTAAAGTGCTTAGTGCAGAGCTTAGCACATAGCAAGAGTTTAATAAATGCTTATTCCTTCCCCTTCCCCTACAGCTACTGTTCTTTAGAGCTCTGTTGTGTTGAGGATGTCTCTTATATTTTCCCTTCTAGCCATCTTTATTATAGGCTAAATCTTCACCCACCCTTCACCTATCCTTATGTGGCAATTTCTAAATCCCCAGTGTCCTGAATACTGTCCTCTGGGGCTACAGATAGGTTTTCAATGTTCCATTTAAGAACCAAACCTAGTACTCTAGAGGTGGTTTGATCAACATAGATGATAGCAAATGATTTGGACACATACCTCTTACCCATTATTCTATTATTGCAGACTGAATTTGTAGTAGCTATTTTAATAGCCTCACAACACCACTGTTTCATATTGAGTTCTCCCTCACCCCTTGAACCTCCCCCAAAGTCTTTCATATATAAACTGCTGTTTACACATCTACCTGGCAGTGTGGTTGAGTAGATAGAGCATTGGCCTTGATGTTGGAAAAATCTGGGTTCAGTTCCTGCCTCAGACATTGATTAGCTATACAACTTTGAAAAAGTTACCTAACTTATAACTTGAAAACTGTGCTTCAGTTTCATCATCTATATATAAATAAGGGAGCTAGATCCAATGATTTCTAAGATCTCTTACAGCTTTTAATTTATGATCCTATGAACTTTTTTGTTCGCTGCTCTGTACTCTTACAATTTGGCGTTTTAGAAGTATGAAGGATTTTATATTCATTCCTGTTTTCATCTTGCTAGTTCCAACCCATCAGTATTTTAATTCCATTTAATTTCATTTCTGCTATTAACTGTCTCTCCCAGATTTTTGTGTTGTGTAAATTCACTAAACATTCCTCTATATCTTCATCTGTTATTAATCAAAAAAAAATGTTGACCACACAGAATTAAGTACAGATTCTGTGGCCTATCACTTATCACTCCTTAGATTGACCTCAGTTCATTAAATCATTGCTTTTTGGGGTCCAATTCTTCAGGAGATAGGAATCTATCATCCAACCCACTTCTCTTAATCTTGTCTATGAGGATATCATGAATGACTGCCAAACACCTGACTAAAATACATACATATATACATATATAATATATATATTACATATATACATACATATACATTACATACATACATATATACATATACATATACATACATACATATATATATATAGAGAGAGAGAGAGAGTGTAGAGAGTGTTGTGGTATTTCCCTGACTTACCAGCCTAGTAAGCATTTTTTTAAAAAGGGAAATGAGATTAGAAAGGGAGGTGATTTGTTTCTCTTCTCTGTTTTTATTGCCAATAGAAAGAATGACCATTTTCATTTATGTTTGTAGCCAAATTTTCCATTTGTTGAGTCATCTATCAGTCTACCAGTGGATGATTTTTCAGTTATGATACTTTATCTGTGGAAATTCATAATCCTTTCTTTGTTTTCAACTCTATTTTAGACAAACTCTTCCTTTTCCTGGTCAGGGAAAATTCCTATAAACTGGTTATATAGAGTATTTAATCTTCAGACTATAGCTTTTACCTTAAAGTGAATAATAATGACAGTAATACTCAATTATTTCCATTTGTATAGTCCTTTATAATAGTACCCAGAGGGGATGGCCAAGACAGCAGGCAAGTGATAGCATGTGGCTAGAGTTCAGAAGAGAGATTATGGCTGGATATATAGATTTGAGAGTCATTGATGATGATACTTGAACATATGGGAGCTGATGAGGTCTTTCAGCTTGCTTAGAGAAAGAGAGAACATGAGAGCCCAAAAAAAGCCCTAGGTAGCACTTGTGCTAAAGGGACAGGATGGGGATGATGGTCTATCAAAGCAATGGTCAGGCAAGAGAAGATCCCGAAAAAGAGTAATGTCATGAAAGCTGAGGCAAGAGAGACCAAAGATTGATTAATGATTTTAAAAGCTGCAGAGAGACATCAAAGTGGAGGAAGCAAAAAAAAAAGGGGGGGGTGAGGTTACCTTGGAGAGAGAAGTTTCAGTGAGTGATAGGGTTGAAAGCTAGATCTCAAAAGGACTGAAAGGTGAATGGGCAGTAAGGAAGCGGAGATTGAGATTGCAAATGTAGACCCTTTTTCCTAGGAGTTTGGCATTGAAAGGAAACAGGTAAAGGACAATAGTTTGAGGGCATGGAGAAGTCAAGTCATCTTTTTATTTTTGTTTTTTGGATTTGTTAGGGTGAGCACATATGAAGGCAGCAGGGCAAAGATCAATAGACATTGATCGATAAACAGATTGAAGGTAAGTGAGGAATGGATTACATAAGTAAAGTAGGTTACCAGTAAGATGGGCTTACTGTGCTTCAGAAACAAGAACAAAAGTGAAGCGGATGGGTGAAAATGTAGAGGGGCTTGTAAGACACAGAGTAGGAGAGAAAAGTGAGCCTGTCCATGGCAGATGGTGTCTGTTTTCTTTGTAAAACAAGAGGCAAAGACATCTGTCTTGGGGGTGTGGGCATGGGGGGCTACAGATGAGACACTAAGGACTTGAGGAGGGAAGGTTTAGAACAGCCGTCCAGGAGTAAGATAGAGAAATCAGCCCAAGAACAAAAGTTCTGCCTTGGAGGAGTGATCGAAAAAAAATCCACGCATATCTGCTTACCAATATCCCAGAGAAAAGACATTTGGTTAAGTAACTATTTATAATTCCAAAAATTACTGCTCCTAGATCTTGGGAAGGAATTTTCAGAGCAAATGACACTTTGCCGCATTTGGTACTCAGATACCAAATTACAAATAATCACTTCACCAAATGTTGTCTTTTTGATGGAATTCCTGAAATGAGCTGAAAGATGTTAATTCTAATGGAGTAAAATTGTATTATGTAAGGAATTTTCAGTGTCACATAGCCACAGAAAATGAAACAACCAGTCTTAGAGGCAGTGTGGTAAGCTAGAAATAAAAATATTAATAACAATAATAATTAGCAATTAGATGATGTTTCATGGTTTTTAAAGCTCTATAAATATTGCCTCATTTTCTCCTAACAACACCCTTATACGGTAAGATGCTATTATTATTCCCAGTTTTACATACAAATTTGCTGAGGCAGACAAATTGACTTACCTGGGGTTGCATAGATAATAAATATCTGAAGCAAGATTTAAACTTTCTTGTGTTATTACATTGCTGTCATGTAAGGCTCAGTGGATAGAGCACTGAGCCTAGAGTCAGGAAGACCTGAGTGGCCTCAGACACTCGTTGTGTGACCCTGGGCAAGTCACATAGCCTCTGTTTGCTTTAATCCAATGGAGAGAGAAGTGGCGTACCACTCCAGTATCTTTGTCAAGAAAACCCTATGGTCAGTATTGGCTTGCTGTAGCCCATGGGGCCATGGAGAGCCAGACATGACTGAACAATCGTAGCAGTAGATAGAACGCTGGATTGACTACTCTCAGACATTTACTAGCTGTGTAACGCTAGATAAGTCACTTAACTTGCTTACCTCAGTTTCTTCAACTGTAAAAGGGGGACAATATTAGCACTTACCTCTCTGAGTTGTTGTGAGGCTCAAATGAGATAATATTTGTACTGAACACAGTCCCTGGCACCTAACAAGTACTTAATGAATACCTGTTTCCTTATCTTTCCAAACATTTTATGTTGCTCTCATCCCCATTAGCATGCAAACTTCTTGAAGATGGGGATTGTTTCGTTTTTCTCTCTGTATGGCTAATGCCTAATACAGTACCTTACATGCTGTAGATACTTAAAAAAAAGTTGAATTCAGGAAAGATGAGAATTAACAAGGAAACAGCATAATAACTTCTATTTATGAGTAAGCTTAGCCTAGTGGGTAGAATGCAGAACTGGATTCAAGAAAACAGATTCAAATCCTATTTCAGACACTAACTAACTGTAAGACAAGTGACAACTCTGAGCCTCAATTTCCCCATCTATAAAACTGAGATAATACCTTTAGTGCCTACCTCACAGTGCTGTTAATAAGGCTTACCTAAAATAATTTACAAAAGATGCTCTGTAAACTTTAAAGTGCTCTCTTGGCTATTAATATTATTTATTGTCTAAAATGACAATTACAACATAAATGATTTATGTGTAAATTGTTCGTACACATGTAATGATTTTCTGCGACCCTATTTGAGGTTTACTTGGCAAAGATACTGGAGTGATCTGTTCTGGAGTTTCTCCAATTCATTATATACATGAAGAAACTGAGACAAACAGGGCTAAGTGACTTGCTCAGGGCCACACAGCTAGTAAATATCTGAAGTCAGATTTGAACTCGGGAAGATGAGTCCTTCTGACTTCGGGGCTGGCACTCTATCCACTGTACCACTTTTTTCCCCTTAAAACGCAAAGCTCCTCCTTGGTAAGCCTGTAAGGGTCATACATCACTGGAGTGTGTGTGTGTGTGTGTGTGTGTGTGTGTGTGTGTGTGTGTGTTTAACTCCACTGCCTTATTTAATGGGAACTTGTATTTTTTTTTAATAGTTACTTATGTGGAGAAAATAAAATAGGTCAGCATTTTTATATAGGCATTTTGAGATTTTAAAAATTCTGACCACCTTTCTACAACAGAGCTTATGAGAGTTACTTTCTTTTAGTATATGCCAACACTTTTCCAAAAGGCCTTAGAGCCATTTTGTTCAAACCCTTCATTTTGCAGATGAAGAAACCTTTGGGAAGAGGATTTCTTTTGATGACATTTCTAAGAAACTGAAATTGAAGCACAAATAAACCATTAAAAAGTATATGTACTTTGACTTCTCAGAAATATAGCTTTTTTTAAGGGGTTATTTGGGGTTAGCATTCATTAATAGTTTCTACTAGGTTCATCCTATTCCAAGTTCATCCTATTCTAGAAAGGCTGATTGGTTCCCACCCGCTGTTTTAAAAAAAATAGTTATTTTTATTAAAGTGTCATGACTTGACTGATAGGATTAATTGGAGCCTTCTGACAGTGAAGGAAACTATTCTGAACCTGATGATGTCAGAACTTGGCCAAGCATACTGCAGGCATACCTGTAACTCTAAGGATGGGATTCATCTAGTGTCTGTTTTATCTAGTTGTGCCCAAGATGTGATCATGAGCTATATTTGCTTCCTCTCTGAATGACTAGCAGTTTGGGGCATGGAGACCGATGGTTATTTTAGAACAGTAACTGATGAACAAGGTTAAAAAAATGAAGACCTGAACTTCCTAATAAGTTTTTAAATTTCAGCTCCATATATTCATATATCTGAATGGCAGAATTATATTTACTAATTTCAGAACTTGGGACAGCAACACACTGTTGTTTGTTTTCCATTCTTGAAGAGGACCACTGATATCATGAAGGTGAGGTCTTGACTTGTACAGGAATTGGATTTGAGTGAGACTGAGCTGCTCAAAACCATCACAAAGTCTCACTCTGTCCTGCAGAGTCATCTGAGTCCAGTTGCAAGGTAGAAGCCAAGAAAATTGATAAATGGCCTGGGTTGTAGAGGTTCACCTTGGCCTTTCTGATTTAGAAAAAGCTTAATTTAAGCTTCTTACTAGGTCTCTGTTTGTCTGAGGCAAGGACCATTCAATGAAAAAGAATTGAGACAAAAGATGTCCTAGTATGCTATGTCACAGAAGTGTCCATGGGGGGGAGAGGAAGACCCTCAGGGTTTCTGGCCAGATCAGAAAACAATTGCTATTTGCACCGACTCAGCCATCAAAACCCAAACAATGAGCAACCAGAGCTTGGGCTGGAGCCTATTGTTGGCTATTCAGTGAAAGCCAGAGTAATTTGGGTTTAAAGGTGTAGTCAAGTAGCTCCATTTGAATCACAGCGGGCCTGTTTAAAGCCTGTTTTTTCAGAGCTATATTTCAAGAAATCATAAATGTAAAACTGCTTGTCCCAGGTTTTGGGAAAAAAAAGTAGAAAATTTTAAAAAAATCTGCCTCCAAACCATAACACACCTTACAAAATATGTGACTCAAAATAATATTCCTTTAGACACAGCACCCGCATGGCACCCCAGATGGAGAGAGGGACCAGATGTGATGGTCTTTCCTCAATAAGCTAATGACTCACATAGACTTCTTAAATTCATTCACCAAATTGGGTGCTTGCTATATAGTAGGGGCAGCTAACTCATCTTCCTTCCTGGGTTCAAATCTGGTCTCAGACACTAGCTGTGTGACCCTGGGCAAGTCACTTAACCCTGCTTACCTCAGTTTCATTATCTGTAAAGTGAGCTGGAGGAGGAAATGGCAAACTAATCCAGTTTCCTTGCCCAGAGAACCCCAGATGGGGTTACGAAGAATCGGACATTACTGAAATGGCTGAACAACAGTAGTGTTCCTATCTTTATGAAACTTATAGGCATTAGGGGAAATTAGGCCGCAGAAATAATCGTAGTACATATGGGAATGTGACACAAGGCACAGAAAGGCTCAGAGTCAGGCTCATGTAAAAAAGACTTGGATTTGGTAGTAGGATGCAAGCGCATTTATGAGTCAGTACTAAAAAAGTGGGTGCCAGAAAGGCCCATGTTGACTTACACTGCCATCATAAAAGTACAGTATCCAGAGTAAGAGAAATGAGCATTCAGGGCACCACACTTTAAGAGAAGTATCACTTAGTAATTAATAATAATAATAATGCACTTAGTGCTTAAAAAAATATTTACAAGGCTACTTTTTTTCCAACACTATGATCAGGTAGATAGTACAAATATTTTAACTACTTGAGATTAGGTAGATCTGTTGTGTTCTGGAGTGTAACCCTGAAATGTAAGGATACGGGGGGTCTGCCTGAAAAGAATTCGACCACTCAAATATTCTAGTTTTATTGTAACACCAGTATGGTGGGCAAGATTCCTAGTAAATCTGCAGCTTGGTAGGGATACAACTGATACTTGTATGCAAGAAAAGATAGTGAGAATATCTGGATGCGATTGAGGAGTGGTAAATGGCCTGGGGTGGGCCAGGTACAGACAGTGAAAGGAGTTAAGTGGTCTGGGCTGGATTCTAGAGCTACAGTGAAAGGACAGTTAAAGGGATTACTGAGTATTTAGGTAGGCTGGGATGTGCCAGATGCATGGGGCAGAGGCACCAGTGATCTGGGCTACTGATCCAGGTCCCATCATCCTATCAGCACATGTATTCCCTATTTTACGAAGGAGCAAGCTAAACCTCAGAAAGGTTGTGTTACTTCTCCAAGACAATTAAGTTAACTCAAACCCAGGTCTTCCAAGTCCCAGGCTGGAGCTCCATCATAAGAGAGTGATCAGGATGATAAGGTAACTTGAAATGATGTCACAGGAAGAGATACTGAAGGAATTCCTTAGAAGAGAAAATGGTGGTAGGAGAGGTCTGTGTGAATATGATAGTTGTCTTCGAATACTTGAACACAGAAGCTGAAAAGAGGTTAATTTGATTGTATAAATATAAATAACCTTTGCACAACAAAAGAATAAATGCATCCATCTAAAAGGTGGGGAAAAATCTCACTGGTTGTGTTCTCCCTTCTAAACTACTTTATATTTAACTACTTTGTGCCTGTTTGTATTTATTCACTTTATATTTATGTTGTATGTATTTGTATATGTACTGATCTTTCCCATTGGCATGTAAACTCTTTGTAAGTGGGGTTGTTTCATTATTTTTAGTTTATATTCCCAGTGCTTAGCATATAGGCGGTGACTTAAGTAGTTGTTGATTGATGAAATGATTGTTCAAAATGTTTTGTTATTGTTGTCATTTCAGGCCTGTCTGACATTTTGTGAACCCCATTTGGGGTTTTCTTGGCAAAAATACTGGGATGCATTTTAAAGATGGGGAAACTGAGGTAAACAAGGTTGAATAGTTTGCCCAGGGTCACACAGCTAATAAGTGTCTGAGGCCAGATTTGAACTCAGGAAGATGTCTTCCTGATTTCCTAGTTCAGTACTCCATCCACTGTGCCACCTGGCTAACCAGTTGCTCCAAATAGGAACTGACAAATCTCAAAGATTAAGAACCAATCTCTAGTCAATAAGTGTTCACAGGACTGGAGCAAACAAGCACTTCTCAAAAGAAGCAGCCAAAGTTATCAGCACTGCATGAAAACTGATAATCAGAGAAGTGCACGTTAAAAGAACTGTTAGGTAATTCTACCAGACTCTTAGCAAATTGGCAAAGATAGTGAAGGATGACACAATTAGTTGTTGGTGTACTTATAGCAGAAAAGGTACCTGTTATCCTGCTTTTGGGGAGTCGTGAATTGACTCAGCCTTTTTGGAAAACAATGAGAATTACAAGAATACACAAGCCCTTTTGACCAAGTGATCATGTCATGCTATTGGGACAGTAAACCCAGGATTTTTTTTTTCTTTTTGGCAGTATTAAGTCTATTCAAAGACATTCCTGAAAGTGCTCTTTGTATTAATAGGGGAAAAAGTTGGGTTTCCAATGATTGGGACATGGCTCTACACATTATGGTAGATGTTAAATACTCTGACATAAGAAATGACAAATATGAAAAATTAAAATGAAATTGAAATAATATAAAGAAAGTAGAACCTAAAGAAAGAACACAATGACTTTAACTATGGAGTGAAAAATACCATTAGCAGCACCACCCCCCCCAAAAAAAACCCCAGAAACACATGTTCTGTATAAAGGAAGGGGTTTGGTTGTTGTTTTTTAAATCACACAAACAAAACTCACGTGTGTAGGATTTTGTTAAAGTCAATACATACATCTTTTAGTTTGGGCTTTTAAGAACCAGAATAATTACAGTAATAACTGTGCAAATATTTATATAGAACTTACTATATGTCAGGCACTGTGGTAATTGCTTTACAGTTATTTTGATTCTAACAACAACCCATTTTACAGATGAGCAAACTGAGGCAAACAGCTTTAGTGACTTACTGACTTGTGGGGCTTGTAAATGTCTGTGGATAAATTTGAACTCAGGTCTTCCTGACAGTAACTAATGGAAATGTGTGTGTATGTGTGTATACTCACTGATTATGTTTTGGGTATTCTTTTTTTCTTGTGTTCTTATTTCTGTATTTGAACATCTGTATTTGTCAGTGGAAGTTAACAATTGCAATTTGTATTAACAAGAAGAAAAGTTATTTGAAGGACTGTCATGTGAAAAAGGGATTAGATTTCTGTGTTATTCCAGAGGAATAGAACTTACTAGAACTAAGTAGAGCTAAGACCTCTCGTTAGAATTTGTCAACAAGAATTAGTTCATTATAATTCCAGCTTCCTTCTTTATTGTTTTGTGTTTGATCTCAAAACTACCTTGTATTTATTTTCTTATCTATTCTCTCTCTGTCTCTGTCTCTCTCTCTTCACATATGCACATACATAGACACACACGCACAGTATATATTGTGTGTGTGGGATGTGTACATATTGTCTCCCCAGTTAGAATGTAAGTTTCTAGAGAGATTTATTTCTGTCTTTGAATCCCCAGTACCTGGCACATGGTAGGTGTTTAATAAATACTTGTTGAGTTATCGTCAATAAGGAAGAACTTCCTAGTAATTACAGCTGTCTGAAGTTGGAATGGACTATTTTATCTCAATTGGCCTGCTTCATGAACTAGTGAGTTCCATGTCACTGAAAGTGTTCAGGCCAGGACATGAGAATCACTTGCTATGGATACTTTCAAGGGGATTCATACCCTGGATAAGGGTTGAACTAAGTGAGCTTTCATGGCTCTGATTCCTCAGGGAGTGTTTGAGACCTGGTTCTGCTACTAACTGTAATTGCAGCCTAATTGAGTTGACTTCTCTGCGCCTCAGTTTCCTTATCTATATAACATGTTGGAGTTGAACTAAAATAATTTTAAGGCTCCTTCCAGCCCTGAAAGTTCTACAATCCTATGCCTGTGCCAAAGCCCTTAAGGCTTTGTTTAAAGGAGTAGCAACTTTTGCTTTAGAGATTCAAGTAATCAAAGTCAGAAACCAGTCACAAATTCTCATGACTTTAGAAAGCTTTAGAAATTTTATGGGAAAGTCATACTATGTAATCACCAGACTTTATGTGATTCCTTTAAAAAAAAAAGCTACATCTATACATCTATTTCCTTCCATAGGATCTTCTTACCTGAACAAGAAACTGTTTAAGTCCTTTAAAGGCTGTATCCTTTTGAAAAAGGAAAATTCTTGTATGGTGAAGGGAATGGGAGGAGAATAGGGCAGGGAGCCCTTGGAACTTTTAGAATAATTGCTGGCTAGTAAGGCAACCCCTCCCTACCTCCCCACTCTCAGAATTTCTCCTAGGGAATTAATTTAGTCCTTTGTATGCCATGTCTGATTTCCATGGAAAAAAGTTCTTTCAGCCAGTGTAATTGTTCTTCGTACTCAGTGACATGAATTATGTTGTTAATTCACATTCAACAAGTCAGCAACACTCCCAGAGCCATTTCATAATTTACCTAACACTCCAAGCTTTGCCTCTGCCTTCCTAGCACCAACACTCAGGAGGTGTGGGGTGACATGGAGGGCTGGATTAATAATGCTGGCTATGGCAAATCTATTCTGGAAGTTGTGATGCCTCTACCCCCCACCCTCACTTCCTCCTCTACTTTTCTCCAGGGCTCAATGAAGTGTTTAGCCCTTTAGAAATCTGCAGAATCTATGTAATTGATTTTGACCCACTCAAGCCATTTTAATACTGCTCTTTTCCAAAGCATCATAAAATATGACTGTAGAATTACAAGTTGACAAAAAAGAAAAAGAAATATGAAGTTTATATAAAAATGGAGAAGGGTTCCTAGGAGAATAATTTGCAGAATGGACATAATAATGTAAAGGAAGACAATATTAAAAAGTATTGTAACTGATCAATCCAGTAACCGAGTCTGTAAAGAACTCACAGGCATACTTTCTGCTTCTTGGCAGAGATGTGGTGGAGTGTAGGTATGAACAGTGAGATAAACATGCCAAGGTATTGATTTTTTTCTCTGTTTAAATGTATTTGTTACAAGTGAAACCTTGCTTTGAGTTGAGAGAGAGAGAGAGAGAGAGGGAGAGGGAGAGAGCGTGCACGCTTCAGTATAGAATTGTGGCTCGGTCTTGAACTGGAAAAGAGAGTAAGGGTGATGACTGTGCAGTTCTGCCTCATTTAAATCCAATTCACACACAAGTCGAGGCATCACCTCATGATGTCATTGGTTCTTTTTGAAAAGGAAGGACGAACAACCATTTGTCCAGAGGGTCCCCTTTGTCCTTGCCCCTAGTGTGGGCCACTCTTTTATAGCAAACCCTCATTTAAAACAATAAAAAATGAACTTATTTTTAACCCATTTTAAAATTATAGACAATAAATAAATAAAATTTAAGGATAAAAGGTGCCCATTCACTAGGCATTGGAGAAGGGGATAAATCCGTCTTGTCCCACGGGGATAGCAAATGTTATCTACTTTTTAAGTGAATCAGTGAGCCAGACAAGGCTGTAACTTCTCATGCTTATATTCAGTTCAGGGTAGCAGTGCCTTTCCCTTGCAGTTCGCTAGCTGGTGGTGCTGGCATGTATCTGCACCTCTCCTCCTCACCCCAACACCCCTTCATCACATCCTCTCAGGGATGTTTCCAGACTTCCATTCTTTATACTTTTGGCCTCTCCCTTTACACTGCCATGGTCCTTCGGACCCACCTTACAGATGAGAAAAACTACATTTTCCATTAGCCCCTTTGCCAGTAAGGTGCCATACAATGAAGGGTTCTGTTGTTGAGTGAGTGAGGAGATAGATTGGGAAGTGATACCAATTTTTTTAAAGACCATCAATAAAACATTTATATATTTTCTTTAATTAGGAGGATTCTCCCTGTTCTTTATCTTTTTCTGGATTCAGCCAACAGTTCTTGGAGATATTGCTTTAGATGAAGAACAATTAAACATCTAAGAATATGTACAGTGTATATTTATAGCTACATGGGGGAGCCTATGAATTTAGATTGTTACTGAGCACTTTGACTTGATAACATCATTTCTTCAGTAAAAGGATTATGGATAGTTAAAAGTGTCTCTTGTAATTCTTTTTGACAGACCTTTCAAATTTTAACCATGACTCTGAACAGACCTCAACTTCTTTGCACTGACGAAGGACCTTTCATATTAAAACCTTTTAAAATTGCACATGAAAGGTTCATAAACATGATTTTGAGGTTCTTAAATTTAAAAGACTTAAGATGAATTAGTTTACCAAAATTGTTAATCTTAGAGTACTTTTATCGTGCCAGTTTGACAAGATAATTGGGGAACAGTCCTTCTGCAGGATTCATCTATAGAGAGTTTATTTATGGCTTTCAGCTTTTTTACTTTTAATGGGCTTTTGGTCTACCTGATTTGATCAGCTGACCAAGTACAGTTGTTCCATCAAACAAATACCTGAGGTTCAGTGCAAGAAGGTGTAGGAGGTAGACCCTTTGGATACTCAAGAGAGAACAACACTTCTTTCTTAGGAAACCAATGAGTAAGGTTGGGATTTTAAGTACAGGTCAGAACTAAAGCCTCCCAGAGGATTCTTTTTTTTTTGAGAGGTAGGATGAAGGGCAGGTAATTAAGATGTGAGAATGAGGAAATGGAAGTTTCTACAGTGAACTTGGGGCTTGGCTATCTCTATCAGAACTGCAGAAATCTTTTTAGTGAACTATTTATTTCTACCATACCACTCCTTAGGTTTTCTTCAGAGCACCTGTTCTATTGTCTTCTGTGTCCACTGCTTTCTGTCTCTTTTTTCCCCTATTTCTCCTCAGTATAACACACCACAGGTGCTTGGTAGATGGATTGACACTGTAGAATAAGTTCAGAATCCCCATTTATTGCTTGCTTCAGTGTGTCATCCAGCTTTTGTTTTGATGTCTCCCTGTCTATCCCTCAAACATTCCTGAAATTCCACCTCTTCTTTGAAAGCCTTAGGAAGCTGATTCACTCACTAGACCAGCAAACATTTATTGGGCCTCTCCTGTAGGTGGACTATTAGTTGGGGTTGTGAACGGAAGGGGGATAGAATTAAAAGGAGGAGAAAAATAATGTGAAAGAAACAAGGTGAAGTGTCTGTCTTTGTGAGGTTAGTAGAAACGAAAGAGAGAAGACAGAGTTCTAGAACTGGAAGAGTTCTAATTACCTGCCACCTCATTTTATAATCAGTTTTTCAGATAGGCTTTATGAAGAGCCTACTATGTGCTACACTGTGCTAAGTGCTGGGATATAAAGAAAGGCAAAAAACAAATAGTTCCTACTCTCAGGGATCTCGTAGTCTAATGGACAACATGAAACCAACTGTGTACACATAAGATATATTCAGGATAAATTAGAGTCTCAGAGGAAGACGACTGGAAAAAATGCCTTGCAGGGTGTGGGACTTGTCTGAGACTTGCAGGAAGCCAGAGAAGCTAGGAGGTGGAGATAAGGAGGGAGAAGTATCCCAGGCATTGGGGGACAATGAAAATTCTCTGTTCAGAGATGGAGTGTTGAGTGTGACGGAGGGCAAGGAAACCAGTGTCACTGGATTGCAGAGTGCTTAGAGGTAAGTACGGTGTAAGATGACTAGAAAGGTAGGAGAGAGCCTGATTATTTTCAGAGGGCTAAAATCCAAACAGACGATGTCATACTTGATCCTGGAGGCAATAGAGAGCCATTGGAATTTATTTTATAAGGGGGTGTGTGATGATGATCAGATCTGCATTTTAGGAAGATCAATTTGACAGTTAAGTGGAGGATGGATTGGAGTGGGGAGAGATTTGAGAAAGGGAGACCTACCAATTGACTGTTGCAGTAGTCTAGGCAGGAGGTAATGAGGTCCTACACCAGGACAGCGGCAGTAACAGAGGAGAGAAAATAGACAGGTGATACTACGGAAGTGGAAATGATAGGACTTAACCATTCATTGGAGATGGGGAGTGGGGATGACACAGAGGTGCTGAGCCTGAGTCACATAAGTGGGGGGTGCTGCTCATTACAGTAATAGAGAAGTTAGGAATCAGGGAGGGTTTCAGGGAAAGACTAAGGATTTAGTTTTGGAGATGTTGACTTTAAGATGTCTACAGGACCAAAGAGGAAACTGTCACCCAGAGAAATTAAAGGGGCTTATTGAAAGTCTGTTGCTACAGAAAGGCAGAATTGGAACTAACACCTCTTTTCTCCTGGTTTTAGGTAATAATATTAAGCTTCAGCTGATTTGGAAATCAGATTTCAAGCTCTAATTAAAAGAATGTTTTTCATTCTCTTCAGTAGCTTTCCATTTTGTGTTGCCTTATTTCCTAGTATCTCCTTTTCCTCTTCCTAATCTGGTGAAGCATCTCTTATACTCAGGAATAAGGGAAAACTAAGATTGGTTGTTCAATAAAACCAACCAGCACTTCAGCCGGGTTTGACAGTGTGTGCACTGTTCTGTACCCCTAGCTTTCCCATTTGCTCCCTCGCTGGTAGTTGCATCTTTTCCCCAATTTCGTTTTGTTATTGTTGTTACCATTTTGTTGTCTTTGTGTATATTTTTTTCCTGGTTCTGCTTTCTTCATTCATCATTAGTTCTGGCTTTTCCCACCCAGTACTTTTATCAATGGGCCAGGTTGTTTGGATGGGGGAAGGGAACTGGGAAGCTAGAAGATTAAATTGAGTATCAGGGGCCTGAAATCAGAAAGAAAAAAAAGACTAGAAGATGTTGTTCTTTCCCAAGCAACCAGAATTATTTAAGCATTCTCCCACTGTGTGTGTGTGTGTGTGCGCGCATGTGCGTGCACACAGGTGCATGTATGCATGCATGTGTGTATGTATGCATGTATGTATTTGATAAAAATATGTAATCTTGAGATTTTTCTCCTACAGGATATGGTATACCACTTCTGTTTTCTGATATTTACAGCACCTCTGGTGGGAGCTATTCCCAGAAGATGTGTACATAATTTTTTTTTAATTTGGAGTTACTTCTGTTACTTCACTTAATACTTGGGTGAATTCTGCTTTTCTTGAGCTTCTATAATCAGAGAATGTCTTTCCATGTGAAGGGTTTGTGGCTGACTCAGTGTGAGAGTCCAGGGGACATGGCAGCAGGGGTTGGAGAAATAGGAAGAAATGACTGCCGGATTTCCTTCTGCTCTAAGTAACCAGCAAACATTTCCAGGATGTTGGTTTTGTGTTGTTCCTCCGTAAGGCTTCCACCAAGAGGGTGGGGTTAGTTATTCAGAGAAAGCAAGGTCAGAAAAGGGAGGACCTTGATCATGGAGCATACAGGGAAACCTGCTGAAGGAATGTTAAAGCTTGGAGCTGCTTGCCGTGGTTTTAGCCTGGGGTGAAGAAGCAGCAGTCCCACTGAGGAGAAGTTCTGGACTGATTCAAACTGTCATCTTCATTTAAGATACGGAAAAAAGAGAAAGAATCTTGGCCTAAGAAAAGGAAATTGGATAAAACTTTAGAGTACGGGAGTCTCATTGGATTTGAAGACATAGTGTTTTCTAGTTCCTGGAAAAGGAGAGAATCTTCCCTATTAAGAATATAAAACTGCTCCTCCTCCATACTTGTGTCATTTTATCTAATTGAAGCAGGCAATATAGTGCAGTAGAGAGAGTACTTGTTCCAGAATCTGAGGAGCTGGTGCTTCTCACCACCTATTTGACGTTGAGAAAGTTACTTAACCTCCTTGGCCCTTAATTTCCTTACCTGTAAAATGAAGGAGCTAGACTATATAGCCCCCAGATGGCCTCTGAAGACCTTTCCATGTCTAGATTGATGAGCCTATGATCCTGTAAACCTCAGTATACTTCTTTGATATTTGGAGGATAATTTTAAGTACTTTCACTAGTTAAGAATTTGGACTGAGTTAAATTCTGTTTTAGAGGAGGTAGGGGTTAATTTGGCAGAGCCAACAAAGAAAAATCAGCAATTCTCTGCCTCTGAAATTTCACTCAGTTTCTGTTCTGAATATGTCTCATCCCCAGCCCTTCTCTGCAGCTGTCTCTGCTGGTAGAATATAAGCCCCTTATGACCAGGTACTGTTTCATGATTGTCTTTGTAACCCTAGTGCCTGGCACGTGGTGGGTCCATGACAAACTTTTCTTTTTTGATTGATTAGTGTCATGCTTGTAAATGGGCCTGAAAGAAATTAGGATAAGCCTTTGAGAAACTAAGTAGCATAAAAAAGAATCTGTGTTTGTAACTGTCCATCAGACTCTGTTTCTTAAGACCTTGGCTAGGTATTGCCATCTTCTTATTGCTATGGGTGGTGAGAGTCTGGTAAAAGACTGAGGTCTAAACATACTTTGAAACTATCTAAATGCCTCTTAACTTCCATGACTGCAAAACAGAGATAATGATATCTCCCATTGTGCTACAAGAGTTTCATGTGCTCTCTGAGATCCTTAGATGAGAGGCACCACAGATGCACACCCTTTGATAAATAGAAGAGACTTCCCTGTTCAAGGGGTAAGTGTGCTATCTCATTCCCTCTGACTGCCAGGGCTTTACAAAATGTACTGAGATTTGGTCTCTCTCATTGGCCAGCCATCATCCAATGAACCTACCATGATTTCCACAGAAATTCTAGTAAAATCCTTCATAATTTATTTTTGAGGGCAGGACAGAAGAAAATGAGTTTAGTGCCTTAGGTGGGATATGAGTAAGACATAAAGAAGAGTTTATTTTAGTTAGAGTGACAAATAATACTGAAAGAGTTATATGACATTGGTGTGCTGTGACTTTCAGTATTATCTCCCCCACTCCTCTTTTCTTCCTGCTGGAAGAACTAAAGCACAGAGACATTAAATGATTTGTCAAAGTCACCTAGTAGTGAATCAACATAGTAGTAAGGATAATTTCCTAACTTTCAGCACATTAGACAAATAAAGCTTCCCCAGATAAAGCCTTAGATGATCTCAGTGAGACAGTCTTTACTCTTTTTTTTTACTTCCTCTTCTGTTCTCATGTCATTTCTGAACTGTAAGATCCTGTTGTTGCAGAAATTCCAGAGTTGGCAAATGCTGGCGCATAGGCCCTAATATTGATTCCAAAGGTAAATCTTTCAGAAGAGATCTGTATGCAGCTGTAGATCAAAAAATGGATAAATGGCCTTCTGATCCTTGTGCTTATGAAACAGAACCCTCATTTTATTTAGAAGCAAAGAGGTAGATTTACCTCTGATGGGCACACCAGAACATTATATCCCATTAAAGATTTCCCTTGGAACCGTAAAGCAAACTCTCAGTGAGCATGATAATGTAACATCAGAGATTGTCTGTGGTCATTTTTTAATATGGTTTGCAGTGCTAACAGGTACATCTTTATGTGTGAAATTCATATAAGTAGAAGCCCAAGATAAACTTTCAGACATGCTTGAGTATTACAGAATTTCCAGGTTCATTTCAAATGATACTTTGGTACAGTAGATAAAGTACTGGGTTTGGAATCAGAAAAACTTGAGAGCAATTTCATGACTGGGGAGAACATGAATTTCATGATGCCAGTGGTAGCTATGAGTGCAGCAGAAAGAGCACCAGATTTGAGGTTAACATATCTGAGTTCAAATCTCACTTCTCTTATTTGGAGTGGCAGAGGATGCCACTTCCTCTCTCTCTCTAAAGCCTCAGTTTCTTCATCTATAAACTGAAGAGATTGGACCAGATAGACTCTAAGGTTGCTTCTTACTATAAAATAATGTGAATTTATGATTTGGTCTTAGTGGTGAGAACATATTTGCCAACAATAAATATTCATTTTGAGTGGAGTTAAGTGTTAAGTTAGTGAAAGAGCTGAGAAAAGAAGGATGAAATTCAGTTGTAATTTTATTACAGCTTAAGGAAAAAAAGAGGGAATGAATTAATGAAGAAAAATCATTTTTAAGTACTTACTGTGTGCCAAACACTTTGTTAAACACTGGAGATACAAACAGAGAAAGCAAAACAGTCCCTACTCTCAAGGTGTTCGCATTCTAATAGGGGGAGAGAGCAAAGAGAAGAGAATTCAGTTGTAGGGTGGATGAAAAGGCCAACCCGGAGATCCTAAGGGCCAAGTAGTACGGTGGATGGTAAGGCCCAAGGGTCACGAGTACAGCAAAAGGTGAAATGGCAGTTCCCAGGGATCTGAAGGCCACAGCTGTGGATACAATGCTGGGGCACATGGTAAGACCTGGTGGTCCTCCCATTTCACTAGAAGTCTCTTGTAGTTGGTGGCTCCAAGTTGATGGCTCTAAGTAGAGTAAACAGCCATGTTGTTTTCTTCTTCTCACCTCCACCCCAGACCACCCTAGATAGAATTTGGGAATTCTGAGCAAAAGTAAGTGATGGAAAGGAACATGCACTAGACAGAAGGAAGCAAAGTGGGGAAGGTTAACAAAAGCCAAGAATTAGGAAGTCAAGAGCGAAAAAGAGAAAACGTTCTATAGATAGAAAAGGAGAAGTAAAAGTAAGTGGAAAAAGGTAATATAAGAAACACTTCATAATGAAAACTCATACCTATTCCCATTCCTTATTTCTTAACAGTGTGAGGTGCTCACTGTGAATTGTGAGAGGTTAATTAAAAGTATACAGATGACTCTCACAAATGCCTTTTTACCTCACTTGCCAACTGAGATTGTAAGGGGGAAATCAGGATGTGAAAGTAGAGGAGCGAACACTTATTGTCACCCAGAGTGCCTCTTTCCAGATGAAGAAGACAAGAGGAATGTGAAATTAGCTTATGATGGATTCTGTAGCAATGGCTCACCAGGGGACATTCTTATGAGTCATTCTAAAAATACTTTTCATATCGAAACAGATTTAAATATAAAGCTTCAAGAGAAAACTTGCAGCCTAAGTTTTCCCCACCCCACCCCCAATTTGGGGAAGTAACAATAACATTTAATTCAATTGAGGAAGTGTTTATTAAGTGCTTATATATGTAAGACAATATGTTAGCCCCTGGTGTTACAAAGACAAAAACAAAACTGTTCCTGTCCTCAAGGAAATTACATTCTATTGGAATGACACAGTATGTACTCGGATATATGAAGTGTATATAAAGTAATTTCGAAAGGTAAGGACACTAACAGTGGGGGAATGTGAATAGAAAAGACCTTGTATGTAGGAGGTGATCCCCTTAGCTGTGCTTTACAGGAAGCTAAGGATTCTAAGTTGTACATTCCAGATTTGAGAAGCCACCAGCAAAAAGGCATGGATGGAAGTGAGAGATGAAGTATAAGACCTGTTTTTCTTGAGTGGTGAATGGGTGAAGAGAAGTAATAATAACTTTATTACCTGATGTTTCTTTGGTGCTTAGTGCTTGGTATATCATCTCAAGGGATTAAAAAAATTTCTCTTGACTCAGTACTGTTGGCCATCAAGAGTTAATACAAAGGTTATCCTTGTGCCTGTATCCAGAGATGTGCCATGACCTGATGATTCAAAATAGAATTCTAATGACATTTTTTATTTTTTTCACTTTGTTTTGTTTTTAGACTGTCGTTATACCACAAATGAAGAAGAGCTGCTGTGGAAGTTTTGATAAACTGAAAATTGGCTTCAGTGTATTTATATTTTCACTGAGAATCTTGTTGTCCTTTAAAATGCTTTCCTTTTAAAATGTCCTAGTTAATTTGCGCCTCCTACCCAAACACATATTTTGACACTTGTAACAGTTAGCTGAGGTCTGTTATATTAACATGACATTAAAATTTCAGATTAAATGTTTGCCAACAGAGTCAGTATGTGTATAGGACATCAAAGGGAAGCAAAGATATTTTCTATTTCAAGTATTTTTAGCTGTCTAAAAATAGAGGGAAAGGAGAACTTCGTTTACTTTTAATATTTTCCATAGTTTTGGGACTTCTTGTGAACTCAGTGACAAATTTTATCATTTGAATTTATTTCTAAGAATTTTAATCTTTTTAGTCATGCTCAAATTTAAATTCTCAATTATCTACTTAAGTACTACTCTAAGATCTTCTTTGGCACCTGGGTGTGACCTTGAGTTCTTGAAGGCTAATTTAGTGAAGCAGGAACTGAAAGGCTTTGATCAGAGACACAGAAAAAATTATGCATTGGTCACCTAAGAGCCATCCTAGCTAAGGAAGTGTTAAGAGACTCATCACCAGGATTGGTCACAACATAATTTGACCCTGACAATTTATGAAGGCCACCAACTCAGGAAAAAAGATCTGTATATACAAAAATATTTAGAGCAGCTCTTTTCATGGTGACAAAGACCTGGAAATAAGGGAAGAGAGTGCCCATCAATTGGTGAATAGTATAGGAATGTAATGGAATATTATTGTGCTATAAGAAACGATGAAAGGGGATAGTTTCAGAGAAACCTGGAAAGGTTTGTATGAACTGATGCAGCATAAAGTGAGCAAACCAGGAGGACAATTTCTACCACAGTTGATTGCTTGGTTGTTGTCTTTTGTGCTCAGAAAGGAACAAGGTGACATCACTATGCTGGGGTCCAACTGCTGTCTGATCAGACCAATATAAGCTCCAAAGGCTGTGTCTGAGATCAGGCACAAATGGTCTATATGAACATTTGGAACGAAGATGTCTCCAAATTTGCATATCTCCTGGGTTTGTTTGGTTTGGTTTTTTTTTTTGAGCTGTTTACAGTATACAATAGAAAAACCCTTTTGAACTCTTGCAGTATACAAGAATATTGAGTTATTCTACCATAACTACAGGATTGTAAGGACAAACAACTTTGAAAGACTCTAGAATTATGACCAATCATAATTTCGGAGCACTAATGATGAACTATGCTTCCTATATCCTAGGAATATCTGGTAGGTTCAGGATGCAGAATGAAACATACATTTTTTAGACACGACCTGTGTGGGAATTCATTTTACTTAATTATACATATTTGTTTCTAGAGTTTTGTTTTTCTTTTAGATAGGAAGGGGAAAAAAAGAAATGCTTATTCATATATAAAAATGTTTAAATGGGGTGGAAAGACCGCTAAGTATGACGTCTGCATTATGACCTGTGTTAATAGAAGAAAGACCCAGGTTGCTCAGGAGGGGAAAGTGAGGCTGGTGACCTTGCACAGCCCTCCCTCACTTAAAACAAAGTCAAGTGCAAATCATGTCAACATTTCTCTGATGTCATGGTCTACTTCGAAAACGAAGGATGAACACAGACACACCAATAAAACCATGGATATTTGAAGCATTCACACACGCACAGACATTATAAGTGTGTGTGGGTGAGTATGCATATACACACATACATAATCTTATAAGGAACACTTAATTGATCACTAAGGATTTGTTCTAAAGGCAATCATTATTCATTCTTTGTTTTTTTTCATGTTCAGATTGACAGATATACAAAGGAAGGGTCTGTAAGCCTCTTTGTTTTGGTGGGAAGATCCCTAGCAGCAGGGTTCTTGTGGTTAAGCCAGACGTTTGTTTTGGCATCCTCCCAATCCAGATAGTTTTTGTATGCAATTCATTCTCTAAATGTATCATTTATCTTTGAAAGGGAGCATAAATGCATAATGGTCGTGTAAACAGTGCCATAATACAGTATCTCTTCAGTAGGCAGATAGCAGAGGTTTATAAAAGTGAGACTTGGCAGATAAAATTTGTGCCCCATTACTGATAGCTCCTATTTAGCATGGATGTTCTGCTGTTAATAGCCCTGATTCACAGAGGAACCAGTGAAAATATCTATCATCTGATCAGCATGGGCTGCTCTCCAATTTTGTGTCGTGGCTACATAATATTTTGTGAGGATGAAGTGACTAGCCTTTAGAATGTGTCCTTAAGCTATTATGCTCAGAGGTGGATAGTCATAGGTTTTAGATTTAGAGAGTGAAGGGACCTTAGAGGTCATCTTGTTCAATCTTTTTTCAAATGATCAAACTGAGGCCCAGAGAGGTTAAAGTGATGTACCCAAGGCCTGATGATGATGACAGTGATGATGATAATGATGATGAATCATTTATCAAGCACTTTAAGGTTTGCAAGCTCTTTATGCAGACCTGTACAACATATGGCCCACAGGCTGTTTGTGGCCAGCCAAAGGATTTTTGGTGGCCTATGAAAAATATAGGATCACCACTGGGCACTTTCCTGTTTGTCACAGGACTTGCGCCAACCAGCCATTGTCTGTCTCTTATTCTAACCTATCTGCTTCCCGAATAAGTTTAGCCTGTTTTAATTTCGGCCTCTACCTACTTCCAAGTTGCACAGGTCTGCTTTTATGTGTGTTGGTTCATTCAGTCCCTACAAGAACCCTGTGAGGACAGTGGGAAAACCAGGTTTTGAATCCAGGACCTTGGATTTCAAATTAAAATGCAATGATGAATATTATGGATTTGAGAGCTTGGGGTTCTGTGTTTATGATTTCTTAGGACTTTCATTTATTTGGTACTTTTAGTAGCTTAATTGTATTTTCAATTAATATACAGGCTTTTACATTTTTTCATCTTTTTTAGTGTTCTAATTGTTATTTTGTTATTAAGAAAGCAAAGGTCATACAGTCGGGTTTTAATTTCAGCCAGGTTTTGTTGTTGTTCGAGTACAGGGAGAGCTTAGCCTATAGGCTATATTTATACCAATATGATAATTAATGATAGCATTACAGAGATACCGGTTGTACTACAGGAAAGATATGGGTTCATATCCAGACTCTGACATTTACCTTTTTTTATTGTGGAAAGGACAAAATCATTTATCCTCTCAAGCCTCATTAAGAAAGTGGGGATAATGAAACGTGTATAACTTGCCTTCAAATAGGTATTATGAAAATGAATTTGAAAGCAAAAAGTGCTGAATAAATGTCAGCTCTCATCATTGTTGTTACTGTAGTAGTGACTAAAACCATGCGATATCAATCTATAATGATTTCATGGGGGAATCAGGGTAATAGAGAGCCTGACATAGAAGGCGTTTAAAGATTAAAGATGATTCTTGAAAATGTCTTAAAGGTAGGATACGTGGCCCAAGGGAATGCTGATGGAAAGGCATCCTCCCATTTAAAGAGAATGGTTTGATCCTAGGCTTGGAGATGCTCTGGGGTAAACAGTGAGAGGTCAAAAAGGAGAATTGCTTAAAAGGAGCCAAAAGCAGAAATCTGTAATGTAGCAGCAGATTCAAACAGGAAGGGAAAGGAGAGAGGCTAAGTGACAGAAGGTCTTGAGAAACATTTTAGTTTATTTTAAGAGGCAATTAGGAAGCCATTCCTAAGATGGCGAGCAGTATGATCAAAATGATGCACACATAGAATCAATTACAAAGAGCTCAAGAACCGGAAAGTCCCAAAGAGGTTGGTGTGGAATATGCTGCTAAGTGGAAGAGGACGTGGAGGGGTTTTGACTGTGGGTGGATGGAAGTGAAGATGTAGTAAAGAAACTGAAGAGAAACATGGCAGGAGTAATGGACTGGGAGTGCCAGAAGGTTCCCTGCCACTTTGGACCCCAGTACAACCCTTGATCACCTCCTTCCTCCTTATAATCCTCTCCTCCTTCAACTTCTTTTACTCTCTATTGCCCCGGTTCTCATTTTACCTCCTTGGCCAGTCTTCTCTCCCCTTCGTAGATACTTCTTTCTTTTCCCACCCCTGTACTGTGCATGTTCCTGAAATTTTTGTCCATAGTATTCCACACTCTGCAGATACCCTCACTCGTGGAGGTTTTGTGAACACCTTAGTCCCTCTATTTGTATAACTCTGGTCCTCATCTCTGTCCCAAGCTTCGGTGTTATATTACCAACTGCCTACAGGATACTTCCAATTTATTATCCACTATCAATACAAAAGTAAAATTTCTAAAAATTTGCCCATGTTTTTCTACCCCGAACATGGGTATGGTGCAACAACTAGGCAGATCATATACAAGAAAACTATATGACCTCTATGGCTCTTTCCACATTAAATCTGTTATCCTGTCATCTTTTAATGGGGCCATTTTTCTACCATTCACCCAGACCTGAAGCCTTGGATTCATCTTTGACTGTTTGCTTCTTGCTCAACCCTGTAGTTAATCACTCACCAAATTCCTGACAGTTTGTCTGACAATATGTCTCTGTCCTTTTCATTACCACCATCCTAGGTCAAGCCCTTATTATATCATGTCCTAGACTACTGTATCTGTATTGTTATTGAATTCAGCCATGTCTGACTCTTCCTGATCCCATTTGAAGTTTTCCTGGTAAAGATACGGAATGGTTTGCCATTGCTTTCTCCAGCTCATTTTATAGATAAGGAAACTGAAGTAAGCAAAGTTAAGTGACTTGTCCAGGGTCGGACAGCTAGTATCCGAGGCCAGATTTGAACTCAGGAAGATGGCATGCTATCTATTATGCCAATTATAATCTTCTAACAGGTTTCTTTACTGTTAATTTCTCACACCTCCCATAAATCCTGTGAGGTGCCTATATAATTTATCCTTCTAAAGCATGCTTTCATCATCCCTGTGCTAAAAATCTTCCACTGCTTTTCACTGTCTCCAGCACAGACATGTATAAAGTGTTCTTTTTTCTTTGCATTCTGTATTTAGCATAAGATCTTGTACATAAGAGGATAACTGAATGATGGGAAAGGAATAGAAAAGAAAGCTGTCTGACTAGAATTGGGGAATAGCAAAAGATAAGGTCTGATTAAGTGAGAGAAGAGACCAGTTTATGGAAATCCTTGAATGCTAAGATGTGGGACTTAGGTTTGTTCATAAAGTGAGCTAATTTATATCTTTTAAGTAGGAAAATAATATGATGGAAGACTGAGACATTTTGAAAGATGAATGAATAGGAATTTACCAACTAAATATAGAGGATAAAGGAGAAGAAGGAAGCAGAGATGATTCATTTCAAGTTTTTGAATCTGGAAGCTTAAGAAATTGGTTGTATCATTGATAGACATGGGGGAGTTAGAGTCAAGGGATGTGGGAGCTGAGGGAAGATGATAGAGAATTCAATATTAACCATGTTAGCTTGGAGGAATTAACCACAGAAATTGAGAGGTAATAGATATCTGATGATTAAGAACAATCCTAAGGGAATGGCAGGGTTATTTATCTAGAAAAGGGGAAGACTTGGGAGGGGATGATGATTAAAATGTTAGAGACAATGGAAAAGATGTCCAGAAGTTTAAAGAATAGAAAAAACATCACTAGATTAGTCAATGGGAGGTCACTGATAGCCTTAGTAAGAGCAGTTTCTGGAGAGTAGTAAGCAAGGAAATTGGAGCACAAAAAACCAAGCAAGAAATGGAAAAATATGAAATACCTGGTATAACCATGGAAAGCACAGGAGAAATGGGGAGCAGCTGAGGGAAACAGAGGATCAAATTTTTCTTTTGAATCCATGCACCCTGGGCATGCCAAAATTTAGAGGAGAAATTGCATGACAACATGAGATCATGGTTTGTGTTTTTTATTGTTTGTTTGTAGTTGTGTTGATTTTTTTCTATCCCTCAGGAAATAGTTGTGGCTGAGATGCAGACAGCTCGGGGTAGACAGGACATATGACCATGGCAGTAAGAGTTGGCTACTCAGCAGCATCTGAGGAGCAGACAGAGAAGAGAGATGATTTTAGTTTGCATTCCAGTGAATTGAGTCATGGTCAAGGTCACAGGTTTCAGACTTTTGAGGTCCAATCGAGTCATTCACATGAATACTGTACCCCCTAATTCCTTGCCCAACCATCTTGTAAGAGGGTTTCTTTGGTATCACATAAGAGAACTCACAGAATCACAGAACTTCAGTTTGAAAGGGACTACAGTAGGCTTCTTGTCAAACCTTATAACTTTATTATGTATTTAAAATCTTATATATTTAAATATATAGCATATATTTAATTCATATATTAAATATGTATGATGTAATATGTATTAAAAATATGTTATACATGCATTTAAAAAGCAAGTTGTACTTGATAGATTTGCCATTTCATCATCTTTTTATTTTTCTAGTCTATTGTTATGGAAATGCTTGTTTTATTTCTTAAGTTCAGGATAAAATAATTTTTAAAAAAAATCGTTAAATAAATAAATAAACAAATGAATGAATGAATGAACCTCACCATTGTGACGTACCTGACAAATACCCTCATACAGCCTGTGCTTAAAGACCTTACATGAAGGCTCTATTTGGTTCCGTGCACCTTGCTTCCAGTTCTGTCCCCTCTTGCCAAGAATAGCTCTAGCCACTCTTCCACTTGACAGCCTTTCAAGTGCTAGGAGACATCTAGTCTTGGCATGGTGATTGAATTCCGTTGAACAAGCCCTTAATAAAATATTTGCCATGTTCAAGGGGTCATTTGGTGGATAGAGTGTTGAGCCTGGAGTCAGGAAGACTTGAGTTCCAGTCTGGCCTCAGACACTTATTAGCTATGTGACCCTCAGCAAGTCACTCAACCCTATTGGCCTCAGTTTCCTCATCTGTAAAATGATCTGGAGAACAAAATGGCAAACCACGCTGGTAGCTTTGCCAAGAAAACACCAAATGGGTTCACAAAGAGTCGGACACTACTGAAAAATGACTAAACAACAACAGCTATGTTCAAGGTACTGAACACAAGAAGATCCTTATGCTGAAGGAGCTTATGTTCTACTCTGGGAAATAAGGGTGGGGATTGGACCTGTAATTTCAGTGGGATGAACAGCTCCCACATAAAGAAATGATCTTCCAATGCAGGTTGGTGCTTTCTCTGCAACTTACAGACAGTGCCACTAAACATGACTTGTCCAAGGTCACACAGGCAGAACATGTCAGAGGTAGACCTTGAACCAGATCTTCCTGGTTCTTTCTCTGGCTACTTTTCATGGAAGGAGATTATAGCATGTAAACAGAGTATGATGTGCAAGAGCAAGTAATTAGGGGAGGAAGGGTGAGGAACTCACCCCTTTTAGGATCAGGGAAGCCCTCATTTAGGAAGTGACTCAGATAACCTTTAAAGGGGGCTGGGGTACCAAGAGGCAAATGTGTGAAAGGGTAGGGCATTGTGGCAGAGATGTAGGATTGTATCTATGGATGTAGGACATGGTAAAGACGTGTTAGATCTCCCCTGCTCTTCCCCCTTCCGTACCAACCTCTTCTCCAGGATGAACAGTTCTTTAACCTTAGTATTCCTCACTAAAGACATGCCTTAGTGATGCTGGGTCAGTAGGGCTAATCTTGCACATAAAAAAACCAGGTGGAATATTATACTCCTAATGAGACTCACTCCCAGTCAGCTGCCTTTATCTGCTGACATGAAGTTTTTAACACCAAACATTCAAAGTGCTTTGTACTTTGGATCGGATGCTTCTGATACTATTAGTTCTCTGCTTTATGCTGAATTAACACTGAAATCCCTCGGGCCATGTGGAGAGACTGTACCACATATATTTTTTCCTAGCTTTTTTTTTCTGATTTGTTTGTAAAACTCAATGAAAAATATCAGATAACTCGAATATATGGTCCTTGCTTGACTTGGCTAATCCATGTATTGAGATGGGCTTAAAATAAAATTTATGCAAATATGATTCACGCTTCAGCAAATTTATGTAATTCAGATTAATAGGACCCAGAAGAGAATGCTTGTCAGTAAACAGTTCATCTGTGTCCTCTATGAACAGACCTTACAGTTTGCTGACTCTTCAAGGCTTGCACACTCTAATGCAGGGTTGGTTGGCCATGCTCCTTGTCGTCCAAAGGTTGCCGAGAATTATAGGATGAATTGTTTTGGCCAGACAGTGCACTATTGGTGATTAATTTCATTCTGCCCTTGTTGGGAACCCAAAGACACACATGGAGGTTTTGTTTGTCAGATTAGAAACAAAAAGCATCATTGAAACGATTGGTTTTTAATACAAGTTATTCATTTTCAGACTCAATCAAGCCTTACAGGAGACTATATAAAGAATAAGACCCATATTTCTTCACTGAGTAACTGGTAAGTCTTTGTGGATTAAGCTGACAGATGGAGGTCTCTGATCCTTAGGAGACTTGTATTAAGTAAGACTCAAACCCAGGAAAGACTTATTATGCCAGTTAGGCATATAAGGAAAAATACAAGATAAGATTAAGCATTAGTGTATGCAGATTCTCACAGTCCTAGAATGTAGCTCTCACTAAACTGATCATTGTAATAGTTGAAGCAGGTAGGTAATCTACATAGCGCATTTGGGATCCAGTGCTTACCCTAGTGCCTGGCATAAATAGGAAGCACTTAATAAATGTTTATTGACTGAGTTGTCTCAGTTAAGGGAAGGGCTGGCACAAAAAGTGAGAAATCATAGGACAAGAGATTGCACCAAAATAGAAATCATGAATATTACAACATTTTAGGTGAGGATTTATAAGTTCTCATCCTAATTGTCAAGACTCTACAAAATACTACTAATATTAAACAACATTAGAACAGCAATTTGGTATGCATATCTACCATTATCATGAATTCTATAGTTCCCCCTTGCATTTAAAATGAGGGAGAATTTTTCCATTTACCACCTCAATCATGATGATAATAAATTATTCTATAAAGGTCATCAGATACTCCTAGAATATATGTTGTATAAGTATTATTTGTGATTAAAAGAAATGAAATAAATTCAGAAAAAAGGAAATTAATCTAGCAATATATGTTTTTATAGCTGTTTAAAAACCAGAGTAAAATCTGCCCCCTTGGCCTGACATATAGGACTTGAAATGATCATCTACAAAGTCCATGACTGGGACCATATTACCCTTGATTAAAAATTTTTCATTCTATATTATTTAGCTTTATGGGCTTCCTAATCCCATCAAAAAGATATGTGTTTAATTATATATGAATGGAGATAATTTTTTTTAAATCTACCCAGATTTATCTTTTCATGACTCATTTACTAAGGATATTTTACATTTATTTTTGTTGATATTCATTTCTGTGTAATCATTTCTTCATAAGATGAAGATTGGTGTAATTTGAAAGTAATTTCGAACAATTAGCACCATAAAAACTTCTGTTGTTCCTACCTCAGTTAGTAAATCTGTTACATGTTATAGATGCAGAAATTAGAATAACAAATTTCACCAATAGTTGGGGAAATATTTAAATAGTCAACAAGTTGCCACTTTTAGAATATGGCATTTTCAGAGTTCTAGAATTAAGATTATGGTATGTTGTGTTCCAATGACCTTAAGCAGTATATGCCTGCATTCTCTTCTGTTCAGAATTGTGACCCTTCAACTTAATAGTATATCAGTGAATCAGTAAATATTTTTTAAGTGCCTGCTATGTTCCAGGCACTGTGCAAAGTTATAAGGATAAAAAGAGGAAAAAGACAGTCCCTGCCTTCAATGTCTAATGGGTATATAGACACCAGATTCCAAAATTGACTCCCTCATGTTCTCTGAGCTCCTTATGACCATGGGAGGGCAGAGGGGGGAGGCAAGTAGAGAGAAGTGGGGTTGGATCTATGATTTCCCTAGTTTTAAGGAACTCCTGGTGAGGGAATTGTTTTGCCAGTGCAGATGAGTAACTATTCTACTCCTTAGAATTTTAAGAGAGTTGCATAGGACCTTAAGATGTTACATAACTTGTTCAGGGTCACACAGCATTGTATCTTAGATGTGGGGTTTGAACTTAGGTTTTGCTTGCTTGGAGACTGACTGGCTCCCGATCCATTGAACTCACACTGTCTCACTTAGGAGAAGCTAAATAGCTGAACCCAGAAAGAAGGGGCAATGAACCAACCTACTTGATAGGAGAGAATATGGTTAGCTCCCTTGCTGCGAGCAAGTCTCCCTGGAGTAACAGAAGACCTTGAGTTTGGTTCTTGAGGCCGTTTTGGGATCCTTTATTCCTGGGCTTCATTTTATGCAACCACTGTGCTCCTAAAAAACCTCCTATTTTCCTAAATTGAATGTTTTTGTCAGTTATGTATACCAGGGAAGCTCGAATTGGAAAGAAACCCTCTTGTGAACCTTTTGCTAAAGCATCAGAGTCATCAGACTTTATCTGTTTTATAATTTCAGCTCTCCATTCATACTTCCTAAAAATGGGCACACCTCTACTCCATGTGTGCACACCCACAATTGATCTATGCTGGATTCTGGAATTCTTGCTTGTATTCCAACACCTAGAATTCTAGACTTGAATGTTTTGAGACCATATTAGTTGTAGTAGTATTCTTTTCATTTTAATACTCTTTGCCTTTGATGACAGAACAAGGATTTTAGAACAAGTTTAGGCAACCAGATACCACAGACCTGTGCTCTAAGTTCAGACCTGCTTTCAGGAACACTTACTTTGCTTTCTCTCTCTGGGCAAGTAATTTAATGGCTGTTTGCCTCAATTTCCTCATGTGTATAATGGGAATATTAATAGCACCTACCTTCTACGGTTATTGTGAGGATTAAATGAGATATTTGCAAAGCATTTTGCAAATTTTAAGGTGCTATATAAATACTATATGGGGGCAGGTGGGCGACATAGTGGAAAGTAGATAGAGCGCTAGCCCTGGAGTCAGGAGGACCTCAGTTCAACTCTACCTTCAGACACTTGACACTAGCTGTGTGAGCCTGGGCAAGTCACTTAACCCCAATTGCCTTCCCTGCTGAAATACTATGTTACTGTTTTTGCAGAGCACATGTATATGATCCCATTTTATCTTCATGATAAAATTCCAACCTTTTAATACACAGATCTAATGACATAACTTCTAACATACCTACTTAAAATCTTTCAATGATTTTTGTCATTGTCTATGGAATAAAATACAAATTCTTAAGCTTAGAGTTTTAGGTCTTTCATAAGCTAGCTTTGACCTACCTTTCTAGCCTTATTTTACACTATTCCCTTTTGCATATTCTAAATCCTAGCAAACAACTAGTTTCTTAGTCTCACCCTGCCTTCTTCTACGCATAAGCTGTGCCCTTTACCCTTGACCCCTTCCTCATATCCTTGCCCCTTGAAATCCTTTTCATGTTTGAAGGCCCCCTCCCTCAGGTGTCTCCAGGAAGTCCTTTATCTGCTCACTCAGAAGTGATCCCTACCTCCTCCTTACCACTTCTCATGCCATTCTGTTTCTATCTCCTGGTTTATCATAATCCATCTCTGCATTTTAATTATTCCTGTCCATGCTTATCTCTTCATTAAATTAAACAGCCTTTATATTTCCATTACCTAGCAGTGCATCGTATGAGGCCATTTCATAATAAATGTTTGTTGACTTCTTTTGTGAGTCACAGGTCTCTGAAGGTCTCATTTTCTGTTAAAAGGTCTATAAGTCATTTATGTTTTCTTAATTGAATACTGTATATACGTAATTTCTGTGATTCAGGGTGTTCAAATCTTTTTCCCAATAATGATGCCTTGCTCTCTCTTGCTTCTTATGGTTCCATTCAAAGAGAACGTCAGAAGTGATCCACACTGACTCATGATTTTAGCTTTTCCCTCACCTTTCTCCCAGAGATTCTGAAAGCTCATCTCCTGTTCCCAGCTGAGAAATGTTTTCCTTTCTGTCTTCATGTTTTGGTTCATTTAATTGTTGGAATAAACTTGAAACCTCATCAATGGCTTATCACTTGATTTGCTTTTCTCCTTCCCCTTGTCCTCAAAAGAAAAAAAATGTTTGTAAAGCCAGTTTATAAAGCCAGAAGCCCTTCTAAAAGTTCACCTGATTGGTATGTATCTGTCTCTACATCCATTTTTTTGTCTTGGTCATTTTGAATAAGAACATTTTTGAGCAATATGGGATTTTCTTGAACACTTTAAAAATCTCACAGATAAGAACTGATGATTCTTACCTACCTAATAAAAAGTGTGGTATGGTAGTACTAATTTTTCTTTTCTCCAGACTTGAGATTTCTTGAGCTTAGAGACCTCCAATGAAGAAACTGTCTTTAATAGGTACAGATCAGTAACTACTCTATACTTGGTATTTTTAGAGAATTTCTTAAGAGGTTAAAGGCTTCATCCAAGGTTCCCTCAGCCAGTATGTATCAGAGACAGGACTTGAACCTTTCTCACATGGAAGATTCCAATATAATGAAAAGATTTGTAAATTGTCCTTCTTTCAAGAAAACTTTGGTAGAACTGAAGTCTTAACTCATAATTTGAGTAACCTTTGGTGTTCGTACCTAGATTGTGTCTAGGCTTTCTATCAAGACAAGGCCTGCTTCCTAAATGAGACTAATGCAATAAGAGTGTTCTGGACAGTGGGCATTTTGTGAACCAGGGTCATTTCCCCGGCTCTTGTTCCGTAGAGTCTTTTTCCTCCATTGTTGTTTTTTCCCATAGTGTGTCAAATATCTGCCATACGTTGTTGCTATGCTAGGCCTTTGCAAAAGGCAACTGAATGAGAAAATATGAAGTTCATTGGGCAGGCATTTTGAACTTAGACCAGCAGAAAATTAGAAGTGTTCTGGTGATTGCCAACCTACAAGTTGAGGAAAATGCAAACTGTTCAGATTTGAAAAGTACAGAGCCAACTTTGTGGCTTGGAAACAACTAAGAGCATGGAGATGTTGGTTTGGAATAACTGTAGAACATGCTAATGTGACATGCCACGTAGGTGTATTACTTCAGATTTAAATTATTCACATGGTTCTGAGGAAATAGGAAAAAAATTGTGGTGAAGCAATAATTCTGTATGTCAATGGATCTCAGGGCTTATCATCTGAGTACTTCTTCCTACTGTGCTGGGATCTTTTCTCTAAGCTAGTTAGCATCATGGGGAAACCCCAGGAAAACCAAATGAGAAAAGAGTCTTTATTGTTCAGACTGGATGTGTAGTTAGAAAGACAACTTTTAGAGCTGGTCCATTAATGTATGCATACATACATATGTTTATTGTACACATACATATGTATACACATAGTGGTGTCCTAAAAGCCTACCAGACTATGACTTTGGGGTCACTTTCTGCATATGCGTATGAAAGGGTATATGTCTATACAGATACATATGCACTTACATCTGTGTGTACATATGTGTATTGTAGCCACATGTGCACATGTATGTCTGTACATGTATACATATAGATGTATACACATGAATGTACATACATATATATTTATGCATATGTGCATACACCCATAGTCTATAACTTCTAACTGTTTCATCAACAGTCATCCAGACTTAAAGAGTTCAAGATGGAGTTCATCTGAAGGTTGATGCCTTTTGGTGTTTTCATTTACATTTTTGTTGTTCAGTTATTTCACATGTGTCTGACTCTGTGACCCCATTTAAGGTTTTCTTGACAAAGATACTGTAGTGGTTTGCCAGTTCCTTCTCCCTCTCTTTTTACAGATGAGGAAACTGAGGCAAACTGGGTTAAGTGAGTTGCCCAGGGTCACACAATTAGAAAGTGTCTGAGGCTGAATTTGAACTCAGATCTTCCCGACTTCTGGACCAGTGCTGTGTCTACTGCTCCACCTGCTACTCAACTCCTTCATTTTACCTATGAGGAAACTGAAGCAAAAGAAGTTATCTATAACTATACTTATATCTATCTATGCATGCTTACATACATGTATATGTATATGTGTGTATATATCTATTCTATTTATATGCCTTGAAAAGATAGAGTGGATGGAGAATGAGCTGAACTCAAATTGAACAGGAGGAGTAAGGGCTAAATTGACTTTTTTGGAAATTTCATTGCTTTATCAGTATTCTACCAGTGATGCTCTGTTTCTCTGAGTTGTGAAAAACCATCATTTCTATGGAAGTAAAGTTTTGGATGGCCCAAAAGGCAGTAACGAGACACACAGTGGGCTTGAATGGGTCACAAAGTGTTAACAATAAAGAATTCTGTAGGGAAAGCCTTGCAGAGCATATCATCAGAGAGATATTTAACCGGCAAAGGAATCAGATAGTAAAAGCAAGGGTAAAACCAACGTTGATCCGATAACATTTCTTTGGTTATCCTTGCAGTATCAAGAGGCTTAGAGGAAGAAAACTATGGACAAGAGAGGCCTGTTAAATGCACTTATTTATTCTGTTAGACCAAAGTATGCCAGTGACTGACAGATGTACAGATTATTTTTTACAAATCTTTTGGTGAGGGGAAGAAATAGGCGTATGACTGGACTTTTATTGACATTCATTTGACCTTTGAGAAGGAGGGTCAGAAATACCACCTGTGGTTGATAATCAGTTCCTCAGTACTCACAAAATTGTGCTACTTTCGGTGTGAACATCCTCCGTGCAAACTCAGTCAAATTTGTTTGTTCTTATCTTATTTTCTTTTCTTCTGCTTCTCTTTTTTCATGCAGTACATTGAGGACTGTGATGTTAGATTCCAAATTTGGAGGCTCTACTACAATTGATGAAGAAAATGATTTGTTGAGACTTTTTTCAATTTTTAATCCGTTTGTTGTCTTCCTTCCAATTTAATCTTTAAATGCTCTTGATAGCATCCGACTTAATTATGTCTCTTGCCAAGATTTCTGAAAACTTGCTTTTCTCCCTACTGCTTTTCCCCATTTTATCATCTGATGCAGCTCAGAATATTCCATCATCCTCACCTATAATTTTTTTAAATATCCTGAAAATTTTTGCTTTTATATACTGCTCAGTTCCTAATAACCTTCTCCCAGATCATGCTTCTCTCTTAAAACAAGGAAAAACAGTTCAGATAAATGAGGTGGCATAATGACCATGTGTGGAAAGCATAAACAATATTTTATATCCATAATCCAACCTCTCTAACTAGCATAGGTTCATCAACAGTCATCAGGAACCAAAATTGGTCATTGTGATTGGTCTGATATTCATTCAGTCAATAAGCATTTATTAAGTTCCTACTGTATGCCAGGCACTGTGGTAAACACTGAGATTACAAAGAAAGGCAAAATACAAGCCTGCCCTCAAGGAGCTCACAGTCTGTTGGAAAAGCAACAATTAAACAAATATGTACAAACTGTATTCAGAATAAATACGACGTAAGGGGAGTCACTAGAGTTAAAGGGTACTAAGAAAGTCTTCCTTCCTATAGAAGGTAGGATTTTAGTTGGTACTTGCATGGAGCCAGAGAAGGCTTAACAACGAAGTGGTCAGTGTCAGTGGATCAAAGAGGACAGGAGGAGTGTATAAAGTAAGAAGAGTAGAAAGGTGGTGGGTGGCTGAGGGGGTATGGCCCATGCAGGGCAGAGGTGTTATAAAAGACTCTGGTTGCCAAACAAAGAATCTTATAAGAATTTAAGTGAAAAAATGATGAGTTCAGTTATCTTTTAGGTTTGTTTTCATTTATATTATTGTGGTTCTATAGAATTCTTAGATCACAGATCTAGAGCTATAAGGACCTCAGATGTCTCATTTTACAGATGAGGAAATTGAGACATATGGAAGTTAGGTGACTTCTCTAGCTCAGTATCATATGGCTAGTAAGTGTCTGAGACAGTATATGAACCCTCATCTTTCAGACTTTGAGGCCAGTGCCCTATTCACTGCTCTCATTGTGTGTTATTCTCCTGACTCTGATAGTTTTAACTATATAAGTTCATGCCAGTATTCCATTATATTCATATACCATAATTTGTGGAGGTACTCCCCAATCAATATTATCAATCAGTATCCCCAGTTAATATTTACCAAGTATTTTTCCCCCAGTTTTTTCTTTTATAAAAATGTGCGCCATGAATATTGGGGACTTTTCTTTCTATAATTCTTGGGATATTGACATGCTTATTAGTGGGATAACTAGGTTTGGCTGGTCCAGTTCATAGCTCCAACAGTACACTGTACCTATCGCCTACAAGTCCTTTCAACATTGACCATGTCTATTTTTTATCATCTTTTTCAAAGTGTTTGGTGTGAGGTAAAACCCCAAAGTTGTTTCAATTTGCACTTATCTTATCACTAATGATTTGGAAAATTTTTTTTTTCATGTAATTGTTGGTAGTTTGTATTTTTTCTTTTGAAAACTGTTCGAATTCTTTGATATGTATTGGAGAATGGCTCCTATACAAGAGTGTATTTGTATTAATGATCAGACTTTTGTTAAAGATATTTGATGCAAAGATTTTTCCCCACACTTGAAAGCTATTCTTATTCTAACTGTGTTTATTTTTCTTTATATAAAAACTTATACATTTTATATAATTGAAATTGCCTATTTTATAATCTCCTATTCTAGTTTTGGTTATGAATTATCCTCCAAATATTGTTGTAACAAGTACCACCTTCTGTACTTCTAACTTTTTTTAAAAATGTGATCTTTTTTTGGAGGAGGGAAGGCAAGGCAATTGGGGTTAAGTGACTTGCCCAGCATCACACAACTAGAAAGTGTGTCAAGCATCTGAGGTCAGATTTGAACTCAGGTCCCCCTGACTCCAGGTCTGGTGCTTAAAATAGGATCTTTTAAATTTATTTTGCATATCCATTTTGAACTTATATGTGGTATAATATATACGTATGTGGTGTATATACTTGACTTACATCTATTTTCTCTCAAACTGCTTTCTAGCAATTCTTGCTGAATACGAAGTCTTTCCTCTAACATTTTATGTCCCAAAATCTTGCCAAAAGGTTTTGAAAACGAGTTTCTGTCATAAGCTGGTGTTTCTTTTACCTGTTATGTCTCTGCTCAGCAAGAAAATCCAATATTTGTCAGCTAAGACAGTTTTGAGATTCTCTTCTATATCTCTTTGTAGATATTACTTTATATTTCAGTTAAACTTCCATAGGAAATTATGGTAGTCTAAGTTGGTAGTCTTCTTTTTTTGTAGTCAGATCTTCCTGATTTCAGTGGTTCTGTTATCTCATTGATATGAGCACACACTCCATGGGTACAGATTGCAACTCACCCATGCTTTCTTATCCTCTGGGATTCATATCTATGTGTACCCATAGATCCTCCATAGATGATCCATCTAGTGTGCTTAAGGAACTTCTATAGGTCACTTTACATTTCTGGGGTAAAAAGTGGAGCACTCAGGCTATTCCTTTCTTATCACAAGTGCTTGCTTCTTTTTGGATTGTACATTTCCTCAGTAATATCTCTTATGCCATTTCTTGTAGTTCAATATTTCTAATACTATAGACAATATTTTATAATTTATGTAAATATAATTTAGTTGAATGATTTAACAATATTTCATAATTTACAATTTGCTTATGTAATGTAATATAATTAGTAAGATATGATATAGTATAGTATAATATAATCAATATGATATAATATTATATATAATGTACTATAACCAATATAATTAATATGATATAGTATGAAATATAATATTATTATTTCTAGTACTATGGCAACCTACATGCTCCTACTGATATACATTTAAGTAGTTCAGATTGGAGTTGTTTTAATTGTAGCTCATAATCTTATTCTCATCTTCATCATCTCTTTTAATTTGCTATTGACTGAACTTTGCTTTAACTAGTGAAAGGCTTGATTTCATACAGACAGCAGATCTCAGTGACTTCCTACTTCAGCAACCAGTCATTTTCTGTTTCTTAAGATAGTCAGTTTTATTTTTTTGTGATGTTATACAGTGCTCACCATGTTTCACAGCTCCCAGCTCCTTTTCTGCTTAAATTATTCATCATTGTCACTAGCCCTTTAACATATGCAGAGTGCTTTGCAAATACTTTCATTTTGTTCTTACTACATACAACCCTGGGTGGTAGGTGCTATTACTATCCTCATTTTTCAAGGTTAAGTGACTTGCCCAAGGTTACATAGGTAATAAGTATCAGAAGCATAGGGAACAGCTGTTTCAAAGGCACAGAGATGGGAGATGAATGGAACCCAGCATCACCTCTATGCCACAATGAGGAATCAGAATAGAATTTGGGGGAGAGTGGTGAGCAACACTAACGTATAAATCAGAGCAATCATGATGTACTCATGTATACTCAAGTATTGTACGAGCAGGTCTGTCTGCCTCAAATAAAAATATTTTATAGGATCATATTGTCTTTCATTCAACAATCTTGAAGTGTTTTAGGCCCTAGTTAAATCTCCAAATACTGCTCTGAGATCAGCAAGAGATATCCCCATTTTATAGTTGAGGAATTTAAGGCTGTGACTAAGTGACTTAATGCTTGTAGGAGGAGATTTGTTTTCCAGATTCATTTTTTTTGTTTTCCAGCATGCTTTTATGACTTGGAAAGTCACGTAGTCACCAAATGTCTGATGTTGCAACACTACAGGATAGGAATCACATTCATTTCTGAACAGATTTAGGATGATCTTTTAAAGTCTGTAGTGTACTACATGATAGACACTCTCTCATTAATAAGTCCAAATAATCCAGTGGCAATGAAGCATGGTGGATAGAGCTCTCAAAACCAGAGAGATCTGGGTTTAAGTCCTACCTTTAATACATAGTGGCTGTGTGACCCTGGTATGAGGAGTTATTTCGTCACATATTGCTCTAGGCAATGCTCTAATACTAGATATTGTAGGGAATGTGTTGATCCATTGTGCCTGGCATATAGAAGATGCTTAATAATATTTATTCACTACTTTGCACTGGTAGAGGACATTTCCTGACCTGGAAATTTGTTGTACCAATGAAAGAACAGATCTAGTCCCTATAACAATCTTGAAGGAATGAATGAATTACGTTTGCAATCATTTAGAACAATCTCTTCCCTAAACACCCCATAGACCAGTATGAAACATACACCCAACAGATGGAGAAAGTGAATGAATGGTTTTATAGATAGCACTGGAGACAGATCCAGGTCTGCCAGACTCTCCTCCTCCTCTGCCACAGGAGCCCCTAACACATCTCCTCCAATGATGGCATCTTCACATTTTGCTTTCTACACTCCATGTTCCTATTTCCTTGCCATCTGCTGCTGCCTGCCTGTTAACATTCCACAGCTCACCAGCCCTGGGATCCCTACCTTTTTATGCATATGTCCCTTTTTAATAATCGACACCATTTCCCTGGAGGCACCAACACTCCATCCAACACAATTCCCTTTGGTCATAGTAGCAATAATAGCTAGTGTTTTTATAGGTTATGTTTGTAAAGTGTTTTACATATGCTATCTATCATATTTGATCTACACAACAAACCTGTGAGATAGGTGTTTTTACTATCCCCATTTTGCAGAGAAAACTGAGGCTGTGAGAGGTGAAGAGAGTAGCATTCAGAATCATACAGCAAGTCATTTTCTAGACAGGATTTGAAATCTCCCAGGTCAACACTGTGCAATGGAACACCTAGAGTTCATAGTTGGTAACAAGTTTTTGAGCACTTTATAAATCATCTGCTCATTTTACAAATGAGGAAACTGAAGTCAAGAGACTTGGTCATACTGGAAATAACCCAGAGCTTCTCACTGATCGCTCCTAGAAGAAGTGTACAGCTTGAAATGGCAAGCTGAGAACTGTTAAATAGTTTTAAGTCTTTCCTTTAACATATAATATCTGAATAGACAGCATCCATCAGGCAAGATTATCTGTAACTAACAGCATAATCAAGACACATACAAAGAAAGAGACTCCTTTAGATCCCAGTGGACAGACTTCTCTGATAGTCCTTCCCAAGTTCTAATCAACTAATTGGTTTAAATCAACTAGTGGAAAAGTTTTCCCTTCATGAGGAAAGGACAGCTTATACAGTCCAGTTCAATGAAAATTTCTCAAGTAAATGAATTAGTGAGTGCTTACTATGTGCAAAGCACTGAGATTTGTTGTTGTTCAGTTGTGTCTGATTCTTTATGACCCCATTTGGGGTTCTTGGAGAAGATACAAGAGTGGTTTGCCATTTCTTTCTCCAGCTCATTCTGCAAATGAGGAACCAGGGTTAAGTGACTTGTCCAGGGTCACACATTTAGTAAATGTCTGAGGCTGGATTTGAACTCAGGAAAATGAGCCTTCCTAACTCCAACCCTGGTGATTTATTCACTGAGCTACCTAGCTGCCAAAGCATGAAGGATCCAAATAGAAAATACAGTCCAGCCTGTCAAGGATCCCATATTCTTATGGGAAAAATGACACATGGGAGATTTCTTAAAATGAATACCTCTTCTTTAATTTCATTTCCACTGATAAAATCATAGCAGTTTCTGATGTTGAACTATTTGAAGCCATGCCTCTGCAAATGGATATATTGCTTTACCTCTCCTTGGTTTCTGTTGTTTTCTAAACTTACTGTTTATATAGGTGCTAAAAAATGCTGACAAAGCCATAGTTCTGAAATCCAATGCCTCTCTGCAAACCACCTCCACCCACTCTGGTTTGCCGTCACAAAAGAAGTCAACAACTTACCTGTTATTATTTTTCATGAGGCAGCCAAGAATCACGAGGACTGGAAGTGAGACTAGAAGTCACCTAATTCAATTTCCCACTTGTGACATCCCTTACAGTGGATTTCTAACCTCTGCTTGAACACTGTCAGTGACAGGGAGCTCACCACATCACATGGCTGCCAGTTCCATTTTCAGATAATTCTGAAAAGTTCTTCTTAAATTGACTTTAGTTTTTCTACCTAGTATGTCTAATCCCTCCTCCATATGACAACCCATTAGCCATTTGAAGATGTGTACCATCCATTCAAATGAGATAACATTTGTAAAAAGTGCTTAGTACAATATACATAGTAGGCACTATATAAATTCGTATTATCTTCCTCTTCCTTTTATTTTCCCAAACCCTAAAGTATTTTCTTTCTTGACTAATCATGAATCCCAGTTCTGTTAACCATTCTCATATAATGTTTTCTGAAACTCTTTCCCGTTCTCTTCTTGTGGTATATAATAAGAGGTATATTGTCCAAGACTAAGGGGGTCATAGTTCTGCTATGGTCTGTTGTGGTCAGACCACCTCCAGAGTATTCTCTTCAGTAATGGGTGCCTCATTTTAGGAAGGATTTTGATATGCCAGAGAGCATCCAAAGGAAGGAGGTCAGCAGGTGGGGAGTAAGAGGATTGGAAACTGTATCATACTGGGATTAGTCAAAGGAACTAGAATTGTTTAGTCTAGATTTGGAGAGGAGATGGGGAACCCAACCACCATCTTCATATATTTGAAGGACCTTCCTGAGGAAGATGGATTAGACTTATTATTTTCATTGTCCTAAGAGCAATAGGCAGAAATTTCAAGAGGGGAAGATTTTGGTTCAGTACAAGGAGAAACCTACATTTCCCAAAGTGTGAAGGGCTGTCTGGAAATATGGTGAATTCCTCACTCCTTCATCAAAGGTCTTTACATGAGGAAATCTTGAGCACTTGTTGGGAAAGTAGAGAAGATTACTGTACTGGGACAGGTTGGATCTGACTTTTGGTCGCTCTCAATTCTGTGGTTCTGTACTATCACTACTTCTCTTAATAGATGAAGTCAGTATTGAAAATAGTTCTTCATTTACATTTTAACAATAATCAGGGGTGGGGAAGTTATACACCCCAAGAACATACACAGAATTCACAGTGACTCTTAATGGAAGTCTAAGATTACAGTGTTTTGGCAGCCTCATCACACTGTTGACCCATATGGAGCTTTCAGTCAATTCCTGGGTTCTATATTTATATAGCTAAGTTTTAAAAAAAAAAAAAAAAAACTGTAGATAGAACTTCATGTTTATCGCTAATTAACTTAGATCTGATGGTTTAGGATCATCTTCCTAGTTAGGAAAAAAGAAAGTATGTAAGCAATTAAAGCATAAACTGAACCAAGACTTTTGGGACAACCATATATATATATATATATATATATATATATATATATATATATATATGTTTGTGCCTGTGTGCTACAATGTTTTTTTTTGCTTGGTTTTTGTTTTTAAATTTATTTTGTTTAACAAATTAACAAAAACTTATTTTCACAGCACTCCATTACAAAAGAAAGAAAAACAAAACCCTTGTAACAAATATTCATAATAAAAAAAAATTACCACATTGGCCATGTCTAAAAAATATATGACTTAATCTGCAACCCAAGTCCATCACCTCTCTGTCAGGAGGTAGATAGCCCTACATGAGTATTTTCTTTTCATTTTAAATAATATTTTTTTCCAATTCATGTAAAGACAATTTTTAATACTCATTTTTAAAAAATTTTTAATTTAAAATTTCCTAATTTTCTCCCTCCCTAACTCCCTTTTCCCTTTCCTGAGACAGCAAGTAATTTTATATAGGTTATACATGTGCATATTTCCATATTAGTCATGTGAAAGAAAACAGACAAAACAAACTATAAAAAAAATAAAGTGAAAAATAGTATGCTTCAGTTCTACATTCAGACTCCATCAGTTCTTTCTCTGGAGGGGGATAGTATTTTTCATAATGCATCCTTTGGAACTGTCTTGGATCATTATATTGCTGAAAATAGCTAAGCCATCCACAGTTGTTCATTGTGTAACTGGGTTGTACACTGTACTGTGTACGGTGTTCTGTTTCTGCTCACTTCACTCTGCATCAGTTTATGTAAGTCTTTACAGGTTTTTCTGAAAGCTTCCTGCTCATTATTTCTTACAGGACAATAGTATTCCATCACAATCATATTAACTACAACTTATTCAGCCATTCCCCAATTGATGGGCATCCCTTCAACTTCAAATTCTTTGCCACAACAGAAAGAGCTGGTATAAATATTTTTGTACAGATAATTCTTTTTTAAAAAAAATCTCTTTATGATACAGACCTAGTAGCGATATTACTGTGTCAAAGGGTCCACACAGATTGCCCCTTAGGCATAGTTCCAAATTGCTCTCTAGAATGGTTGGATTGGTTCACAACTCTAGCAACAATGCATTAATGTCCCGATTTTCCCACATCCCCTCCAACATTTATCATTTTCCTTTTCTGCCATATTAGCCAATCTGATATGTGTGAAATGGTATCTCAAGAGTTGTTTTAATGTGTGTTTTTCTTATCAATAGTGATTTAGAACATTTTTTCATATGACTATATTTTGCTTTGGTTTCTTCTTTTGAAAACTACCTGTTCATATTCTCTGACCATTTATCAGTTGGGGGAATGACTTGTGTTCCTATAAATTTGACTCATTTTTCTATGTATTTGAGAAATGAAGCCTTTATCAAAGATATTTGCTATAACAATAATTTCCTCAACTTTCTGCTTTCCTTCTCTCTTGGTTATATTGGTTTGTTTATGCAATTAAAAAAATTAATATAATCAAAATTATCTATTTTATATCTCATAATCTCTTTCTGGTCACAGAGTCTTCCCTTATCTGACAGGTTAACTATTCCATGCTGCCCTAATTTGCTTATGGTGTCGTGCTTTATGTCTAAATCATGTACCCATATTGACCGTATCTTGGTATATGGTGTGAGGTCTTAGTCTGTCCCTAGGTTCTACCAAATTGCTTTCCAGTATTCCCACTAGATTTTTGTCAAATAGTGAGTTTTTACCCCAAAATCTGGGATCTTTGAGTTTATCAAACACTAGATTACAATGTTAATTTACTGTTGTGTGTTTTGTATCTAATCTCTTCTACTGATCCACTCCTTTATGTTTTAGTCAGTACCACATTCACGTGAGGGCAGCTAGGTGGTGCAGTGGATAGAGCACCAGTGCAGGAGTCAGGAGGACCTGAGTTCAAATCTCACCTCAGACACTTGACATTCACTAGCTGTGTGACCTTGGGCAAGTCACTTAACCCCAATTGCCTCATCCTGGGTCATCTCCAGTCATCCTGATGAATATCTGATCACTGGATTCAGATGGCTCTGGAGGAGAAGTGAGGCTGGTGATCTGCACAGCCCTTCCTCACTCAAAACAAAGTCAAGTACAAGTCATGTCATTATTTCTCTGATGGAATGGTCTTCTTTGGCAATGAAGGACGAACATGTAAATCACATAATCACCAGATTCACGTCATTATACTTCTGTACCTTGATTTTGCCATCTAAAAAAGCCAGTAAGGAGGTACCTGTCTTTACTAAATATAAATAGATCACTAATTCATATTGGTAGTGGTATTTTTCATTAGTTAACATTAGTTATATAGCATTAGTTAAGGCTATAAGAGATAAGCCTGCAGATCACCAATGGAGTACAGATCTTGGTTTGAGAAAAAGTGTAAAAGAAACATTCTTTTCTGCCCCATCTCCTTAAGCTTCTTTCTGAAAAATGGCCTCTCTCTTCTTGAATTCCCATAACATTTGAGAGCTTTCTGATGGTACTTATAATTTTGCACCTTATATTCTAACTTTGTGTGTAATTTTTCCCTACCTTGCTCATTTTTCCATCAATAGGCATACTTACATAAAGTTCCTTGAGGGCTTAAACCATCTCATATTCCCCATCTTAAGACCATAGGATTTAGAACTGAAATAGACCCAGTATCAACCCCTCTTGCTCAAGGTCATACAAGTAGGGGAAGAGGTACTAGACTGTAATCAGGAGAATCCTGTGTTAGAATTCTCCTTCTGGAATTTTTTAGCTAAATATAGTCATATAGTTTTTTTGAACCTCAGTTTCTTCATGTGTAAAAATAGGGATGATGCTACCTATTGGTAGCATCAAAGGATTGTTGGAAAAGTCAGATGTACTAGTGTATGCAAAGTGGTTATATGTATGAAAGCACTATGTAACTGTCAACTAGTAGTGCCTCTAAGCAGAATTGGATTTGAACCCAGGCCCTGACCCCAAATCCAGCGCTGCCTTTTACATTTTTTTTATTTTTCTCATACCACCTAGCATATCTAGTAAGGGCTCTATGAATGTCAATTGAAATAAGATGGGATAATTCCCCCAGAGAGGAACAAACATTTCTCAGTCTATATAATACAATATTTGTGCACAATACATTATTTACTTTCATTTAAGAATCGCAGACACTATGGTGTGTGCACAGCAAAAAAAAAAATATTTCTACTGATTACTCTGTATCATGATATATCTAAGAACCTTTGACTTTTACATCTAAATGCTATGAATTAAGTTAAAATTAAAAGGTCTTCTTATATTCTAGAGTTTTATCTTCTAGGTGAGTCAGATATGAACAAAGAATCTCAAACAAAATTAAATGAAATAATAGTTGTAAGGCAGTTAGTACAATATCTGGCACATAGTAGGCACTTAATAAATGATTGTTCCCTTCCTCCTTTCAAGCCACATCTCATAGTATGAAGAGGCTTAATGTACACCGGAGAAGTTGAGGCCTGAGTATTAAAAATTAATGAGAATTTCATGCAGCAAATACAAAAATGCTCGCTGATTGATTGGTTGGTTGCAGAAGACTGAGGGCAGTGCTATTGCAAGATGCATCAGCTGGTGCTAGTCTGAATCTGTTCCCAGTGCCAAGCAACTCCAATTATTCTTTGATAAACAAACTTTTATTCATTGAGGAGCCATCACTTGCCAATGACCCACACAATTATAGGAGAAGGAGAACAATTAATACATTGTGGAAATATTTTAAAACAAGTCAGCAACTGATTGTGGCTAGCAGGAGGGCTATCAGACCAGAGTTGGGCTTTTGTTGAAAACTGTGTTTTAGATATGGCACACAGCACATGACTGATCTGAAGTGAATGAAACTTTTTTGTTTAAATATAAATTACCTGGTAGTGAATCTGAATTGTTTTCTTTGGCTGACAAATTAGAAAGAGATATTATATACGTGTGTGTGTGTGTGTGTGTGTATAATTTTAAGTAGCCATAATGGGGCAGTGACCTGTTTTTTGAGCTCCAGACTTAAGAGGAACACTGGGGTGACTTGAAAGGCTTTGAGACTGAGACTGAATTGGATTATCAGAAAGATTTACTGCTCCTGTAGAAGATAACTTAAGAATGTTTTCCCTGGCCATTACCGTGAAATACATAGTTTGTTGTTTTGTTTTTTTTTTTTCACAAGATTGACAACAACAGGCATTCACATCCCATGACAAATTACCGTCATAATTTAATTTAGTTGGGGTGACCCCCAAATACTAACAATAAAGTTCTTCTAGGACTCAGACAAGCATTTCAGACTTCAGTGACAGCAGAAGAGCCCTTTTTGGACCTATTATGGTGAAAGAAGAAAGTAGCATTTGGTTGATCAGCTTTGCTCTCTTTTATCTTTCCCTTTACTCTGAATGTAAATCTTCAAATCAAAGTGTTTAATTATTTATCTTAAATATCTTAAAACAGGTCTCTGTTTTGTGTTGTGGGAGCCAGGTAAGATTTTGATTAAAGAAGCTATTTTACCTTATTTTGGAGTTAACTTTTTGTGTGTGACCACAAATATCCATGGGAGATTTGGATTATTGTAATTTATTTGCAGTGAAATAAAATCAGTTGCCACCTTTTGTTTAATGGAATTGCTGGGTCTAGCAAGAACACATCCCAATTCCCAAATGTGCTAGACTATTTGAACCATTCATTAGGGCTCTTTTATCCACCCGAAGGAAGGAGGAATAGCTTGATTGGTGGATAGATAGGATAGATAGATAGATAGATAGATAGATAGATAGATAGATAGATAGATAGATAGATAGATAGATAGATAGATAGATAGATAGATAGATAGGTAGGTAGGTAGGTAGATAGACAGACAGACCATTTATTAGTGTTTACTAATGTGCTAGTCTCTATCTGAAGTGTTGGGAATACAAATACAAACAAAAGGTAGTCCCTACCCACGTGAAACTTACATTTTAATAAGGAAGTTAGCATGTAGAGAGGAGCTAGAAGTGGGAAAGGAGTGAACCAATGCCAAGGCATAGCATAAGACAAGGAGGACATGTCAGAGATTGAATGCAGGCTTGAAGAAGGTCATGCATGGCTGAGATCCTTAAAGTGACTCTGCTAGGGAGTTCCCTTATAAAAGGGAACAAGCATTTTGTAAATGCATACTATGTGCCAGGCACTGTGCTAAGAGGTTTTTGCAAATATGATCTCATTTGGTCTTGTGAGTTAAATCCTGTTATTATATGTCATTTTACAGATGAGGAACTTTCAGTAAACAGGGAGTGACTTGCTGAGGGTCACTTAGCTAGTGACAATCGGATTTGAACTAAGGTCTTCCTCATTCCTGGCCCAGCGCCCTACATACTGTGGTACCATCTAGGGAAAAAGGGTTTCAGGGAAAAGATTTGTCCACATGTGTGTGTAGCATGAAGAAAATTAATGAATAAGTATGAAATTATATATTTAGAGCTAGAAAAGACCTTATTGGGCTCATTGTATTCGTGAGTAAACTGAGGTCCAGAGAGGTTTAAGTAATTTGGCCACACAACTAGCAAGTATCTGAGGGTAAGACGGGTCATGGGGTCTTCCTGAGTCTAAGTCCAGCACTCTATCCGTTGCACCGTTAGGATAACATCAAAAGTCATTTCCTTAAGTAAGATACCCAAAAAATAAGAATTAGGAATCTTCCTGGAGTTTACGCAGCCCCTGTAGCTGGAAGTCAGGAAGTCATAACAATCAGGAAGTTCTAAGTTCCAATATGGCCTCAGATACTTACTCACTATGCGACCCATGGGAAGTCACTTACGGTCTGTCTGCTTCAGTTTCCTCATCTGTAAATTGAGAATAGTAACTGTACTAGGGTTGTTGTGAAGATAAAAATGATGCAAGTGCTTTGCAAACCTTTAAGCATTCTATAAATGCTAACTATCCTCATCATCTTCACCACCACCACCGTCATCACTATCAAAAGGGAAGCCTACTTCCAGGCAGTGAAAGCAATGAACAATCATCTCTTGTCTTTGTCTCTCTCTGCTTCTCTGTCATCTCCCTGTCTCTCCCTGTTTTTGTCTCTGTTTCTCTCTGTCCTTCCATCTCTGTCTCTGTCTTTGTTTCTCTCTCTCTCTCTCTCTCTCTCTCTCTCTCTCTCTCTCTCTCTCTCTCTCTCTCTCTCTCTCTCTCTCTCTCTCTCTCTCTCCTCTCTCTCTCTCTCTCTCTCTCTCTCTCTCTCTCTCCCCTCTCTCCCTCTCCCCCCCCTCTCTCACTCTCTTGTATATAGTTGTTTTGGGTTATCTTCCTCACTAGAATGTGAACTCCTTGAGAATAAGGAATCTGTGCCTTTCTCGTATTCCAGAACTTCTGCCACATAGTAAGCCTTTAATAAATATTTGTTTACTTGTTCCTTGATAAGATCTGTCATAGTTTGTTCTTTATTAAAGTAGCCTTTGAGAATCCAGGATCATTTACCTCTTAAGGATGCCACAATGAAGTATTGAAATGGAACTTTGACTAGAGATTAGGAGAAAAAAACATAAACAAACTAGGAAACTTTTTTAAAAAGTCAGTTTTGGATTTTTCTATACTTGAAATTTTCTCTATACTTGAAACTATTTTCTCAAGTGGAGTTGACAGGAAGCCTTTGGGGTTTATTTAATGGGTGGGGTTGAGATGACTCTTTCACACCTGTTCTTTGGGAAGATTAATTTGACAGCTGAATGGAGAATGGATTTGGAGTAGGTAGAGATGTGAGGCAGGGAGACCAACCAGAGGAGTGTTACAGTAGTCCAGGCAGATACGGATGAGGTGAGAGGAGAGAAGGGGACGTGAGAGATTTGAAGGGAGTGTGTTCACTCCCTCCACCTATGCAGATTATAGTTTATAGTCTGGGGCACAGAGAGGTGCCACAGAGACTTGCTCAGGGTCACACAGCTAACACACTTGAACCAAGGCCAGCTCTCCATCTATCGTTCCATTGCATCCTTTTTTCCAACTATGTGAGCAGTGCCATAATCAGTCACTTATAAATATTCTTTAATATTTACTCTTCCTCCATTTGTGTTCAAATGTTTCATTTGAACTAAGATGCTGAATAGGATAACATTTTCAACCACAAGAAATCAGTGGACAGCTTAGTAGTAAGAAGGAGAACCTTGAAGGTGACTAACTTCATAATTCACCAGACATGAGAATGTGCTGGCTTTCATGTAAGCTGAAGCTGAGAGAACTCCAAGTGGTTGTCTAGATTCCAAGAGGCCTAGATTCTATAGTTCTGCCTCGTTCAGATTTCATCCTCAAGAAAACTACCCAAGAGGATTAAAATGAAGCCTCGAATAGCAAATAAAAATTCTACTACATATACATCATTGATAATTCAAGAATCCATAATTCCATCACCATGGGTTATGTTTCCACCAATCCACTTAACCCTTTTAACTCTTAGTAGATCAATCAACTATAAGCATTAGACACCTACTGTGTACTAAGCACTGGGTCAGGGCCTGAGGATACAAGGACAGGGAGAAATTAATGTGGATACAAAGACAAATTAACCCCTGCCCTCAAAGAGCTTATATTGTAACGAGAGAAAAAACATGCAAATACATGGGTATCTACTAAATTGGTGTCAGATAGTCTTAGTTGGGGAAGGCACTGACTGACAACTTGTAGGAATCAACAAAGGCTTCATATTGAAGGTTGGAGTGAGCCTTATTGGAGAAAACCAGTATATGGTTTGAGTTGCTTGGCACCTTCACAGTTGATTACAGTGGGTGCAGCTTTCTGGTGATAAGACTCTGAATTTTGCTAAACTAGACTTTAGGCAACACACATAGAGTCTATATCAGGGTCCATCCTTGGTGCCTCCAGCTTTATTAAACCTACTGGCATCTAATCTCTGTTGCATACATTTAGGAGATGGCAAAAGAAATCTTCTTGCTGCAAGGAGACTTTAGAGGAGGAATTCAACAAACATTAAGCCAGGAGTTATTAACCATTTTTGTGTGTCATGGATCTCTTGAGTGCTCTAGTGAAGCCTATGGACCCCTTCTCGGTATAATTTTTTTAAAACAATAAAATAAAATGCATAGTGTTATAAAGGAAGTCAATTATGTTGAAATATAGTTGTCAAAGTAATTTAAAAAAAACCTCTCACAGATCCAGGATTAAGAACCCTCATATTAAATGGCCACTACTTGCCAGCCTCAGTGCTAAGCCAAAAAGTCAAACAATTTCTGGCCCCAAAACACAGTATCTTGGTAAAAATTAAAACTCTGAAAGGAATTTAATTTGTTTGCTTACCACATCATCATTAAGTGTCTCCAGATGGAGTGGTGAGTTGGCATGGCTGATCAGCCCCAGTGCACCATGAGCTAGAATGAAATGGCTGGTAATGTGAACCATTTCTATTTTGGGGGGGAGGGAAATATCAATGTCACACACTTGTCATTAAAAGTCTTTAACCCCAATATGGTCAAGGAAAAATTCCTTTGGATTACTAAAACATAAATCCATATCTAAAGCATTCTTTGTTTCATTGATTTAGAGGTCATCAAGTTCAACCCCTTCATTTTTTCAGTTTAGGAAAATGAGGACCAGAACTAAATGACTTGCCTAGAGTCACATAGCTAGTATCTTAGTAGAATTTGAACCCAGTTCTTCCTGATTCCAACCCAACACTCTCCACTAGACACCCACTACCTCAAGTTCACACTGCTCATTTCTCAAGATGTGAAATGCAATTATCTAAAATTTGACAGTCTTTCTCTGGAAAAAGAAATCTATAAATAAACTCTCTGTTAATGCAAACTCTCTGTTAATGCAAATTCTCTAATGAAGGAGAACCTACAAATAGAGTTTTGTGTTATGCCTATGAAAACGCTTAGAGTCTCTTGGCATGTGCCTGATAAACAATCAGCGTTCTCCCCTCTGAAGAGGCAGATAAAGTTAGAAAGCAGTGTCCTGAATGAAATTAATTATGTAAGTCAGTTCCATCATGGCTGCAGCTCAGTCATCACTCCAGCTAAGTATTTACCCTTTCTTTAAGTATATATTTGGTGAGATGTATGATAGATGAGTTCCATATGACAGTCTGCTAGGACAGTGATGCCTAGTTCTCATTTTGGGGGCACCTCAGGATTTCTCCAGTTATTTCAATGGATTTTAGAAAAATCCTTCAGCCAAACTTTTCATTCATTTTAATTCAGGAAGTAAAACAGGTCATGTTAGTACATCTGTTTAACAAAATTCAAGCAATGAGAGGAGGGCCTGAGTGCTTTGCTTTCACAGACAATTTCTTCATGTGTTTTGTGTCTTCATCACAAACACTTTACTTTTTGTTGTTCTTTTTCGTCATTTTGTGCTGGACATTCCAATAAAGGATGATCTTACATAGGATAGCCATTATATCAGACATTCTCTTTTTTCCCCTGGACACAGGGTTCAGGAGCCATAGACTGTTCTAGGTCCAGCAAGACCTGGGAGTAAGGAGAGACAGATACCTTCCTATCAATAGTGTTTATTGAATGCCAACTGAAGCAAATCTCAGCCCTCACCCTTCCCCTCCATTTACCCTCTTCCCTGAGGGGCAAAGCTTTCAACTCCATCTAGACATAGTACTTGAAATTCGAATGACCTGCTTAATGGCCCCTGGAGTCATTGTTGACCCACATTCAGTAGCCAGAAACTCAAGTTGGTGCAGTGCTGTTTCTTTTTGTGAATTGGAGAAAGTCAAGAAGAGAAGAAGGTAGAAAGTGCTGCAATAAGCTTAAATTGAATTTTTAGTTTCTTCACAGCATACAATTTGACAACTGGCATCAGAAAATCCTGTGTATGATATTAGGTGTCCTGGGCACCAGCATGAGTTTTAAAATCCATAGACTATATTTAAATAATCATAAGACTCTTAAAAAGGGCACTGGAGCATAGATTTGGGTAACACTTAACCAGCCCCTGAAAACCAGGAGCCTCAGAGACTGAAGGTATCTCTAAAAGTCTAGAACCTAGGACTCAGACTATAGTTAATTTTTAATTAATTAATCTAGCAAACACGGCTAATTCAGCAGTGGATTTTACAGAATATTAAAAAGACAAAAGAGCAGAAATGTGTCTTAAAGATCATTCATTCCAGTCCCTTCATTTTTTCATATTAGAATTTGATGAACCAGAGCAGTTTAAATGATTTCCCAAGCTCTCACAAATAGGTAGTTGCAGAGCCAGGATTCAGATTAAACAAAGAGAAGCCCACTTTGCTAAAGATTGGGAACTCAACTTGCTGAGTGGTCCTTCCTCATGTCCACAGAGGTTAATAACTGTTGATGAAAATATAGCTAAAAGTAGAACAAGTGAGAGTCCCATTTTTCTCTATTAATATGAATGCTACCTATGTATCCCTTACATCACTGAGGCACCAAATGTCATTTTTGTTCCATCAGAAGAGAGAACTTTAATTCCAAGATTTTGGGGGGATTAAAAAATTTAAGCTATCCTCTTTCCATTGTGGGAGCAGCATCTTGGGTGAACCAGATGTTTTTTTTTTTAAATCATACATCTGGATGGTATGAAAAGGAGCTCTTGGAGGTATGGCCCAAGAACTGCTGGTTCTTTGTGTCACCTGTGCAGTAGTAGAGGAATTGGGCACTCCTTGATTTAGGACAAAAGCAGAGGTAGGGAGCAATGGGAGAAAAGAAAAAGAAATGGGATTTGGTATACCTCCCTTATCAGCTAATGAGTGGTCTCTACATGGGGTGTAACCTGGAGACAAAGAAGGGTTCTTCATGGCAGGGGTAGTATCAGATAGTATCAGGTTTGCATTTTTGGTAGTTCTGTATTTATCCAGCTCCTCTGAGAAATCAATCAGTGTTGGAGGAGTGGTGTTAAAGGGCACATGGTTGATTTTTTTCTTCTGTTTCTCCAAAATCTGCTACAAAACCCTTTTTGGTATTTCCAGATATGTCCTGAGATATTTCTTGGATTTGAAATGTACAAGGACAGAATTTTCTTTTCAGGTTCATGACACTCTTATTTGGAGCTGTAGATCTGAGAGGGAGACATTGCTGCTTCAGAGTTATTCCTGGTGAATACAGACTGCAGCCATCAACATCCCCTACAACAATCTGAGTGTGTGGGAAACTATGTTGGAGGGGAAAGGGTCATTTATCAGAAAAAGAACATTTTTCTTACTTGCTTTTCATGTGGTCTGTTCCATTCACAGTATGATAGATATTTTGTAGTGTTTAATGGAGAACTCCATATTTTTAAACACTGTAGTAAAATGACATCTTTTCTGTGAGAAATAGGCATTTGAAGGTTCAGTTTAATTCAAAATTCATAATATGCCCACTGTGTACAACACACTGTGTTCGATTCTAGGTAGATAAACCCAAAAAGGAAAGAGACCCTGCCCTCAAGGAGCATACCTTACAGTGATCATTATTTAAAGGCTATATGTATATCCGAATGACATAGCATGGACAACAGAGAAGTAAACTTAAGATAATCTAAGAAAGGAGACTACACTTACAAGTAGCAATATTGGTAAACTTTACCATGGGAGTTAGGATCTGGGTTGAGTTTTGATGGGAAGCTTAAGGCATCTCAAAGGAGGGTACCTCCTAGGCATGGGGAGACAGTTTGGGCAAAAGCACTAGGATAAAATGCAAAGATTGGAGAATATCAAGTCAGTCAATTAAGCTGGAATGTAAAGTGCATGAAATATGAAATTGGTTTAGGAGTGTGGACTTGTAGGCAAACTATGCAGAACTTTAAATGCCAGGTGAAGGATTTTATATTTTATTCTAATGACAGTAGGGAGTTATTAAAGATTTTAGAGCAGAGGAGTTGACATAATTGGACCTATGCTTTAGAAAAGAATATTTTGGCATCTATGTGGATGATAGATTAGAGAAGGGAGAGGGTAGAAGCAGGGAGGCCAGTTAAGAGGCTTCTCAGATTATCTTCATATTTCTCTGTCTGTGTTCTTTGCAACAAGGATTAAATTATACATGGCAAATCTCTCTCTCTCTCTCTCTCTCTCTCTCTCTCTCTCTCTCTCTCTCTGTCTCTGTCTCTCTCCCTCTCCCTCTCTCTCTCTCTCCCCCTCTCCCCCTCCCTCCCTCCCCCACCTCTTTGTTTCCCTCAAACATAATACCAGCCAAAATTATAGGTAATATCCCCTGTTCAAATTTTTTGTACTGTATTCTCTATATCTTCCCCACCTCAACTGGAATTATTGGCATTCCAGAATTTATTTGTTTGTTATTTTTTCCTTTTACCAGGTGCCTGGCATAGTGTTAGGCATAGAATTATTACTAGTCGTGATGCCTTGTGCGATGCTCAGTTGCGCATGTAGGTACTCATCTTTTTGTTGAAAAATGATTTTATTGCTGACAGATTGAAGAGGTAATGTAGTGAAAAGAGTGCAGGGTTTGGATTCAGAGAACTTGGATTCCAGATGCTCACTAGCCCTGGGCCCTTGGGCAAGTCATTTAACCTGTGGCCCTCAGTTTCCTTATCTGTAAAATGGGTGGTTCAACCAGATGTTCTACTATTTCTTCTGTTCTGAATCTGTGAGCCCTTGGCTTGATCTTTACACTTGCTTTGCTATTTGCCAACCATGTGAACTTATGAGCAAAGTGCTTATCTTCTGACCTCCAGTTCCTTCATCTGAGTAGGTTGAATGAGGTGGATCCTTCATCTAAAATCTTCTGATTCTCTTCCTTTAGGTGTCAACTGAAAATGTTCCCTAAAGCACAAAATATATGAACATATGTGAGAAATGGTTTAAGCTACTATTCTAAAGCAGTATACCCACAGAATAATAAACCCTTATTCATATTACCATTAAATGTTTTTTTTAAATTATCAGACTTCATTCTCAGATTTTAGGAAAAACACTTAAAAATTAAAAACAAAGCAAAAAACCTCAGTATTACTTTTCTTATTTGTTGACTGATATAATACTTTTTGAGGGAGCAAATAAAAGATACTATCTGAAAGGCCTTTTGATTTGGAAAGAACTGAAAATCCAACAAAAACCTACCTAAAAGCAGTATTCTGAGTTAAGAAGTAAGGAGGGAATCGAAGATATCACTTTGTGGATTGTGCTGATGGAGGGGAGAGGGATATTGGGTTATGTACAGGTTGCTTGAATTTTGAATGGTGTTAGAAATCGATGAAACCCATGCATAGTCAGGAAAGCAAAAACAAAATAAAAATTGCCTGCTCAATTTTTTTCTTCTCTCTCTTGTATTATCAGGAGGAATTGATGAGAAATTCTAGTCTTCATTTGTCTTTTTGCTCACTAGCTTACTGGCCAAGAATTCTATAGTTCCTAACATTGTTAGCATTTTACTCAAGTTAAACATCCATCAGATGTTTTATGTTTGTATTAGGTAACTCTGCTTGCATCTGTCTGTTCAAGTCAAGTCAACAAGCATTTATGAAGCACCTACTATGTGTCAGGGGCAGCTTGGTGGCACAGTGGATAGAACGCCAGGCCTGGAATTAAGAGGACTTGAGTTTAAATTTGACTGCAGACATTTATTAGCTTTGTAACCCTGGGCAAGTTGCTTAGCCCTGTTTGCCTCAGTTTTTCATCTGTGAAATGAGCTGAAGAAGGAAATAGCAAACCATTCCAGTATCCTTGCCAAAAAAGCCCTAAGTGGGGTCGTGAAAAGTTGCAGATGACTGAAAAACAACTCAACCAAATGTAAGCTATTTTGCTAAATACTTAGGGTATACAAAGGCAAAAGCAATCTCAGCCCTCAAGGAACTTGTTGTTTAATAGAGAAAACAACATTCAAACATAAGTGTACAAACAAAATATGTATAGGAGAAATTGGATATAACCACAAAAAGAAGGCACTAGCAACTGACTTGTGGTCCCTTAGCAGTCATTTTATACTACTTATATTCTCCAACAGCAGCTAATATAGTACCTTACGTAATGGGCGTTTAAATGTTTTCAAAGTGTATTTGTTGATAGATTGTTGTTCCACTGACATTGAATGACATTGCCAAATCATTGTGGGAGAAGCATTAAGTACAGCATCAAAACTGGTGTCTGTGAGATACGTACAGTTTGATTTAGGACATATTTTAGATATTTGTTACTGGGAGGCTAAAGTCCTCCAGTGGATCTTCATGGTGCCATGGAGGTAACTGGGTTCTCCATTATTGGCAGGTGGGGAAATCTTTGCATAAACAAATTCTTTATTATATTTATCATAGGAGGACCAGCTGAACTATACTTTGAGAAGCTCATGACTAGTTTTCCTGCAGTGGGATGAATTTCTTTAGCTTCAGTAAGTCATGGAGACCATCTACTAAGGCCTCTATACCTTTGCAGATAGTCTTTATGCCTCTTGATTCCCCCAGTAGTGAATGCCACCTCTTCAGGACAATGTAAATGTTACATGTGTTTATCCTCTATTTACCTACCTTGTAACTACTTATGTTGTCATCCCCTTGTGGAATGTAAGTGAGCAAGGATTGCCACACTTTTATATTTGTATCCCTAACATTTGGCATGTTGTCAACAATACAGGCTTTTTGATTAACAAATGAACTACAGTTAGTGTTACTAGAGGGAAGGCTACCTGAATGAAATTACAGATCCTTGAAATAGTAACAAGGAATTAGTGAGGAGAAGAGCACAGGTGAACTACTTAAACAAGACAAAAACAAAACAATGGCTAATCCAAATGGCTTTCTATTTGTCTTTGGGGTAGCATCAGTTTCTCATCCGTTCCTATGTTTTATAAACCCGGCTCTTTGCTTCCTCACTCCATCCTGACTCTGGATGGCCAAAGACCCTGGTGGCTGAGTGATGTTGAGGGAAAGGCTACAGATAATTAGATGATGCGCTCGTGGAAAGTTGAAAATTGGTAATGTTGAGAAATTTCAGTCGATCTTAGTTTTCCAGGGTTTTCCCAACTCCAGATTGCTCCCAAATCAAGCAGCCTTTCACCTCTGCCCTTGGAGTATCCTTAGAGACCCTCTAGAGGTACATCCTACTTCATTCATTCTTTCCTTACTACAGTCGCTAACAAAAATAGAGAAGATGCCTGCCAGAAGAGAGTTGGAGCCTTTTAACAAGCTACTTGGTTCTCACTAACCAGAAAACATCACTTACAGAGCAGCTTTACTATTGAAATACCTGGAGAAGTGATCTCCAAAGTTTTTTGATTGTATGCATCTATCAGTAAAGAAAAGTTTTGAGCATACCTCCTCTGATATATGTATATTTACTCATATATAAATTATGCATATTGCTGCTGTGCTAATAATTATATGCATTATAAAACTGAAGCAAAAATAGCAGTTTTAGAGGGATAAGATACACTTAAAATAATATTTGATCCTAAAGTCAAAGGGAGCCACTGTGGTTTATTGAGAAGGGGAAAAAGATGGTCCGACCTACACTTCAAGAAAATCACTTTGGCAGCCTTGTGAAGAATATGTTGGAGAAGGGAGAAGCTTGAGTCAGGGAAGCATTTTAATTGTGGATTCAGTAAGAAGCGAGGTGATGAAAGCCCATACAATGATGGTAGCTGCATGATCAGAGGGAAGGAGTCAGATGCCAGTGATATTGAGGAGGTAGAAGTAACAAAATTTGGCACCTTCATGGATATGGTTCGTGAGCAAGACGAGGAATTCTAGATGATTCCTCACCTGGGTGATGGGAAAGATATGATGGAGAATAAGGAAACTTAGTAGAAATAAGGAACTATAGAAGAAGGGTTGTAGTTTGTCCCTCATTCTCAAAGATACGACATCAGGAAGATGGTGCCATGACTTGCAAGTGAGTTGGATTTAACTGACGGAGGGCCACGCAAAGTCACCAGCCTCATTTTCTCCTCCAGAGCCATCTGGATCCAGATAAAGATCAGAACAACTAGAGATGGCCCAGAAGAAGAGTAGATTCTGGGGAAAAGATAGCATAATGAGCTTTGTCACACAGATTGAAACCCATCGCCGTACTAACTCATCCTATACGACTCACTGTCAGTCCAAAAATGGAAAAAGGGGACAGGTTGAAATCTTCTTGGTGGTTATCCCTGGAACTCAAACCATACTCTTAAGGGGTTGCTACAACCATGAAGTGATTTAGTGGGGCAGGAAGTGAAAGATTTTCTCAATGGCACTTGTGTAATTCTTGCTCAGGGTACCCTGGTGGAAGTTAGGAAGAGCTTTCCTAAAGGACAAGTACCTGGTTCGGAAGGGGAGGATTTTGGAGCTGAGGTGGTAACAAGCCACATAGTTAGTTTTGCAGGGAGGGTAGGATTCAACATCTGATTCATTAAACATATATCCCTTGTTATAGTGCCTCCACTTTGGAGATCACTGACCTAGGGTACCCCACCATGTTTTAGAATTTATGCAATGTTGCAAAAGCAGCAAATTCTAGAAATAGATTGATATTTAGTCCTTACTATGCCCCATGATTGGGGGGCCTACATTATACCAGCACCCCGTACCTGCTCCTTCTCCAATTTCACTTCTTGTCCCTATGACAGGAGAGGAGGGTAAACGTGTAAAAAGACTTTCATAAAATCACAGGATCATAAGTGTGGAGCTAGAAGAGACCTTACAGGCCTTTTCCCCTATTTGATAGATGAAGAAACTGAAGCCCAGTAAGTAAAATGAAATGATTTTGCCAAGGTAACAAAACAAGTAGGAAGAGTTACAGCTGGGATTTGAACTCAGGTCTTATGACTACTGTTCCACAGTAGTTGCTAGTTCCACAGTACTACATTGTATCCATATTGTTTTTCTGTGGTCATGAGAAGATGATATATAGAATCATTGCTCTCAATTTTAAAAACAATTTAAAACACAGTCCTGTATCCTGCTCATTACTACTCTGGTATGAGAAAGTAAGAAAAATAGCCTTCATTTTGTCTCAGATCTCCATATTGCAGAAGTTTCTTTACCTTGTTGCCCTTTTTCTACAGGATGGCCCCAAAGTCCTAGTGAAATTCTAAGCTTTAATAGCTTAATCTCCTTGAGTTTTATTTTTAGAAAAATAACATTATAGAGTATGACTAAATTGAAACCCATAAATTAAATCCAAAAGAGGAATACCCTTTGGAGATGTGTTAAATTTCTAGCAGATATTTAGGAAATACTTTTCATATTTGGCTATGTGAGATTTCAGGTCTTCAAAGTTTTAGAACATTCACTGCCAGTCAGCTGAATGTTTTTCAGAACAGATAAATGCACATAATACATTAAGACTTTGTCTCCACCTCTGCACTTCTAATGGACGTCAATAATCCTCTATTTGTCTCCTGAAGGGAAATATTCAGGAGAGAAATGCAGTATTTAAGAATGGTAGGGTGATAGGTCAGAAAATACATTTTCAGCCTTAATTAAGAAATCCGTAACAGCATTTTGTATCGCTGCAAAGTAATCCATGCAGCAGTTATTCTGCTGCATCATCCTCAGAACTTAATTTCCTATTCCAGTTTAGTGTGTATTTTTGGAAGCCACTAAGTAGTATTAAACTCCCCTGAAAAAAAATAATATGATAGACAGTGGCACTGATAATTTTTCCAGTTTTATAGTGTAGTAAACCTAATCATTTTGTTAAAAAAAAAACCTTTCATTATATTCATTCTTACCTTGACAAGCTCCATTTTTCTCATCACTGTGTACCTTCATTCTTCTTCACACTTGAGCTATAGTGTGGGTCACAGCCCAGCAAACCCCAGACTCCATCATATCTAACAGTTTCCGTGTGCCCCTTAGTATTTGGACTCCCTGTTACAACTGTGATCAAGCTCCTGGCTCTTTCCACTTTCCACCCTGTATGTTGGACAACACCTCTTAGTCTGAGCAGTATTGGAGATTTGCCTGCTTGGACTTCAGGCTTTCTTCTATCACCACACCTACACCAACACCTGTACCTGCTCCTTCTCCAATTTCCCTTCTTGTCCCCACTCCAGGAGAGGAAGGTAAGCATGGGAGAGGCTGATGGCTACCATGTTCTGAAGGCTTTCGTATTCTGCCTTTGCCTCTCCCCTTCATTCATCTTTCCTTGAAAACTAAAAATATTCATCTGATTTATAAATTGGAGGACTGGCTTCTAGATCCAAAGCAAATTTGTCAGACTCTGGTATAGGACATAAAAGAGTATGCCATCTGAATTGTTTACATTTATTTCCCTCTCTCCCCCCGCATATTCTCATTCTCCCTCTGTCTCTGTCTTTTCTTCCTTTCCTCCCCCTCCCTCGTTCTCTCCCTCTCTCTCTCTCTCTCTCTTCCCCTTACCCATCCTTCTTTTGCCCTCTACCTCACCCCCCTCCATCCACCCCATGAAATTTGATGTTTAATTTGTGGCTATCCTGGGGAAGTGTTTCATTACTTGAATGAAAATTGGAAAGCATTTTACATAGCTTATTACAAATCATTTATTGGAGCTCCACTAAGTAAAGGGGATTTATCTTCCCATTGGTGTGCGGGTAACTCCTATTAACGCTAATTGAGGTGTTAAAATCAAACGACATGTGAAACCCATAATACAGAATGCATTTGATCTGAGAACCTCCCACTTCACAAAGAATGACTCATACCCATGGAGCATCAACAAGCACTTTATATACAATTTTTTATGACTCTTTTAAAAAATTAGAAAATTACCAAGCATTTCATAGCATGCTCATATTACACATCCTGCCTAGTAACTCTTAAAGGTTGCCACCTGGCCAGTGTTAATCCAGACAGGTTGGAAATGATAGGCTGTAACCACCACTGAAACAAATTGTAAGGTTAGAGCCTTCATCTGGGACTACCATACTTGCTGATTTTCCTACTATATGATTGTTGTTTCTGCTTTCTTTCCCTCCTGGCTCATCACAATAACAGTGACAGCAGTTGCTGGAAAGAATACACTGGGCCTAGAGTCAGGAGAGAACTGTGTTCAAATCCAGGTTCTTATAATTATGAATTGTGTGATTCCTTGTGGGCAGGTCTCATGACCTCTTAGTTTTTCCAACTGCAAAGTAGAAATAACAACATTTATCCTAAAGTGCTTTATATGTCTCACATGCTATACTATATAAACATGAATTATTATTGAAGGCTAGATAATAAAGGAGCTTAGAAGATGGGAGAGGTGCATTGCATGTAGGAAAGGGGCTTCCACTTATCTCCCTGTAGTTCTGTCCTGGGTGTTTTGGGGCTGACTTGGTGTGGCGGCACACTGAGTTGCTACTGTATTGAGAGAGTTGTGAACTGGAAAATATAATTTTCTTATTTGTAAGACTGTGTATTCATTTGACTGCTACCCTCAGTACTCAAAATCGTTGCATCTTTCTGAAAATCCTGGAGTAAATTTCTGATAACTGGAATGTACCTTATTCCTTCACTTAAGACATACATTGTTAGTTAGAACTGAGCTTTATATCTGTTGTTGACTAGTAAAATATTTTAGATCATTTTTCTATAATAACTATTTATTCTGTCATTAGACCATGTACCTCAAATAGCAACAGGATGTATCTCTGCAAAATTTTCTCTATTTTTAGCTCTGAGTAGTTCATTTTTCCCCCCTTCCCAGCCTTATGATCCTTCACTTTTCTTTTATCTTGAAGAGTACAGTAATCTTTATGAGGGTTTTGGATGTTTGGAAAATGAATTCAACTTGTGTTAGGAACAGGGAGAATTTTCACATTTATTTGTATGTTGAAAAGGGTCAGGCTCTTATATTTAAAGTAATCAGTGTCATTTTATTGCCTTTTGGTCAATTTTTGGAACATTTAAAATGCATAAAACATAGGAGTACTTGCTTCTTGTTTAATTCTGGACAGAGCATTTTTAATTGCCTTCCCCACAGAGGGAGGGCTTTCTCTAGATTTCTATAATATATTTATTGATCACAGAAAGAATGTTTTTCTCATGGTGACAGTCTGAGAGAGTCCATCTAGTTTTGTCTTTGGGAAATGACTGAATCTTTCAGTGATCTTCTGAGCACTGTAAGTTCCATTTGTAAAAATGAGCTGGCATCCATTTCTGTAAGTGTTAGCCTAGATATTCTGAGTGGGCAGAATATAGAATATTCCCCTTCGTGACTGAACCGCCTTTTCAGCTGTTCTTTCGGAATAAGCACACAGTTCCCAAGGGAAGGAGGCAAATCCTGACTATTATTAATATGTAGCATCCATCTGGCATTGTAGAGAAACAGATACAAAAAGCAGAATGATTTTCATTTATTCTCCACTACAGCTCTATGAAGTAGGTCGGGATTTTTCTTGTTTTACAAATGAGGCAAAGGAAGCATGCAGAGGTGAATTGAGATTTACCTAGGGTCACAGAACTAAGGCCAGCACTTCTGGATTACATCCTGAAACCTTTCTCAAATAATCCTGAACACACTATAATTCCCTATCCAAAAGACATTTAAATTGGTAGTGTTGGCAGAATACCCATCCTATAGACTATTTTCTATCAGATTTTTTACTAAATATAGTTCTAATTTCAAGAGACATGATTTTTAGCTCAGAATCCTGTGATCTTATGAAGCTTCTAGCTCAGAGCTGCATCATAATCTAGGCATCTTCAGAGTTGATTCTCATCTGTAAAGGTCCTATTCTGAAACCTTGTTGTGGCATAGAGGTGGTAACTCCAGATTCTTGAAGGAGGATTCTACCAGGCTAGAAAGGCTCAGGTACATTCTGGGTGACAGACTTGATGTGCCTTCCAAGTAGCAATTTCTTGAAATACAGAGAATGTGTTTACAGAGTGTTTATAGGGAATACAGAGAATCACTCACCAGAATGTTGGTAAAGTCTATTTACAGAAATCTCATTGACTAGATACAACAGAGGCAAAAAGAAAGCAAACAAAAAACCCAGTACCAACCTAAAAGACAAAATTACAATTCTGTTATTCCATTTATAGAAGCTATAATCTGGTCTATCTAGCTAAAGTGTCAATTCTGGAGAAGGAGGAATGAACAAAAGTTAAGGACATTCATTCGGATGATCACCATTTTAACAGAAGTTTGACCAGTGATGAGACAGTAGCCACAACAAAGAGCCCAGAAACCATCTTAGCCACCAAAACATTTGATCTCCTTGCCAAGGGAAAAGACATAACCGCAAAGTATAGTACCTGCTTGGAGTACAAGCTCATTTGGGAGATTTTTATGGAGTGGGGTGACATGGAATATGAACAATATCTACTCACAAAACAGCAAAGATTAGTTGGGAAAACAAACCTTAATGAGGTGCAAATAACCCACATTATCCCAAGCATATCCGTAGTTTAAGCCAGAAGACATTAAATGGATCAGATCTGCTGCCATTCCCCCTGCCCATTCCCAGTGAGGAACTTCTCACATTTACAGATCAGAACCTTCTCTGTGCCTTACATGAGAGTTGCCCGGGACCCTGAGAGGTTCAGTGAATAGCCCAGAATCACACAGTCAATGTGTCAGGCACAGGACTTGAACCCAGATTCTCCTGACTCCATAACTAGACTGTTGTTCATTCTACTTCATGCTCTGTGTGTGTGTATGTGTATGTATATATGTATGTACATATTACTATATTCTGTATATATAATGTATTAGTAATATATTACTGTATTCTGATCACTAACAGTAGAGGAAGCACCACAACCTTAGCACCTAATGTACTTTGTGAGGAAGTACTCTGAGTATTTAGGATCCAGTCAGGAAGAACTCCAGAGACATAGGAAAAATCTATTCCTGGGGCAACTGTACAATTTAAAAAAACCTTCAGGGATGGCTTTTTCAGGCTGTCTCAAAGCATAGAAGATTCCAAAGGAGAGGAACAGATCACAAATGGTACTTCTATCCTCACCTCCCCGAAAGTAACTGAGAAGCTGTCAGCCCCTGCTCTCCAAATACACTATCTGTATTTTCCTTGTGCTTTAAATTTTTTTTATGAGAAAGATCTCTGTACTTATTGAGGTTTTTTTTTATATAATAATGACAGTAACAATAAATAACCAGTATTCTCACAGTGCTTTACATATATTATCTCATTTAATCCTTGCAACAGCTCTCTGAGGTAGATACTATTGTTCCCATTTTACAGACAAGAAACAGGAAAACAGAAAAAGAGACGTAAGTGACTTGCTCTCACAGTCAGTCACAGTGCTGGAAGCAGGATTCAAACTCAGGTCTTCTTGACTCCAAGCTTTACACGCTTTCCACTTTGCTACATAGTTGTGTAAGAATTGAGCACAAGTACAATAATTTTCCAAACCAGTGTGAATCCAGCTTAGAGGCAATCTTGTCCAACCCACAAGATTCCAAACAGATTTGCATTCTGTTGCATCCTGGTCTTTGCTTGAACGCTTTTAGTTTTAGGGAACTCATTATCTTACTAAGCTGACCATTTTATTTTTGAACAGTTTTAATTGTTAGCACGTTCTTCCTTATGTTGAGGAGAATGGTAGAAATGGAAGACACTGGACTGGGAATGTAAGGATTCCTTTCCTAGCTATGAAACTGTTGGCAGATCCCTGTCTGTCTCAGGGCTTCAGTTTTCTCTCCTATAGAATGAGAAAATTGTGCTTAATGATCTCTAAGATTTTTTCAAGCTCTAACTAGGGTTGGGGAACCTGCAGCCTCCAGGCTACGTGTGGCTCTCTAGGTCATCAAGTGCGGCCTTTTGACTGAATCAAAGACTGCTTCTAACTTGTATTGAAGTACTTGGCGCAGATCTGGCCAGTCTTCTCTGCATCTCCACTAGAGGGAGACATACACATCCAGGTGGTGAAAACTTGGCTGAAGGTGTGTTCTGACCACATACCTGCACATTTTAGGGCAAAGGGTGTGGCTGGAATTAAAGGCAAAAACCTTGGGTAAAAGAGTTCTTGTGGAAGCAGAGACCACCTTTAAAAGTGTAAAACTCACCAGCTGCTCCAAAGATAAAATAAAAGGGAGAGGAGCCCTACTCCCTACTAAAGGAAGACAAAAATAGTGTATTTATCTCCGTTATAGAAGGTAGATACAGTTTTATCTGTTGAAGAAAGGGAAATAATTATTGGGGACAAAGGAAAAGGATCAGGTTGTGGAAAATGTTTAAATCTGTTCAGCAAAAAAAAAAAAATAACATAACCAAAATGAAAGTAAAAATAGCGACTGAGTGAAAAACAATATGTAAATAATTCTGATAACAGTTGGTAAGAGCAATAGTTAATCACCAATGGATTTAATGAGTTCAAGGATTTGAACAATTTATGAAAGAAGCAGAAATTATAAAAGTTGATCAAATCCTACCTCAGACACGTGTGACCCTGGACAAGTCACCTCACCCTGTTTGTCTCAGTTTCCTCATCTATAAAGTGATCTGAGAGGGAAGTGGCAAACCCCTCCTGTGCCTTTGCGAGTGAAAACCCCATAAGGTGTAGCTGAAATAATTGAGCAACAAAAATTAGAATAAGAGTTCCATAAAGTCAAGGGCTGGCTAGTTTGAACAAATTGTGGTTTATGAATACAATGTATATGAATTTATTGTTTCATGATAGATATGAGGAATTCAGAAAAATAGAGAAAGGCTAGTGGGCAGAAGCTGGAAAACAATATACAGAATGAATATGTATGTAATATAAATGAAAAGTATATTAAACTGAACACTGATCAGTGTTAGTCTTGGAGAAGAGATCAGGAAATACTTCTCCATCCTGTCAATAGAGAGATGGGGATATTGTTGCCTATACTCTTAGATGTGTTTACTGTGTTGGTTAGCCCTGAAACATTTTCCCAGGATTGGTGTGGCCATTTTCTTCTTTTTTGGTCTGAGCTTCTGATTGTATCAGTATGGAGAATTTCCTGTATGGAAGCTCTTTCAGTTTGGATAGTCCAGCGACTCATCTGTAATCTATAGTCTTGGAGAGTTAGCAAAGGCACTAAGCAATTAAGTGACCACCTAGTATGCAGTAGAGACAGGAATTAAAACCCAGTTTTTTTTAATCCAAAGCTGATCTTCTATCTACTGAGCCATATAAAGGACCTAATAGAATAAAATATACCGAGAAATCCAAAGTCCAGCAGTATGGTTTGTGAAATTAAAGGTATTTATTTCTGAGGTGGGGACATAGTGGGGAGTTGAAGAGTAGGCTACACTTGGAGTCATGAAGGTCTTTGTTCAAATCCTATCTGATATGAGTTGGGTGACCATGGGCCAACTCACTGGGTTTCTGTTTTTTTTTTTCTTCAGTCATATGGGCATAGTAATAATCATAGTTTTTACATAACAAGGTTGTGGGTCTCAAATGAGTTAATATTTGAAAAGCATTTTGTAAAGTTGATCATTTATATAATACATTACTTATAGTTTTTAATCATAGAAAAATGAAGTTGTTATTTTGAGCACATATCTATTAACATCCTATTTTTCTTATAGTTTTTTACAGTAATTACAATTTATTTGTTAGACAGCTGTCTCTGGTTAGGAGCCCAGTCTATGGTGGTCAGTGGTTAGTTGGGTTTCTCATGACCTTTTATATGAAATTAGGGCAGTTAAGTGGCACAGTACCAGCCCTGGAGTGAGGAAGATTCATCTTCCTAAGTTCAAATCTGACCTCAGATACTTACTGTGTGACCCTGGACAGGTTACTTATTTGCCTCAGTTTCTTTTTCAGTCAAATAATCTGGAGAAGGAAATGGCACACCTCCAGTATCTTTGCCAAGAAAACCCCAAATGGGGTCCCCAAGAGTCAGACACAACTGAAACAATGGAACAAAAATTAAATTAGAGCTTTTCTCTATGAGTATAGGACTTGCTGCCTAACCTGTCATTGCCATCCTTCTGAGATACCATATAATGCTCCATGCATTTCATGTTAGACAAAGAATTAACTTTTCCTGTATCATGGATCCCTCTGGCAGTCTAATGAAGCCTATGGACTACTTAGAAGGACGTTTTTAAATTCGTAAAGTACATAGGATAACAAAGGAAATTAGTTATATTGAAAGGTAGTTATTAGATATTTTTAAAATGAGTTCTCAGATTCCCAATTTAGGTACTCCCATGTTAAATGCACCTTGATTTGACATAAGGGATGTAACTCTGTGTTACTGATACTAAAATCTCTCCCCGCCTCCATTCATTTCTCCCGCTCTCCCCTTTAGTTTCTAAAATAGTTCCCTCATCCAACTGCCTTCTCTTTCTCAATGATACTAATATTCTCCTAGTCATCTATACTTAAGAAGTTTAGAATTTTCATTTGGTTCTTTCCTCTTTTTCTGTTTCCTTATGTTCTATCAGTCACTAAGTCCCATTTCCATTTTTTTCCCCTCAAAATGTTTCTCATTGAAACACAAATTAAAACAATTCTGAAGTACCACCTCACACCAATCAGATTGGTTAACATTACCGAAAAGGAAAATGACAAATCCTGGAAGAGATGTGGAAAAATAGAGACACTGAAGCCCTTACTGCTGTTGAAGTTGTGAATTGATCCAACCATTTGGGAAAACAATTTGGAACTATGCCCAAAGGGATATAAAATTGTATACCCTTTGACCCCAGCAATACCATGACTAGGTCTGTATACTAAAAAGATCAGAGAAAAAGGAAAAGGACATACATGTACAAAAATATTTATAGTAGCTCTCTGTTGTGGTAGCAAAGAGTTGGAAATTGAGGGAATATCCATCATTTGGGGAATGGCTAAACAAGCTGTGATATATGATTATGATAGAATATTATTAAACTTAAAAAATGATGAGTGGAATGGTATCAGAAAAAACTAAGAATACTTACAAAATGATGCAAAATGAAGTCAGCAGAACCAGATAAACATTGTATGTAGTAATAATGATTAAGTGTGAAAGACTTAGCTACTTCATTCAGTATTTCTAAGACAATTCCAAAGGACTCGTGATGAAAAATGTTCTCCACCTCTAAAGAGAGAATTGAACTGTGAGCGCCAATTAAAGCATATTTTTTTTCACTTTCTTCATTTTTCTTGCCTTTTTTTGAAGCATGGTTAATATTGAAATATGTTTTGCATGACTTCACAAGTATAATGGGCATGATATTGCTTGCCTTCTCAATGGATGGGGAGGGGCCGTAAGGAGGGAGAGATTTGAAACCCGATTTTTAAAAATGAATGATAAAATTAAAAAAAAAAAAAAGATGTCCTATATTCTTCTGTCATCACCTCAGGCCAGACCCAGTCATTTCAGCCTAAAATACTGGGACAGTTCCTAACTGCTCTCAGTGATTTGTCTCTTTTTACAAATCACTTCTGCTCAATACCACCAGATGCATCTTCTTTTAAAAACACGGCTGTCATCAGACTCTCCCCTGCTCCCCAGTTTTCTACTGCTTCAAGCCTGAATGCTTCTGCCTGTGTTTTAGTCCAGGGAAAAATCAATTGGACACATAATACTTAGCCAACCCTATTTCCCAAGACACTCCCACCCTAACTCACACCCTCAGGTTTTTGTTATACTAGGCACTATGGTTCCACAGACATGATGTTGATTGCTACCTCTTTCTTCACTCATTCCCTTTGCCTGGAATGCCCCCTCCTTAGGCCTACCCAAATCCTGATTCTCCTGCTCTCACTTTTTTCCCTCTGTTGAAATTCTCAAGCACTACTAGTCTGCACCATGTAATTTAGCATTTAATTATATGTTGTCTTATTTTGTTCACTCTTGTTTCATATGTTTTAGCATCACTTACCCATTTAGATGGTAAGCTCAAGGACTGGAACTTCATTGGAGAGACAACAGGGTAAAATGGAAAGATTGCTGGAGCTTTGGCCCAAGGACCTGGGTTTGGATTCCTCTCTGCTACTTTTTAGCTATGTGACCTTGGTCAAGTCTTTACCTGTTATGTTCCTCCTATAAAATAAGACAGCTCAACTACTGTTCTCCAAATTCCCTTAAGGCTCTAAAATTGTATTATCTTACATTTCTTCTCTGTTTTTCTTTGCACGTAGCCCAGTGCTGAGAACCTGATAAAGGCTAAGCAAATTCTTATTGATTATGTGAAAGTAGGACTTCTGTAAACAGAGTTATTATGAATACATTAGAAGAGATGGCTTTTAGACCATCCCATCTTCTTTGTGAAGAGAATAACCAGCCCCTTGATCTATTTCCTTTGTAAATTCAGAGTTTTGTATCTGTTTCTTGTATATGTGCCTTTATGTATGAGAGGTAATGCCATATACAAATGGACTGAGAGCTATAGCAGAGGTGGTCATGGAAGTTACAAAGAGGGCTGTGGTCAGCTGCTGTTGTGCTGTATTCTCTCCCAACACAAGCTAATTGCATATAGGAAATGCGACTCTTGACAACAGCGGCTGCCAGTGTTAGGAGCTGAGGATAAAGTCATTCTCTCTCCTCTATACCCTTCGAATGTTTTCTCTTAACTTGTTAGGGTTACTGCTTCCTGATCTACAGTAAGCTTCCCTCCCCCAACCCTTCCAATTTTGCCAACACAGGCTCTAGGGGGAAAAATTAGCTTGTCTTTTTTGCCATCTGCTCTCCCTGTCTTCTGTCCTGTAATCAGTAATTTCTTTTTCTTGGACTGGCTTCTTCCCTGACATTAGCCCTTTGCTCATTCTCCTTCTGTCCATTCCCTTCTCCTTATGCCTCCTTTCCCATCACCTCACTTTTCTCTTCCTTTCCATCCTCCCTCCATGAAAAAAGAACAACTTTGTTCTGAGTCTGCCAAAACCTTTGGAAGAAAAGTCAAAGGGATTAAAACACCTTTGGGGCACCAGTCAGAAGAGAGTTTCACAAAAGGATCAGGTAGTTGGTTGTAGTTGGCCTGCATGATGTCCTCCTGATGAGAGTAAGAGACTGCTTGAGAATCCTGGGTTTACAGGGTCTTTATACTTCCCACTTGTGACTAGGCCTTGGTTTTTTGTTTTGTTTTGGTTTGGTTTTTTAGTAGTATATTAGCCTCTTGCCAGACCCATCTTCTTCATTTTCCAAACAGTTGGCTTTAGACTTGGAGAAAATTTACTGGGAATGGAAAGATTTGGGGCTATAGTTTACCTGAATTTTCCCTTTTCAATGAGATGGCTTATTCTGTCCTTCCCTTCTGACTGCATAAATTATAGCAGCAATACACTGCAAAAGGAAAGAAACCCTGCCCTCCTTCCTTATCTTTTCTTATAACCAAATCCAGCAGAGCTTCACAGGATGTAGACATGAAAGTGACCTCAGAGATCACCCCTACCCACCATATTATAGATGGGGAGAACATAACATAACATAAAGGTTATATAACGTGCTCAGGGTCATACAGTAGCTGAATAAGATTCCAAAAGATGTCTTCTAATTGCAAGATATTGCTTTTTGTCTTTTCTCAATACCCAACTATCGACTATCCCACTTGAGTGACCTCGGGGGTCCCTGCAAATTTGTTGTAGCCAAATCTTCTGCCTGCAGAAATGAGAGTTTGGACTCATAGCTTCAGAAATTCTTTAACATTTGGTTATAGGCATGGTGACTTATTTTGTTTCTTGGCTTTTAAATAACTAGAGCTAATCTGGATATCAAATGAGCCCCTTAATCTCTTTCTTATTTGCATGTCACCGGTTGCCTTCCCTATTGGATTCTAGATTCCAGCAATTAACCTCCCATTGTCTTTTCAGGAAATGACATCTGTGTGACTTCTGATGTAGGCAACTGGTGACCTCTATGGTTAAAATAATTTGGAACGCTTTTTTGGCACTGTCTCTGGGTTGGTCATATAGCCTGGATGACTTTGAAAGTTTTCTGGAATGTAAAAAAGTGAGCAACTGTTATCAGTGTCCTAGGTCATTAATAGAGGGAGCACAGATGAGCACAATGGACGAGATGAACGCTTCTGAGTCAAAATTACAGCTCTAAACTCTTGTTTTTCTGTTCTTTGCCACTTGGAACATTTTATGGAACCCCTGTGCCTCAGTTAGTTACCCATTTCTATTCTGGATATTTCTTGAAGATTAAATAAAAGGAATAGTCCAATCGAAAATATATTTTGCAAACAAATCTTAAATTGTTTTTACATGTAGTTGGAGGGAAATAAAATATTAAATTGAAAAATACACACACACATCTTTCTGACTTAGACGCTACCTCTGTGACCCTAGGCCAGTCAATTAACTACTGTCAGCCTCAGTTTACTTATCTGTAAAAGGGGGTTAATAATAGCACCCACTTCCCAGGGTTATTGAGGATCAAGTGAAGTATTTGCAAAATGTTCTGCAAACTTTAGATCACTATATATAAATTCTGTTGTTGTTTTTCTGGCTCCAAAGCCAGTTCTCTATTGGTTAGGAGAGGCTATTTGTCTATCTTAACTAGAAATGCTTAATCTAATTAATTCCAGTTCATCTAAGTGATGAACTTTGTTTATGCCAGGTTGTCTGTCTTGGACTAGAAATGTTTAATCTAAGTCACTCCAATTCATATACATGTTGAACATTTGCCAAAGCGGTAAAGATTGCCATTAAGTCAAAAGAAGCAGCAGAATTTGTGTCTACGCACTAGGAAACAAAAACACCGTCAGTGTGTTTATGAACACGTGATAAATATTGACTTCTGATGATCTCAGCACCAGAATACTTTGCATCAGAAAAGATATTCTAGTATTGAAGCTTGGCATAATGAGTAGGGGAGCTAGCCATGGAATCAGGAAGACCTGGGTACATGTCTGTCTTCTGAAACATACTAGCAGTGTGACATTGGGCAAGTTATTTCACTGCCCAATGCCCATGTCCCATGCAACAACTATAAATTATAGAATAGTTACTGATAGGCATTACAAGAGAGTACCCCACATAAGTAAAATCACAGGTTGTTGTTACTTATCTATGTCTGGCTCTTTGTGACCCCATGAACCATACTGTCCATGGGGTCTTCTTGGTAGTGATACCAGAGTGGTTTGTCATTTCCTTATCCAGCTCATTTAGCAGAAGAGGAGACAAACAGGGTTAAGTGACCTGCTTAGGGTCACACAGCCAGTAAGTGTCTGGGGGCAGAATTGAACTCAGGTTTTCCTGACTCCAAGCCTAGTACACTATACATTAAACCACCTTTCTGCTCAGTCATCTCAGTAGTGTTCAACTCTTCATAATCTTGGTTGAGGTTTTCGTGGCAAAGATACTAGAGTGGTTTGCTATTTTCTTCTCTAGCTCATTTTACAGATGAGGAAATTGAGATAAACAGGGGTAAGTGACTTGCCCAGCTGGTAAGTGTCTGGGTCACATTTAAATTGAGTTCTTCCTGACTCTAGACCCAGTAAGTCACCTAGCTGCCTCTAAAAAAAAAATCATAGCTTCCAAATAGTAAGTGTTCAATAAATGCTTTATAAATGTTTATGGAATTGAAAATAATTAAATTCAAATTGTGAAACGGATATAAAAAATTTTCTCAATCTTAACCAGCGTGTTTTAGGGCCAGTCTTTGTTTTCCATATTCCTGTGTCCTAACTCTTAATTATCTTCTAAAACTACTGGATGTGGGCAGGGTTACTTCCCTGTTTATACTAAGTATCACTTGACATGATGTCAAACCTAGTAGGCTGCCAAGGATGAATCTCTGCTTATGCAAATGGACACAGATCCCTTTCAGGTTACATTTTCATGTTGAGAATCCCTGTCCACACAGAAATTATCAGTATGTCTCTTCACTTGGAAAGGGGATCATTCTGTTGGTTTTCTATTCATTCTGGCCAAAGACTCAGAGAAGCCCTCAATATAAGCCTTTTGGACCAGTAAATAATGTCCATTTTTCTATTCTTTTTTATGTGCCAGAATCAAGAAATAAAAATCCTGAGGTAGCTCATATTCTAGCAAAATCAGACTGCTGTCTGCCCAGAAAACATGCCCTGTGTTCTCTTGTCCCGGTACTTGTGCACAGGCTTTCTATGCCTGAAATGTTCTCTTTCTTCTCTCTTTGCCTGTTAACCTATTCATTCTATAAAAGAGCCCCAATCAAATTCTATGACAACTTCCTTGTCCCTTTACAGTCATAAATCCCACTCCCCGACCTTGGACCACATGTGAAATTTTGGGACAGCCTTTATCCTTTATCCCAGAACTATCCATGCCACATACCTTATATCTCTATTAGACTATAATAAGCTTCATGAGAACAAGAAGACTCTATGATGTAATGCAGAGGCACCAAACTCTCTGGCTGCAAAACTCCCAAATGAGATCTGAACTAGATCAAAATGTAATTGGGAAATGTTTAACAAAATAAATAAAAATACAATATAACATAGATAATGTTAATTTGTGGCATTCATAGGGATCTATTTCTTTAATGGTATAATGGAAAAATAATCTAGGTTCAAATGTAATGTACCTCTATGAAGTCTCCCCCATCCCCTTTCAGTCATGACATCCCCTTCTGCCCCTGGCACCCTGCCTTCCCAACATTGGACAAGATTTGAAATTTTACATGAGGTCCAAGGTTGGGGTTCTTGTTTCTGTTTCTCACACAAGACATGCCTTCTCTCATCTCTGTGCCTTTGTGTGGGTCATTCTACATGCCTGGAATATGCACTCTCCTTAACTTTCCCTAAAAGAATTCCCCTCTTCCTTCAAGACTTTAAAGCTTAATTTTTTATTAAGGGGATTTGTTCTGTGAAATTTGGATTTAGCCAAAGGGCCACACTTGAGGACCTAGAGAGCCAGATGTGGCCTCAAGGCTACAGGTTACCCACCCAGGACTTTAAGCAGTGATTCTTCCATAAAACATCTCCAGATCCAGTTTGTGGGTAATGCTTTCCTTCCCAAACTGCCCTGTGTTCACCTTACCATTTCGTTGGGCATTTGTTCCTTATATGTTTCTCTATGTACATGCTATTTTCCCTAATCAAACATAAGCTTGTTGAGGGTAGGGATTGATTTATTGATTGCATTTGCATCTCCAGCACCCAACACAGTGTATGATACTGACAAATTCTTATTGATTGATTAGAGGAGATGGAAAGTTTGGATAATGTCGATTGCTTGAACTTATGTAGTACTTTAATGTTCACAGAATATTTCACATACATCTCTCATTTGATCCTCTCAGCAACCCTGGGAGTTTGGGGCTACTCTCATCACCATTTTTCAGAGAAGGAAACCTAAGCTCAAAAGAGTTTTTAAATGATTTTCCCAGCATCACACAGTATACTTTGCACATAATAAGTGCTCAATAAAAGTTTTGTTCACTGGATTGAATCTGTGGTGACATAAGAAGAGTTCTGTCTAGTGGAAACTTGGTATATTTTTCCATGTACTCACGTTTCCCACAGTAGTGATAAGTGGAAAGTCTGATCACATTGTCTTGTTTCTCTAGTAGTGGTGATGGTTTTTTCACTATCTATCCACTTTCCCACCTGACTTCCTTTGTGACTAAGAATACAAATTATAGACATAGCAGACTGAGATTAGAGATTGTCCTAGCCCATGCCCATGATTTAGAGTTTTCTGGCAGTTTTCAAAAAAAAAAAACCAAAAAGTTCAAACAGGCCAATAATGCTTTGTTAGAGGTATTATAATAGACATAGTTTTGGGTACTCCTAAGTAGCTACTAAGGTATCTTCCAAGTTGAAAATTCTGTGATTACTGGGTCCCTTCTCACTTCCAGCTGTTAGAATCTCGGCCTCCTTACCAGGCTTAGTTCAGTCTCCACCTCTTAGAGGAGACCTTGCCTGATGTCCCAGTTGTTAACTCTTTCCTTCACCTGCTGAACTAGTTTGTATTTATTTAAATATGTTTTGTATTTATCTATCTGGTTATGTATCCAGCACAGGAGAACGTAAGCTCACTGAGGGCAGTGATTATTTTATTTTTGTCACTGTATCACCAGCACGGTGCACATAGTAAGCACTGATCAAATGCATGTAGAATTGAATCAAGTGTTTATCAAATGCTCATTTTCTATAGATGACATTGTGGGAAATAGCATAGAAATAGAAAATGTGGTCCTTGCCTTTAAGTGCCTTATATTCTGTTTGTGTTCTGCAAATATACCTAAAATTAATAAGGTAATAAGTGAGGCAAGATTTTGGAGAAAGACTTATTGTTCCTGGTGTTTATCCTGTGTTTATGTTTTTTGTTTTTCCTCTATGGTCAACTACAAGAGGCATGCAAACAAAAAAAATTCAGTTAAACCATTGTGAACTCGATTTCCAGCTTTATTCCTTTATTGTGCAAATTTTTCAAGTCCATAAATTTTCATTTCCTCGTGCAACATGACTACTGCGTAATGACTGTTAATCAGTGAGCATATGGGTCTGAAATATCAGTGACATTCCAATAGAAGTTGTATAGTTTTGATAAGGTTGCTGGGGAAGGAGATTGTTATAGATTCTTTGCGTAAAGCAATATGAGTCAGATTATTGCAGCTTAATGATGCTTTGCTCACTCTCTATGTGGTATTGTTTTTCAGGACCAGTCCTACAGCTGTGGTAGAAGAAATGTGGTGTATATAAAATTTGTGATAGCTAGGAGAAATTCTGGTAAGTGTTGCTGCATTTATTCCTAATAGCTTTTGTTAGATGATAGGGGCTCATAAAAGATGCTTCCTTGTTCTTTGCTTCTTTAAAATCTGTGTTAAGCTGAGAGAAGGCTCAATTTTATGATGATGAAATGTGACTCTGCTTCTGTGTTTCCTGTTGGTGATTGCAGTTTTTGTTGCTGTTGCTGTTTCTAAGGAATATGGTGTTTCCTAGGTATAATGAGGGTAGCCTTCTGGGCTAAAGGCAAAGGATATTGTTGACAGCTTAATTTACTTAGTTTCTTGTGTTTTCTCTGCTATTACTGTACAGTCAAAGTAATGAGCCTCTTTGCTGAGAGAATAAGAATGAGAGAGACAAAGACAGAGGTAAAGGGGTAGAACACAGAGCAGAGAAATCTTGAGATTCTGTGTGTCTGAATATTATTCCAAATTCATCTGCTTAGGCAGAGGAAGAAGAAGGCTAATTGCATGTGGGCCTTGGAGAATTAGAGGGGAACAGAATGAACAGACCAATATTAAAAGACCATTGGGACAAAGTATCTTCCATTTGACAAAAATCAGTGAACATGTATTGAGGGCCTACTCTGTGACAGGCAGGGAATACAAGTAGAAAAGTAAGTCTCTGCCTCCAAAGAGCTTACAGCATGATAATATGAGGAGGAAGAGCTCTGGCTCAAGTCTGGAGACATGGGTTTAAATCCTCACTCTCATGCTTACTCTGAGCAAATCCCTTATCCTCCCTGGGCACTCTTGGCCTCAGTTTCTTCATCTGTAAGATGAGCAGGTAGGACTCAGTGGCCCTCTGAGATTCTAGATCAAGACTCAGACAAGGTCTACCTCAAAAACCTGAAAAAAAAATTATTTTTTTCCTCTGTAAAATGGTCTCTTCTGGCTCTAAATTTATGATGGTATGACGTGTGTATGACATTATGGAAGACAGTGCTAATGGGTTGAGGCTCCATTCAACAGGTTGGACAAACCCTAGAAGCCAAGAACCCATAGTAACATGAGCTTTGTGGGAGCATGGTCAAAAAGGGATTGGTTCTATCCAGGATAATTTATCATTCGGTCCCCAGGGCAATTAAGATCATGGAATCATAGGTTTAGAGCTGAAAGAGACTTTTAAAGCTATCGAATTCACACCTCCACCTCATTTTACATATCAAGAAACTGAGGTACAAAAAGCACCTGGCTTGTAAATGTCTGAGGTGGGATTTGAACCCAGGTCTTCTGTCCATTAGTCTATACTGCTTCATCCAAAGATGATAATAACATTTATTCCTTGCTATAACTCTACAATTAGCCTGTGGGTTTTACATTTCTAATCTTATTTGCCAAGGAACGTCTGATTCTTGTGGTTGGTGTCTCAGAGTAAGTATATACAACGCACTGCTTCTTACTTCCATTTACTCTACCACTGAGTGAAATCACCTTGGTTTGGGTTTTGTTTAAATTTGGAAACTGATAGAATTTCATTTAGAAACAAATAAGTGTGTTTTAAAGGGAGAAGGGGAGGAAGTAGATTGAATTCTCAGCTTTATTTATGCTACCTAACAGAGACTTCCTGTGTGAGTAAAAAAAAAGTGTGTGTGTGTGTGTGTATATATATATATATATATATATATATATATATAGAGAGAGAGAGAGAGAGAGAGAGAGAGAGAGAGAGAGGGAGAAAGAGGGAGAGAGAGAGATGTGGAAATGAATAAGGTAGGTTTGACCAAGGTATTATTTTCTTGGAGGTGATACTTTCATTTCCAACCTTTTTCACATATGTGATACCTTCTCTGAAAGCTAGATAATTTCTTGAAATTTCTGAGATATGCACTACAGGGGAGTTTAAAAGCCACTTAGTACCAGAACTATGATCTGTGTCTAGGGAATTGTAAGAGAGATACAACAATGTGTTAAAGGTTCAGACTGTGTACTTAGAGTTAATAGCTGTATTTCAAAGGCTGGTATTCTCACTTTACTGAATTTTTATTTTCTTTTTATATATAAACTTTTATTGATAGCTTTTGTTTTTATATAACCTACATTTCCCAACATATCCCTCCCTTCTCCCTCTCAGAGTCATTCCTTATAGTAAAAAATTTTTTAGAAGAAAATAGTTGACAAAATTAACCATATCAAAAAAGTATTTCATTAATTTCAGTATTCCACATCCATACTCCACCTCAGCAGAGAAGCCAGGAGAGGTGTTTTTTGACATGTCTTCTGTGGAGCTTTCCATTGCTATGCATTCAGTTTTGATCATCACTTCATAGAATCTTAGAAAAGGAAGAGACCTCAGAAGTCATCAGTTTCAACATCTATATAATACAGAAATACCCTTCACATTATCCCTGAAAGATAGTTATTCCCCATCTAGTTGAATACTTCCAGTTACAGCGTGCTCCCTACTATGTAAGGTAACCCTATTCCATTGCTGGACAATTCTAGTTAGAAAGCTCTGTAACTCTGAAGACTTATATGGGCTTCTTAAACTTTTTCCATTCATGATCCCTTTAAGAGTTTCAGCATTATTTGTTGGTGTTGTATGGCGTGACAGCATGCATAGTGCAAAGTGCACATGTTGTGTGTTCAGAACCAAGGCTGTAGTGAAGTTTCATGATGCAACACAGAGAAGCGCTGCCAGAAACCCCTCCAATTCATTAAAGAATTAAAGATTTATAAGTAAACATGAAGACTGAGTTAATATATCATATGCACAATTGCACTTTTGCATAAATCTATGGAAATGCCCAGACTGGTATTTTCATTGTGTTGTATTCATCTATTATCAGTACCCACTAATCATCAAAGACCTTCTTTTATGTCTATGCTTGGCAGCAAATCTGAATGGTGCCAGAATATTCAAAGTGTTGAACTTTATGGTTCAAATGGAACAACTCTGTTGGCATTTGTGCTGTTGCTGAAAAAGCAATGGTGGGGAAAACTACTGGCGCCTTAGCAGACATCAAGATGGTAACACCAAACTGTACTAATTGTCATTGTATTCTCCACTGTCACAAATCTGCAGTAAAAAAAGAAAAGAAAAGGCCAGTTTCCTTGATGCCAAGGACATCAGTAATTGATAAAGCAACAATTAATTTATTAAATCTCAACTCTTAAGTGCGCTTCTTTTTAATAGTCTATGTGATGAGATGAGAAGTATGCATTAAACACTTCTGCTTACTTAAGTACCAGAGTTGTCTCAAGGAAATTCACTCACAATAGTGAGTCATAATCTGAACTAGTCACTTTTGTTTTGTCATGGAACACCATTTTTACTTGAACAAACAACGGATACATATGATCATTCAGACTTGAGTATTTGGCAGTCATTCTTTTTTAAAATCAATGAAGGGAGTCTGTCACTTCAAGGTAAAGAACTGACAGATTTGTTGCCAATGAAAAATTTTGAGATTTCATGTAAAAATTAGAATTTTGGAAAGCTTATATCTACCACTGTGAGTTTGACAACTTCCCATAACTTAAAGACTTTTCTGATGAAATCAGTGATGATATTAATGAATGGGATTTTTTGATGACATTTGAAAGATCTGCATAAGTTAATGAACCAATATTTTCCAGATGATCAATGCATTATTTTATAAAATCATGCATCAGCTGAAGACCCCCAATGCATCTTAACATAACAGAGTACAAAAGTTCATTGATGTAGTTTCAGATTCCACATTGCAACTAACCTTTAAGAACCTAGTTGAATTTTGGTATAGTATCAAAGAAGAATATCCACAGTTAGCTGAAAAGTCTATTAAAATACTCCTCCCTTTTGTCCAACTATATATTTGTATGATGCTGGATTTTCTGAATATACTTCAACACAACATATCATAACAGATTCAATGCAGAATTAGAACTTAGTTCAGTTTTAGACATATTAAGTTTGACTATAGTACATCTGTTCTTCCTTCTATTAAGCCAAAATCTACTTCCTTGTAGAGGTCTTGAATCTGAAGCAACATCAGCATAATTTTTCCACATAATACCAAACAATTTTGTAGAGCTGGAAGGGATAGTAAAGATCATCTGGTCCAAATTTCTTAGTTTATAAATGAGGAAATAAAAACCAAGACAATTAAATCACTTGTCCAAAGTTACATAGTTAGTAGTAGAACCTAGAATAGAACCCAGATGTCTAAACACACAGTCCATAGAAGCTGTCTTTAGATATTTAGGATCTATCACTTCCTTCCAGATTTCTCTTCTCTGGGTTAAACGTTCCCAACCCTTTCAGCTGTTCCTCAGATGCCCTTGTTTCCAGCCCCTGAATTACTCTGGTCTCTCTTTTCTTGGAAATTTTCTGTGTTGTTAGTATTCTCCTGCAGTACCCTTAAGTCAACTGAAATCCAGAGATGACCTGACCATGCAAATTCTTACTTTCCATGAGAAGCTGCCTAGCATAATGACTGGAGGGCTGTCCTCAGAGTTGGGTGAGAGAACCTTAGGCAAGCGACAGAACTCATTGTCCTAGGCATTTTGATCTGCGTTGCTAAAGGTAGTTTTCCTCACTAGGAAACTAGGAGTTCCATGCTACAATGTAGTCATGGTGTACATCACACAAAAATTACTTTCTGGCTACTATATTATTCAGTAGTTTTAATATGTAAGTACTGCTCTCTTCTCTCTTCTTCCTTCTCTTCTTTCTCCTTTTTTCCCTCCTTTTTGCTACTCTTTTCTCTTCCTCTTTTTCTTCCTCTTTCTCCTTTTTCTCCTCTTCCCTTCTCCATCTTGTCTTCTTTCTCCTTTTTTCTTCTCCTCTCTGCTCTTTCTCTTCTTTTCTCTTCCTCTTCTCTTCTTGTTCTCCATTTTCTCCTTCCTTTTCTCCTCCTCTTCCTCTTCTTTGTCCTCATTCTCTTTTCTACTGCTTTTTCCTCTCTACCTGTTCTCTTTTCTCTTCCTTTCTTCTCTTTCTCCTTTTTCTTTTCTTTTCCCTCCTCATCCTTCTTGTTCTTCTTCTCTACTTGGACTAGGAAGGATTTCTTAAGAGTAACTCCATTAAAGGTATGGAGATATCAACAATCACAGAGCCATCAGTACTAACTTCTATACCACTCTTTAACTTGTCCTTTATATATCATCACCACAAATCTTCTAAGATTCACAATCAAATACAGATAATTTATTGAGTCATAGGAAGTTTGCAGTTCTTAAGCATTATGATTTCATAGAAAATCCTAGGGTTTGATGAAGTGTCTGTATTTTGGGGTATGCATAATTAAAGTAGCTGTATTGTATTTTGGAAATTCAAAAATATTATTACTTTAATGATATATGTTGTATATGTTAATATATAGTTATATTAATATGTAATTAGAAAATATATGTAATTAGATTAATCTATGTTAATATATAATTAGAAAATAGTTTGATTTTTAAAGCCCTCTCTGAATGAAAGAAAATACTCTACTCATTACCTTGCCTCCTAACCTGAGCAGAGTAGGAAATATAGCTGAAAGGGCATCTTAGTGATTATCTAGTTTGACCCCTTCATTTTTACGGATAAAGATACTGAGACCTATAGAGGTAAAGTGACTTGCCCATCTAGTAACTCTCAGTGGCAAGATTTGAACTCAAGTAGTGAGACTCCAGATCCAGACCTAAACCATTTAAGTCTTCTGCGGCTACTAAATACGTGGTTGTCAACTGAGACCAAAAACTGATGACTCACAGAGCCTACAATGTTCCCATTATTATCCCAAGTGTTGTTAGACTCATATTTTAAACATTTAACTGCTGGCTTCTTTAAATGTGTTTGTCATTAGATAATTTCCCAAACTAAATAGTATTTCAGTTAGGGCTAGCCCTTACATGCATCAAACACAGTGTTTCTGCTGCTATGAATATGTGCATAGGGAAGAAGGAGATCTCATTACAGATGAAGTATGAGGCAGGTATTTTGATACTTGGTGATGTTTATTTTCATCAGTTTGTAAGGGATATTGCAATCTGGCTTAAAGCAAGGCAGCAGTCAGGCCTTTGTAGTCTAATGTGGCTGTGTTTGCTGAAGCCGAACCTTTGAAGACAGCACATGTTAGATTGTGATATAGGGCAGTCCACCACCAAGAACAATTTACTTAATTATGGGCTTTATTTTGGGAAGGTAACTATTCCTTTTGTGAAGGATATTTTGGGATTTTACAAACCCAGCATCTAGGCCAGTATTATCTCCCTAGTAAAGGATGTGGTGTATATATCTGTGGACATAAATATCCTTCACTGAATACTCTGCTATGATATTACTTCAACTCATCTACCCTTCATTTTTCTTTTTCTGGTAATCTCTCTCTTTCCTCCAGCATGAAAGTTATGTAGATTCAGGAAATCAAGAGGAGAGAAAAGAGTAAAGGGAAAGATTTCATTTCAGATGACCAAGGCTGGAGATATTTAGACCTTAGATTAAATCGGTCTCCTCACTTTTAGAAGAAGGAATATCCAAGAAGGCATCCAGACTGAATTAAGATCAAGGTCTTCTAGCAAACATTTTTAGTATGCTATGTCTATAAAAAAAAATGGACATCAAATAATAGTCTCCATTTTCTAAGCTCCTGGAAAAGTCAGCCCAAAGGGATTACAGTCAGGAAAGTCTGAGTTCATATCCTGCCTCAGATCCTTAAAAACTGTGTGGCCATAGGCAAGTCACTTAAGTCACTCTCAGCTTCAATTTCTTTATCTGTAAAATGAGGAGACTGGATTCCGTGACTCTCTGTGGTCCCTTCTAGTTCTAAATAAATGATCCTAGGCTTAGACAAGGCCTACTTCAAGCACCGGTGAAAAAAACTGATGAGCAAGTTCCTAAGAAAGTAACTTTTTGAAATTGAAGGCTTATTTCGTAATGGTATTATTTCAGTGCTGCTCTGAGTCCTTTCAACACAGTAGCTCTGGGAGGCAGGCAGGATTGATATTACCAAATGCCTTTTATGAGGAGAAGTGTAGATAGAATACAAGAGCCTGGAGTCAGGAATGTCTAGGTTTGTTTAACAATTAGAAGCATTCATGGGATACCTGTAAACTTAATCTCCAGTACTGACTTTCTCTATCACTTTCTTTAGTCTGTGCAGTCATCGAAACAATAAATCAAATTTGTGGCCTTTGTCCATTTCCAAGGCATAAAGCCCTGCATTCAGAGTCTAACAGTCAGTTTAGCTATCCGCAGCGCTTGCTTAGCACAATGCCTGGCACATTTGATTAATGTTTATAAATTGTTTTTGATTTTGATTTGGTTTGATTAATGTTTGATTAATGTTTATAAATTGATTGTCTCCAGTGCATCCTGGAACCAGCTGTGTAACTGTAGGCAAGCCATATATTTTGCTGAGTCTTACAGTTTTCTGAGATCTCTTCCAAAATGAAATCTATGATGCCTATGTAAGGTTTTTTTTTTGTTTTGGGGGGAGGAATGGCGGTAAGTGACTTGCCCAGCATCACAGTAAGTATTTGAGGTTGCATTTGAACTCAGGTATTCCTGACTCCTTGGCTGGTGCTTTATGCACTATGCCCCCTAGCTGACCCCTATGTGAAATTATGGAAAGGTTTCAATTTGCATTGCTGGAGGAAAGTTCCACATCAGGCCACCCTCACTGTTAAGATCACAATTCTTGAATATATTAGCTTCTATGGAGAAGAAACACTGAAGATGAGAGAGGTTAGGGACAAGGTTAAGCATAACTAGTACTAGAATTCCTCTCTTAATTCAATTCCCTTGTCAGTGCTATTTCTACTAGATCTCACTGCCTTTTTCAGACAAGAATGTGGTTTTGCTCAGAGGAAAGTGGGTAGGTGTCACTCACTGCTCCTTTTGGATTGCGAATTTTGATCCCTGAAGGCATCTGATCCCTTTCAGTCACTTTTTAATCAGTCCCATATGGAGAAAAGGTATATTTTTCATTATCAGATAGATATGTTTGGATCTTAACCCAGACTTTTTTTGCTGCACTAAGGGCATCTTCTTTTGTTGCAGATAAAAATCTGCATTGGCTATCTGCAGTAACAGTCTAAAACTAAACAACTGCCTATTCTTGCCTGTGGCATAATTTTCATCTGTAACAACTTCATGGGCACAAATTATGTACATATTAAGACAGAGTAACCTTTTGGAATTGGGCCCAATACATTCATTGCCATGTGGGTGAGCTAAATTTTCTGGGAGAGCCATTGTGCTTTTTTACTTCTGAGAATATATATAATTAAATAGATACTAATGGCTGACAATTTTAATGTGTAAAAAATACTTTACCTACATTATCTCATTTGAGCTTTAGAACAGTGCTACAAGGTATACTCTAAAGGGGCCTATTTTACAAAAATAGAAACTAGGACCCTAAGGAATAAAGTGACTAACTCATGGTCACATAGCTAATGATTATTTTTGGTAGGATTTGAACTCTGGTCTCCCTGATTCCAAACTCCAGCAGTCTTAACCACTGTACAAGGCTACCTTCATTTAATTAAAGCTAATTTAATTAAATGTATGCATAAAAACCAAAGGCTTTTGGATTGTATTTCCCATTTTTTTGTGACAGAGAAATCAATCCACTTTTCTGAGTAGGCCTTTTTTTTATTGGAGGGGTAGAGGAAAAGGGAGGCTTAAAGACTGAGTTTCCCTGTTGTCACTCAAGCTGAAGTATAGGAGCTTACTCATAAAGATTTGCTCTAATCACTATTAGAATTTTGACTTGTGCCTTTTCTGACCTTAGGTGAGTTTGGCCTTTGTTAGGTTACTTCATGGGCTCACCACATTAATGCCAAATTTAGTTCAGAAAGTTCAGACACAGATACCACTGTAGCTCAGAAGTCTTTAACTCAAGAGATTCACCAGCCTCAGCCACCCAAATAGTTGGCATTACAGGCATGCATGACCATGCCTCACTATTGAATGAATCTTGCAATACGTAACCATGCCAGTACATTGTTGAATGTTCAGTAAATGGTGATAATCCCCAATTTGGACAAATTTAAATTAAGTTATAATACAGAATTGTGATAAATAAGTTTGCAGGCATGTTTTAATAGCCTAAGATGAGGAGTAGAGGTAAAATTTAAGTTCTAACACAATTTACCATTATTTTAACTTGTTACTCTTCATAAACATCTCATAATGAACAAAGTAAGAAATGTTAAAAAAGTGACTGTTCTAATTTTGGGCAGCAGATTAGAAAATGACAAAAAGTAGACAGCACAGGCCCAAGATTTGTTAAAGTCCACAGTTTAGACTATTGAGAAATTTGTAGGCTGTCTTTTATTCCCATTGAATCTAAGGAATTTGCCAATTCAAGGACAACTCAGTTGAATACATTTGCCATTGCCTCATTTGCCACTTGATACTTGAGCCTGTGTTTAATAATTATAACTAGTTACATAAATTTCTCATTTTAAAATGGTTTTAAATTTCCTTCTCACTCTTGCAGTTTTGAAATTGAAATTTAAAATTAAGTTACATCCTCTTAACAAGTTAACCATATGTCCATGTTCCACCAGTACGTTCAGTGTTATGTTGATTTTTGAGAATCCATTCATTCAGCAAATCTCTACGGAATAGAAGGCTGGGTCTTCACTACAAGTGTATCCCATTTTAAGGAAGCCTGATCCATTAATCCAAACATACAAAATAGATAAATTTGGCCACAGCTGGAGATTATTTGCATTACCAAAAGATTCCTTATTTTACAAAAACATTCACTACAAGGTTTCTTTCAGATTAGAACAAGAAAGGAATAAGTCTGTTGACTAGGAAGGGTTAACAATATGAAAGAGAGAGCACCAAATTATTCAATTCCTATTTTCCTTTTGTTTTCTCTGTGAATGAAAAATGATGTAACTGGAAAAAGTCAAGCAAAAATTGAAACCCCAAATTAGTGAAAAATTAGTTGAGAGCATTTGGCTGCTCTTTAAAAAAAGAAAAAGAAAAAGCTCTTCACTCCCAACCTTTCAAATATCTTTGCTGAATTATTTACTGTAAGTAGTTTTTGAGGAATTGTGGGGAAAATTAGATACATTAAGGCTGGAAATAGGTAAATGTAATCCTAATTTTCTTTCTTTTTTAAACCAGTCAACAGGCATTTATTAAGCATTTACTAAAAGTTTACAGAATGCAGTTGTTGGTTTTTTGGTTTGTTTTTTTTTTTTTTTGTAAATTCTAGGATTAGCATCTAGCCTAAAACTGACTTGGCTGTCACATCTTAAGAAATATTCAACTCCATTTCCTTTCCTTCACTTTATCTTTATCTGAGATGGAAGCTAAACAAAGACACTCAAACTTCTAAACTGGTTGGTGCAATTTTCACAAAGGGAAAAAAAGTAAATTCTGGAAATGACCCTAGTAACCTTATCATCCACTGTCCATTTCATCTTTCCAATTACATTTCACATAGGCTTCTCAAACTTATCATATCTAGAAGAGAAATTCATTTTATTCCTCCCTATTCATACTTCCCCATTTCTGCCAAAGGCAACACCATCCTTCCAGGCACAACTTTGAAGTCATCCTTGGCTCTTCACCTTCACTTACTCCATATATCCGATCAATTACCAAATCTTGTCCACTCTGCCTTCATAACCAGTCTGGCATCCTTCCCCTTCTTTCTTTCTATCTCCACCATAGCCAGCCTAATTAAAATCCTCCTCACATCTTATTTGTAATGTTGACAATGGCCTGTCTCAGGGAGTCCTTTCCAATCCACCATCCACATAGCATTCCAAGTACTTTTTGGATCAATAGAAAGAAGAATTTTCTTTTTGAAAATGGAACTGCTCATGAGAGGTATGCTCATTGGAGAAGGAAAGATTGGGTGACCATTTACCTGAGATGTTGTAGAGATGGGTTACAGCGGATTACCTGCTTCTGCCCCTAAGATAATAAAAAATTTTGTGATTGTAAGGTACCCTAGTTCAATAAATTTGATAAAGATTTGATAAAATTGCTTGCATGCTTTAAAAAAATCTATTTATAAGTATGATGCATCTCTATTTGTGGAGCCAACAGAAGGAACCAGGATGTTTTTGTAAAATCTTGACCAGGAATGCTTTGTTTTATCTCAAATTTTCCTGACTTTCGGTCCATCCATTGACTCAACTAGTTGCCTATTTAGTTATGAAATTGTAAAACTAGTATTAATGGGCATGTTATAGTACTTCTTATACTTAACTTATCCCTTTCAGTGGTATTGGCTATAGAAAATGAATTTATACTTGCTAACGTGTTTTAAAGAACATCAGATGTCTAAGGCTCCTCCAGATTGTCACCAATAGGGCATCACTGTATGTTAGGGTGGAAATGACAGGAACTTTTCCAGGAAGTAGCTACTCCCTCCTGAAGTCTATGCCAAAGAAAGGGAAAACTGGGCTAACTAAGGCATGCATTCTTGAATTTTAAAGAGCCTATATCAAGGGATTAAGACAAAGGATGTGCAGGATCCTTTGGAACAGAAATTCTACAAGGGAAATAAACTAAGGAAGGGGTGGGCTACATTCACAAGGTGAACAGGGGGAGGAAAAACCATGATGAATGCAAAAGTGTGATACAGTCCTATTAAGAATACGGTCAGAGGATTAAAGTTCAGGGTGCATTGAGGACAGGAATGGTTTTATTACCTATGGAAGAGTTAATTAGGAATAGGATCATTGCCCCTTATGGACACCAACAAAGAGAAGGGAAAGCTCTCTTATTTCCTAGTTTGCTCTGTTTTCTCTGCAAAGGAAGATGACTTTTGGAAAAGGACAGAACAGAAATGGCTACTAAGGAACTGATCTCTGAAATTAGTAAGGAAATAATAAGGGAGCTCTTTTTAACCCTTGAAAAATCCAAGTCACCTGACTCAGATGGATTACATCCTTAGCTACTTAAAGAATTAGTTCCTGTTATTATTGAGTTGGTTGTTGCCTGGTTAATGCAGAAATAACTTTCTGGACCCTGATGTAATTAATTATCCAACGTAACTGGTTTTGATTAATCTTCCATTTAAAAATGATCAGTCCTTCAGAGCAAGTTTCATCTCTAACATCTTCCATTTTCTGCTTAAGTTTCTAACCTACATAAAGGTGATCATCTCCCTCATCCTTCAAACATCTTTGCCCTAACCTCTGTTAATATATCCCAGTGTTTTCATTCTGCATTAGTAAGGCTATCTCATTTAAGTGGCATCCAATTGAATTGGTTTTTTCCAATTTTTTAGATCTAGTGGGCATCATTTCCCAGAACTTGACCCATTAATATTCTCTTCACCATGTTTCCACAGCACTACCCAGTGGCAGAGAACGTCATATTTAAAAATCAGCATCAATGTTTAGACACTTTCCACCTGTCAGGGTTCATGGGCATTTAATTTATCCCCTGCCCACCTTCACTAAGACAACATACATTTCAAAATACATCCCAGCTTATTTCTGTTTCACTGTGATTTCTCATTCCATGGGAATTGCTAAGGCAGGCACAGCGGCTGTACTACTGTATCAGGTGGTCACCAAAACAAACAAAAAAACAGACTGCAAGAATGGGCCAGAGATGCTGACTGGTTGTTATTGTTTTTTAAAGTTACAAAGATAGGTTTACTGGGTAGGGGGAGAGGTATGTTCAGAAGTTAAGGTGCTATAAAAAATTAAGTGTTTTTAAGAGAGACGGGTAAGGGTAAGACGATAGATAATTCAAAAAAAAGATTTGTACTTTTTCAAAATTAAATGGGGGAGGGTGCAGGTTAGCAGTGGATAATCCCTGAATTCTCTTCATGCCCTAATATTCTGTGTTCTAAGGATTCCTTCAGCTCTCACATTCTTGCTGTATATTCTAGTCCTTGTTGTAACATTATCTGTGCCACAGCCACTTTCAGCTCTTATATTGTACCCAGAAAAACTAACTTGGTCTTGAACTGCATTGAGAGGTATGTTGTTTTTCAGTCATGTCTGACGCTTCATGACCCTATTGTAGGGTTTTCTTAGCACAGAGTCTGAAGTAGTTTGCCATTTGTTTCTCCAGCTCATTTTACAGATGAGGAAGCTGGGACAAACAGCCCAAGGTCACACAGCTAGTAAGTAGCTGAGGCTGGATTTGAACTCATGAAAATGAGTCTTCCAGATTCGGTCAATATTCTATCTACTACACCATCTACTTGCCCTTTGAAAGATATAGCTTTCAGAAATCAGTTCTGCTGTACTGTGCATGAGACAGGCCACATATGAAATATTATGTTCAATTTTAGTCAGCTAATGAGGATTTATTAGGTGCCTAGTCTTTGCTAGTCATAGATGTTAAGCATTGAGGGCTACAAAGAAAGGCAAAAGACAGTCCTTGCCCTCAAACTAGAAGAATTCTCTAGAAGCTAGAGAACACCACCCAAAGGGCAATCAGAATAGCAAAGGGAGTTGAGTTCATGGTTGATGGGGATCTATTGAAGAAACTGGGTGTGATTAACCTGCAGAAAAAAAAAAAACTGCTGGATTGATTCTGTGAAAGAGACTTGGGAGGACAAAGAGAAGTAGATATAAGTGGAAAAGAGGAAGATTAGTCTTAATAGAAAAAATAAAATGAGAGCTACCCAAAAGTAGACTGGACTGTATCAGGAGGTGATGAATTCCCTTTTTCTCAGAGATTTTTAAGCAGAGGCTAAGACGACCACTTGTCAGGTTTGGGTGACAGGGACTCTTGTTCAGCTACATACTGGACCCAAGGTCCCTTCCAACTCCCAAGACCATAATTCTGTAGAAATTCAATACTTCACAGATATTCTTAATTTTGACATACACAGCAAGCAAAGCGGCACAGTGCTGCTGTCCCCTTAAAAGCTGGCAATATTGTCTAGACAGAGGCTTCCTGTGTCCTTTACTGACCGATCAGCACTAAGGACCAGTCAGATAAGTGAGTGTCCATTAGGTGCTACTCTCAAAAGTCTGAAGGTTTTCTTGGCTCGCAACTTGTCAGGCTGAAATAGATAGGTATATACAACTGTTGCTTGGTTTGTGTGAAGTTTTGTTCTGATACCAATCAACAGAGAAATCAGGACAACAGTGTATTCAGCAACCTGAAATATACGGTTATTAGAGCAACAAAATGCCTAAAGTTAAAATTTTATTAAATTATAGTTACCCCTTCTATGTCACAGAGGCTAGGGATGTGGTATCCCTACAATTTGGAAAATATGCATAAAATTTTTTGGCCCTCCCTTGCTATCAGAGAAGGTCTGAATTTTTTTCTTTCTTTTATGGGTTTGTAGTACCTTATTGTACTGGGTTTGTATTGTATTGGGTTGATATTTTATATATATATATTATATATATGTACATATATTATATATATAGTATTGGGTTGATATTATGATATACTGTACATATTTTTGCATATATTTTATGCATGTCTGAGTTTCTAAACCTTTTCTGTGTCATCTGCTGACCTTTGCATGTCTTCTGCAGTTTCTGCAAAACTTTCCCCAAATTCCCATTTTATTTCTTATGCCAACCTGCAAAAATATCAAAACCTCAGTGAGAGAAGTCATGATGTGGAAGGGATAACTGTGCAATCCGTGCACAGATTGAAGTGACCCTGAATCTAAGTGTAACTTGGTACCCAGAAGGGTTACAGAAAACACCTGGGTTGAATCATGCTATGTGGCACAGTGGATAGATAGAGTGCTAGGCCTGGAGTCAGGAAGATTCATCTTCATGAATTCAAATCCAACAACAGACACTTACCAGCTATATGACCCTGGGCAAGTCACTTAACCCTGTTTGCCTTAGTTTCCTCATCTGTAAAATGAGCTAGAGAAGGAAACAGCAAACTACTCCATTATCTTTGCCAAGAAAACTTCAGTTGAAGTCACAAAGAGTCGGACGCTACTGAAAAGACTGAACAGCAACAGCAGACAAAAGGACATTTACCAGAGAGGTAAACCATGAGCAAGTCTTGCCATTATAATTTAGAACTGAAATGAATCTTAGAGACATTCTAATGAAATCCTTCCATTTTATAGAAATGGGAACCAAGGCCCATTCCGACCATCCCATGGTCATTCGGTAACCAGAATCAATTTTCAATTTGATTGACTCCAAAATCAGGGTGGTTTTTACTGCACAGTGATGCTCTCTTATTTTACAGGTAAAGAAACTAAAGCCCCAAACCTTCAGTAACTTGCCCAATGTCACACTGGAAGTAAATTTTGAAGCTAGAATTTAAAGGACGGATTGGATTCCATATCCATTGCTTGTGAACCTCAGTTTCTTCATTTTTGAGGTTTTACCTCACAGGTTTATTGTAAGACTCAAATGAGATGTCTCTAAAGAGCTCTGCAGACCTAAAGCTTATTGTATGAAGTTTCTATATAAACATAAGTGCTAAGGAGACATCAGGCTTTGCTGGCAAATGTTGGGGGGAGAAAACTACATGTGACATATTAGTTTAATCTGCTTCATTAACATTTTCTTTATCAGTTTCTGTTAAGTCTAAACAATCGACACAACAATAAATCGAGCCCTGATTTATAGCCTTTTCTGACTTCTGAGGCATAAATGCTCACCCCAAAATTTTAACAGTCAACATGGGGCCTATGAGATCTGGGTCTAGCATACCCATGGAGATAGCAAGTAAAAACGATGGCAGCTATACCGCTGAATGAATTTTTCCACAAACACTTTACATTCCCTTCTTGCATTATAGTCTTATATCATTTGCTGCCCCAGATAGTTAGAAAGATAGCTCTTTAGGGCCTTCCTCAGATAGCAGAGTTCACTTTCCTGAATAAACATGGTGGCTTTTCCTTTTGACAGATGATATGGTAACTGACATAAGCCAAGTGTTCTATTTATTGTCTTTAACCTTACTTCGCACCTACCTCCCTGTGTACACCATCTCACAACTCTGGCTCCCACCCAGTTAACACCACCCACACCCACAAACCCACCCACCCACTTTCTGTGGAAAGGCAGACCCTGTGTTTTTAGCACCAGAAACCATGGAGGTGTTAAGTAAGCTGCTTTTACCTGAAAGACTAGTACAAATCATTAGTTACCTAGTGGTTTTTATGAAGCAAACATTAGATTTTGAAAGACCCCATTATAAAATGGATGCAAGTACTGTTTCAGTTTAATATTTGATTCTGTGCTTATAGGAGAAAGGAAAAGAGGATATTATTCCTTTCTGTGCTATTCGCTTGATGCATTTTTTTTTAAATCTAGAGTTTCTTTATCTGATAGGCTCAAAGATAACTGTTTACATTTGATTTGCAGATCTGAAGTGAAGTGCACATATTTTTCTTGGCTTATCCAAATGTTAGAATTTTTTTTTTAATTTTTCCATGAATCCTTTAAGAGTGACTACAGTCTAGTAAGTAGTTTTATCCATATTGTAATGAATATTCTTTTATGTGTGTTTTAACTGTATTAGCTATTTATTGTAACCTTTGTAATCTGTCCATATAAAATTTCACTCCCTTCAGAAATATGGAAAAAGATAATTTCTAAATATTCTCCAGTTCAGGAAAAAGTTCCTTTTAGATGGAATATTAAATTGCTTCTTAGGATATATTTAATGAGGGCAGCTAGGTGGTATAGTGGATAGAGTGCCAATCCTGGAGTCAGGAAGACTCACCTTTCTGAGTTCAAATGTGGCCTCAGACACTATCTGTGTGACCCTGGGCAAGTCACTTAAGCCTGTTTGCATCAATGTTTTCATCTGTGAAAGGATCTAAAGAAGGAAATGGCACACCACTCCAGTATCTTTGCCAAGAAGACCCCAAATGGGGTCTCAGAGTCAGACACAACTGAAAAATGATTGAACAGCAAAGTTATTCTTTGGTAAACAATGCCTTTCTAGTTCTTCAGAAAGTTTTCAGTGCTTAGTTGTTAAAACTGTTAGCCAAGAAAGAACAGTGCTGATGTATTTAATTTTTAACCAGGTTGTTCTTTTGACTCAAGTTCAGAGGTAGGGAAGAAGATTAATGATAATTATAATAATAACTAACATTTACATAGCACCTACTGTGTGCCAAGCACTTTATTATAATGACCTCATTTGTTTCTAACAACAACCTGAGAGGTAGGCACTGTTATAATACCTAGCATTTATATAGCAATTTGTTCTCAAAGAGTGCTTTACATGTATTATCTCATTTGATCCTTACAACCACTCTGTTATAAGATGTAACTAAAGAACTACTCATATGCTCGCAGAATGTTAGAACTAGAAGGTACCAACTCTTAGTACAGTGTCTGGCACATAGTAGGCCCTTAATAAGAGTTTATCAACTGACTCCAAGGTCATCTGGTCTAACCCTCCTCATTTTACAACTGAAGAAATAGGCTCAGGAAAGTCGAGTGGCACATGGAAGATGACCCAGTGGGTTAGTGCCACCTTCTAAGCATGCCCCTCTGGTCTTACCTGCATATTGCTGCATCGCTGATCCAGCTTTTAATCGCTTTTTAAGAAAATGTCAAGTCAGCATTATTTGCTTCCTTCCCCTCCCACTCCCATACATTTCTATCCTGATTGTGCTGTTTTTTCCCCAGTTAGCTGTAATTATAGGGAGAGTCTTGGTTTGGATATAACCACTAGCTCAGCACTTTTTCCTACTGTCCTGGTGGCTGGTGAGGCCAAAACACAGGGCCATGTAAATGATAGTTCATTGGACGCCTCCAGTTTTCTCCACACCGGCTTCGATGACTTCACTTTACCTTGAGAATAACTAAAAAACCATTTCTTTTCTCTTTTTAACTTTTAGATACATTTTATTGGCATGTTTTGTTTTTTTAACATCACCTAGATTCTCCTTGTATCTCTTCCCCCTCCTAGAGTGCCATCTCTTATATCCAAGAGTGTTTTTTTAAAAAAAGATAATGAAGAGAGGGGGAAAGAAATTCAGCAAAACCAGTCAATACATCAAAAAATTCTTATATAGTCAGTATTCTATAGTAGACCTGTCCACTCCCCTTAAAATGGAGTGGGAGGAGGGAAGGGGGTTATTCTCATTTCTCTTCTTTGGGGCCAAGCATATTCTTTGTAATTTCTCAATATTCATTTTTAATGTTTTTGCAATTGTTGTAAAAGGTTGTCTTCAAGTTTGAGGTTTTTTTGTCGTTGTTTTAAATCCTTCTTCCAAGACTTTAGCACAATAATTTAAACGTTGTAACTTGTTTTTATGCTCTTGTGTTTAAAATAATAATGCTTGGATTCCTCTCTCACTAGCATTCATTCCTTCTTACAACTTGCCCTTCTTTGGAGCATTATCCAGAGTGAAAAGTAAACCTTTAACAATTTAAATATAGGCCACCTTCCTTTACAACAAATTGCCTCCACCACCAAAAATTTCTGTGTGACAAAAATCTTAACGCATGGCCCACCATGCAATATCATTACAGAATAAGGGGAAAATCTGGCATGTTTTTGTAGCCCTGAAAGTAGAACCCAGGTCTCCTGTCTCCTAATCTAGTGTCCTTTCTGCTGTATCACCTGCTTCCCCAGTATTTCTGCTAAGTAACCAGACATTATCATCTGCCAAGGCCAAACTGGCTGAGTTACCTGGCTTTTGCTTCCAAGTATGGTGCTGAATAGAAATATTTGTTTTCCTCTCCAGTCACTGAAGTGAATGTAGGGGGCAGCAGGAGGTCAGAGGAAGGAAATGGAGGAGAAGAGGAATGCAGTACAGACTATGATGAAACAGTGTAGTGCCCAGAGAAGCTTCAGGATCCTAAAATGAAACATATACATAGAAATGCTCACGCCTAAGACTATACTCAATCCATAATAAGAATTTAATTATTCAATAGTGGCAGAAACTTAGTGTTTCCCAGCTAAAGAGGATCTCTTACATTTCCTTTTCTATATCATTTTACAGGTGAGGAACTGAGGCAAATTAGATTGGGTGAATTGCTCAGGCTCACACAGTTTTATAAGCGTCTGAGACCCGGTTTGAACTCAGGAAAATGAGTCTTCCTGACCCCAGGCTTGGCGGCATATCCACTGAGCCACCTTAGCTCACACTGTTTATTCTTACTGTACTTGAAAAACTTAAGGTACGTGTTGAGGGAGAGAAGTCGATATTGGCACTTTTGAAATTTTTGAAATAATTTATTTTCAACTAACTTAGCCAGTATTTTAAATTAATTAATTAAATTAAGTGAGGTCAGCCTATTCCAGGCCCCTTCCCATTCTAACCCATCTTCCATTTGACCACCAAAGTGATTTTCTTAAAGTGTAGGTCTGATCATGTCACCTCTATCCATCCCTATTCCCCCAGTAAACTCCAGTCGTTCCCTACTGCCTCCAGGATCAAATACAAAATCCTTTGTTTGGCATTCAAAGTCCTTCATAACTTAGCCCTCTTCTCCCTTTCCAATCTTCTCACACCTTATTCCCTACCACAAACCAGGTGTCAGATTCAATTCCAGGTCTTTCCTGATTGTAAGCCTAGCACTGTAAACCAACTTTGTTCCTCCCTAAGTACGTAGCACAAGACTCTATATTCAAGAAACACGTAAGTGTTTGTGAAAGGAAAAACTGATTTGAATTGAAGTGACCCAAATTGAAGTCAGTATTGTTTTGTTTGTTTGTCTTTCCATCAGAATTCTAAGAACTACTGCACCCCGGTGTTATTTCGTTTGGGGAGAAGAGTTGGCACAAAAGGTAGTTTGCCTCAGTCAGATACAGGGGACAGTCTGCTCCCCAAAAAGTCTGGTGTGTGTCCCTCTAGGACAAGGTCCCGGATTCCCAACCTCCTAGCAGGAGATGTTTCTACTGGTGTAGTGGGAGGAGAGGATATGGCCTAGGAGATTGAGCACCATAGCAATGGCATCCCTAGGGTCCAGGATCATATAAAGAGAGCGGGAGTAGAACATTCTAGGACCATTGTAGGGAGGAAGAAATATGCTCGCTCCCGTGTCCATGTACAGGAGCCAAACACTAGTTTCCTCCATCTTAGTTATAGTTCTCTTTCTCATCTTCTAATCTTAAAAACAGGTCTAGCTCTCCTAGATTTAGGGTTGGGCAATACCTCTTCTCTAAAATGAGGCTACACCGCTTGTAATTATCTTACAGCCATCTGGAAAAGCAAAAGAGAAAATGTACGTTAGGTTTTATTTTTGTAGCACATTGTTCTTTTTTCCCTCCTTAGGACCGTTTAGGCAAATGAATAGCAAAGGGTGGTGAAGATTTATTTCCAAGATGGGTTGCCACAACACTATGTCTTTATATCTTCTGTCAGGATCACAGAAGGCTTTTTCCCAGCACTCTAACCATGCCTCAGAGATGACATTTAGAACATGTTGTACCATGTGAATATAGGCCCGTAAGGCTGCCACATTGAAAACCACTGAGAAAAGGCTCTGAGATAGACCCTGCCCCCCACAACAAGACTGCCCTCCCCCATTGTGGACAGCTCCAGTAGGAGCTCAGGAGCATATACACACATGAAGAAAGAAATTAGCGAATTGAATCAGAGATATGTAAAGAGGAAGGTTTTCTATTTTTTGTCTCTTGAGTTTATTTAAAATTTTGTATTAATAGCTTCTTTTTCTTTTAAAATTCAATTTTTTTCTTTTTGTTTACAATTACCCTTTAATTTACAAACTGGAATAATGACTTTTCTCCAACTTTTCCATGGTCATCCTTGAAAGGATGTAATGTAGAATGTTCTGGGACTCTCCACCCAGGCAAAAGTTTAAACAATTAGTAGACGATATGGGAAACTAAAATAATTATGGTCTTCTGGGAACATCCCTAATTTTATCCACTCTCATGGTGAGTCATTCATTTCATTATTCTGACCTCACATGTTGATCTGGTAGTAAGTCCTGTCTTTAGTAGCAAGAGGCCCAGACCTTACAAGAGCTTAAGTTTTTTCTCATAGTTAATAATCTAGAAATATTGTGGGTTTTCACTTTCTACCAAAGAGCTTTTTTTTTTTTTTTTTTTTTTTACACAATTATCTCTTGACCCCCTCCATTGCCAACTTATTTGTTACCATTTCTCCTTGGGTGATTGAGTTGTACGATGATAACCTTGGTATTTTCACTACTTGAAGTACTGTTCATCTTGTCAGTCAGTACTTGAAATATTGAACTCAAGTTACTTTCTCAGATTTCTTTTTTTTACTCTTTGGACTTTTCAAATTTAATTTTAGCATAAACTCTATTTAAACATAAGACCTTAGATCATGGAATCATAGATTTAGAACTGGAAGAGACTTTAAAGGCCATCTAGTTCAACCCTCTTATTTTATAGAGGAAGAAGCTGAGAACTGAAGAGTTAAGTGACTTGCATAAGGTCACCCACAACGATTAAGGGGCAGAATATGATGCACTGCTTCCCCTCCCCCTCCAATTCTAAAGATGCTTGATACAAATTCCAACAAGTTTTTCCTCTTTCAGTGTAGTTGATTGTGATGCAGGATCAATACAAATAAATAACCAAGTATTTCTTGTGCATCTACTAAGGGCCTATCTCAGTGTCAGATACTGAGAGACAAGGAGCAGGGGGAGGAGAAACAAATAATAGTATTGTTTGTGTATGAGCTGTTCTTTCTGAGGCTGAATAACAATATTAGCTAACATTTGTGTAGTGTCTGGGGCAGCTAGGTGGTGCAGTGGTTAGAGTGTCAGGTGCAGAGTCAGAAAGACTCATCTTTCTGAATTCAAATTTGGCCTCAGACACTTACTAGCTGTATGATCCTGTCAGTGCATGTGTGTGCACGTGTGAGTGTATACAACACACATATATATGCATATACACATAGATAGATAGATATGGGTATAAACATGGGCACTACTAAATATCTTCCTTTTCCAGAAATCTTTCTCTTACCTCCCTGTCACAGTGTCCAAATTTCTTCACACTGAAGTCACTTCCTAATTCCAGAAAGCTCCCATTAAAATATGAAAGTGATAGCTAAAAGTCATTGTAGCTTTAAAGATGAGGACCATTTAGCTCATTGAGTGAGAATTTAATTTTTAAATTTAGCTCATAACCTGGACTAGGAGGAAGAAAACATAGCACTGAGAGTTAGGACACCTGAGGTCAGCAGTACACAGTAAACATTTAACAACCATCTCCCTCACCCAGAAAAACCAGGACAGCCGTTCACTTCAATCTGCACTGCTAACATGTTTCCATCACTTTCTTAAATCTAGACAGTCAGCAAAACAATAGATGAAGCCCTTTGCTGAATATCCAACATGTAAAAATGCTCACTCTGACATTTCATCTTGGCTCACAGAGTTGGCTCCAATATACCCTTGCCTGAGTTCTGACTTTGTCTCTGTCCTTGGCTATAGGTGTGACCTCGGGAAAGACCCTTGCCTTTAGGCTTCTCCCATAAAATCACTTGTATTTGGTGATTTTATGTGACTATGAAAAAGATGAGGAAGACCCGAAGGGAATTGGACATGGGGGTGAAGAAGAGAAGGAAGTGGCATTAAAAGATGGTACAACATAGTCCCCTGGGAAGCCAGAGGGCACAAGATACCACAAGCCAGGGGACTAGAGGGGCAGGGAGAGGGCTTCAGGGAGTTGCCCAAAACAAGTCTCCTTCACAGTTCAAGCTTTAACCAGTTATGACCCTGGGAAATTCACTGGAAAGTTCACAAAAGATAAACGACATCCTCTGATACTGAAAGAATTGTCGGATGTGACTGCTGAGGCCCTCTCAGGAATATTTGAAAGATGATTGAGAGAGGAGGTGGAGTGGGGGGGTAGGGGTGGGGAAGGGAAGAGGCACTTCAGACTTAGGAACAGCAAATGTTGTCCTGATTTTCAAAAAAGAGAATAGAATCCATAAACTATAGGCAAATGAACTTGGCTTTTTTTTAACAAAATTATTTTATTCTGAACTTAAAGAAATAAAACAAGTATTTCCATAATAGAGTAGAATAGGGGGAAAAAAGATGATTGAACATGAAACTGCAAATCTATTGTATACAACTTGTTATTCTTTTTAAATACATAATAAAGTTATCATGTAACTTTTTTTCTTTGTTTCTTCCCTTCTGCAACCCCGTCCCCAGAGATGGCTACTGTTAGACACAAATGTGCGTGTATGTGTTTATGTATATGGGTGCATGTGTGTGCATGTGCAAAACCCTTCCATACATCTATTTATTAGTTCTCTCTTTGAATGTAAATACCATCTTCATATGTCCTTAGTAGCTAATTTGGGTATTTATAATCATCAGAATGACTTAGACACTCAAAGTTGTTCTTAAAACAATATTGTAGTTACTGTATACAACGTTCACTTGAAAAAAAGCCAACAAGCTTGACTTTTGAACAGCCAACATCTAGAAAGGAAATGATGACCACACAAAGCCAGTAAAGCTTCTTCAAAAGCAGACCTGCCAGGCTATCCTTACTGCCTTTTTTGACTAAGCTAGTAAATCAGGGGAATGCTGAAGGTATGATTTACCTAAATTTTAACCAAGTCTTTTGTGTTCTTCTTGTAGAAAAGAAAGCAAGATTTGTGTTAGATGGTAGCATGCTGTGGACCCAATGAGTAGATTCATGGTTAAGTGTCATCTTGGCAAGAGAAATATAGTAGAGTTACCCACAGATTTTTTTGGCTTTATATAAACATATAAACATATATATATATATATATATATATATATATATATATATATATATATATATATATATATATATATATACAGACAAACACATAATTTTATTACTGACTCATGTAAAAGCATAGGTGACCTGCTTATCAAATTTGCAGTTGATACAGAGCTGAGAGGGATAACCAAACAACTAAAATTAAGATCCAAAAATATCTTGATTCACTAGAACATTGGGCTGAATCTAAGAGGATGAAATCTAATAGATGTAAATATAACATCAAAATTCAGATTCAAGAAATGGACTTCACAAATGGAAGACTGGGGAGGCAAGGTTTGTCTGAAAAATAAATCCAAGCTGCAATCTGAATATGAGGGAAAAGAATAAGCATTTATGTAGCACCTACTCTGTGTTAAGCACTGTTTACAAATATTATCTCATTTGATCTTTAACCTTACAAGATGAAGACTATTAATATCCTCCTTTTACATCTGAAGAAACTGAACAGAGGTTGAGTGACTTGCCCAGGGTCACACAACTAATTTGAGGCCCGATTTGAACTCTGGTGATCCTGACTCCAGATTCAGCGCTCTATACCCTGAGCCAATTAGCTGCCTCAAATATGAATCAACAGTATGCCACAATTTAGGTAAGACATTGAGAAAGGTAGAAGTACAAGGGCAGCCAGGATAGGGAGAAGCTTTGAAAACAGGCCCAGGATGACATGCCTTGTGCAAGTATTTGAAGGGCACTAGTATGTGGTCAAGAGATTAAACTTGTTCTGATTGGTGTCAGAGGATAGAAATAGCATTAGCAGAAGATGCAGAGATGCAATTTAGGCAAACTGATGCCAGGCAAATCTTCTTAAAATTTAGAACTATGTATATATGTGAAGTGAGAGCTGCCTTGGAAGGTAGTGAGGTCTGCAAGCAGAATCTGGGTGACCATTTATTAACTACCTTCCATCTGCTCTGTAATTGTCTTGTATGTACCCAATGAATCGTATGTGGCCTCCCCATTGAGAACATAAGTTCCTCAAAGTCAGGGCCTGCTTTTCTCTTTTCTTTATATGCTCAGGAACAGTGCCAGACAGTGTGGTATGTTATAGCACAATTGAGTGATATGTCATAGTACAATTAATGTTTCAGGCCATTTCTAAGAGGTGCCTGGAACCTCTCCTTCCCCAAGTGAGGGCATCAGGAAGCCAGGCACTCGGGTTGGCCATGACTGTTAGGGCTCCTCATCAAATAGGAGGCTTGCAGAATTGTTTATGGGGACACATTGCTGCTTTCATTCAGTGTGTGATCAGTTATTTCGTTATAGGATGTCTCAGCCAGAGCTGTTTATTAGCTCTCTGTGAATAACATCTAATCTGTGGGATTTACAGTTTAATTTTTGTTGTAAATTGTATCCCATGGCTATTACTATTATTATCCTCATTATTATTTGACTCTTGCAGATGTCAAGACATTTACATGACATGATATGGTTTCTGTTTCACAGTGACTAAGACCAGCAGTCATGGTCTTCTTAACTGTAAGCAGATGGGGGTAGAGGCCTATAAGAAGCGTTTGCAAAGTTCTTCTTACAAGAAGTGATGGTTTTCTCTCTCTTTCAACGGTTGGTTTTTCTTGTTCTCTTTCCATTTTCCACTTGAGGTTTTGTCAGGCTCCCAGTACATCTGCTTATTTTTTTTTCCAGGCTGTACTTTGCCCTCAGTTTCAGCACATAGCAAAATGAGGTGGGGAGAGACTTGAGTCAGGAAGACCCACCAGGAAGCTAGTGCAATAATCTAGGTATGGGGTAAGGAGGGCCTGCCACCATGGTGGTGCCAGTGTCAGAGGAAAGAAGGGGGCATATTCTGAGAGATGTTGCAAAGGAGAAGTCTACAGGGCTTGATAATATATTGGATGTAATAGTGGGGGCCCGTGAGAGAGATAATGAGTTATTGAATGTCACAGTTGGCAGGAGGTCATCTAATTTAAGGATGCTAGCCTGAGGGACTGGGAGGACAGTAGTGCCTTTGAAAGTTTGTATCGGGGAGGAGAGGGTTTAGGGGGAAAGTGAAAATCAGCATGAAGCCACTGAAAGGTTTTGGTCAGAGGAGTTATATGAAGAGTTTGGTTTTAGTTAGATTGATCTGGTCATTGTCTACGTGTTGTCAGCCCCTACTTCTCTACTTTGTAAATAATACACATAAGCTGGAGCTGACTCCTCTCCCCAAGGCCAGTGTGGGTGTCCTTCCATTATCATAGACCTACTGCCCATGTACCTTAGCAAACACTTTCCTTGAGGGTCTGAGAGCAGCTCCCTGCCTTTGTACCAGGAGTACCCCTTCCCAGCTCAGCCGTCTGCAGACTGCCTGCCTGCCGTCAGCTGGAGCTGCTCCTTTTTGCAGAAAGTGAGAGATCTAGAAGGAAGGAATCTAGTCATTGAATGTCAGAGTTGGCAGGAGGTCATCGAATTTAACCTGTCCCTGAAGAGGGATCCCCTCTCTAACACATCTGATAAACAGTCATCCAGCCTTGGCTTAAAAGATCTCAGGTGAAACAAAACCTATCTTATTCCATTTTTGAATAATTTGAATTCTTAGGAAGTTTTCCCTTGTTGCCCCTTTGAAATTCTATTCATTGTTGCTAATTCTGAACTCTGGCCCCAGAGCAACAAATCAGTACAGTTCAAGTCAAATAAATACTTATTTAGGGCCTACTGTAGACAAGGCACTCTGTAGGCCTTAAGTTTACAAAGGCAAAAACTTCAAATAGTGCCAGCTTTCAAGGAGATCATATTCTACAAAATGAGGGTTGTAACATACAGATAGAAAAGTAAATGCAAGGAATATATGAAGAGAAAAAAAAATTAATGGAGAGTAGGAGGAGTGAGTTTCAAGAAAGATTTTCTGGTAGAAGGAGAAGCATAACTGAGCCTTGAAGGAAACTAAGAATTCTAAAAGGCATAGCTGAAGATGGTGTATGGGAGTTGGAGCAGGAGAGTACCACAGCCTGTGCAAAGTTATGGAGGTGGGAGATGGCATTCTGAATTTTAGAAACAATAATTAGGGGATTTTGGCTAAAACATTTAATACCATGAAGGGAAATGACATGAAAGAAGTCTAGAAAGAGACTGGGGCCAGACTGTGAAGGGCTTTAAATGCCAAGCCCAAGGAAGTAAGGAATATCCATTCATTCCTGAGAAGAAAAGATTATTTTTGCAGCTTTATGGAAGATACATTGGCAAAAGGAGAGATTAGAAGCAAGGAAAACAATTAGGTGCCCATTGCAGTAGGTCAAGAAAACTATAACAAGATATGAACTGGAAGCAAGAGAGGGGATGGCCATATAAATAGAGAGAAGGAGATTGGTGCAAGAGATGTGTAGATGTAGAATTAATAAGACTTAGGAACTGATTAGAAATAGCTAGGAGGGAGATGAAAAGTAAAGGATGACTCCAAAGTGACTGGAGGGATGGCAGTACACATCGCAGGGTCCTGTACTTTAGAGAAGGGATAGAATCAGTTCAACTCCTTCACTGAAGCCCTTCCAAAATGTGACTATTCTCTTTCCCATTGCCCCCATCCTCTAAATCTTCTTTTCCCCAAGCTCAGCATCCCCAGATTGTTAGATGACATCAGCTTGGAGCCCTTCCCCTTCATTACCCCAGTTGCCTTCTTCTGGACACTCTCCAATTATCAATACCCTTCCTAAGATGTGATGCTCAAGACAGAACATAATGTTCTGGATAGAGACTAGAGGCTTATCAGAACACAGAGTACAATGGGTCTCTTGCTTCCTTATTCCTGAAATTTATGGCTGTCTTAATGTATGTTGCCCTGGATGACTTTAGCTTTCTTGGCTGCCTACAGGCAAGTGGTGCAGTGTTTAGAGCCCTGGGTCCTGGAGCCAGGAAGACCTGACTTCATATTCAGCCTCAGACACTAACTAGCTGTGTGACCCCTGGGCAAGTCAACTGAATCACTGTCTGCCTCAGTGTCCCCAACTGTAAAATGGGAATAATAACAGCACCTATCTCCCAGGATTGTTGGAGGATCCAATGAGATAGTATTTGTAAAGCATTTAGCACAGCCTGGCATGGGTTAGGCACTTAATAAATCCATCCTTCCCTCCTTCTGTTTTTCCTTCTTTCTTTTCTTCCTTCCTTCCTTTTTTCTTTCTTCCTTCCAATTACGTTAAAGATTCAGATTCACCTACTCCCCTCATTTTGCTGGTGACAAAACTGGGATTTCTTTCAAACTTTCAGCTACAAAGCAACTGAGCTGGAATGTAAGCCATCACATTTTTTCCTGGAATTCTTCACCTTTGTTATTGGAATGGGAGAAGCAAGCCCCTCTGGGAAAAAGTACTATGTAAACCCACAGCATTTTTATTATCACTAATTAAGTTTCTAAGATTTTAAAAAAGCGAACCCTGAATTGAAAATTCACAAGGATATAACCTTGTCTAATTGGACTAAAGTAAATGAGAATTCTTATCTTCTTTATTGCCATCATCATCAGAAACATTAATCACCTACAGGATGGAAAATTGTGCTTGGCATGCTAATCCCTATTAAGGATGTTTAAAGTATGAGCAAAGAATGAGGATAGTGTCTGAGGATTTGGGACACATTGATGGAGGTATAGAAAAGCAAGTGAGTTTTAAGGGAGTGGTAAAGATTCAAGGCAGATAGAAACTGTCACTCAATTTTCTTGCACTTTTCAAAAAAAACCCCTTAATGCGTGCTTATTTATAATAGGAACTATCTCAGGTTGGGGGCAGGGGAAAGGAAAAAATAAACTTTTGTTTATTTTCATTTCATTTTTTCTCAATGACATATAAAGAAAGTTTTCAACATTCACTTTTATAAGATTTTGAGTTCCAAACCTTTTTCTCCCTCTACTTCTACCTCCCCAAGATGGTAAGCAATCTGATAGAGGTTATGCATGTACAATGTTATTACACATTTCCTCAGCAGTCATATTGTGAAGGAAGAATAAGATAAACTTTTGTTTCCTTAGACAAAGTTAGTTCTTAACCTAGGATCCATGAAGTTGTTGTAGATAGATAGACAGATAGCTGTGGATATAGATATGTAATATATATATGTATACATACATATATACATGTATATACACATATATACATATGTACATATATGTATTTAATGTATATACAATTATATTATTGCAAAGGAAAACAAATATATTGAAATTGAATTTCAATTAAACAATTATATTAAAATATATTGTAATATTAAATATGATATAACAAATACACAGTATTATATATTATTAATTATAACATACTTTATAGTAAATATCCAATTATATATTATACCATTATTTTATGTTAAGCTTCTATATAATTCCTTTGTAGTCCTATGTATTTTATGCATTTTAAAACATTATTCTAAGAAGAGGTTCATAGACTTCACCAGACAGCCAAAGGGGTCCAGGACACACAAAAAAATTAAGAACCCCTGCTCTTAGATGAACATCCAAATACAGTTTGATACAGTTTGATTTCTCTAGAGGAAGCAATGGGTATAATGGAAAGATCTCTGAATTTTGGAATCGAATCCAAATTTGAACCTTGATTCAAGGCTCAGATCTGCTATTTTTACTGCCTTTGTGACCTTGGGCAAATCAGTTTATCTCCAAGGGACTCAGTTTCCTCATCTGTAATATGTTCAAGTTAGATTTGATAACTTCTAAGTTTCCTTCTAGCTCTAAGCCCTAGAATCTTCTGTGCCTGTTTCTCTTGTTACTAGCCCTGTACCTGATTGTTTTCTTCTCATGAAACCTTCTTTCTTCCTGCCTGTGATTGCCACATTGGGGTTTTTTTGTCTTGGCCAATACATGCTAAATTTAAGATCAGCCATGTGGGGGACAGCAAGTGTCAATTTTATTTTTCCTTTGTGGTGTATTTAGCTTTACAGAGGTCCAGAGCTTCATGTTTCCTTCACTCAGCTGTACCAGAGCTGACAAATCATATGTGCACATACATGTGTGTGCACATACATACACCCTCTCAAATCTTTTCATCAAAAACTTGATTTGCCCCTTTTTCATATTGTAAGGATTATATTTCTTTATGGGTGTAGATGTGAACAGAAGGAGATGTGAAATACGAGAAAAATGAACTTGAATTATCTGGAGGCATCTCCTTTTGTTACCATCCTGTTCTCTCTTTGATCAGCCCATAATTGACGTGGTTCTGCCGCTCTTGGAATTTAGATTATTTTCCCTTGGCTCTTAATGTAACTTTGTCTCTGATTTCTCAGATGTGCTGGATTCAAAACATTCATCTTCAGATTTTTACATTGGCTCCATCAACTATGGACTAGACCGGGAAACTGAATAACCTCTTCCAAGGGGAGTCTTAGGCCCAATCAGAAAGCCCACATTTTGTCCCGGTTTTCCCCATTTCTTTACTTGTATGATTGTGAGCCAAGACACTTAATCTCTTTTTCGCCTTGATTTCCTCTTTTGTCATATGGGAGTAACATACTTACCGTTCTGTCATAGGGCAGCTTGAGAACAAGTTTGTGGAAGTGCTTGGAATCTCAAAGGGGCAGATTATTATGCTGCTGTCATTTTTAATGGTTCTTCTTGTTGTTGTGGTGGTTAACACTTCCTTTTTTAGTTGTCTTCGAGCAGAGTACTTTCCTCCCCAACCTTCTATCTGGAACCAAGAAACTTGAAAGTAAGACTCCATACTGGGAAATATAACTGAATCTCTCTTGAAGTTCAGTTTGATAAAGTTCCTCTTGGCTTTTGAGAGAAATGGAATTTTAGAGTCAAAAGGAACCACGGAAATCACCTGGGCTAGCCTAGATTTACCTCTTCATTCACTCCCTCCATCAGCTAGTCAGTCATAAATTCTTGTGAATTCTCCCTCCAAATTATCTCATATCTAGAATTATCCTGACCTAGTAGATGTAGCATTGGAAAAGCAACTTGAAATCACCTGGTTCAACACCCATATATCTATATTCACATGTATGTAACATATAGGTATTTATAGATAATCTCCCCAAGATGACCTTTGAAAATAGGGTAAAAGCCCTGGTTAAGATAAAGCTATGGTGGAAAGAGTGCTAGGTTTGGAATGACATGAGTTCAAATCCTGTCTCTTCCACTTGATACTTTTGTTCATTCTTCAAGAAGCAGTGAAATACAGCCTCTTCGATGAAACCCTAGACAGCTAGTTGATGTGGTGGATAGTGTTGGGCTTAGGAAGACTCATCTTCCTGAGTTCAAATCTGGCCTCAAGACACTTACTATGTGACCCTGGACAAGTCACTTGACCCTCTTTGCCTTGGTTTTGTCATTTTGACAAATCACACTCCAGTGTCTTAAAATCCCAAATGAGTTTATTTTCTGTCTCTCAGAACCAGTGGGGTCCAGCAGATTGAGAACCAGTCACCTCAGACATAGATTGACCATGTGATTCTGGGCAAATAATTCAACCTTCCAATGTTCTAGGTAGCTAACTGTATATAAGCTGCAGAAGAAGTACCAATCTCATTGGTAGAGGGAGTTTCCTCACCTGGGAGTTCTCCATACCAGTGAAACCACACACCTAGTGCCTATCTCTACCCCTAGTGGAATCTAATTAATCTAAATAATCACTATTATTTGTATGTATTTTACCTTCCCTAGACTTAGAAGCTTAAGTTTCATGAGGTGGAGGACTGTCATATTTTTAAAATCCTCCCTAGTGCCTGACCAGGCCTTTACCCATAGTAGAAGCTCAATAAGTATTTCTGAAATGGTTGAGTGAAGGAGGAAACTGAGGCCCAGAAAAAGTAATTTACCTACCTAAGGTCACAGGACTATGGATTTTGAGCTAGAAGTAACTTCTCCCTTGTTTTTTGTTGTTTGTTCATTTTATTTGTGTCTAGCTCTTTGGGCTTTTTTAAGATACTAAGAGTGGTTTGCCATTTCCTTCTCCAGCTCTTTTTACAGATGAGAAAACTGAGGCCAACAGGGATAAGTGATTTACCCAGGGTCACACAGCTAGTAAGGATCTATGGCCATATTTGAATTTAGGTTTTCTGACTCCAGGACTAGCATTCTATCCCTGTACCGCCTAACAGCCCCTCATTTTACATACGGGGAAAATGGGGCTGTGAAAGGTTAAGACCTGGCCAAAGTCATACAATTAATGTGTGAGAAAGGGTTTGAACTCAGGTCTTCCTTACTTTAATAGAACCTAGAACTCTATCCACTGTACCACCTACATCTAGATAGTGGCAAGAATACAGGAATCCTAACTCCCCAATTGTGAACATGCTACAGTAGAAAAGAGCCCTGGATCAATTTGGTTGTCAGAGGACCTGTATTCAAATCCTGTGCCCCTCTTTCCATTAGTACTTGTGTGATGTTGGGGACATGGCTTTACTTCTCTTACTTTCTGTGGCTTCGGTTGTAAAATAATGGAGGTTGGGCTCAGGGACCTCCAATGCTCCTTCCAGGCCTAGATCTGTGACTACATTTCTTGCTGTAGTCTGTTTTATGTGTTTCATAAAAGTAGGAGTAATAAAGTATCCATCCCAATAGATGGAACAAAAATCCCTAGACTTAAGAGCTGCATGAGTAATTCCTTGGTTTTCAGAGTATGAGCTTCCTTGGAAAAGGAAGACAGTTTGGAGACAGTTTTTAGTCTCCAAGACCACCAAACTTAAGTAATTTGAAAGATGAAGATGAGCCTGCATCTGGCCTGCCTGCAAATTACAGTATCTGATGCACCAGTGGTTCTCATCTTTCTGAAATCTGTCACAAAAGCCTTGTTTTTGCTCTGCATCAAAGCTGTCAGGCACTGGGGGTGGAGAGGGGGGTCGGGGGAGGGGAGTTAGGTTGGGGGAGGTGGAGAGGATAAGGTGCTGGAAAAATGTGATTTCTTAAAAAATACAAATTCCATTCTCCAAAGATCAAAGGGTTAGGCTACTTTAGAGAAAGTTACTCTGGCTTTCTCCAGCTACAATGCAAAATAAGGGTTACATTGTTAAGACTTAAGCTAAGGCTAATTTGCCTCATTTGAATGTGAAAGACAGCCCACATCCTTCCTGTTGCCCTGTAAAGAATCTGAAAAGGAGAAAACAGATGTATTAATATGTATTATGCTCCCCTTACCCCAATGGCTCCCTCTGCGCCCCTCTGCAAACACACACACACACACACACACACACACACACACACACACACACACACACACACGTGACCTGGAAGGAAAGAATGCCTGAGGTTATTCTTGTGAGCTTGCTCCTCACCATGGATTTCTTCTTTTTCATCATCTTGTTTTTTTTGGTTTTTTTGGTCAAATGCGGTTCTGCAGATAGGAGCCCCGCGAGGTGTAGGTGGGGGGTGAGGTGGGAAGTGCAAGTTCATTTTTCCATTCTTCAGTAAAACTTATCTTGAACAACAGACTTGATACCGAGACTTGCTAACAGCTAACCCCGCCCCCTGTCCCCCACCCCCAGACTCCAGAATGAAGCCTTCTCACCTTTAGTGACTCAGGGCTTTTGAAGCCCCTTTCTTTTTTCTTCACAATAACGCTTCTGAATCTGTGGGGCAGCTGAGATGCACAGCCATTTCCTTCAGTGATTTGAACCAGATTTCTAACTGGCCTTGCATAGTAATATGAGATGGTGAAAGTTCCACTGTCATGCTTTAAGAGCCTTTCCCGTCCCTCCCGTAGCCCCTTCCCCCCAGCCCTACCCCATTTGGGGAATCTGCAAAGATTCATTTTCCTCCTCAGTACTTTTGTTGTTGTTATCTAATAACAGTGCGGGTCAAACCTGAATCTACTCCTGCACTAAAGGCTTTGGTCTGGTATTGTTAGTGTTTGGGGCATAGATTGCCTTGATTACAGCTACTGCAATCCACAATTTAAATGAGTTCAGACTTAGCAAAAGAAGGTGAGCGTGCAAAATACAGCCACCAGTCATCAGAGAGGAAATCAGGCTGAAGCTTGACATAGCCTGAAGTGTTCAAAATATAAGAGAAAAATATCTGTGATGTGAGAACTGCAAAGAGAGGAATTTGTGAGTTTAGAAGATTTTTCTAAGGTCTTCTAAAGGCCTTACAGACATAGGCTAGATTTGCATCTGAAGAAATCAGTATTGTGTCTCATCTTCCACAAATGACCTCTCAAGGTCAGTCCTCATCCTTGGACTCTGTGATTTGATCTTTGATCACACTTTATGGCATTGTTGTTTAAGAAATGTTAGTAGATCCTAGGTACAAAACCAATTATACAGCTTCCTGTGCTGAAGTGTTAGCCTGTCAGCTGTTTTCTTTGTTACCTATGTTTTTCACCCTTTAAAAACATAGTTGAACTTTACAAATGCTCTAAGCTTCATGTAATTTGCTGGCAGACCAGGAACACTATCAACAAATAATTATCCATGAAAAACAGAAGAAAAAACAGTACTGGAACAAAAAGAAATAACTGCTCCATTCAAATTTCCTAGGATATTTTAGAATCTTTTTGTTTTGTCATTTATTAAATTCCTGGTGTGTTTATTAAGGGATATTCATTTTTCCCTGCTGAATTATGATGTTACCATAAAAAAAAAACACATTTTGCTATAAAACTCTAATAGTCTCACAATTTCTATTGGGGAATTTATTTTGTCCATTTTAAATAAATGCATATATCTTTATAATGTTGAGGATATTTCAATAATTCAGTAGGTCTGATCTCATTGGTGTCATATTCCTTCCACCAGTGAAGATTGCAAGTCATCCATACCCATTGATCTCCTTGTCTTAAATTTCGCTCCACTCCAAATTGTCCTGTACACGGCTGCTAAAGTGATTTTCCTAAAGCTCAGGGCTTCCCATAACACTCTCCTAATCAATAAACTTCAATCGCCTGCTGTTGCCTATAGGGTCAAGTATAAGCTCTTCTGTTTACTTTTAAAGCCCTTCACAGTCTAGCCCCAGCCTACCTTTCAAACCTCATTATACATTACTTCTCTCCACATGCTCTGAGGTCTAGTCAGATTCCTCTCCTTTGCTATACCTCATACACAACAGACCATTTTCTATCTCAGCCACTTGACTTTATATCTGCCTTTTCTGGAATATACTTCCTCCTCCACCTCTTAAAAGCCCTCATTTTTTTTTTTTCAAAAGTAAGTCACCTTGAAGCAGTTAGGAGGCACAATAGATAGAGCACAGCCTTGGAATCAAAAAGACCTGAGTTCAAATTCAGCCTCAGATACTTAATATTTGTGTGACTCTGGGCAAGTCACTTAACCCCAATTGCCTCCAAAACAAAAACAAAAGTAAATCACTTTCTACATGACATCTTTCCTGATCCTTCCCACCCAATCCCCCAAACTGCTGGTGCCCTTCTCCTAAATCACTTTGTATTCATATAGTATATACTTACATAATGCATTATTATGTATAATAATAAATAATATATAATGTCATATAATATAATCATAAAATATAATTCTATAATGATATAAGTTATGTCAATATAAATTATAAAATAAATTAATACAGTATATAATACTATATACTTCTAGAAGAGGCAATTATGTATCACAGTGAACTGAACACTGGCCCTGGATCAGGAAGACCTGAGTTTGAATCCAACTGCAGACATCTACTAGCTATATAGTTCCTCAGTTTCATCATCTGTAAAATGAAGAGTAATAATAGCACCTACTTCCCAGGGTCATTGTGAGGACCAAGTAAAATAATATTGTATAGCACTTTGCAAACCTTAAAGTGCTTTGTAAATGCTAGTTTTTATCATTGTTATACATGTTATACATTTTCTCTCCACTCCTCAAAGGAATATAAACTCCTAGAGGACAAACTTGGTTTCATTTTTGTCTCTGTATATCCTCTAGCACAAAGTCTACACTTAATAACTGGTGATGGATTCATTCCTCTCTATGATTTTCTGTAAATCCAATATAGAGGATCTCCCCATGAACTAGATGGAGTTCTTTCTCTGGTATTTTGCACACATCAGTTATCCCTCTGTTATCTGTGACTCTCACAATCTAACTCTCCCACTTCTTTTTCCAGTCACTCATACATCTCCTTGACATTTTTCTCCCACTTCTTACACTTAAGTCGCCAAAATCGCAATGAGAAGTAATAGGAAGAGCACTGGCAAACTGAATTAATACCTTCTCTGTCTAATTTCTTTTGGTTCGGAAAGGCCTTATTTAAATCCCACCTCGGACAAAACTGTGTAACCTCTCTGTGTATCAGTTTCGTCATTTGTAAAATGGTGAGAATGAGCTAGCTCTGTAATACTTCATCCTAATAGCTATTATTTTTATTGTGACAACTGCTATAGTGTAAAAGCAGCATGGTAGCGTGGAAAGAGGGGCAGCTAGGTGGCACAGTGGGTAGAGCTGTAGGCTTAGAATCAAGAAGACTCATCTTCATGAGATCAAACCTGACCTCAGGCACATACTAATTGTCACTCTGGGCAAGTTTCTTAACACTGTTTGCCTCAGTTTCCTCATCTGTAAAATGAGTTGGAAAAGGAAATGGCAAAATCATTCCAGTACCTTTGCTAAGAAAACCCCAAAAGGGATCACAAAGAGTCAGACACGAGTGAACACACACAGATACATACACACACTGAAAAGAATCCTGGATATATAGAGTCAGAAGACCTGCACTCAAATTCCACATTTTATTCTTGTGCAGTATTTGTGTGATTTTAGTCACCTCGCTGCTCCCGGATTCATTTTCTAGATGGCCATCAAAGTCCCAGCTTTTAATCTAAATCCTACTTATGCCTGCTGTGTATCTGTCTGTTCCCTATTAGTTACTTTCGAAGGCTGCGTAGCATGGTATGATAGTGAATTCAGAGTTTGTAAGAGGGGCATTCAAATCCTTCCTCTGATGGGTCACATACTGTCTTTAGTCTCAGCTTCCTCTTCTGTAAAGTGAGTTAATGGTAGGTGCAGTTATGACCTAACAGGGTAGTAGTGAAGATCACCTATGACTGGGTGTGTAAAGCATATTCTTACCCATGGTAATGTCTTCAAACTGAATTAATACCTTCTCTGTCTAATTTCTTTTGGTTCAGAAAGATTTAAATTGTAATGCTCGAGTATTTCACCAGCTTTAGTTTTCATTTCAGAGAGACATAAACACAACAATAGACATGGAGTAAAGGATGCAATACTTCACCCTATGTTCAAAACTGTAGATATTAAAAGCAATAATCTTATATTTACTTAAACTATAAAGTACTTAGAAGGCTGTATGACATGGTGGACGGAGTGTTGGGCTAAGAGTTGGAAGACCTTGTTTTAACTCCTCCCACTGTGACCAGTGTAAAGTTACTTTATTTCTCTCAAGCTCAGCTTCTTCTTTTGTAAAATATACATGTAACTCTTCCCTCAAAGGGTAATTGCAAGAGAGATTAGGTGGTGGTAGTTTAAGTAGGGCAGTGGATAAGAACATTAGACTTGGAATCAGGAAGCCCTCAGTTAAATCCCTCCTCAGACACTTAACTGCGTGACCTTGGGCAAGTCACTGAACCTCGGTTTTTCTCAGTTTCTTCACCAGTAAAATGGGGGTATTAATAGCATCTACCTCCTAGGGTTGTTCCAGTGAGATAACATATGTCCACTACTTTGTAAACTCTAAAGTGCTATCTAAATGCTAATTATTGTTGTGAGGTAACGAACTTTAAAGTTCTAAATAAATTTCAGTTGTGATTATTGTTATTTAATGGCAATCATCACAGTCTAGCCTGCGTAGAACTGTGATTCAACAGAAAGCACTGGGCCTAGAGTCAGAAGCCCCCAAATTAAGTTCTTTTTTTGTACTTCCCAGCTGTGTGACTTTGGACAAGTCATTCAATCCCTCAGAGTCTATTTCTCTGTCTGTAAAATGGCCATAATAATCCCTTTACCACCTGCCTCACAGGGTCCTTATGAGGACCAAAGGAAATGATGAATGTAAAACCATAAAGCGGGACAAATGCCAGCTGTTACTATCATTTCGGTATTTGAAAGAGCTGTGATTTCTTGGGTAGTAATGCAGTAATATTCAGTCTTGGAGAATGGTTAGAGTTAAAATGTGATGACCCTGCATGCAATCTGGGGATAAGACTTTCAGAATTCAGCTAGTCTGCTCTCAGAAAAGAGACAGAGAAACTGTCCCTGGGCTAGAGAAGCCTTTGAAGCTTGGTAGGACATGCCACCGTCCTTCCAGAGCCCAGTCACCTGCACACTGTGCACCGTCATGAGGCATAAGAATTGTTAATATCGCTATTGCCCTCAGAAACCCAGATCTAGAGTCTGAAGAGTACTTAGAGGTCAAGTGAGTCCAGGCCCTTTATTTCAGAGATGACAAAACTCAGGCCCAAGAATAATAGTCATCATCATGTTGAGGATAGCCGTGATAAAGAGAATAATAATAGCTAACATTTTATTTATTTACAATTTACAATCCCATTTTACAAATGAGGAAACTGAGGCAAACAGGTTAAGTGACTTGCTCAGGGACACACAGGTAGTGCCTGTGAGAGGCAAGATTTGAATCCAGATCCTCTCATTCTAAAACCAGTGAGTGCTCTTTCTACTGTGCATTACTACATTATTCTGCTACATAATCTCCACTTCTTACTGGCCATATTTTATTAGTAGCTCCTTTCATTCCCTTACTTAGTACATATATATCACCTTATGAATTTAATCTGTGCTAAGATTTCATTCTCTTTGGTTGAATAACTCTGACTATATACTCTGAAGCATAAAACCTGAAGATAAAATCTCTGTAGCTTTTCAGTATGCTAACACAGTCCTTTCTTACACACATACATACACACACACACACACAGCAATCTTTTAGTCTGTAGTATAATCTGTCATCTAATTCAGGGGGTTTTAATCTCTTTTGTGTATCATGGACTTCCTTTGACAGTCTGGTGAAACCTAGGGGCCCCTTCTTAGAATAATGTTTTTATATGAATAAAATTATAAAGGAAACCAATTATATTGAAATATAAGTTATCAAAAAATGTTCAGAGCCCCCAGGTTAAGAATCCCATCAAATTCAACTTCCTTATTCGCAAATACGGAAACTGAGTCCCAGAGAGTTGAAGTGATTTGCCCAAAGTCAAATAATTGGGTGATAGCTACTAGGTGGCTCAATGGATGAGAGCTGGGCCTGGAGTCAGGAAGACCTGAGTTTAAATATGGCCTTAGACACTCACTAGCTGTGTCACCCTGGGTAAGTCACTTCACCTTTATTTTCCCTTAATCCACTAGCAAAGGAAATGGCAGACCACTCTAGTATCTTTGCCAACAAAACCCCATACTGGGTCATAAAGAGTCAAATACAACTGAACAACTGAAAAACAATATTAGTTAGCAGATTTGAACTCAAGCCCTTTGACTTCAGTGGTCTACACTATGGCTTCTTTTCCTAGTAAGCTCACCTGATATCAGTGGTACTTATTAGTAAACATAAATCTTTTGCAAAATTATACTCTTGGAAAGAAATTCCAAGCCCTGGCTCAGATAGAACTGCAGTGTGTGATCCATTAGGTTTCTTGCCTTCCTCTCATTCCATAGAATTCTACACTTCCTGGATGTCAAAAGTTCACTTGCCAGCTGCAGCTGTTTCCTGTGGATAGTGTTCTAAATGGTTCTTATTTATGAGATGTCTTCTACTGTAAGTGCTATCTGAATTAATATGGGTTCCACTGTCTGTAGCCCAAGTTGATCTAATTTGCCTTCTTCTAAGAAATAATTACATTTCTGTTTAGATATAGTACTCAACAGCATCTTCTGTTTTGACCTGATTGAAATGTATAACTTTAAAATGTGTAAATAGGGAAATCAAAGAAAGTCATTTTGTTTTCTGTTTCTTTATGAACCTTGTCTTTCCTCCAGGTTCTCTGGGCAATGGTAGCCTAACAGATAGCAATGATGTGATGTAAAAGTTAAGATGTCATTTACTAAGGAACTGCTCCAGAAAAATGGGGCAGCCAAAGAACACCTTGGGCACGTTGTTTCTGAAAAACTGAAAATCCCCAAGGAAAGCAGCAAACCTGCCAGATTTTTTTAAAGCACATTATCCAACAGGCTTGGAATCGAATCAGACCTTTCACAGAGCAGGGAGCTTTATTTTTCAGTGTGTGTGTTCAAACGGTGTAACAATGGGACCATTTGAACCAGAATGAGTAGTCCAACAAAAAGAGTAGACAGCCGGCAATGATGAAGAGAATTGTTGATTCAGATATCCTGGTACAGTCATGAAAATCTAGATGCCCCTCATTTCCAAGATAAATAAAGACTGTGCAAAAAAGACAAATCAAGTGTTTTGAAGGCCCCAGCTATTCTTTATAAAAAAAATTTTTTTTTTACTACAAATTGAATAACATCTCTCAAAAATAATCAAATGAGAAAAATCAAAGAATAAAATCAAATCTAAAATAATGGTTTCATTTAAACTATTTAGAGTTTGTTAAAAGGGATTTTTGTGTAAACTTTTAAAAGCAATCACAATAATTCTTTATTTCCTGTGACTCCTTCTGGTCTGTCATTTGTGTACTTGAAAATTTTTGTGGCTATCATTTTTACTCAGTCTGTGTGTGTCCTGATTCTGGGCCTTCGTTATTACTCTCTGTAAATTTCTTTCCTTATTGCTTTGCAGTCATATTTATGATTTTTATGACACAATAATATTTTGTTACATAGATATCTGTCAACAAGCATTTATTAAGCACCTGGCACATACCAAAAATGTGATTATACCTATCATAATAGTAGCTAGCATTTATTGAGTGTTTTGAGATTTGCAGAGCACCTTATGTATATTATTTGTAATATATATTTGATCCCTCACAACAGGCTTGTGAAGTAGATGCTATTATTAACTCCATTTTACAGATGAGAAAACTAAGGCCTAGAGGGGTCAAATGATTTGCCCATAGTCCCCCAGCTTATAGTATCTGATGCAGCATTTGATCTTTGCTATTCCTGACAGATTCTGGATCCATAGCCACAACTTAGTTGCTAAACATTAGAGATACAAATATATTAAATGAAACAATCCTTATTGTCAAGAAACTTACAATTACAGTAGGAAGACAAGAAGAACGTTCAACCAATCTATCAATAAACATTTATTAAAGATTACTGTGGCCAAGTATGTGCTAAAATGCTGGGGGTACAAAAAGATGTATGTAAGTATAAAAAAAAAGATAAAGCGAATAAACACAAAGTAGTTAAATACAAAGTAATTTGAAAAGGAGAGAGTTGAGGGTAATCAGGAAAGACTTTCCATAGAAGATGGTTCATTTAGCCTTTCCTCAATCGTTCAGCATTATTCTTTGAGATCCTTCCTATTTCTTCCAACATGCCCGTAGGTGTGGCCATAGAATTCTTGAATGTTTCACTTAAAAATACAAGAGACTGAACAGAAGATAGAGAGACCAGTGTGTTCTGACTTCAGATATTTCTCAGTCATCTGTAGTGAATGTGGGATTTGGATTCAGAGGACATGGGCTGGAATCCTGACTCTCCCACTCCATGTGGGATTTCTGAGTCAGTTTCATCCTCTGTAAAATGAGGTATTTGGACTAGGGGACCTCTCTGGTTCCTTCCAGCTATAAATTGATCAACCTATTTAGGAGCTAAGTGGTTCAGTGGATAGAGTACGAGGCCTCTAGTCAGGAAGACTCATCTTCATGAGTTCAAATGTGGCCTCAGACACTTACTAGCTGTGTGACCCTGGGAAAGTCACTTAATCCTGTTTGCCTCAGTTTCCTCAACTATAAAATGAGCTGGAGGAGGAAATGGAAATGGCAAACCTCTTCAGTGTCTTTGCCAAGAACACCCTAAATGGGAGCGTGAAGAATCCAGCCTGAGGAAGAATCCAGCCTCAGTGAAATGACCAAACAACATCCAGGAACTAGAGAGAATTTTGTCATTTTCCAGGTTTTTGCCTGTCTCTCTTCTTTTTTTGTCCCATTGGCAATTTGTGCCCTACTCTGCCAGGTTTACTACCAAAAATTGCTTTGGTAACAATAGAAACAAATGTTATTTGAAATAGTTTTTGAGCTGCTTCATGTAAATTATTATTAAAGTGGGGTGCTGATGTGGGACTTGCACCCAGCTAAGTCCCCAGTTAATAACTTTGGAAAGTCAAAATGACTGGTCAGCATGAATCGATTAAGTATTTTAAACCTCTTCTTTGTACCAGTCACTCTGTTAGACACCAGGGATACAAATACAAAAACAGGGCAGTCCTTGTCCTCTACCAGGGAAATACAGCATTCTCACAGATAAGAAAATATAGGATATTTTCAAAATAAGTACACTGTGGCATGGAGGGAGCCACCCACATAGACAAATGTAGACCTAGAGCATAAACACAGACAATGTCCAGTTACTTGCTGGAAGTAAAACTAACACAGGATCAGGAGAGGCCTCTTGAAGAAAGTGGCTGGACTTGAAGATAACAGGGGCAGCAGCAAAGTTCAGGCTGGAGTATAGAATGAATGAGTGTATTTATTTTTAAAGGAAAAGAATGTTTTATTAACATAAAATCCACCTTTAATCTTTAAATAACAGCAATAATAGCAGTTATAGATGGTTTTAAGGTTTGCAAAGTACTTTACATATGTTAACTCATTGGATCCTCATAACTATGCTGTGAAGTAGGTACTATTCATTATCCCCATTTTACAATGAAGAAAGTAAGGTAGAGAGAGGTTAAGTGACTGAGTCACGATTCCAGTTCAGGTCTTTATGACTTCTGGTCCCATTCTCTATCCTATCCACTGCACCATCTGACTGCCTCACAATATTATAACATGGTATAATATAACATTATATGATATAACATAATATGACAATACACATACATATATGCATAGATACAATAACATAGTGCTTACTGTACGCGAGACACTGAGCTAAACACATTCCAATGATTATCTCATTTGATCCTTGGTAGGCAGGATGAGAAAACTGAGACAAACAAGGGTTAAGTGACTTGCCTAGGATCACACAGCTAAGTGTCTGAGTCTCTACTTGAACTCAGGTTGTCCTGACCTCAGGCCTGGCCCTCTATCTACTAGATTACCTAGCTGCCTCAATATATGATATGATATGATATGATATGATGTGATATGATATGATATATGATACACAATTCAATATAATACGAATTTATAACAAAAGTAGCCATATTAATAACATTAATGTGTTGGATGGGCTTTTTATACAAAGTTTTCAAAACATGGTGTTTTCTTTTTTAATGTTCTTATATAATGTTCTTTTATAATGTTCTACCAACCCCTCCTCCTCCACTGACCAAATTTAAAAATAAAGAAAGACTTACATAAGTCTGGCAAAACAAATTCCAACATTGACCATGTCTAAAAATGTATACTTTTGTGTTTTAATTTATCATGATTCATCTTCATCCTTTTGTACTCAAGGTTTATCATAGCATTAAGTGATCAGAATCCTAAAGCATTTTGAAGTTGCTTTTCTCTATAATGTTATCATTGAGAAGATTGTTCTAGTTCTTCTCACTTTGCTGTACCCCACAGTTGATGGGAATCTTCCTTATGTTAGAGGTTAGCATTGTTGTGAAAATCAAGGGCTTTCCTTAGTGACTGACACATAGTAGATGCTTTATAAATGTTAATTATTATTGCTCTGAACCTTTTTTTATTCTGACAACTGTATTTTAATATAACTGGTTTCCTTTGTAATCCTACAAATTTTATTTTATGCATTTAAAAACATTCTGGGAAGGGGTCCTTAGGTATCAACAGACTTCCAGAGAGATCCATGACACCAACAAAAATAAGAACCCCTTATTCTGTGAACAAATCTAGTTCTTTCTGAGGCTCATGTCTCCACTTCCCATGTAACTAAACAAAACTATCCCTCCCTGATTTGAACCGGACTACAGTGCTACAAGTGGCAGTTCTGTGAACCTTGACCTGTTGGTGTGTTTCTCAGGCTTTGTAACTGGTGAATTGATCTGGCCTTAGAATTCAACTGGTCTCTGAATCATTACCTTCTCTTGTCTGTTTACCCAGTACCATGTCTCTTGTGGATTGAAAAACTTGCTATTTAGAGGGAAAGCAGTTAGATGTACGTACTTCTTATAGGCCCCTTTCAGATCTCTGTGAACTTACTCTGATTTTTCTGGGTGTCTGCCCTACCCTCTTTAGATCTGGTAACATCTAAAGCATTTCCTGATCGTTCCTTTTAGTAAATAAATCAGCAAACTTTATTAATACCTACCATGTGACCAGGCAGTTTGTTAGGTGCAAGGGCTATAAAGACCAAAATGAATCAGGAATATATTTATATCCAGCCTTAGATTAATTAGACAAATTGCTTAATTTCTCTATGCCTTAGTTTCCTTATCTGTAAAAATGAGGAGGTTGGATTAGACAGTCTGTAAGATCCCTTCTAACTCTAAATTTATGAACCTATGATTACCTCTTTAGCAGCTGTCTTCTTTCTATTCTGCTTCTTAATACACACTTCAGAAAGACACTTGCGAATATAACTGAATCTATGAAAGACACGTACATCTTATACAAGGGAAGGATGCACTTAGGATAGAGCCCCAGAGCCAGGGAGGACACTGTGTTTCATGGAATAAAAAAATTAGACATTGTTTTTATAGTCACATTCACCTCTTCATTTTGTATCCAGTCTTGGTATTTCATTGTGTTCATCTCCTACTATTGTATAAAGACAGACCCTACCAATGTAAGTGAATTTAGCCAAGCCTATTCTTAGATCCTTCCTTATGGAATGAATTAAGCTAGTTTAATAGTAAGAATTTACATTTCTATAGTGTTTTAAAATTTTACAACCTGTTTTCCTTACCTCCTGGAGTGCCTACTTTTAACAATAGATAAGATCCTAGAAAGTTCTGAAAATTTTTGTAATTTGAATACTATTTTAAACACAAAAGAAGGGAGGACTTCCTATTTAATCATGTCCTGGGGTGGACCCTTTAGTAAGTCAATGCATGTTTCCTAAGTTCAGATTTTTGTACAGAACATTTCCTGACAGCAAAGTATATCTGTAAAGCTTTCCTAGATTTGACCCACAGATTCAATTGTCCAATTAAATTATTCTTTATTGAGTACCTGCTATGTGCTTAAAAGGCAATGGGGCATAGAGTGCTAGGCTTAGAATTAGGAAGCCCCAAGATTCAAATCTCACCTCTGACTCTTACTACTTATGTCCCTGTGGGCTAGTCATCACTTTTCTGTGCCTTCAGCAGCTCCCTAGGACTTATCTGTGAAGTCAGAGGGGATTTAATGATCTTTGTTGGTGGAGGGATTTCCCACACTGGGAGCTCCCCACAACAATGAGCTCACACCTTCATGTAATCAGGACTATATGTTTAGTGCTGGCCCATTTCATCCTCTCTCTACAAAGTCTTTGTAGAAGAAGTTAAAACAGTGATAATTCAGCATAGATCTGAAAGGCAGGCAGACTATATTTATTGTCTCAGAATCATAAAACATTTAAGTTGAGTTTAACTTGTGCTTGAACAAAGATCTTCTCTCCCTCATCTCCATCTGATTACTTCTGCTTGGAAATGCCTAGTCCATCCAGTCCATTTTTGGAGAATCTCTAATTATAAAAACACCTTGCCTTATATATCTGTGTTCTGAGGTTGTTTTGTTTTGTTTTTTAATTGCAAATAGCATTCTTTTTCAATCTAGAAGAGACATCAGAGATCTACTTTAGCCCCCTCATTTTAAAATGAAGAATTTGAAACTGAGAAATCAAATGCCCAAGGTCATCTGATTAGTAAGTAATACTGACAATTATATAGTGTTCTAAGATTGGCAAAACACTTTATGTTCGTTAAGTCTATTTGGGCCTCACAACAGCCCTGGCATCAATATCCCCATTTTACAGATGAAAAAAACTGATATTGAGGGAAGTCAGTACATCTTGGAAGCAGAATTTGAATCCAAGTCTACCTGACTTCAAGCCCAGCACACTCTTCTCACTGCCTGTTACACTAGGTTTCTGACTCCCAATCCATTGCATTTTCTACTAGTGCATCATATAGGGAGCAGAAAAAAGCTGCAAGTTGAACATGATGATAGCACCTTGGCTCATTAGCTGCTAGGTTGGCTGCTAAGATGATGAATTTGGGGGCTACCACAACACATGAGGCAGAATTTTAAAATGTCCTCCCTCTTTGAAAAAATGTTTTCACATACATTATCCCTATTTTACCCTCGCAATTGCTTCATGAATTAAGCAAGGCAAATATTTTTATCTCCATTTGACAGAAGAAATCAAGACACAAAAAAAAGTCACAAAATTAGCTCCACTGATCCACAGTTCAGTGTCTTACTTTCTAGACCAGAAAATTGTTTACAAAGATCAAACGTTGTGTTATCATCTGATTCTGTGATTTTATTACTGTGGGAGGACACTCATTGTGGATGGTCTTTTGAGTTGTCTTAAATATCTTGCCCAGTGTCACATGGGGTGTCTGGGGGAGAGAGAGAGAGCGAGAGAGAGCCTGAATCAAGGTCTTGGTTGGTCCCCTATCCCCTAGGACACACTGCTTCTGAAAGAGCAAATAGTTATTAGAAAAGCATTCTTTATCCCTTATTTAAAAAAAAAAAAAAGTATATCCTTGAGAGCGTTCTTCCCAAAGACCAGGACAATTTTGATGTCTGCAGAGAAGTTGTCTACTCTTGAGTACTGAGTTCTGTTTCATCAAAACCTAAGATCTCTCTGCTGCCTCAGTCTCATGGGCAGTGAAAATCAAGGATGTGTCTTGTCTTACAGAATTGCATCAGTCATCTGGGACTTTCTGGAATAAGCAGTGGTCCACTGAATCCGCTAAGATGGGAATTAGAGCCTCTTTTCCCTTAAATCCTTGCCAACCCACAGGTGTGGGCATTATGCAAATGGAAGCTCTCTGCACACAAATGCGGCAGCTATTTTTGTTAAGCCAGTGTAATATTTAAAAGCAAACATTTAACAGGAGGATAACGGCTGCTGAACCTGTATTTGCAGCTGCAGCTGCTCCATCCTTGGGGAAGCAAAGATGGAGCTTTTTCCAACTATTCATAAAGGGTGAGCGTGGAGGGGGCAGAGAACTTACTCCGGCATAATAGTGCACAGTAAAATCTTGTTTCTCATACTGCCTTCTCTTGCTCAGAACTTGAGCTACAAAGGGACTTTTCTGCCTTCAGAATCTAGGTTGATTTCTCCATGAGGGTCATTCTACCTCGTTTCTTTGATGAGCAGGATCACATGTGTTTGGGAGGAATGAAAGAAAAATGGTCTTTTTAAACCCATGAACAATTAAGGTCCTGTCCGTTCTCAGGGTCCAGCGGGTTCCCTGGGCTAAAGAGACATTTGTAATCCTACACCCTAAAGGTACGACTATTATTCTTAAAGCAAAGCTGCCATTAGAATTAAATTTTAATAGATATCAGACACCAGTCTCAGTAGGATTCTCTTGTCCCTTTTCATTCTGTCCCCTTTGTCTCCTCTTGTTCTTTCAGACCCTCCCTCGACTACGTTTCCTAGCCTAATCATAAGACAACTGCATGGTATGTTTTGACCTTTTTCTTTCTTTTTTTTTTCTCCTGTTTGGCCCACTTCCTCAACAATAAGGACAAAGGAATTTCTGCAGTCTCTTGGGATTCTCCAGAATGAGATCTGACCTGCAGCACATGCAGAACATGAAATCTGTAGAAACAGAAAATGTTTTAATGATTATAGTGCCATCTATACAATTAGCTATAAATAAGAGAGGAAAATGCCAGTTTCAAGAAACCAACAAAAACTGGGTGAGGGGAAGCCATTCCATTTTCAATTATTTACTAGGGGAAAAAACAACTATAACTGAAATTACATTATAAAATTGTCACTTCTACCGCCTGAGGGCAGGTTCCTGGAAATATAATGCTTGCTTTCTGATTAAAGGGGAGAAAGCGCGCGCACACACACACGCACACACGTTTTGTGATCAGGAAATGAGTTTCTAGGACAGGAGGGGCCAGCTGCCCTTGACAGAGGGAGTGATCAGGGACCAGTCCACATAAATGGTTGTATTGCAGCCTTTCTTTTCAGACCGCAGCCAGCAAGAATCACAGGGGGAAAACTGCCTTTGTTTATTTTTTTGTTTATTCATTGATCCATTGATTTCATATTTATGCAGCTGCTACAAGGATTAGGCTTGACACATAATAGGAGGATCACAGAGTGCAGTGAGAAGAAAGGAGACAGATGTAGTACTTGGTTTCTTGTTACCAGAATCCAGAATTTACCTGATCAAATTTAACCCTCATCTCTGATTTAGACTGTTAGGCCAAAGCAGGGATGGTGAACGACAAAGAATAATCCTAACGACTGACGTTCTATATAGCACTTTCAAGTTTGCAAAGCACTTCACGGATCTGAGCCTTGTAGTAGCCCTGTGAGGTAGGTATTACAAGTATTATTATACTATTTTTGCGTAGAAGGAAAGTGAAGCCTGAAAAAATTAAGTGACTTAAGTAAATGTTGGAAGCAGAATTCGACCCCATGGCTTTACGATGCTCTGTCCTTTCAGGTAACAGTTTCTTCCTTATAGATGTTGTCAGAGATTGATTTTGAGGATAAAGCTTACCTGTTTATGATACATAATGTAACAACATATTTATTCAGTTTGCTCCCTTCCTTTGCACTGTTAACTAGAAATAAAATGTCTTCCAGTTCAGTTAAAAATGTCATGAGACAACTTTCTTTTAGATATAGTGGCCATCTTTTCAAAAACCAGGATGTATAAATTTATACAACATTCCATATTTCAAATCAAGATCATTCTTTATTTTTTGGAGGGCAGCTCAATGATGCAGCAGCAGACAAGAATGCCAGTATGAGGAGAACTCTTCTTAAGTTCAAATTTGGCCTCCGACATGTAGTAGCTGTGGGACTCTGGACGAGTCACTTAACCAGTGTGCCTCAGTTTCCTCCTCCGTAAAATGAGCTGGAGAAGGAAATGGCAAACTACTCCAATATCTCTATGAAGAAAACCCCAAATGGGGTCGCAGAGAGTCAGACATGACTGAAAGAGAGCAGCAATAAAGCTCTTTTCTTGAAGTCAGGACTATCCATGAAAACTTAGGAAATGTGCTCACCATATCCATAGGATACTTAGGAATGACCTCAGTGAAAATCTTTGGACCTGACTTTCTGTGCTTTGTGATCATTTCCTGTGCTTCTCTCACAGATGCTTTCATGAATGGCTATGAATTATCCACTTCCTGTGATATCAGTATCACAAGCTATTGAATGGATTCCGATAATGAGTCCTGTTTTCATGGCCAGAGTAGTAACATCGGTCAGCACACTTTAGCTTGGCTTGAAGCTTACCATACTGTGGACATTTCTTGATCTATTGGAAGGTTAAATGACACTGCATTTCTACATTGAATGCAGTTGGTTACTATTTTCCACTCTGTTCTGTTAATGAATTTTCTTTTTAATATCAAAGAAATTTAAATCTGGGGATGTATATTTAGTCCTTTAGAGATTTTTAGTCACTCTTACTTTTAGAAGAATTACTGTGAGAGGCAGCATGGTACAATGACAGCTGCTTACCTACAAGAGGGGTCCACAGATAAATTTCAGGGAATAGACTAATTTGGGAAGAAATGATACCTTTGTTTCAATATAATTGATTTACTTTTTGAGTCTATATTTATTTTATCCATTTAAAAATATTATTCTGAGAGGAGGTCCATAGGTCCAATCATCAGATTGCCAAAAAAAGGGGTACAGGACTCAAAAAAAAAATTAAGACTTAGAGCATCATTGATATTTATACACAGTGTTCCTAAAGTTTTAGTACAGTTCTAAGCTTAAAACTTTAATAAAAGTTTGAAAAAATTTTTTAATGTTAATAAAAGTTTGATAGCTCAAAACTGTACTAGGACTTTTGGGACACCATTTATGGTGCTATAGGCTTTACAAAATATCTTACTTACATTATTGAACTTCACAATAACCTTTTTTGAGTAGGCACTATAGCCATTATTGTCCCTATTTGACACATGAGGAAATTAAGGCAGAATTGGAAATAGGATTCAAATTCACTTTGTCCTGACTTCTAATCCAGTGTTCTTTTCTTTTCCAGTCTCTCTATCTCTCTGTCTCTCCCCCCCTCCCCCTCTCCTTCTCTCTCTCCCTCTCTCCTCTGTCTCACACACACACTCACACATACACACACACACACACACACACCAGTTTTAATGCTTCTTTAAGCCACAAACCTTTACATTGCATAGATATCAAAAATAATAGCCTGTCTCTGGATTTGTGTCTCCCTTAGCTTATTCCTATTCTGGAATCCTGGCTATTTCCTGTTAACTTAGCTATATAGTAACATTTCATATCCAATTTCCATCTTTTCCTCTAAACTACTCAAGATACAGAGCTGACTAGTTATAGAGACAAATCATGACCCACAGTAGGACTTTAGATTCATACTTTTAACTTAAAAATTTCTTGGTAGAAATTTGTCTCAACCATCTTAAGTCGATATGATCTTATGCCCCTTATTATTCCTTGTTTTCAAATTAATGCTTAATTTCCATATTCCATAGATCCATTGGTCTAAATAATGTCTCACAGGGCATTAGTGATTTCTTTCTGTGAGTTGCCCTCCACCATGAGTTTAACTTTGTGATGTCTTTATACCTGTCCTGCCAGTTCTGGCAGGTTTTATAATGGGCCTACCTGCCCAAAATGGGCATTAACTTCTGGGCCATGACCACGTTGCTCAGAACTGCCTTATTCTCTTTTTCACTATGCTAGGAAACCTGATAGGCCCAGAGGTTGAAGTTGGTGAACTGGTGGATTCAATTTTATTAAAATGAAGGAAGAGAATATGAAAAACTCTAGAAGAGAAAACTCTTGTCAGATGACTGAAAAGGTATTCCATCTGTCATTTAGGGATATTTTCAAAGAACAGATGTTTAACCCCCTGTAAATCATCTAAGTCATTTTGCCATTGAAATCAATCAGTTTAAATAAAATTCCAGAGAACAATTTAAATAAGAATCCTCTACCTCCATCCCCTTCATGTAACTCTATTATTGATCTTAAATTTCATCCCCAGGGATTAGGAACATTTCTGACTTCTTTCAGTAGAATAATTGAGGACTTAGGAAGAGACATACTTAACGCTCTCTAAAATTCCCCTTCCTTTGACTAAACCAGCTATTCTTTCAACACAGTTGACCTATTGACTTATATTCGTTGGATTGACCTGAACTCAGCCACTGTTTCATGTCTGACCACAGAATCAGAGGACACTGGGAACTTTGAGGACTTTGAAAACAAACGTAGTCATGAGAAATGACCTAGGAACATTTTCAGGGCTGACCACCCTATTCTCTCCTGGCTCGGATTTAAACTAGGCAAAGGATAGAGAGGGCTATACTGGCTTTACTTTCCGATAAATCTGACATGGTTATCCACCATCCCCAGCAGCAAACAAGATTCCAAAACTCCATTAGTGCACAAAGGTCTGCTAGCATTAGCCAAACCAGCGCTTATGGCAGCACTGTTATGGTGAAATGTCTCCTGTCCTGTGGGGAAAGATATGAATTGACTGATAACATTTTGAAGCCATGGGGGGTGGGGGGGAGATCCATGTTGTCAAGAATATACTACTTGTATTTAGACTCCTCTAAAAACAATAACTTGTTTATAATGCATGGTCTTTTGGATTGTTCCTGCAGTGGTTGGCCCCCTGTTCCCTCATGGGGCCTCAGTCAACCACCCCTGGTTTTAAATGCTTTATATATTGGTCAGAATCTCCTCTGCAAACCATAACTCGTGGGCTTTGCCCTGCTCCTCCAGGTGTTTTTTGTTATGAGCCAGAAACTATTTATTTAGCAACAAAGGCATTTTATAACACATCAATGTATAGTATAGTGAATGGAGTGCCAGGCCTGGACTCATCTTTCTAAGTTCAAATCCTCCTCAGACACTTACTAAATATATGACCCTGAGTAAGTCACTTAACCTATTTGCCTCAGTTTCTTCATCTGTCAAATGAGCTAGAGAAGGAAATGGCCAACCATCCCAGTATCTTTAACAAGAAAACCTCAAATGGGTTCAGACACAACTGAAAATAACTGAACAATAACAAATACAGTAGAATTAGAACAATTTCCCTGTAACATTTAGCTCACTCTCCCACAAAGATTCAGTCCTTAAGAAAAGTGACCCTGTGTAGAGCCTGTGTGTGTACACATGGGTAGACATTATAGAGAGCATTGTGGTCTAGGCATCTGAATGAAAGATAGCCCAGCAGAAAACGCATGGGGACAGGATGCATGTGTGGAGGAAAAACACTTTCTCCTGATGTTGCAGTGCTGCAGTTGTTTTCTGTTAATGTTGGACCTCAGCTATAGTCGACAACAGCGATGCTATCTTGCAGGCTACCTGCTATTCTGTCCTCCACTTGGTGGAGATAATGTGATTAGTAAACCTCTTCCTTCAAAGGGGAGTCATGGCTCTCCTCAGTCAGCCTTCTCAGCCAACTGTTAATATTTATAGCCAGAAGAGAGAGGATGTTCAGCAGAGAGAGAAGTGCCGAGGAGATACTTCTCATCTCACTGTGCGAAGCTAAACATTTTACGTGCTTCAAAGGGGAAAAAACATCAAACGAGGGTCTTTAGGTAAGATTAATGGAGGTATATAGAGTTGGGAGATGGATGGGGGAATACAAAGTAAACACAATAAAGGTATATGAAGTGGGATCACTGAGGTTCAGTAGCCATTAGGGAGGTGGACTTACTGGGATGTTCTATGAAAGAAGGAAAATATTAGCAGATAATTCACTATAGCAAATAGTACAAGTACTTCCAGCGTTCTGCCTGAAGCATTGTTTCCTGTGAGCCTGTCTATTCCCATGCTCCATCAGGATAGTAATATCTAATCTGCTCATATCCCTTTGCAGTAATAGTAAGCTTCTAGAAAAGAAGTAGTAATTCAATAATAACTTCATTTTAAAACCCTTCTCAATTGTCACAAAACCTATTATATTATAAACTATTTTGTAGGACTCTTTTCATTTTACTTTTTTAAAAACATTTAGAAATTGAAAAGTGCTAGTTGATTATAGGAAGTAATGCTTTCAGACTGAAAGTATCTCTAGTTTAGGGGATGTCAGTCAATAAGCAATAATTGAGCCCTTGTTATGTGCCAGGCAACCCCAAGCTCTGAGGATACAAAGGTAAAAACAGGCCCTCCTCTCAAGGGGTTCACATTCTAATGAAGTAATAGCATGTAAATAGCAGTACATACCAAATAGCTGGAAGATAATATGATGGGGTGGAGGATGGGTGGCAATGCAGCTAGGTGGCACAGTGGACAGAGTACTGAGCCTGGAGTCAGAAAGACTGGCCTCAGATGCTAGCAGTGTGACCCTGGGCAAGTCACTTCACTCTGCCTCAGTTTCCTCATCTGTCAAATGAGCTAGAGAAGGAAATGGAAAATCACTCCAATATCTTTGCCAAGAAAACCCCAATTGGGGTCACAGAAAGTCAGACACGATTTCAAAAATGACTGAACAAACAACAGTATCAGAGGGGACTGAGAAAGGCCTCATGCAACAACTAAGCAGGGGGACTGAGAAAGGCCTCATGCAGAAGATAGTGTTTGAGCTAATTTCTGAAAGAAGTCAGGGAGCTAGGAGGCAGAGGTGAAGAGGGGGAGAATTTCAGGCACATGAGAGACAGTCAGTTTAAGAACACAGAGACTGAGAGCTGGGAGAGGGGGGCAGAAAATAGGCTAGTGTGACTGGATCACAGAATATCTTGAGGAGGTCCAGTGTTAGAAGACTGAAAAGGTAGGAAAGGGCTAGGGTATAAAGAGCTTCAACAGCAAACAGGATGTTTTATGTTGCATCCTGGTAGGTAACAGAGAATTTTTTGAGTAGGAGGGTGACATGGACAGACCTACACTTTTTTAGGAAGATTACTTTGAGAGGTGAATGGAGGGTGGATTGGAATGAGGAAAACTTAAGGAGAGATCAATTAGGTGGTGGCTGTTGGTCTTATTCTGCCGGTGATTTGGGATTATCTGGGAAATTCTATATGTGTATAGTCACAGCTAAATGATTCATTTTTTTTAAAAGCCTGAATTATAAAAATTGGGAAGAAAAAATTTGTTAGAACAAAACATATCTACTTGTTCTTTTTCATTTATAATTGAGTCCTGAAGCCCAGACAATGAAAATGTTCTTCAAATTAAAATTAGATAAAGCCATCCATAGAAATAGCTCTCTCCTCTTCCCATGTTTCTTCATTAGTTTAAAATTTTCTGCAGTTTATATCCTAATTTTATTCATTGTTCTCTACAAGTCCTGTATATGTCTGAGTTCAAGTTAGGGTGACCTTACCAGGCAGGTCTGTTCCAGGCATTGAAGGGCAATAATGAATCTGAGAGAATCCCTCGAGTGTAGTGCCCTTTCCATTCACTGATATTTCTTCTATGGGTCCTCACTGTACAATGGCCGTCCTCATAATGGCCATTATGGGGATGTATCTGTTCTACCAAGGACTTAACATTACTCTTAGGGAAAGAGCCAGAAGAGCTCCTCCATGAATCAACCATAACCATACCCTCTGTACTTTACTTGTCTTCTCAAACTTTAAACTTAATTGCTACTGCAATTAATCAGCTGGCTCTCCAACCTCATCCATATGGATATTTGCTGCAGTAATACACATTGCAACCCACCAATGCCTTCTCATTCTGTGCCCGTATCTTCTACAAGTCTGCCACAGGAACTTTACCAGTGATGTGTTGGAGCTGGCTCATAGCCAACTGTCAATAAAAATCAGAACTTAATTAATTGTTTTGTTGATTGTCTAGACTTAGAAAAGGGATAAAGAAAATGCTAATGATGTGGATTAAACTTAAAAGATGTTCTGTGTATTTTTCCTTTCCCCCCATGTAGATACCAGATAGTTTTGATGATTACTGCCTTTATGATATAGTTTAAGATGTGGTATTACTAAACTCCTTTTATTTTTTTTTCATTATTTCCTTTGATATTCTTGTTTTTTGGTCTTCCAAGTAACTTTTGTTATTATTTTTTTCTAATATAGTAGTATAGTTTTTTGGTAATTTAATTGAAATGGAATAGAATATATAAAGTAGTTTAGGTAAAAATTGTCATTTTTATTGTATTGGCCCTGCCTACCCATGAACAATTAATGTTTTTTCACTTATGTAAATCTGAATTTATTTGTATAAAAAGGTTTTTATTTTTTAAATAATTTTGTTTATATAGTTCCTGAGTTTGTTTTGTCAGGTTTAATCCCAGGTATTTTATACTGTCTAGTGTTATTTTAAATGGGGTATCTCTTACTATCTCTTTTTGCAGAGTTTTCTTTGTGATATTTGTGTGGATTTACTTGATAAAGTATAGAGCACAGAGCAGATTGTTATAGGACCATAGGTCTAGACGTAGAAGGGACCTCAGAAACCATCTAATCCAGCTCCCTCATTTTATAAATGAGGAAATGGAAGCCCAGGGTGGTTAAATAATTTTCTCCCAAGTGACATAGGTAGCAAGTATCACTGATGGGATAAGAGGTGTCATGGTAGTAGAAAGAGTAGAGAACTGGGAAGGAAAGGGTGATGACAGGAACCTCTCCATTTATACTGTTTGCATTTTCTCAAAACTGAGTAGGTTGGGAGGAGGTTTAGGGATGTAGGTAATGATAATTAATCAACAGAAGAATCAGAGTCATTTCTCCCTCCCCAATACTCTCACCCCACCTCCACTTGTGATCTTTCTCAAATGGAGCCTGTTTGCTTTTGTTGAGGTCAGTGAGTCATTGAGCTCTGGCTTAGCAGGGGGGAAAGAAACCCAAAGAGAGTAGCAAGCAGTACCATAGATAGCTGTATCAGATGAGCTGTGTGGCTTCCTTCAAACTCGCTTGCATAATATTGCCTATATTTCCCCCAAGTGTAACCTCTTCCTCCCTGTCTCTTGACCCTGTAAACATTTTGTCTGCCCCTAAAATAGATTATATCCATCCCCACTCCCTCCTAAGATGAAACTGTACTAAACCATTTGTCATCCTTAGCTATGTATGGGTACATTGTTGGGATGGAATATCAATAAGAACCATGGTGGAGAAGGAAATGAGCCAGAACTTTAGGTATATGATGGATATTTAAAAACACATACAAACAGCAGTCATACAACAATAGGTTCTCTGAACTCCGTGTGTTTTAGTTGGAACACAGAAGCATGTTTAGAAATGTGTGAAGCAGCCATTCATCCCCATACTATGTGTGTTCCATTTTTTAATACCTGATGGGAAGGTGTGGGAAGATACAAAGCAGAGCTCGTGATTGATGTTGGCTGAGGTCAGCAGGAGAAAAGTAGATCTGAGCAAAAGAGACAAAAGGAGAGATCTGTTATGTGAATAAAGAGACTGAATAGGAGAACTGGACAGAAACAGGTGGGGGCAGTTTCACAGAGCAAAGAGCAAGAATTTCATTTTCCTTCATTTAGAGGTGTTTCTTATCTTTCTGCTGATTTAGATCTATGTGATCTCCCCCATCAGGATGCAAACTCTTTGAGGACAGAGACTGTTTTAATTTTTTCTTTGTGTCCTCAGTTTTTAATTCAACGCTAAACATGTACATAGTAAGCGCTTAATAAATGATTATTGATTGAATGATTGATATTCTATCACCATCAGAAAAATTTTAATTGCACTTAGCATCATGTTTTACCATTCTTTTTACATTGATAAAGGATTCTAAAGTTCTGTAAGATATGCTTCCAAAATATTTACCAAAAAGAAATTTATTTTCAATGAAAAAGACTATTTGAATGTTCTAAAACTGGATTATAAAACCAATTTCTCCCATGAGATAACAGATATAAAGAAAACCTGAATTGCTGTATAAGCTAGTCATGATAATGATAATTACTGAGAAAGAGCCCTATCCTTAGGAGCTTACAGCCTAATTCATGCGGCACTGACATGGACAGAAAGAAAACATCACTATCCATCTACTCTGTGACCCTGGGAAAGTCATTTAACCCAGTTTGCCTCAGTTTCCTCATCTGTAAAATGAGCTCCAGAAGGAAATAGCAAACCAGTACAGGATCTTTGCTAAGAAAACTCCAAATGGGGTCACAAAAAGTTGGACATGACTGAAGTAACTGAACAACAAAATCTCTCTCTCTCTCTCTCTCTCTCTCTCTCTCTCTCTCTCTCTCTCTCTCTCTCTCTCTCTCTCTCTCTCTTTCTCTCTCCCTCCCTCCCTTTTCTTCCCCCATTTTTCTCTCCCTTCTTCTCTTTCCCTCTCTCCTCCCCACCTCCTTCTCTCTCTCCCTTCCCCCTAGTCTATGATTTCTGTGAGCTTTTGATTTCTCTCTACTGATAAAGTTAAGTGACTACTCTATAGTTTCTGGTCTCAGAGAACGGCACTGATAATTTAACTCCCTCAGGGTCACAGCCAGTATGTCAGAAGCAGGACTTTAACAAAGATCTTTCTGACTCCTAAACTGGACTTCAAGCCACACTGCCCCTCTTATAGGTCGATTTAAAGAATGTTTGTTTTCCTTCTTTTTAGTTCTTTGTTACAAAGAATTGCCCTCTTGGAAGAAAGATACTTTGGGAAATGTGATCTGAAAACTATTGTAATAACAGGTTACTTAGCACCCTTTGGCAACATCTGCAGGATTAACCATAAATTCTTCCCAGATTATAAATCCATCTGGGCTTCTTATCTTGTTTAGAGTAAAATCCAAAACACCATAGTGTACAGTAACTTTAAATGCTTTATATAAAGATGACCCTTAATCCTTAATAATTAAATTTACCAAAAAATATTACATGTAATTGGTGGAAAAAATAAAGTCTTATAAAAAAAAAAAGAATTTACCAAAAGAATCAAGAAAGAGGTATCCAGAAAGTGTATTTACATCTCAGATAGCTTTGTTGGTTTACAGAAAACAATAAATATTGAGGCTAATGTTGTGGGGGGAGGGGGAGAAGACAGTCCTAGAAACATTAGAAATAGACAGATGTAAGTCAATAGATGCAACTGAAAAGCTTCATCATAAAACTAATATAAAGCCTGGCCTGGGCTGGTATGTACAAGAAGTAACAAGATGAAGAGGAGAGAGTGTAAAAAAAGAGGAAAGGAAACAGCAGCAACTTTGATCTGAATTTTTTGTGTTCTCAAACAACAAATCTCCAAGGTCACCTTGACAGCTGTCAGATTTTATTTGCTCATCTCCCTAATTCCTCCTATGGGAATGCTGAAACAAAGAAGAAAAAGGCTACAGCTTTGGAGCCATAGTACTGGGAGTACCCAGTGTGTGCTCGTCCTTTGTTGCTGAAGAAGACCATGCCATCAGAGAAATGATGACATGACTTGCACTTGACTTTGTTTTGAGTGAGGGAGGGCTGTGCAGGTCACCAGCCTTATTTCTCCTCCAGAGCCATCTGAATCCAGTGACCAGATATTCATCAGGATGATTGGAGATGACCCAGGATGAGGCAGTTGGGGTTAAGTGACTTGCCCAAGGTCACACAGCTAGTGAGTGTCAAGTGTCTGAGGTGAGATTTGAACTCAGGTCCTCCTGACTCCTGCACTGGTGCTCTATCCACGGCTGTAAAAGCAAGCACCCTAACACATCGAAGAGGACCTGCTATCACAGGTTCTTTGATCTGCTTTTCTAAAAGGAAAGGTAACTTTTGAGGGGTCAACAATCACTTTAATCAAGCACATGTATCATTCACTTGGTTGAGGGTGTAAATGTCAGCACCCTGAACTTCAGAGAAAATACAGAGGAATCGAAATCAACAGACAGGGCGTCCATCTGTCTGACAAATCAACAGACTGATTGAGAACTGTCTGACCATACATACATAGTTACTAGAGAGAGAAGCACCAACACTTGGGTTTTCAAAGTGGGGTGGGGGAGGGTTCCTTAGTGGCTGCCCACAGTCTCCTCTGGTCAAACAAACACTTCCAATTAGTAGGCCCCACAGTAAAACCTCACCTCTGAGTATTTATATTCAGAGCCAGAGGGCATCACAACCCTGGAGAAACAGTGCCTCATTAACAAAAGATATGAGCCTTCCTACAAATCTCCCCTAATCAAACAGACCCATTAATGGGTGGAGAAGATCTTTAATCTCATTAGCATTACAAGTGCCCAGGAGAGATTTAGTTTATAAATTAGGAGGCCAAGCATAAAGTGAAAACTGTCAGTCAACCTAGAAAGGGAAGTCCTGGAATAAACCACTCTTAGAAAGAGGAAAATAAGACAAATGAATGTGAATCTCACTTGCCTTTAGTTTGCTACAGTGTCTTCAAATCTGTTATATAAAACAGCAGAAACCTGTGGGTGGGTTATTTTTTTAACTTGAATTAATGAATGAAAAAAATTATTATCCATACTTTCTATACACCAAACACTGTGCACACTAAGCACTTGATAGACAAATTCAAAAGCAGAATCCCCACCTTCATGGTTCCGATATTCTAATAGGAGACCCTGACAGAGGTAGGGTGTCCAAGAGGGTTCTTTTGGTTTGGAAAGCGGAGACTGACACAGTCTTTCTGATGGTGGTGTCAGTACTGAGTTTGATTATCGGTCCAGGATTGAAAAACAAGGGGTAGAAGTAGCAGCAGGAAGGTGGCATGGACGGTTGGGAGTTTTGGAGCTGAAAGGGCCCTGGTCTGACTATTCAAGTGGTGGAAAAAGAACCAGGAAGCAAAATGAAGCATGGTTACAGCCAGTTTAGGTGATTGGAACTTTTATCACCTAGTTTAGATGGATAATATGTTAATCATATGTTAATATTCAGTCTTTTTTTTTTACAATTAGGTAAACCAAACCCAAGGGAGAGGAGAAGCCTTTTTTAATGCAGATGGTGGTAGAGAAGGCATGGTTAGGGTAAAAGAAAGTCGGTCAGTTGATGAGCATTTATTAAGCTCTTACTATCTGCCAGGCAGAGTACAACTTTGGACGAAGAAAGGCCGAAACAACAGTCTGAGCTCTCAAGGAGCTCATATTCTAACCGGGAGACAACGTGCGAATAACTGGGCATGTATGTGAGATACTATATAGTGAGCAGAGGAGAGTTAAACTCAGAAGGGAAGGCACTCGCAGTCGTGATATAAACTCAGGTCCTTTGACTACACTTCATCACTCTTTCCACTATGCCATATTATTTTAATAGTGAATAGTATTTTGAAAATACCAATCTTGAAGGAGAAACAAGATACCCTAGGTATGGGTAGAGGGGGAAGGGCCAAGAATAGTATCTAAGCAAGATATGAAAGTCTTGAAATAATGAAGATGGAGAGAGCATGTGATGCACACACAGGGCCATTTTTTTTTCCCACTACACTGACAATAAGCATGTTGAATCAGCCTTGGTCGGAACGAGTTATGGCAGAGCAGGTGTTTTAGTTCATTTCCAAGTATGTATTATTTAAGGGCTCTGTCACTTGCAAAATCCATTTGGATTGCTTTGAACAAGAACTGGGACACAGGGCAAGCCGGACCCAGGTCTCTGTCACCTGGAAGTTTATAAGTCAGACAATTAGCCAGTTGATTATATGAGCTCTCAGGGTAATGCTGCATCTTATTTAGTCCTTTAACAAAGCTGCAGCTTGGATCCAGGACTTAATATTTGTTGGTGAATTACATGTAGGCGGTGGGGTATTTACTCAACAGGTCAGGATTCTGGCTTTGATCACTGTGATGCTGGACGCGCCTGCTTCTTTCCCTGAGCCTTGGTTTCTTCACCTTTTGAATCAGAGGTTTGTGGGTGGTACAGTGAGAAGACCACAGGTTTTCAAATCAGCAGAAAACCTGAGTTTGAATTCTGGTGAATTCTGTGGACTCTCCTCTGATTATCTCCAGTATATCCTGCTGATCACTTGTTTGTAATTAGTTACCCCTTCCACATCAAGGGAGTTGATCTTGAAAATCCACCTAAAATTTTTTGGCTATTCTTTTGTACCAGAGAAGAAGTCTGAATGTTATATACATATTTTATACATTTCTGAGTTTCAATGTTTTTTCTGTTTTCTGTTGGTTTTCATGTGTTATCTGCAACTTCTGCAAAATTCCCCCCGCCCCCAGTCCCCATTTAATTTCTTATTCTGACCCACAATTGGGGAAACTTGAGACATGTAAGGGATAACTAGTTGTTTATATGTTGTTTCCCCTCTTAGACTGTGAGCTCCTTGAAAGCAGAGACCGTTTACCTTTCTTGGCATCCTCAGCACTAGCAGAGTGCCTGGCACAGAGTAGGCACGTAATAGGTGTTTATTGAGCAACTATGGCATTGGGTTAAGTCTCTTAAACTCTCTGGAGATCAGTTTTCTTATCTGTACAATGGAGGATTGGACTAGATTGCTGTTCAGTCATTTTAAAACAGTTAAGTCCAATTCTTCATGACTTCATTTGGAGTTTTCTTGTCAAAGATACTGCAACTTTTTGCCATTTCTTCCTCCAACTCATTTTACAGATGAACAACTGAGGCAAACAGGGTTAAATGACTTACCCAGGGTCACACAGATAGCAAGTATCCGTGGCCAGATGTAGGAGTTCTTAATTGGGGGTCCTCAGACTCTTAAGGAGTTACTAGAGCAATTTCAGGGGAACTCCTGAGGAGTCCATAGATCAGTTCCCCATGAACCAATATAGGGAAGCAGTTAACATCTTATTTTTACTAACCTATGACCGGAATTTAGCATTTCTTTTCAATTTTTAAAAAATAAAATTCTAAGAATAGGTCCATTTGTTTTCAGATGTGTCCAATTCTTCATGACCCCTTTTTGAGGTTTTCTTGGCAAAGACACTGAAGTGATTTGCCATTTTCCTTCTCCACCTCATTTTACAGAAAAGGAAATTGGAGGCAGAGAGGGTCAAGTGACTTACCCAAGGTCACACAGCTGGTAAGTATCTAGGCTGGCTTTGAACTCAGGTCTTTGTGACTCCAGATCCAGCATGCTATCTTACCTGTCAAGAATAGGTCCATAGGTTTCATCAATCAATCCATTAGTGAACATTTATTAAGCATCTACTGTGTACCAGTACAGTGCACAGTGCCTTGTACACAGTAGTTGCTTAATAATATCTGCTGCTGAATAATCTCTAAAGTTTCTTTTAGCTTTAACATTCCAAGATTTTAAGAGTCTTAATTACTGATCCATGGTAATCATGGACATATTATAGTTATTGTCCCATCGGGGATATTGTTCACAATTTAAAAAAAATATTTATCGCTCTCTTTCGTTTTTACATCACATTCATTTTTTTTTTTTTTAGCATTTCCCTTTCCCTCCCCTTACTCCAATAAGCCATCTCTTGTAATAAACAAATAAAAACAATGAGGGGGGTAGTCGTCCAGCAAAACCAGCCAGCATATAAACTGTGAATATATATATAGTCTATATCTATGTATAGTCCACATCTGTAGTCCCCCACTCTGCAAAGAAGGGAAAGAAGTATATTTTCTCATCTCTTTTTCCAGAACAAGCTTAAGTCTTTCACTTCCCTGTCTTTGCTGTAACTCCTTTTGCCCCATAGCAGCAGGCTACAGAAGCCCCCAAACCAGCAAACTTTTTATCCAAGAATCCAAGTTATAGGTCCATAGTGGATTGATAGCCATCATTAGTCTGAGGAGTTAGCCAGTGTTCAGAGTTCAGTGCAAGTAGAAACATCAGTCTAAAGGTGAATGTGCTTCTCATCTTTGATTGCATCTTTCCTCACTGACTTGATGTAAGTTAAATTGTTTTCTACTTGAAAAGGAGTGATTATGGAATGTTATTTTTTTAAATGTTATTTTTTTTGGGTGGGGTCAGGGAAGAGTAGCAAGAGGCTGGGTAGGATCCATGCAGGTAGGATCCAGATCTGGCCTGGATGCAACCATCTATATTAATATTATATTATTATATTTATATTAATAAAGCTTCTGGTGGTGAAAGCCCAGGAGTCAGATAAGAGGTGTATGAGGTCAGGAGTCATTTATGATCATGCAGCAAGCAAGAGGTATGTTCAGAGAAATACAGAAGTGCCAGAATGTCAATATTCAAAGGAAAAAAACAAGCATTCGCCTGATCTATAGTCAGAGTCCCAGGAAGTAGATATCCCAGTAAACTGAGTGAATACAAATGATGTACTTCTCATTTGCACATGCTTAGACAAAGACCATTCCTCACACATTCTTCAACTTAGCGTTTGAGGTTAACCCTAACTCTCGATATTCATCATGAGCTCCGATAGTAGACAGCTCTCTGCTGCTAGTAGTTCCCATGCTGGAAACAGCTGAGTTTGTACACTGATAGTTTGTGCCCTTTTTGACTCCCATTTGTTCTTGTCTTTATTTTTTTTAAATTTTATTTATTTTATTCTGAACTTAAGAAATAAAACAAGCATTTTAGTGGTATAATTAAAAAAAGATGATTGCAGATGAAACTGTGCATCTATTATGTGCAATTTGCTATTCCTTTTAAATATATAGTATGTAAGTATGTATGTATGCAAGTATGTAACTTGCTTTTTTCCCCTTTTTTCTTCCCTCTCCATCTCCACTCTAAAGATGGCTACCATTGGACACAAATATGTACATGAATGTAAAATCATTTTATACTGTTTATCAGTTCTTTCTCTGGATGTAGATGGAATCTGCATCTTCATAGGTCCTTTATCCTTATCTTTAGCATTGACCATATTTCTTGGACATTGATCTACCAAATAATAACATTCAGACTTAAAAATGAGAGATCATCTCTGCTTTTTAGAATATTCCCTAGCTTCCTCCAAAACTCAACTAAAGTACTCCCTCCTACATCTGGCCTTTCTTGATTCCACCAGCTGTTAACAACCCCCTCCCAACTCAAACACCAATTATCTTTGTATATATTTTGTTTACTTACTTATGTACACGCAGTTTCCCTATAGAATATAAGCTCCTTGAGGGCAGAGACTTTCATTTTTGTACTGGAAGTATTTAGCAGAAGTGTCTGGCAAACAGCACGTGTTCAATAAATGTTCATTGATTGATGGTGGTTATTTAAAGACAAGAAACATTCATTTCCCTTCTAGAAAAAAGGGACTTGAAGGATACTATTTGCAAGTGGGACTCTTAGGAGTACATTTCCCTTATCCTTTCTCCTGATCATCAGAGTAACCAACCATGTTCTCATTAGGCAAATCCTCTTATGGGGAGACAGAAGACCTGGGTTCTAATTCCACTTCTGCAGATTACTGTCACTTAACCTTCCCTTATCCTGTTTCTTCATTAGTAAAATGAAGGGAATTGATTAGATCAGAGGTTTCCAAACTTACTTGGCCTACTGCCCCCCTTTTCAAAAAAAATAATTACTCATTGCCTCACTGGAAATCTACTTTCTTTAACCCTTTAGCAGGTTTTTTTTTTTCAAATTTATGTCATTTCAAGAATATACATAATTTTTTTAAGTTGTACGGATTAAATTTAATAATTTCTTGTAAATTTTTACTACTGTATTGTACTTTTATTACTATATTGTAAATTTTTACTACTATAGTAAATTTTTGATGACATTATTATGTAACCACTTAGTATCATATTGTAAACAAGTCATTATACACACATATTCCTGCTGCTGCATGCTGACCTTCCCAACATGCACAATACATTTGCCTACCAACACTTGCTTGTTGAGCTCTATTGGTGGACTTGACCACAGATTGGTTATAATTTGCATTTTGTGTATTTATTTGGAAAATAATGTAATCACCACGACTTTAATTCTGTTACACAGCAGATGAAACATGTACAAATGGTTTTTCAAAATTTTCTTATCTTCTTTTTCCTTATGCTTCCACTGGCCCCTCATTTTTATTAAACACTTCCCAATTGTACACAAGGCTACTACTGGCCCCTAGATCGTTCCACTCCTCTCCCCCATCACCCACATTGGGAACCTTTGGATTAGATAGTCTCGAGGTTCCTATCCGCTTTACATTTATGATCTCATGATTTTTTGATTTATGAATTCCAACCCTATATGTAAGAAGCTATAGAGCCTCTTTTTATCTACTTAGATTCTTGTTTCTTAAGGAGTCTACATTTTCATTTTTTTGCGGGGAGGGGGGAGTACAGTATTTGCATTCTAGTTCATTTCTTTCTATTGTTGATCAGTCAAATCTTCTGACTGACTTCAAACCCTGGGCCCTTTCTCCTTCTACATGACTAAATGGAGATCATTGGCAAGTATAGTAGTAAAAGTAGACTTTCTTTGACCTAGATTTTCCTTGGTGGTAAAAGAGGGGAGGGGTGTTAATTGCATGTGAAAGTGAATTTTATGGAGTCCTGAAGATGAAAATGACTAATCTAATATCAGAATCAGATTCCTCTCTTACAGCATACCTCCCACTTTGTTTGAAGTGAAGTGGTGGTAGTGGAATTATTTCAGTCATGTCCAACTCTTTGTGACCCCATTTGGGGTTTTCTTGGCAAAGATACTGCAGTGGTTTTGCCATTTCCTTCTCCAGCTCATTTTATGGATTAGGCAATTGAGGCAACAGGGATAAGTGACTTACCCTAGGTCATGTAGCTAGTAAGTGTCTGAGGTCAAATTTGAACTCAGGGTTTTCCTGACTCTTGGCCTGGGACTCTGTCCATTGCCCCATCTATCTTTGAATTGGAGAGAGAACCATTCGTTCCTGAGACATACCATTACACTTTTGACTAATGTCTTTCAAAAAAAAAAATCTTTAATGGTCATATCTAAACCTAGGTCTCTTCTCCTTTTTCGCCCATTGCTTCTGAAACCAAACAGAATAAGTCTTAAGCCCTCTTCCATGTGACAGCTTTTCAAATAATTAAACCACAGTTGTCATGTCTCCCCCTGAGTCTTCTCCAGTCTCACCATCCCCAGGTCTTTTGACCAGTGCCATGATCCCGAAGCCCTTCATCTTCCTGCTTACTCTCCTCTAAATGCTCTTCAGGCTATCAGTAGCAACCAGGATGGAACCTAAAATTTTATTTACATAATTTGTAGTATTTACCTGAACATTTGTGGTTCTATCCCCCCAGAAGTAAAATAAATTAATTTTAAAGCATCCAGTTATTTAAAAAAAATAATCCATGTTCTTTCTAGATATCATATGCATTTGATTGTATAGTTCTGTTTAGTTCTAAAGAAATAAACATCAATCTGAATCTGCACAAAGACCTATCACTTTTTATATTCTAGAGGGGAAAAAGTATCATGGGGATGTGTTCCTCTCCCTTCTTTTCTTCTCCTTTCCTTTCATGCCCCTCTGCCTGCTCAGGCCCATTATCAGTGAAAACTTCAGGCCGATGGAGTTGTGGGTTGAGAGTAAGAGGAATAAATGTAAGCTTTTTTAAGGCAGCAGGTCATCCTAACAGTCAGGGGCCCAGAGTTCGTTGGCCCTTCCCCTCTGGCCATGTTGGTTGTTCCACAAGCCTTACTTGGAATTGTTGCCTTATCGTAGAGGAGAACCCTAAGCACACTGGTGACTTATTTACTTGCGTTCTTCCCAAAAGAGTTGCAGGGCAGCTTTGAAATCCGAACCCTTTACAAGGAAAGAAAGAGTTGTCACCCTGGTGGCAGTGTTTCTTTGTAACTTGGGTACAACAGTCAACATCAGGTCAGTTTCATGGCTCCCCCTCTACTACCCCCCCACCAAAATATAACAAGCTTACATTCCTAAACACAATGCAAATGGCTTCACATCCAAATTTTCAGAGCAGTGGGTTGTGATAGCCTTTGACTTCAGAAACCAGTAAATAAACAGAAAACAAAGAAACTGGCCAAGAAAAGTAATTCTCTAGACTTAGTCCAAAGAGAAGGAACTGTGAAAAGACAGAAAAATAAGTCCTGCCCCTTCTCCCCCCATAAATTCCACTCTACTTCTTTAAAGAATGTCAGTCTTTTTGACTGGAACTGGCACATGGAGGAGAACCCAAAAGAATTCACTGTCTGTGAAAGGATGAGGCTACAACATTTACAGAATCATCTGGCACGAAATTCAATAGAAGCCTGGTAGAGTCACTTTTGTTTGACTTGGTGGACTGAGGCTCCTCAGCTTTCATTTGCTATATTGGGGTGGAGGGGGGAGGTTTGATTAGGCCTGCTCTAACAGCCACTTTGTTAGAATGCGTTTCCTTGTGGCTTTGCCAGGTGACCTCTGACCCCACCCCACCCCCACTCCTGCACCAGGCCAGTTCCCCCAACAACAACTGGTCCTTAAACAAGCCAAGCCAATGAAGTCAGTCTTTGCTACTTTGTCCAGCTAGGACACTGACTTTCCTGTTTTCTATTTTCAGGCAGTGCCCAGAGTCCACATTTTTGGGTTTTTGTCATTTTTTTAACCTTGTTTTTTACAGTCCAATGACACAGAGAGTGGAGAGATGCTCTGATGACCATGGACGTTAGGAAGAAGCATATTTTTGCAGAACTGTTAGTGTCAGGATGGTGAGGGTGAAGAAGAACCAAACTTTTAGGCTACACAGGCTAAGGTCACTATCCTGGCTTTTCCTATCCTCCTCAGCACATTTGAGATGAAAAGGTAAATAATTAAGCCAAATTTCCATCAGCAGACTCAAGAATTCTTGGACATCAGGAAAGGATGAAGGGTGAGAAAGAGAAGAACCAGAGAGGTGAGGGCAAACTCTCCCTTCCCTTTTCCCCCTGTGCCAGGATAAGGCAGCTTTGACCCCGCCCCCAGGAAGCACTGACATAAGGATAAATATATGCCTCTGGCGCTCTCTTCCTCTCTCTCCTACTGACTGTTAAATACTGGAGCATCTTCCTCAAAATGCCTCCAGTGCCTGTCTGTGGGACTGCCTGGCAGGTAGGAGGAACTACCTTATGGCAATACTGTTTCTTGGGTATTTCAGTAACTAGATCTTCTTGGATAAGGTCCAAAGCACATCTTCCTTCTACAGCCTTGTTACTGAAGCATCAGGGTAGTCTCTCAGGATTCTAGTGCTCAGGGCCATCAAACTCTTGTTAACCTGCCAAAACCATCTGCCTCGGTCTCCCCTTATATCAGGACTCCACCACCTCCCAAACAGTGCCCCACACCCTTCATTGTGTGTTGTTTTTGACTTTTCTGAGCTTTCAGTTGAATTTTCTACAACTATTCACCTAATGTGCATTCACCACCCACTTCTTGATTGACTCCCATACTGCCCACCTCTTCCCCACCCTCTTCTACAAACTCTGAAAAATCTGCTCCCAGATGTGGTGAAAACTGAGTCATGATGAGTCACATGGTCCTCTTAACACCCTTTCTCCCCTTATCCTCACCTTGCAGAAAGGTTTCTAAGAAGAGCCCCTAGTTTTCCTGATCTACAAACCACTCCATGTATAAATTGGTATCTCACCTCACATATGAATGTATCACCTCATGTATATTCTAAAAACTGTAACTTACACAGGGAGCCTGTCTGTGCTGGGGAGGGAGGAAAAGAGGAAAGGACTTTAACAAAGCCTTGGAAATTGCATGTAGCAAGCTAGTACAGATCAGGTCAAGATATTCACATGCAAACCCTGAACCCCACCTACATACATAAAGAAACATAAAATTAATACAAAGATTTTTAGTTTGGGTGGGAGGTGAGAAGACCTGAGTGAGTTAAGAAAAGACTTGAAAAAGTTGGCTCTTGTGAAGATAGCTAAAATTGTAAAGGGTAGAGCTAAGAGGGGAGAGAGGAAAATGCAGATAGGATAGTTCTGCTTTGGTGTGGGGTATCCAAGAAGTCGTTGATAGGCTGCCTTGAAAGTTAGGTTGAAGCCAGTTTGTGGAGAGCTTTTAGCACTAAACCGAAGAGTTGGAAAGGTCGTTGTTGGTCATTCATGTCCAACTCTTCATGACCCCGTGAACCAGATGGTCCATGGGGTTTTCTTGGCAAAGACACTACAGTGGCTCCAGTGAATTAAGGCAAACAGAGGTTGAGTGACTTGCTCAGGGTCACATAGCTAGTAAGTGTCTGAGGTCCATAATGAATGCTCTATCCGCTGAGCCATCTAGGTGCATCCATCCTAAAGACAATAATGGGCTAAGGCAGCTGGTGGTGCAGTCGCTGGAACACTGGACCTGGAATCAGGTCCTCATAAAATGAGGTCTCAGATACTTACTAAGTTATGTGACCCTGGGCAAGTCACTTAACACCTATTTGCCTCAGTTTCTTCCACTGTAAAATGGAGACGATCAAATGAGACAATATTTGTAAAAGTTCTTAGCATGGTACCTAGCACATAGTCGGTGCTATATAAACATGCTATTCTTAAACCTCCCCTTTCTGAAGCTTCTGTAATAGATGAGTGGCATAGTGTCACACCTGTACTCTTAACATCCAACCAGCTGTAATCATCACTTACATTGTTTTATTAAGTACTTTGAATGACTGTCAATGAATAGAAAAATAAATAGAAGGAAAAGGAGAGGCAGAGGCTGTGGATTGAGCTTTCCAGTACTGGGGTTATTTGGGCAAAATAGGAACTATTGTTCCAGAAGGGAGATGGGAGGCCAAGCAGAAATCTCTTAAGGAATCTTTGAGAGTAACTTAAAATCATCCTATTCCTTTGCTGTCTGCTATGGACCAAGACCCATCCTCTTTACTTTTAAGAAGGTCCTGGCAGATACATACACAGGTGATCAAATGAGTTTATTCCTGTTTTTCCTGTGCTTTGTAGTCTTTCATTGCTTTTCAGTGGACTCAATTCTGCAATTATGTGTGCCAAAAGTATTCTTTACTGGTCGATGACAGCCTAGAGAAGGGCCCTCTCCCCTCTAAGGTCATGGCTCCTTTAGTGGAGCCAGGACTGTTAGCTCGCACTCTTCCTAAGGCATGTGGCAATTCCAAGGAAGAATATACTGTCTCAGACGTTTAACTAGCTGTGTGACCCTGGGCAAGTCACTTCACCCCATTTGCCTTAGTTTCCTCCTCTGGAAAATGAGCTGGAAAAGAAAATGGCAAACCACTCCAGGTTCTTTGCCAAGAAAACCCCAAAAGGGGAGATGAAGAGTCAGACGCAATTGAAGTTTAACAACAAATAAAGAATCACTAGCATGCCCAATTTATGAAGGATGTGCATTCCTAAAAAGTCATTTAGGAATCTTTTTTTTTTTAATACGCTAGGAGAATTCCTTGGGAAATCATTTTGTAATTGTGGGTCAAAAAAAGTGCTCTTGCTTTGCTAAGTTCATAATATTGAATACAGAGTTTCCTTTTCTTAAGGCAGGGCCCACATACAGAGCTCTGGGTCACCCTTTCTGAAAGGCAGGTCAGAAAGGCCAGTATGACTGTTAGTGTCACCAAAACCATTCATTCAGAATGTCAGGGAGAGAATGACTCACCCCACATGGTATGGTCCTGACACCTAGACAGAGTGAACTGTCACTGGCTGTGGGGTGTCAGTGATGTGGCTCAACTGTGGGGCAATGGCCTCATTTAGTCACGCTTTTGAAGCCTTTCCCACAGACACAGGAATCCTCCCACACAAGCTTCTTTCTACCCTCAGCCCCTTCCCTTGCCATATCTCGGCCACACCCACCTAGTTATCCACACACACACACACTCACTCACTCACTCACTCACTGATTAGAAATCACAGGATAATAGACTTTTAGGGTTGGAACCAACCCCAGTGGCCATCTAGCCCCTAACAAATGCTTTAAAAAGACTCTACGGCACCACACACTCACAGTGGTCAGCCAGGTAAACCTCTAGGGAGAGGGAACCCACTGAATCTACTTTTGGACAGTTCCAACCACTAGCAAGTGTTTCTTAGCATAGAGCCTAAATTCTCCTCTTAACATCCATTATTCCCCATTCTGCCCTCAGGACAGAACTTGCACATGACAATCTTTCACATATTTGAAGTCATTCCTGAATCTTCCCTTCTTCCACCTAAAGGTCCTGAGTTCCTTCAGTTGATAGGAAATTTGAGGCCATCCACAATTCTGGTTGCTTTTGTGAGACTGGAATTGGCAGCCCAGAATTCAAACTCAGCCTCCAGTGCTTACTACCTGTGTGACCTTGGGCAAGGCACCCACCCAGTCTTCATAGGCCTCAATTTCTCCATCAGCGAAAATGAAGGGGTCAAACTAAATGACCCTATGAAGTTCATACTTATGTTGTATTGGCAGGATTCTAGACTATAAAGTTGAAAGTCTAGATTCAGAGTGATGGTATATGGGATTCCCTTCAGGAAAACAGAAATGTCCATAGCTGAACTCTTTCATATATACATATATATATAAAATATTTTTCATTTTTTCCCCAATTACATATTATAACAATTGGATTTTTTTAAATTTTGAATTCTAAATTCTGGCCCTCTCTTCCTCCCTGCCTTTCCCCCTGAGCAACATGAATTCCTGTCCCTTCATTGTGCAACTAATTTGAGATTACTTAGCCATAGCACCAATTATATGACCTGTGAGATATTCCATATTGAAGAAATGAAACCAAGAGTATTTGCATCTGAAATGTACCAATCTACAGCCCTTGACATCTCTTCCTCTTAGCAGTATGGAGAGACCTATCAATTTCAAACAGATTGAAAAGACTGAGGCTGGTGAAACTCTAGTGGGGGGGGCAGGGGGGGGCAATGGGGAGACTTTTTGCACCCCTACAGAGAGCAACTCAACTGTAACTTACAATCTTAGGCTTTTAGGTTTGGTGGGCTCTAAGAACTATTTACTGTCCCTAACAGGTGACATTCTATCTCCTTTCCGTGTGCCTTTACACAAACAGCCCTGCATTCTTGGGATGTGCTTCCTAAGAATCCTTAAGCTTCCTTCAGAGTTCAGATGCAGTCTTCTACATGGAACCTTTCCTGATCCATTTTCTGTACATTCCTCCTCACCCCCACCAGCTGCTCATGGCTCCCTCTGAAATTACCTTGCCTTTTACTTCTATATATTTTTGTATCAGTTGAAAGACATCAGTGGATAATGGATGGAGTACTGACCTAAGAGACCTGTGTTCAAATCCTACCTCTGACACATACTGGTTATACTGTCCTGAATAAGTGAACTTCTCAGTGCTCTAGTAGGCAACATCATTCATTAAACTTGCAGAATAAGATGCCAGTCTGCACTAGTAGAATTTTCTTACCCAGAAACTTTTTTGTTTGTCAATGAAATTCTTGATCCAGTCCCTATCCCTCTGATTTGTTCTACTTACATGTGTTTAGTGGCACAGTAGATGGAGCAGTGGGCCTGAAGTCAAAAAGACTCATCTTCCTGAGTTCAAATCCAGGCTCAGACATTTACTAGCTGTGTGACCCTGGGCAAGTCCTTTAACCCTGTTCGCCTCAGTTTCCTTATCTATAAAATGAGCTGGAGAAAAAAATGGCAAAGCACTTTTGTATCTTTGCCAAGAAAACCCCAGATGGGGTCATGAGTCAGACTCCACTGAAGTGACTGAACAACAGATGTATCCAAGTTGTTTCCCCTCAGAGAATGTAAAATCCTTGAGACTAGGAACTGTTACATTTTTTGTTGTTGTTCCTCTATATCCCCAATACTTTATAGAATTCCTAGCACATAATTATGTGTAGCCATAGCATAAGCGGCCTAGTATATTATCAGTCAAGTGAGCTGACAGTCTGAAAGTGCAATGAGAGATTACGTGGTTTGCTCATAGGCAGCTCCTCTGTATGAAGAGCAGGACTTGAACCCTTTCTTGTTCCCTAAATTGGTCCTCTCTCCACCGATCCAGTTTGTATTGGACTGAACAAGTAGTCTTTCCCATCAGACCTGCTTCCATTTTTTCAGCATTGGCTCTCTGAGGAGCTTGGCCCCGTTGCATCCTGAAGTCTGCTGTTTGTCCATAACTTTTCACCTGAAGCAGCTCTTTCTAAAAAACAAGGCAGTGTCTGACATGGATGGCCCTGTGGTGGGGGGACGGAGTTCTCGTTGTTACTCTATGCTACCAAGAGATTAGGCAGGGAGGGAAGAGAGGCATTGTAGATGAGAACTGACCAACTCTAGGGAAAGCTTTTCCCTTGATACCATGAGCCCCCTAAGGCAGCTTTGTGGCACACTGTGTCGGAGTACAGATGTGAGCCCTTCCAGCCAGGAACCAGACAGCCTTAGGGACCTCAGCTAGGAATCTCCCGGATGTGGCTTCGCATCCTTCAGCATCACCCTGCTAAAGGGCCTGGGACGGTGACCCTCCTAGACTTTCTGCTCTCACCTACACAGTGACAAGTGGGAAGGAAATTCTGCAAAGATAGGGATATAGGGATTCTGGAAAAATAAGGATCTTCAATATTGTATTCTTCTTTTCTTCCTTTCTTTCCCTTCCTTCTTATCCTAGTCATGAGGGTGACATCTTTTCCCCCCTATTAAATGTAAGCTAAAAATTCTCTTCAGATTTTTGCAAGATTGAACTGACCTCTAAAATTGTTTTTCTCAACATAGAAAAAGATTCCTCCAAACCTCAACATGATTTTTATGGTTATTTCAAGATTTATTTGGTTTAAGAGGCCTCACCTCTCAGTGGAAAGTGCTCTGGACTTGGAGCCCGAGGATTCAAGTTCAAATTCCTGCTCTGCTAAAGACCCTATAACCTTGGGCAAGTCCTGTAATTTCTTTTTCCTATGATCTCCTTACCTGGAAAATGAGAGGGTTTGATTTTATCCGTGACTTCCAAAGAAACTTTCATCTCTAAATCTGTGATCCTATGAGGCAACTAAATGGCACAGTGATCTGAGAGATCACTAGACCTGCAGTCAGTATGACTTGAGATCAAATCCAGCCTCGGGCACTTATCAACTTCATGACCCTGGGCAAGTCACCTGACCTCTGTGCTTCCTTTCCTCATCCATAAAATGGGAATAATAGCCACATCTAACTCAAATGCTCAGATGTGGTGGGGATCAAATGAGGTGATTCATAAAGTGCCTTGCAAATGCTTGTTATCATTACTGTCTTACCCAGTAAGTAGCCAAGTAAATGCTAATGTTTCAGCCAGTAATGACTATTAATAAAAAAAGATGAATTAAAAAACACAGCCTAGAAAATTTCTCATTCCACCTTTCCTTCTTCCCACTCTACTTACAAGCATCATTTGGGCATCTTTTTGTTCTCTTGCTGATCACCTCTAGAGCTTGGTTTTAATTGCTGTACTCATTCTGATAAGTAGAGAGCAGATAAAAAGGAAATGATAGTAGTACTGGGAAAGATGCCACGGATGGAGTGCATGCCACCGTGTGTCACTGAGCTCTGAATCTTTCATACTTACTCTCCCTGGCTCTATCTATCAGCACCTCTTTAACTGGGGCCCTGGGTTGGGAACAGATATTTTCTCTGTGGTCTTTGACAGTAGAACCACTCAGCTAACACAGCTGAAAAGAAAGCTGTCCGTGTCCAAGGCTTCATCCTACTCTCCTTCCTCCCTTTTCCCCTTCAGTTCTCATATTCTAAGAGGATTTGTCATATTATTTTTTTGAAAACCTCCATCTGTAAAATGAATGGATTAGAGTAAATGATTTCCAAGTCACCTTCTGGCCCCAAATCCTGCACTAACACCAACCTTTTGCTCCCGGGGCCACCTTCTTCTTCTTTTTTTTTTAACGTGTAGTGACCCCAGAGGATTAAAATGTTTCTTGAGATGCCTGTGATGTCACAAATCTCAGAGAGCTGTTGCTTTTTTTCTCCCTTTCTCTGAAGTGACTGATGTATGTGGAATGAGTGTGGGTATGTGTGTGTGCTTAATCAGGGGAGCCCAGCTGGCAGAGGAGGATTCTACTGCATACTTTCATGGGGGAGGGGAAAGAGACTAGAAATTTTGAAGCATATTTAATTTGAATTAAAGCCGAACCCTTCATTTTATGCTGCTGCATGCTGCTCTATAATTCACTTGAGAAAGATGCCCCCCTTGGGCTACAGTATAGATCTCAGGAGATCCCAAAGAAGTGAAAGAGACTTGAAACACATCATTTTGGACTTGTTCAATAAAGGGTGGTGGAGACAGGGCTTAAAGCCTGCAGGAGAGTTGGAGGAAGTGGGAGAGAACGAAGTGAGAGAGCTGTCTGGCTGAATTCATGAACGAGTAGGTATGTTCAGTCATGTCCAGCTCTTTATGACTCTATTTGGGGGAATTTTCTTGGTAAAGATACTGGCATTATTTGCCATTTCCTGCTCCAGTTCCTTTTACAGATGAGGAAACTGAGGCAAACAGGGTGAAGTGACTTGCCCAGGATCATGAAGTTAGTAAGTATCTGAAGCTGGATTTGAACTCACAAGTCTTCCTGACTCTAGGCTGATGCCATGAGTACATGTATGCTATCTAATTGACAGAGGTGTTTCTGAGATCTTTTTTCTAGGGATGGTGTAACAACATTCAGAGACAGGTGGTCACAGAGTTTAAGCACATCCACCCTTCCTCCCCTTTGCCTTCTGACTTCTTTGGCCTCCTTCAAATTCTAGCTGAAATTTCACCTTCTCCAGGAAGACTTTCCTGATCTTCATGCTCATGCCTTAAAAGATTCCCTCTGTTGGCTATTTCCAATCCATCCTGTACATATTCTTAAAAAGCTATTTGCATATTGCTTTCCCCACTAGACTGAGCTTCTTGAATTGGGTTTTACCTTTCTTTCAATCCCCAGTGTGTATGTAGCACACAGTGCCTGGCCCCATAGTAAGCATTTAATAAATTTTTATTGATTGACTAACTGATGGCTCAGAGTTGACATACATCAAGAACCCTGCTAGATATCGATGAGTCCCTCCCCTAAGGCAGCACAGTGGTATATGTAAACAAGTTCCCACCGCAATGCAGGCATAGACTGAGCCATATAGCTGAATGCTTTGCAGGCATTTTCCCCTTGACTCATCTGCTTAGAAATTTGCAGTGTGGCAAGGAGCCCTCTCAAGTCAGGCTCAGCTCATTTGGCTTCTTCTTACTTTTATGTCAGGAACTGATTAGCCCTGCTGCCCCAGGTGGGAGGAAAGAAAGCACAAGGCTTTACACAAATATTTTCACTGTAATTAACTTTTCGATGGCTTGTGGATGTGCTTGTGGATTTATTTTGGTTTCTTTTCATTATAGAATTCTTTTGCAATGGTATGGAAGGGATAAGAAAAGTCTATGGAGAAACATTTGCTCCCCAATTTAAAATGCATAATGCAAGGATGCTAGTCTTGATTTGAAAGAAAAATCTGTTTTCCCTTCAATTATATAAATGCAGACCCTTTTTAACTATTCATAAAATCAGACTGCAAACTCCTCAGATTATAAACTTCTAGAGAATAAAGAATGTCATTCCCACATCCCACCCTCTTTTTTAAAAAATCCTTAGTACCTAGCAGTGTCGGACACCCAGCTGGTTATAAAGGCCTTAGGAATTGAATTTTGGTATATTGAGATATATCCAGTAAAGATTGTAATTTAAGTTCCCCAACCACCACAATACAGAAAGTTCTTATTGTTAAGTGGTATTTGATTCTTTGTGACCCCAGCTGGGGTTTTCTTGGCAAAGATACCAGAGCAGTTTACCATCTCCTTCTCCATTCATTTTACAGATGAGGAAACTTAGGCAAATAGGGTTAAGTGACTTGCTCAAGGTCACATAGCTACTAAGGATCTGAGGACAGATTTGAACTCAGATCTTCCTGACTTCAGACCCAGCACTCTGTTCATTGTCAGCCATCTAGCTGCCTGACATAATACTGAAACTGCTTTCTCACAAGTCCCCAGTAATTTCCTCAAGGCCAGATCCAATGGTCTTGCCTCAGTCATCCTTCCTGGCTTCCCTGGCTACTTTTGACCCCTTCCATTATTTCCCTCCTTGAAATTCTTTCTGACTGTCCATGATACCATCCTGGTTTTCTTCCTACCTGTCTAACCTCTTTTCAGAATCTTTCACTGGCTATGAGTTTTCCTCCCACATTCTAAATGTGAGCATCCCCCATCTGTCCTTTTTCTTCTTCTTGTTTCTGTTTACACTTTGTTCCTTGGCATTCAGACCCACTCCCAGAGCTTCAGCTATGACCTCTATACAAATAAATCCTAAATCTTTATCTCCGGTTCCACATTTCCAGCTGCCTGCTGGAATCTACACTTGGATGTGTCTCCTGCATTTCAAACTAAGCATATCTAAAACTAAACTTTTTATCCTCTCCCCTCCACCCCAACTCCTCCTATAGCTCTATTTCTGTTAAAGGCACCACCATTTTCTCTTTCATTCTGGATCAAAATTCCAGAATCATCTTTGGCCCTTATTTTTTGCCTTCCTCTGTCCAAGTCTCCAAGGTCTGAAAAGTCTATCTTCAAGGTAAGACACCGTTGTAGCACAGTAAAAAGATTGCTGGAGGACCTGAATTCAAATCCCATCATCCTATCTATATGACCTTGGGATAGTTACTTAAATTCCGCAGGCCTCAGTTTCCTCACTTTTAAAATGAGGGAGTTAGAATAGATGGCCTCTGATGTCCCCTCCAAATCTAGATCTATGATCCTTCTTCTCAATTCTGGTTGATATCATTTTAATAATAATACTCACACAGTTGAAAGGTATACAAAAGAATATAGACTCCTAATGTGCTTATGAGGGAAGGAGGGAGGGAAGAAAGGAAGGAAGGAGACATAAGAGACCCTCTGATTATTAATATTAAGCAAAGCATAAAACTGGGAAGAGCGTATTTGCCACTTCCAAATAGGAGGTGTAACACAGAGTCCAAGTTGCAAAGGGACTTAACTGGTGAGGTCATCCAAAACCTTATTTGTAAATGACATTGTGATGACTGCTTCAAGCCCAGAAACGTTACAGAACCTCCTAATTGGGGATCTATTCAAATGGGGTCAGCTGGGCAACACAGTGAATAGAGTGCCAGACCTGAAAGTCAGGAAGACCCATCTTCATGAGTTCAAATCTAGGCTCAGACTAGCTGTGTGACCTTGGTCAAGTCACTTTACCCTGTTTGCCTCAGTTTCCTCGTCTGTCAAATGAACTGGAGAAGGAAATGGCAGATCTCCCTGGTATCTTTGCCAAGAAATCCCTAGATGGGATTACACAGAGTCGGATACAGCTGAAACAACTGAACAACAGTCATTCAAACGTTTCACTTAACTTCATTCGAGAAAAAACAAGCAGATAGAGAGTGACTGTTGTCCAAACTACTATAAGCAGTTGGATAGACAAGCCATAGGTCTCATCTATCAGTATCATCAGTTTCATCTTTTGTGGAACAGACGTTCCTAGATGGACAATAAATTAGGAGGATCAGAGGATGCTGTACTGCCTGTGGGAAATTGCATAGTCCCTTCAATAATGACAAACTTCTTGAAATTAAGGCCCAATTTTTTTTCATTCCAGTGTTCTTTCTAGTGAGTTATTATTATAAATCACAGAATAGAAGTCTCCACAAAAAATTTTTTTGCTGAGATAAAGATTGTGAAATCTTTAGTATATGTATGTGTTTATGTATGTATGTATGTATGTGTGTGTGTATATATATAATATAAATATAGACAGTGGAGGGGGCATGTTGGTCATGGGTAGACTAACACAATAACACAATGTAACAGAAGAACACAAGGAACTATGCAGGAGAAGTGGCAAAAAAGAATGTCCTTAGAATAATATGGGACCAGACGAAACTCTGGGGCAGTTACATATCAAGACAGAAGCAAAATGGATGGACAGCGCACATGTGATCCATGCAGTGAACTGTAAGAGGGCCGCCAGCATAAGTCACCAGGATGGACAAGCATGAATGTCAAACTCTGCCCTGCTGGAGGCACTATTCACATGATGAGATCCTGCCATGAAGGGTTGAAATAATGAGGAGGGTTTTGACAGGGGTGGAAGTTAGGTTAAAGAAAGTTTTTCTTTTTTTGTTTGGGTATTGTCTTTTTTTTTTTCTTATATAGGGCAGAGATTAAGGATAGTTCTCTTTTTTCTTTTTTTTTTCAGAATCACCAAGCTTTCACAAAAAAGCTACAGTGATGTTATTATTTCTTACAGTTTGATTTAAACAAGCAAAATTAAAAATAAAAATCCCCTCTAACTTGCTTACCCATTCTTCTCATCAGAGTTCTTGGTGACTTCATGAAGAAGAGGGAAACTAGTTGCATGATAATCGTATGTGCATGAAGAAGCTGGCCATATGTCCGAGGGTTTTAAACTTTATTTTGCTCAGTGGAAATAGAATAATTTATTCTGTGACTTGAATGCTAGATAGAGCCTCTATGGAGTACCCGTGGTAGAATGAGGTCAAGAGCCACATAAAAGAAGGCATGGACAAGTCACACTCTTTACCCATAAAGGGAATTCTCACATCCATGAGATAAAGATTAATTTTAAGAAACCATAGGATTTATTGCTGGAAAAACCTTAGAAAGTCTAACCCTCTCATTTTACAGGTGATAGAGATGTATCCTCCAAAGAGAATTCTCCTGTTACATGGGTATAAACATCAGAGCTGCGATTCAGTTTCAGACTCTTTGACTCTAAAACCAGTGCTCTTTCCACTATACCATGATGATTCACTCCTAGTACTTTATATGTGTTGCTATATAAAAAACTGCCTGGATCAAGGAATACTTCCAAGTAGATCCCTTTATAAAAAGGATTATCCTTTTATTTTTTTTTAAAGTAACTTCTGCCATAGAGAAATTAAACAAAGAATGAGTAAAATAATTATCAATTTTTGAGGCAACATTAGGTCATGCCTGAGAGAAATTGTGTATTTCCTAATGGAAACTCATTAAATTCTTTTACCATTAAGTTAGAAAGCATGTTGGACAGAGAGTGCTGTATGTTAATCTCAAGTGATTTGCATGTAAATTTGTTCCGGCTTTGGTGATCTCAGCCTGAGCTTTGGGTGGCTCATTTCCAAACATTCCTAATCTCCAAAGCTGACATTCACATCCATATGTATTTATTAAGACACATATCATGAGAAAGTTTCAGACCACTCCAGTTCTTTCTAAACCTGCACTTCTGGAGAGGTTGTGCTTAAAAACAGGGCTACTGAAAGTCAACATAGTTGACTTGCAAGACATTCTAGAGAAACACATTTCTTAGTTCTCACTCTTCCTTGCCTTGAGTTACTTCCAGCATCCTTCCAGTTGTTCATTTTTCAGTGAGTTTATGTAATTCTGCATCATGTGATTTTTTTTTTTTGCCTATTTACTTTCTTTGAATCAGGATGGACTATTTTTCAGAGCCCTGAATGGACAAGACAAAGCAAGTTGTGCCAACTACCATGATTTCCATAATATTGCATCTAGTCAGTGCCAAGGTTGGAGCTGTCTTGGCTGTCCAGACTTCACATTTATAAATATGTCAGGGCATACACAGGTGGTGGCCATTCTACCAGTGATAAAAGCTGTGGACATAGTGGCTTTGGACCTTTGTGTTGATTGAGAAGCAGAGGCAGTAGGAGCACCACTCTCCTCACTTCCAAAAGACTTACACTAAATCACTTTGTGTTGTACTGAGTCAAAACACAATAACTGAAAAATCCTCATTTATATCAGGCATTCCCAGAAACTGGTTCTACAATAGCAATAGTAGTTAATTATGGATAGTTAACTGTTAATTTGAAAAGTACCATAATATTCCCTCAAGAAAAATTAATTCTAATTTATATAGCCAAATATGTATGAATACATATATAATGAGTTTGAATAATAGATATATATAGATAGATAGATATGAAATATGTTTGATAGGTATTAACCTGTGATTGAATTGGTATAAAACACTCCTAATGTGGAAATTTCCTCCACAACAACTTGTCTGTAACTTCAGAGTCTTAGAGTTAGTTACGTGTGTATATATTTTATATAGGGATAGCCAGTTGGCACAATGGATAGAATGCCATGCTTTGAGTCAGGAAGACTCACCTTCCTCAGTTCAGATCTAGCCTCAGATACTTACTGTATGATTCTGGGCAAGTCACTTATTCACCTCAGTTTCCTCATCTATCAAATGAGCTAGAGAAAGAAATGGCAAACCAAGTGTTGGACATGACCGAACAACAAATATTTATTTGATATACAAATAAATATGTGTGTGAAAAACACATGGGTTCAAGTTCTTCCTTTGAGGGTTACTAAGTATGTGATGATGAATAAATTATTTAACCTCTCAGTGATCCTTGAGCTAAGCCTTGAAGTAAGCTCAGGACAGGTGAGGAAGGAGTGAAGGCAGGGAAGATAAGGAAAGAGTAATCAGTATCACTACTCCAAAAAAGGTGAGCAACTGGCCCAGACATACTATTTGTCAAAGGACAGTTTTTTAAATGGAATTATCTTTTTTTCTAGCCTTCGCAACAGAACAATGAAAAGCAAGTTTTGTTTTTGGGGAGAAAATACACCAAAGTATAGTAAAGAAGTAATTCCAGTTAATTCCAATGTGTGGTTAGAAAGTGTTGGAGGTAGGGAAGATGAAGGTTAATAAATATTTGAAAATGTAATTGTTTTTTTTTTAAATGATAACTTCATTTAAAAATGTGTCTGCTGTCATGACATTCCGCAAACATTTTATAATAGGACCTTCTAGTTTGTGCCATTTGTGGTTTTTTTGCTTTTTTGTTTTCCATCAAGGAACTATTTCTTAACTTTGATCTTTATCATCATCTTGTTTCTTTCAGTAACTCACTGAACTTAGTCATGCCACCCAGAAATGCTACATAATATTTTTCTGTTTCCTTTTCTTAGGTTTTATAGACTGTTGATGGGAGATGTGGTGCAAGTTGATTTACTGAATGGGCTTCATACTAGTTTGGGGTTAAGTAAAGGAGTGCAGTTCAATCTGTGACTTGTTCTTGGCTCGTTTTAGCCTAATTCTAGCACATCTCTCTCAGACAAGTGTTATATTGTTAGATTATAAAATATTTGGAGCAATTTGGAAAGAAAGCTGTTGCATAGTGAAAGTTATAATACATGGCAGTACTATTGCCCCCTGAGTGTGTATCAAACCAAGATTGATCATCAGTTGATTGAATCAGCATTTGGGCCGTTGTTGCCAATTAGTGACAGCATTTTTATTCGTCAGATGTGTTCATGACTGGTGTTTAAAGACACTGTCCTAGATCTTGTGGACATAAAGATAGATAGGAAATTGAATCTTCCAAAAAGCTCACTCTTTAATAGAAGAATGAGAGATGTCCTCAAATAATTATATTAAGAGAATGTGATAAGTGCAAAGGAGAGGTCCAGGCAAAGTGCTATGATAAGTTTGAAAAAGGAGAAATTGTATCCAATAGGTGGAGGTGAGGGTGGAGTCTTAATGGAGGAGACTCTTGAGGTGGACCTTGATTTGAAGAAAGAAATTCAGCAGGTAGAGATGAGCTGGAATGGGAGGGAGCCACGTGTAGCATTCTCTGCATGAGGGGATGGTGTGAGAAATATTATGAACATGAGGGAAGGCAGGATGAGAAGGGAAAAGGACAAATAGTAGCTCAATTCAGGTGTGTAGACTTCATGAAGGGAAGTGTGAAGAAAGAAGCTGAAAAGGTAATTTGGAACCAGACTGTGGAAGTCCAAAGATAATACAATAAAAGGCTTTTACTGCCTCTGGAGGGTGGTAGGTTCATTCCTCCCATCACTACAAGGGAGTAGAAGTCTTTACATAGAAGGTAACACACACACACACACACACACACACACAACACACTATGTGATATAGTGGATAGAGTGCCAGGCATAGAGTCAGGAAGATTCATCTTCCTCATCAAATCTAGCCTCAGATACTTACTGTGTGACCCTGGGCAAGTCACTCAACCCTGTTTACCTGAGTTTCCTCATCTGTAAAATAAACTAGAGAAGGAAATGACGGGTCACAAAGAATCAGACATAACTGAAAAATGACTGAACAACTGTATAGATAGATACATCTATATATACGTATATCTATATGCACATATAAAATAAGTGGCTATATATACATACACACATATAGATGGATAACACTTCATCAGAATTGTTGTATCTGTACAGATACAGTTAAGCCGAGATGACCTGTGAGCTTCCTTCCAGCTCTGAGATTTTACAATGATGATAATTTTTATATAGTGATTTAAAGTTTGCAAAACATGTTACATCCATCCTCTGAGGCAAATACTACAGGTATCAGCATCCCCATTTTACAGATGTGGAAATTGAGGCTCAGAAAGTTTGAGTGACTTTTCTGTCATCACACTTCTATCAGAAGGAGAATTTAAAACCAGGTCTGCTTGGCTCAAAGCCCAGAAAATGTATCAATAACACCCCCTCTTCAGTCCTGCCACTGCATTCAGAGGGCAGTGGTGTAGGAGTAGAAGACTGGTGTGATCCAAGAAAGGCCCATAGGTAGCCATTTGAAGGATAAATTAAAGAAGGATAAACTGATGGCAAGAAGACCAGTTAGGAAGCAGTTATTAATAGGCTGGGTAAGAAGAGATGAGAGCCTGAACCAGAGCTATTTGCAATGGAGGAGGAGGATTTTTTGCTCATGTCCCTCACTAGACTAAAATTGTCCAAGAGAATGCTTACAGCAACCTTATGAATGCCAGCCATCTGTTGAGTCATGAACTAAGCAAGTTCATATAAGTATGGTGACCGCTGATGTTAACATGCCTCCTGCTCTGCCTCCTTTGTCTTTGTAGGAATTTAGAGAATGGGCTGTGTCCAATGTAAGGATAAAGAAGCAGCCAAACTGACAGAGGAGAGGGATGGCAGCTTAAACCAGAGCTCTGGCTATCGCTATGGGACAGACCCCACTCCCCAGCATTACCCTAGTTTTGGCGTGACGTCCATCCCCAACTACAACAACTTCCATGCAGCCGGCGGCCAAGGGCTAACTGTCTTTGGTGGTGTCAATTCTTCTTCTCACACCGGGACCTTGCGGACGAGAGGAGGAACAGGTAGGCCTCCAGCATTGGCTGTTTACTTTTGAGTGGTGTGCAGTTTAATCCTTGAACCCCAAAGACTTCCTCTTTGTTGAGAGTCACTGAATCCCAGAGATGAAAACACTGGAGGAAATCCATTCTTCCACTTTTAAGATCTGAGAACTGTAAGAGTAAATGGGCCTCAGTGTTCCATTTAAAATACTAGTCAAAATATCAGAGATGAGAAAGGAAAAAAAAATCCCTGGCCCTCACCCCCCAAATAAAGCATTATCTTAGAAATTCTTTCTGGGAGACTACATGGACCTTATGAAAATGGTTCACCTGGCTTATGGGCTGTTAACTGCCCTGCCAATATCAACTTTAGAGTTTTCCCTCTATGTTTTTTATTTCTACCTTAATCCTCAGTCTAGGAGATTATAGACTAATTCAGTTTTTGCTGTTTCCCTCATCCCCCAGTCTCTTCCTATGACTTACCCATTCATTTCTGTTGTTTATTCAAGTTACCCATCTACAATTCTTGGCAAACATGTGTATTTAAGGCAGGGATCCTCAACCTAGAGTCCATGAACTTAGGCTAGTTTTTTTTTTGTTTCAATAGGCATTGTTCAATACCATCGATTTCCTTTGCAATCCTATTTATTATATGCATTTAACCATTTTGCAGTCTTATATATTATATACATTTAAAAATAGCTTTGCATGTTCTGCTAAGTCAGTTATCATATTCTCAGATCTCCGTTTTCCTGCCTTACATTCATATTTCACTGTCACATTTGCTTATTAACTAATGCTTTGTCTAGTGTTGGGTATTTGTTTGCCAAGATACCAGAATGTTTCTTCATTTATTTTTATAAACTTTTGTTTTCTAAAGCTTTTCCACTGGTTGATGTTTTATCTGATTTTACTTCATTTATTAGAAAAATTTTGAAGAATATGGAATCTTCTCCATCCATCTATCAAATATTTATTAAGTACCTACAGTTTTACAAATAAGCCTGATTTCAGCCCCTCATACCCTCTTCATTCAGATGATATTTGAAATAAGAATGTCTTCTTTCCTTATCTGGGAAATAGGAGATTTCTTAGGGTAGGTAAGAACCTTTGTCCCTTCTCGTCCTGTGTCCATGCCATACTTAATTAATTTACTTAATTAAATTTACAAAGGGAGTATATCTTGAAAGGCAAAATTGGACACACCTGGTTCACTTACTGAACTAACTCCAACCACCCAGCTCTCTGAGCACCTGCTGTGCAGGGGGAAAGCAATGGTTACCTCACAATGATCATTTGACTTCATGATGAATGTAACTTTCCTTAAAAGGATGAATTCTAGAGACAGGTTCTCAAGCTATTCATCCCAACAACCTTGATCAAGCATGAATGGAGAAGAGAGAAGATTGGCTTGGGGGAGAAAAGAAAAAGGGCAGGCCCCACAGGGACAGCCTGTCTCCCACTGCCCTTCATTTGTGCAGGAATGAATAAATCAATCAATTGGTTTATACATATTTAAAGCGGGGCTTCTCAACTTGGAGCCCATGAACTTAGTGTTGAATTTTTTTATGTTTTGATAACTATATTTTAGTGGTATTGGTTTTCTTTGCAATTCTATGCATTATGTGTATTTTAAAACATTATCCTGAAAGGAGTCTGCACATTTCACTAGACTTCCAAAGACACCCATAACACACAAAAATGTTAAGAATCATTGATTTAAGGTGCTTTTATATAGCCAAAATGGTACCTGGCCAAAAGGGGGGGGAGGGGCAGTATAATCTCCCATGTTCTCTAGCAATTTGTGACACTTAATTTTGTCAATTCATACCCTGTTTGTGTAGACACCCTCTCAGATAACTCAACCTCACAGAGTAGGAATTCTTGTAATTAGATATGCAAATCATTGAAATCATGTTTATATATTTTTCTTGAATGCAAGAGAATCTGTTGTCACCAGCCCTAATCTAAGAATAAGATACTATTTTACTCCCATCACAACATGAAATCCAAAAATAAATTGAGAAGTAGCATGGATAAGTTTTGCTGCCTTGCACTATTAATGATCTTTTGCTTCATATCTGGATATTATGAATAAGAGGTAGTGTGATACAGTGGATAGAATTAGGAGCCAACCCCAGATTCATGAATACCTGGATTCATGTCTTACCACTGATATATATATGCTAGTTATATGCCCATGGATAAGTCACTCAGTATCCCAGGCAAACTTCCAGATCTGTTGATTACAGGAGACTTATAAAACTGTATGGGTAGAGGGTATTTCCTTACCAGGAATTCTCTATATTAATGAAATCGTAGGTTAAGTCCAAATGTAACTATGTGTAGATTGTGTGAGTGTATGTACGTGTATGTCTGTACATGTGTACATATATGCATGTGTATGTGTGCATACATGTATACCCTACTTCCCCAAGGAGATTATAAGGTTTGCAAGGGCAAGGATAGAGGTTATATTTGAATAACACATTGTCTTGCATATAGTATTCTTTAATACACATTAATTGATTTTTATAGAAGAGGGAAAGAGAAATTTAGTCATGGGCCCTAAAGTGCCATCCATGACCCAAAATAAGACTTTCTTAATATAAATTGTGACCTATTTATATGTTCCATGAGATGATCAGGGTGAATGATCGTTCAGACACCTAAGAGGCCCATTTTTCAGCAACATACCAAATAGCCTCTTTTCTAACCAGTCAAAGAAACCTGAAGAAAAGAAAATGATTGCCAAATGAGTCTCCTTTTGTATGGTCAGACTATGCATACCTGATGAATACCAATTTTCCTGCAGGACATCCCTCTTTGGACAGAATTGAAAGTTTCAGTACCACGTGCTCCTCTAATGTTTTGAATGGTCTCATTGGCACATCTGTTGTCTTGAAACTACCTCAGTTGCAGAGTTCCTTACTGAATGACAGAGAAAGACCTGTTCCATGAGTTCTTGCCATCACAAGCACTTTGAAGTGTGGGGAAATTTAATTGAGAAGCCAGAGCAAAGAGAATTAGAAAATTGACCCAAAAGGAAAGAAAGACCTCTTTTCTGTTCAAAGCAGTGTGTGTATGTGTGTGTGTGTGCGTGTGTGTGTATACATATATATGGAGTGTGTACTCCATACAGTCGAGGTTAAGTAACTTGCCCAGGGTCATACAGCTAGTAAGTGTCTGAGGCCAGATATGAACTTAGGTCTTCCTACACTCTATCCACTGTGCCACCTAACTGCCCCAAAAGTATACACTATGATACAAAAAGATCTCTCTTTTGGCAGCATTACACTAGTTATGGACAAATGAGTAAGGGCAAAGTCTTTTTCAATGAAATGCACTATGTAGCTTCTTTAAATGAAATTGACCCTTACACCAGCAACAGCCACACCTATTTTCAATGGAGGTAGCATTGAGCACCCATTCAGAAATGGATTATAGGAGTAACTCTAGGTTATATCAGACAGTCAATCAGCCAACCTCTCTATTTGGTTTCTATATGCCAGGCACTGTCCTAGGTGATAGATGCAAAGACAAAAATGAAATACTGTCTGACTTCAAGGAGCTTATATTCAATTAAAATGTAACCTAATAAGTTCTAGTATCAGATAAATATTGCTGTAGCCAAGAGAATGAAGGCCAATTTTACTTAGTCCTTCAACAAAACAAGTTATTGTTGCAATCAATTCATTAAATCAGTGAGTACTTATGAAATGCTCATTTCCATAAGCAAAGCACTGGGGAGATAAATACAAAGAATGAACCATATGCCTGCCTTCAAGTCTTGTCTCAGACTTAGGCCAGGCAAGCTACTTCATATTTTAGTGTGCTTTCCCCCTCCCCAGGCCATTCTGTAAGACTAGAAGTTTGCTTTGGTAAAGGGAGTTCCTCATTAGGAATTCCCTATCCCATAAAGTAGCAAGGCTCATGCAAAGAACAAAAAGTCATCTCCTGTTCATTCAGAGATGATGTGTACAGATCAGATTTGTGTTTCCTTGAACAAAGTTTGCAAAGTAAATTAAGCCTAGTAGATATAGCAAGCAGATATACAAATGTTAGTACATATTTGTCTCCATACTGTCTCCCCTTTTAAGACTGTGAGCAACTTAATGGCACAGTACAGAATGTGGCATATAGTAAGCATTTAATAAATGCTTATTGACCCAATAATTCATTTTCCCACATATTAATTGTGATATTATATCTTGTAATGGCCTTGTGGCATGATGAAGCAATATTTAAACATATCGCCATTGCCAATGGCTTTAGGGAGAAGTGAGCTATTTTATTTCATAACTTCTTTCTGTTGGCAGGGAGGAGGAAATGGGACTCATTTCTTTGAATCAGTACCTTCTGTAATCTCTGCTTTTGGTTTGTTTTCTTTTCCCAGGTGTAACCCTTTTTGTGGCCCTTTATGACTATGAAGCACGAACAGAAGATGACCTGAGTTTTCATAAAGGAGAAAAGTTTCAAATACTTAACAGCTCGTAAGTTTGGGAAGCGCCCTTGAGAAATGCGCATGCCTTTGGCTTTGGGGAGGAGATTTTTGTGCTATCAATTCTTAGTTTTTCCAGATGTGAGGAAGGCAGTGAAAGCACTCAGCCAATTAAGCAAGCCAGAGCAATATAAATTTAGGAAAACAAACACAATTAGTGACCCCATGCAGTGTCCCATGAAACTACACCTCCAGAGAGTTTTTGAAGTACCCCACAATAGCCAAGCATCCTCCCCTATCCATCCATAATTTCAAAAGCCTGGCACATGACTTGGCTGCCTACACTAGGCACTGCCTAGAGAATTCCCCCCACACATTTCAGACGTTCCACTCTTTAAGACCTCAGAGCAGACAACAAATTCCTTCTGTTTTCAAAACTCCTAAACATTCCAATTAGTGAGATTTGCAGGGGCGTTTCCAAATAATGTAATTTTGTGAGTGACTGAAACCTTTGTAAGATGGGAAGAGATCTCACCCACTCCAGTGTGTGACTGCGATGTACACATTTTAAATGTGGTCATCAGGAGCCCTGGGGAAGCAGAAAAGGATTTAAAAGAACAAATGGTACAAAATTGGTAGCACATTTGCCTTTTATAAATGCATTTTATGCCAGGCTTAGTATTGGTATTGGTTAATATACTCTTGCCATGAAATTTCTTCTTTTAAAGGATAAAGGAAATAATGATCACATTCCCACCTCAGGCTCCAAATATTACCTAGAGGAGATGAAATCTGACTGAAACAGTATGTAGATTAGAGTCCTCTGGTCAAATCTAAGCTCCCTAGAAAATAGTAGGGAAATATGTATAGTAAGGAAAGCCTTTTCCCAAAGATTAGTTTCTCTTGACTAGTGCCATCACTAGTAAGTGGAAGAGAAGCCGGGTAGGAGTTTCTTTCATAGATGCTCAACTCTGATTTGCTTTTATTTTCACTCTGGTTAGTGGTCTTGCCAGCATCATTCCCGCAAAGACCAGACTTTCACTATGTATTCCCAGTCTTCACACAGTGAGAAAGCTGAGCTCTGCCTAAAATGGTTCTCTTGGCCACTCCATAGGTTGGGAGATCATGGGGTTAGAAATAGAAAGGAGGTACTGGAGAGGACTAGCATTTTATACAAATGTGATCTCATTTGATATGCACAGCAACCCTAGGAGGTAGGTGCTATTATTATCTCTATTTAATAGTTGAGGAAACTGAGACAAATGGAGGTTAAGTGACTTGTCCAGGATCACACAGCTGGTAAGTATCTTAGTTTGGCTTTGAACTCAGGTCTTCCTGACTCCAGGCCCAGCACTCTATACCCTGGGCCACCCAGCTATACAGGTTGCACTGTTTATATCCCTTGCCTTTGGAGGAAATGAAAAAGGGGGAAAGGTATTGACAGTGAACAGTTGCAGGCATTAACAGTTCCATTTTCCTAGTGAGCTGAAAACTCAAACCTTCTCAGTGAACTCAAATCTAGGGAAGGTCGATGGAAATGTGCTACTCTAGGATGAGAAAACTTGCTTCCTCATGCTCATTTTAGGCAACTAACTCCCTTGGATCCCTGAAGTCTCATCTTACCCACAGGTGTTCATTAACGTCCATGAATCAAAATTCATTACTAAGTGTGGGGGAAGAGTCTAGTGGGAGAGGGAGACGTTTAGAATGCTGTTGTCACATTATTTAGGTTTGGGCTTTCCATGCAGCATTTGTGAGAAATTATTCTAAGAAATTCACATTTGTGTGGTACAGGGGGAAAGGATTAATTCTGGAATCAGAAGATCTGGGTTTAGATCTCCCCTCTGATGTATTTGTGTGACCGTAATCTACCTGGGCTTCCATTATCTTCTCTAGAAAATGAAGGGACCTCATTTCAACTCTAGATCTCTGAGCCTTTGAGGTTTATAGAACCCCTTCCTCACAGCCCCGGTGACAACAGCATCTCAGAAAAAGCACTGGACTTTGAGTTAAAAGAGACCTGGGTTCATATTCTGCCTCTTAAAACTTACTAGCTAATAAGTGTGACTCTGAATAAGTCTCCTGGTTTCTCCGACTCTTTTCTCACCTGTGAAATGGGTATAATAAATATACTTTCAGGGTTGTGGTGAAGATGAAATAACATTGTAGTTCAAACTCGTGAACCCTTAAGAGCTATAAATTCCAGCTACTATGTTAGCATGCTAAACTGAGGCACAGAGGAGTTGAGTGATTTGTACGTGGTCACTAATGGTGCTAATAAGTGTCCCTCAGGATTTGGAGCTTGGATCGGAATCCATATCTCCCGACTTGGAGTTCATGTCTCCTACTGTTTTTATCGGATTGCTTCTTGGTTACTACCAAGCAAGTGCTTTCCTTATGCTAGGCCCTATTCTAGGCATTGGGTATATAAAGAAAAACAAAGGAACATTCCTCAATCAGCTTACATTCTATAGGAAGAAACAATATGTGTGCATATATACACAAGGTAAACATTTACACATATGGATGGATGGATGGATGTGTACATTTGTTCTTGTTCGGTCATTTCAGTAACGTTCAATTCTTTGTGTCCCCATTTGGAGTTTTCTTGGAAAAGATACTGGAGTGTTTTGCCATTTCCTTGTCCAGCTCATTTTATAGATGAGAAAACTGAGGCAAACAGGATTAAGTGACTTTCCCAGAGTCACACAGCCAGCAAGTGTCTGAGGTCAGATTTGAACTTGGGAAGATGAGTTTGGCACTCTATTTATCATACCACGTAGTGTGTGTCTGTGTGTGTGTGTGTGTGTTTGTGTGTTGTGTGCGTGCACGCTTGTGCACATATACACGTCTCAGTAAGTTGTTAGCTTCCACTTAAAGACCTTTTTCAGTGAAGGGAAGAATGAACCTACCACCCTCTGAAGGCAGTAAAAATACCCTTTATTGTGTTATTCATGGACTTCACAGTCTGGTTCCAGTTTACTTTTTCAGTTTTTTGTTTTCAGATGAGTCTTCCTGACTCCAGGGCTGGTGTTCCATCTACTATGCCATCTACCTGCCCATATGTGTACACACACACACACATCTATACACATGTTGTTTCGTCCTGTAGAATGTATGCTGATTGAGGGCAGGGAATGTTTCTTTTTTGTTTGTGTGTGTGTGTGTGTGTGTGAATATACACACCTATCTGAGTGTGTATGTGTGTGTGTGCGTATATATATATATATAAAAAATTATACTTGTATATATACAATTATGTAAGCATATACATTATATATTGCATATCCATCAAGTTTGTGTGTGTATACACATATATACACAAACAAGTACAAGTAGTATTTGTGTATGTATGTATATATATAATATGCATATGCACCCACAAGTAAAAGTTGTGTGTGTGTATACACACATAATTATTTCAACATACATACAAAATAAATATGTAAATATAAGAAAATGATAATGGGAAGAAGGCATTGGAAGCTTCGGGGAGATGAAGAAAGACCTCAAATATGAGATAATGTTTGACATGAGCTTTGAAGTAAACCAGGGACTCTAAGAAGAAACAGTGAGGAAGGAGTGTGTTCCAGGTATGGGAGAAAACCTATACAAAGGAAAAAGGACTGGATGTTGTCTGAGGAACGATAAGACGGGCAGTTATGCCGCTCCAAAGAGAGCCTGAAGGGGCGTAGAGTCTAAGAAAGCTCCAGAGGTAAGTTAGAAGCAGATTGTGAAGGCCTTTAAGTGCCAGACAGAGAAGTCTCCATTTGACCTTAGAAATGATTAGAAAGCCTCTAGAGTTTATTGAGTGGTGTAGTTAGTTACTTGTGTTTGGATCTGTGCTTTTGAAAGTAGAAAATGGATTGGAGAAGGGACAGAGTCGAGGCTCTAGTGCAGAGAAGCGACACGTGCCTGAACCAGGGTTTTGGCCATGTACATAGAAGGGCCCAGATGCTAAAGATACCAGAGAAGTAAAAACTATAAGACTGCTTACCTGGTTGGACATCTGAGATGAATGAGTGTGAGGAACCGGGGATTACACTGAAGTTACAAATGTGGGTAACTAGAAGGATGGTGATGACTTCAATAGCAGCGCAACTTTAGAAGGATGGTGAGTTTTGGAGAAAGGTAATGAGTTCCGTTTCAGACATACTGAATTTGAAATGTCTTAGGACATCCAGTTAAAAATGTTTACTAGCCAATTTGTGACATAGGACTGGAGCTCAAGAAATATGCTCAAGGTGCATAGATAAATTCAGAATGATATTTAAACCCATGGCAGCTGACAAAAGAACATAGAGAGAAAAGGGGCTAGTATAGAGCCTCAGGGTACTCCCACAGTTAAGGGTGGAATATAGATAATGATCCAGAAGAAGTGGTCAGATAGATGGGAGGGAAGAACCAAGAGAGAAGAGAGAGGAGAGAGTATCCAGGAGAAGGTGGTCAAGCATATAGGTCAAATATTGTAGAGAACTCAAGAAAGAAGGATGGAGTCTGGTGAGACTAGGCCACCAGACTTGACATTTAAAGATCATTATCAACTTTGAAGAGAGAAGTTTCAGTTGTAGGAAGCCATATTCCAAAGAGTTGAGAAACAAGAGGAGAAGAAGTAGACACAATGAGTGTTAATCATTTTTTTGGTAAAGTTTGGCTGTGAAAAGGAAGAGAGAAGGGAGAGTAGCTTGAGAGGTTGTACAGCCAAGTAAGAGTTGACTGATTTTTTTAAAGATAAGGGAAACCTGGGAGTGTTTGTAGGCAGCAGGGAAAAAACTAGTACAAAGGGAGGAATGCAACATTAGAGAGAGAAGAGGGATAATTGTGGGAGCAATCTGGGAGATCCCAGAAGAATCTGGGATCAAGGTTTAAGTAGAAGGGATGGCAGCCTCTGCATCAGAGAGGAGCAATAAGAGCCTGAGGAATGCTTTAAAGGGGTCTTGTAATACAGTGGAAGGGAAGTTCTCTTCATAAAGTATAAAACTGTGAGGGTGGGGAGGGAAGGGTTTATATGGGAGACCTGAAGAGAAAAAAGAAAGTCTGGAGTAGCCACCGTGGGAAATGTGATGAATGGAGGTTATCAAGCACATCTTGATTGAGGAGGGAGATTATGGGGTTTAGATTAATGGTAGTATTCTATCCCTCCCCCAGCCCCCTCCTATCTCCCTCTTTCTGGCTCTTCTCTCTCTGTCCCTCTGTGACTCTCTTTGTCTCTGTACATACGTGTATACGTGAGTATATAAATACTTACGCATACATGTAGCCTGCACTTCATTCTTCAGTTCCCTGTATTGCCTGTTCATGCCCATTAATGCTGAATTCTGAAACAGGCCCAGTTCATCTCTCCTCTTGAAATTTCCATTTCTCCTATTTAGAGCCACAGGACATTTGAGTGATAAGGGACCTGGTCTGATGCCCTCAGTTTACATATGGTGAACCAGGGGCTCAGTGAGGGAAATGTCTTGTCCCAAGAAACACAGCCAGTTAGTGTCAGAGATAGGGTCAGGAGGAAGGCTTTCTGATTTATTGTCAAATTCTCCTAACACCATGCCATGCCACCTCCCCTAATTTGTTTTGAGTTGGGTTAGAACTTTTAAAACAGTTGGAAAAAAAACTTTACAAAGTGAAAACTAAGGCATCCTGGGAGAGCTTGCCAGCCTCTCTGTAGCTATGAGATTATTAGTGATAGCAAATGGATAGGAATATCCAAATCGTTGGGCACACTTTCCCCTCCCATTAGCTGATCTGGTCCCTCTAACTTTGTCTTTTCATGTCATAAACTACAATTAAAGAGAAGCCTTCAAGGATGAATCTGACTCCACCCACATCTTTCTTGTTGACCACTGTACTGTGAGCTCAACTTTTTTCTACGAGTAGATATTATAAAGTTTCTCAAACTGTATATAAATGTGTGTGTTACTGTTTATACAGCGCTATCTCTTTACTATGTGACTTAAATGCTGCAATTCCAAGATTATTTACAAAAATAAATAAATAAATAAGATTTTTGTCACACATGTGGCAGAAGTCAAATATATGCATGGGGGAGAGGGAAAACCATGAAGCAATAAAGCAGTAGAACAGATGGCATCTGTTTCCTTCCTTTACCCACTCCTGCCCGACCCCTCCCCCTGCCCCTGGCTCTTGTCAGCTGGAAAGATCTAGTTCTCACAGGGCAGCTGCCACACCTCCTGGTGTGTGTCCTCCTACTCCTTGGCTGATTGAAAGGCAGGAGCTGGAGGCCATGGGGCCCCTCCTGTGTAGGAAAACAGACCTTGGTGCCATCAGATTCATTGAGCTTCCCTGAATGTCAGAGATCATCTAGGCCAACTGGTCCTTGAGCAGAAATCTCCTCTGAGCCTCCCTCAATAAGTACTCAGGGATCCACTCCCTCATGAGGCAGCTCTAATTTCTTCATCACTTCCAGCTATTTCAGTCTCATCACAAATGAGTATGACACTCCTACCACACTGGAGGTAGAATGTAAACCTACCTGAAGGTAGGGATTACCATTTCTGTCTTTATCTCCAGTCCATAGTGTGTCTATGCCTTGGACATAACAAGGCCTAATGAATGTTAATGAAATGAAATGGGGACAAGGTATCTCATAGATTCCTGGGATTCATGATTCTTAAATACCAGATTTTCTCTCAGTATAAATTTCTCTCAACTGATACATAAGCATCAGTTAAAGTTGACTACATTTTATAAAATATTTCCGCTTTCCCCTTCAGACCCCACATCATTTTCACCATTTGTGAAAAATAAATAAAGTCCAGCTTTTCCCCCATCATTTTCTCCATTTGTGAAAAAATAATGCATTCAACAACTTTTTTTTTTTAAGTTTTATTACCTGGGAAGAACAGTTATGATGGTAGATAACTATTTGTAAGGTCAAATTATTTTAAGTTGTTTTTCAACTTGAAAAGTCATGGAGATAAATTCTGGTTTAAAGTATCCTTTGAACATTTGGTAAAATAAACACTCATGTGCTGTCCAAAGGCTGGCATGAGTCAAGTTGCCACATGTAAGATGGATAATAGCCAAGGAGGCTTTTTGTTTATTTTTAATTGAATTCCAATTATAATAATAAAATGTGTCTTGGCTGCGTTCCATGAACTTGAATACAGCCTTAGTTGATTTTAATTGGCAAGTATTCCCTGGCTACATCAGATCACCAGGTGCCCCAGGATCCCTCAAATCACAAGCCCTTTTTGCCTGAAACTTGGGAGACAAACAGGATATAAGAACACGCTTTCTTGATGGTCCTTTGGATTCAGAATGGGGAAAAGGGTCATAATATTGACAAACATCAAGGGCAAGACTTAAAGGAGATTGTGATGAATTAGAAATATCATAAGCATCATTCAATCTGGATTAAAGAATTAATGTAGAATATTGTACAAGTATAGCTTCATTTCTTTAAGAATGTATTCAAAAATTCCACAAGCAATTATTAATTATCTATGATATACAAAGTACTTCTTACCAAATCCTAGGAATAATAGAAGGATGATTATAACACGGGTCCTGCTCTTAAGAATGAATCTTCCCAGGTGGGGAGTTAGGCAGGAATATCAGTCATGTGTACAGAGAAGTACTAAATAAGGAAGGAAGTGATTATGGGGAAAAGAAGCCAGGCAAAGAACTCTAGGAATCTTTGAGGAAGGAAAGAACATGTTTCCTACTAGAGGTCTTTGGTTAGGAGACAGAAACCTACGATTTCATTGGTTTAGGGTAGATGCGGCCGGCTTGTAGCAGCCTAACCCAGAATAAAATGTAATTGGGAAATATTTAACAAAATAAATAAAAATACAGTTAACCATGTTCATATGTGATTTTCTAAGCCAATTTATGCCTGCAGGGATCCTTATGTATGGTTTAGTGACCCCTTTTATAGTTGAGTTTGACACCAGTGGTATAGGGAACTTCCTCTATCAATGCAAACCTGCATTTTCTCTATAACTTAGAGTCACAGCAAGATTCCTAGAATACCAAACAGTCGATGGCATGCCCGGGGTCACACAGCCAATATGTGTCAGAAGCAAGACTTAGATCCAAGTCTACTGGTAGACATCTTACTTTACTGAATGCTTAAGAACTGTTTAATATATCAATTGTTATTATCAGAATAGGTGTTTCTTAGATAGATGTATTTACTTTGTGAACCTGTTAATTTGCTACTATTAATCCTATTAATTTGCTCTGGCTTTTTGGGTTAATAAATAGGCTTCACTTTAACTCCTGTATATTACAAAAGTCCTTTTTACTTAGAGGCCTGATTACTGTGTACTAATAAGCAGTACTACTAAGTTGTATATTATAGATAATTGTCATTGTGCATATTAATATTTTTAGAATTTTTTAAATACATTCTTAAAAGAAGGAACCTATATTTCTTGTAAAATATTCTGTAATCCAACTTTTTCATTAATTCAGACTGAATGTACAATACTTTAAAAAAAATGTATAGGATCATAGATTTAGAATTGGAAGAGACCCGAGAGGTCATCTAGTCCATTGGTATCAAGCACAAATAGATCCCTGCTAGGAGCTTGTTGACTTAGAAAATTAAAATCAAAGTTATATTGTATTTTTATTTATTTTGTTAAACTTTTCCATTTACACTTTAATCTGGTTCAGGAGCAGAGGGCCCCATGAGTTTGATATCTCTGGTCTGGTCCAACCCCATCAATATACAGATGAGGAACAGACAAGTAATTTACCCAAGATCTTCCATGTATAAGAGTCTAAATCTAGCACCTTTTCTTCTATACCAAGTTGCCCCCTGGCATTTATATAGCATTGTATGATTTACAAAGCAAATCTATACATGGCTGCATTTGATACAATCAAGTGAAATATGTATTCTAGAAGTTTTCCCCATTTAACAGATGAGGAAACAAGGCATCGAGAGGCTAAAAGATTTCCTTGACCATGGTTACTCAGCTAACAAGTGTTTGAGATGGGCTTTGAACCCAGAGTTTCTTTCTTTCCCCTCTGCACAGTGTGTCTGAACTAATTGTAGATCATTTTGGTCAAAAGCTAGCAGTTTGGCTCAAAATTAACATGAATTAAATTTTAGTCTTTGTTGAAATGTTTAATATAGGGTTTGAATGGGAAATTATTTTATCCATACCATTTCAACTGAATGAAAAGACTAGATTGGATCCCTGTCAGCAAATATACTGCAAAGTACTTGTACACTGTACAGAAAAGTTGACTTTCTTTTCTACCCTAAAGTTGATGCATACTTTAAAAAATTAAGTAAACTGGAATTCACTTGATAAACATTATGCTGTCTTCAAAACTAATCCCCTGTTGTAAGCATTTATTTCCCCCCCACCATTTTGGAACATTTTCCCAGGTATGCCTGCCAAGATTTTCATGATGAAATGTCTCCATCTAGCGGTGCTTCTGGGCAGTAAATTATTGACTCTAATGGAAGATTGTTGGACCATATTGTATTGCAAGGCATTTCCCTAAGCACAGAAATTTTAAAATATGAAGCATAGTATTTAAAAAGAACGAAGGCTGAGAACTTTCTTGCTGTGTGCCGGTGTAGCTATATTCATGCTGTCTCACTGTCCTATTTCTTTAGGCACAGGAACGGAAGACTGATTAAGCCATTGGAATACTCAATTTCATAAAATCTGACCTTGTAATAATAACCAGACATTCACATAATGTTTTAAAGTTTGCAAAATACTTTGCATATATTATCTCATCTGAACCTCACACCATCCTTTTGAGTGCACAGTAAGTGCTGTAGATATTTTTATCACTGTGTGCAAGGAGGAAACTGAGCCTTAGATTAAGAGGGAAGAGAAAGGAATACTCATTTATTAAACATCTAGTATGTGGCGGGCACCAGGCTAAAGACTTTATAGATATTATCTCATTCAGTCCTCACAATAACACCGCAAAGGTGGTGCTGTTATCCCCATTTAATACGTGAAGAAACTGAGGCAGACAGAGGTTAAGTGACTTGCCCAGCATCACAGAACTAGTCGATGTCTGGAGCTGGATTTGAACTCATACCTTCCTGACTGCAGGCCCAGTACTCTATCTTGCCCATGGTCATATACAATCAAGGAAGTATCAGAAGCAGGACTTAAATCCACTAAGACAAGCTTAATTCTGTCTGTTACAGTACATTGCCCTTGTGGAAACAATTGTGATTACATTAATGTTTCTGTATTTTTTTTAATGCTGTGAAAGAGGAGCTTCCTTCAATACAATTTCAAAATTCCTTGAGAAGCTCATGTAAAATTAGTTTTCATGCAGCCATAGACTCCCTTTGCCAGCATCATATTTCTTGTGGGTTGTTTTGTTTTGCCAGTTGAATGCTCCATTAAGCATTTTCTCACAGCTGCATCCCTGGCATAAGTTGGCTTGGTGCCTTCTACTAAACCGAGTTTGCTCTGGTTTTCAATTCAGTCCTACCTGGGGCTGTTGTTGCTTGGTGAAGTCCCTGAGTATCCTTGTAATCCTTTGGCTCTGTGGAGTAGTACTGTGGGATCCAGTCTGGTCTTTAACACTGGGGGCTGGAACTTCTCTAGTTAATTAAGTCAGATTGAGGAAAATCTTTAACAGGGCCAAAAGCTAACACATTTTCTTCCCTGGCTGAGTGCTTTGAAACTGAACCTTGCAGGAGAGTGATAAAAGACCTGGGATTTCTCCCTGTTGCCTCCACGGATCAATAATGGAGCCAGGCAGAGAGACAGAGACAGACAGACACCGAGACAGAGAGAAACGGGGACAGAGAGACAGACAGGAGAGATCCAGAGAGAGAGAGAGAGAGAGAGAGAGAGAGAGAGTGAGAGCGTGTCTATGTCCCTAGTTGATCCAATAATACTTTCATCACTAGTGAACTAAGATTGAACTGCTAGCTCTTCAGGGCTAGGGAATGTAACTGGTATCACTTTTTTTTAATCTTTCCTACTCCCACCTAGCCCAGTTCCCTGCTCACAGTTGGACACTCTCCAGAGACCCCCAGCTACCTCTGCTTATAATAATTCCCATCTCCACCAGCTCTCATGAGTTTCAAAGAAGCATCATTTTCACAACAACCTTGCAAATTTGGCAGTGCAAATTCTCCATTTTACAGATGGAAAAAGTGAGATTGTGAGCGGCTAAATGACTTGTCTGTGGCCACATAAAACTAGGAAGTGTTTGAGTCAGAATTCAAACCCAGATCTCCTGACTTCTTATCCTTTGTACTTTGCCACATGACCATGAAATGAAAATGAAGAGAGGGGGTTAGAGGGAAGAAGGCCAGTCCCTCTGGAATATTACTGTAGTCTGCTTTTTGATCCCCCTGCCTCAAATCTCTTCCTGCTCCAGTCTGCCCTCTGTTTCTGTTGTGTTGTTTCAGTCATGTCCAGCTCATCTTGACCCCATTTGGGGTTTTCTTGGCAGAGATACTGGAGTGATTTGCCAATTCCTTCTCTAGCTCATTTTACAAAATGAGGAAACTGAGGCAAACAGGGTTAGGTGACTTACTGTAATGTAATTAACAGAGTTGAAGATCTCCCCCACCCATTAACAGGCCTCACCTGGAGCCCATTAAGGGGGTCTTGATTAGGGGAGGCTTATTTTATAGGAAAGCCCACACCTTTCATTAATTAATGAGGCTGGGTCATGAGTGTCCTGCCCTCATAGGCATTGCTCTGGGGGCTTGGAAGAAGGTTGTGCCAGGTGAGGCTCTGGGTAGCCTTCCTCCCTTCTCCCTCCCCTTTTGAAAGCCCAGATGTTGGTGCTTCTCTCTCTGGTAACTATGTATGTACATAATGGTCAGACAGTTGGAGCTGTCTGTTGATCCGTGATGTATGCATTGCCTATGGTCCAACAGAAGCCCTGTCTGTTGGTTTTTATTTCTCTGCTTGTATTTTCTCTGTTGTCCAATGTAATTAAAGAAGATTGTTGACCCCTCAAAAGTGCTTTTGTTTTAAAAAACAGATCTAAGAACCTGTACAGCAGGCCTTCCTGTGTATGCCAGGGGGCTTGCTGCTACACATGTCCAGGGTCATACAGCTAGTAAGTGTCTGAGGTTAATTTTTGAGCTCAGATCCTCATGACTCCAGGTCTGGCGATCTATCTACTGTGCCACCTGGTTGCCTAGTCTGTCCTCTACTCACCTGTCCAATTGATTTTCCTTAATGTTAGTGCTGTCCCTCTGAGATTATCCTCAGTTTATTCTGTCTGCATCTTATTTGTACATAATTGTTTGCATATTGTCTCCCCACCCCCTTTAAAATGTGATTTCCTTGAGTGCAAAAAATACCTTTTGCCATTCTTTGCATCTCCAGTGCTTAGCATTGATTCATAATAGGTCTCTGATAAATGCTTGTGGACTGCCCCCTCCATATTATGTTCCTTAGTGAACTAGAAAACCACAAGTATCCAAGGGAAATTTAATCTTTTATTTATTAAATGATGGGAAGGTGGGGAGAGAGAAACATGTCAACAGCCATTCAGACTCTTAACTTCTGCTGCCTCTCACATCCTTCAATAAGCCACGTAGTTTGTAACTCCACATGCCTACAGGAACGGCTCCACTGAATGCTTGTGAATACAAATGAGCGTAACTGGGAAAAAAGATTCCTTTGGTGAATTTTTCATTTCTCTCCCTCCCTCTCCCTCCCTCCCTCTTCCTCCCTCCCTCTACCCCTTCCCTCCCCTTCTCCCTCTCCCTCTCCCTTTCCCTCTCCCTCTCTCTCCCCCTCCATACGCAACAATGATGCTGTTTTGCAAGCTTCTCATACACCATCCTCAAATCAGGAAGGATTACCCACTGTCCATGGCACTGCCTCTAAGTAACACCCTCTTCTCCTCCCCTTTCCTGCCCCCTTGTGGCAGTCCTTGACTTGAAGGGATTTGACTTCTAACTGCACATAGCCCTGACAGCAGGCAGCATGTGGATTAAGGTACTTATTACTCAACTAATTTTGAGAAAATGGATGCCAGCCAACCTCAGATGAAGCAAAAATCTGGTAGATTTTTTTATGTGCCTGTGCTTGTTCATGGGGAATTTCCAGTAGAAAGAAAGCAAAAGGCAGCTAAGTAAACATTCCTGCATCAGGTTTCTCAGAAAGCATGAAGTAGTGTGCCTAAATTTTTCCTTTCAAGTAAAGGTTTCTTTACCTGGGACCTGGAAACTTCTAGAAATAAATTTGATAGCTAGATTTCAATATAATTGTTTTTCTCTGTAATCCTAAGATTTTACTTCATTCATTTAGAAGTATTATTCTGAGAAGGGGACCAGAGATTTCACCATGGCCTCAAAGGAGGCCATGACACAAAATGGTTAAAAACCCTGGCCTTAAAGTCTCCTCAAAGATGCACATTAAAATGTCTCCCAGCAATAATGTTCCTTCATCTTCTAATGTGTTGCAGTAAAAATAATGCAGGAATTAAGAATACCATAACGAGGATATACAGTGGGTTATTAAATATACCGTATTAATATACTATAGCATATTAGTAATTAGTAATACTGTAGTATATTAAATGTAATTGTGATTGTTTATAAAATTGCCCTGTTGGATTTGAGTGTACATAGAAAGTTGTACGTTGTGTAGAATATAGGTTCACCGTTTTAGTTTATTGAATACAGCATTTGTAGAGATTTATGGGGGGAAGCTAGGCGTCAGGAGCATACTTCACTATTATAACATTGTTTCTCTGATCTAAATTCTACATCATTTAAACTTAGAACATCTTTTCCAGAATACCATGAGCATAAGGATTATCTTCTAACTAGAGTCATGGCACATCATATGTGCAGTGAAGTTTATTCTCTTGCTTTCCATGGGCATGCTTGATTTCTCTTTGCATATCAATGTAACACTGTAAACTATGATAATGGAGATCTCCATGAAGGTTTCAGTTCAATTTTCCATTCCCAAGTGATTTACCTGCATTTTTCAACCTAGAATAGTTCATTTTTGTGGAGTTCTAGACAGTTCTTTAAGATGTTTAGTGATGTTTGCCAGAAGCATCTTGGGGTCTCTCTTCCACTGTGTAAGTCCACAGTGTAAGTGCCAAAATCTCAAAGAGTTACTATGTACCTTCCATGGAAGTGTCTCTAGCCCTCCAACCCAAATCTGACATATGAGAATACAAATCTATATTCAGTTTATAGTTCATTGAGCTGGAGCTGCTAGTACCCTCCCTCCCTAATTATCTCATTCTATGTAACTACCTTGTGTTTATTTTGTATACACTTATATATAGACAAAGGATCCTTCCTCTCTCAATAGAACGTAAGCACATTGAGAGTAAGGAGTGTTTCGTTTTTTTATAGTCTTTGCATCTCTAGTTCCTAGCACAGTACACCAGATACATAACTGGCATTTAATGAACTGTTGATTAGTAGAGCTTTCATCAGTGTCAACAGAAATAGGGCAACACGTGACTTAAGCTTGTGCCCATCATTACAGATGTTGGCATTTGGGGAAGGGGAAGAAGCATTTATTAAGCTCCTTCTATCTGCCAGCAGTTGTGCTAAGTACTTAACAAAGTACTCATTTGAGCCAAAGCAGTAAAGAGAAGTTATATTGTAAAATGAGTAGTAGAGTGTTCGATCCTATTAGCTATAAGTTTCTTGAGGGTAGAGGTACCTAAGTTATCTTTGAATCTCCAGCACTTATCAGAGTGCCTGGCATTTATTAGGTGCTTAATAAATGCTTCTTTATTGATTTGTATTCCCCACAGTTCAGAATACTGCACATAGTAATAACTCTTAATGTGTATTAATGAATGAATAATTAGGAAATGCCTTCTAATACCTTAAATATGTATGATTTTGTAATAAAAGTTGTATTAAAGAATTGTATTAAATTGTATTAGAGGAGGATTTATTAACTTCTTTTTTCTTTTTCTTTGATTTTTTTTTTATTCTGTCTTCCTGTCTTACAGTGAAGGAGACTGGTGGGAAGCCCGTTCCCTGACAACAGGAGAGACTGGTTACATTCCCAGCAATTATGTGGCTCCAGTTGACTCTATCCAGGCAGAAGAGTATGTCTTTGCTCTTAATTTGTTTGTTTTTACTTTAAGTGTTCATTTCAAAGAATTCTTAGCACATTGCTAAGATAGAGACCAGAGATTTGTGTCAGCCTCTAACCTTAGCTTCACCGATCATTAAGTACCAAGCACGGATGCTCCTCTGTTCCAGGACTCGACTAGGAGTGATAAATAGGGAGTACATTAATATCCTAGGGCCAAGAGGATCAGGAACAGTGAACTACTCTTGCAACTCCCTCTGTTTGCCAGAGTAGTGACAATGTTTCCATGGGCATCTCTAGTTGTGAGAGCTAGATACAAACCTTTAAAGGGTTTGTATCTCAGCCTAGGACAAGGAAAAGCACTGATCTGCCAAACATAGAATTTGTTCTATCACCTGGCATAGAGGCTAATTACCCAACCAGAATAACAGTAACCTGGCCTCAATGGAAAGAAAGTCATGAAAAGCTGGTCTCCATACTAGCCAGTACTAGTATTCTACTTCACCAAAAATAAAGGTTCATCTCAGTTGTCTGGCTTAATCCCCAGCTGGGTCATCCTGCCGCTTCTAATTCCCCTTACATTTTTCACTATGGAGATCTATTTTGTTTCCTGCTTTTAAATGTTCTGTGACTCTGAGCTCTATTTCCCTTGTGACTGAATTTCAGCATCAGTGAATGAAAAATATTACATTTAAGTTTCCAGGCAGATTTGTAAGCCACTTTGCAATCCTGCAGGATAAAAGATACCCCTGAAATGTCATATTACAATATTTAACTTCAAAGCTACAGCCTACAACTATGCTTTGAGAAGGGGTTTTCCTCAAGACTTTTGGCTTTTAAAAGGGGGAGGAAAAAACAAAACAAAACATAAGCTAACAGTAATAAAAGCAGTGTTAGCAAGTGGGCTTGGGATCTGAAACTAGCTAGAATTGAAGAAAACATTATTGCCTAGCTTCAGCAAGCTTCTCTTCTGATCTGTTATAGCTTACTTATAACATGAATGCAAACCAAGAGAACAAGGATTCCCAGACAGTTGTCCCAGCAGTCTTCTAAACCCTTTTGGATTACTTTGAACTAGAAATGTAGCTTTCAGTACTGTGCTGACTCAGTCACTGGAAGAGTTAAGATGCAAAAAAAGTGATCTCTTCTCTTTGGTGAAATGTTTTCATCCTTAGGAAAATTTAACAATTGGCAGAATGCAGGTATAATGAATTGGGATTTGTTAAGCCAGTGTCTGAAATAAAGTGGCATAAACTATATTAACGAAGGTTAATTATGACAAGAAAAGGCAAGTGAGTCCCATATGGAAAAACAGCTCAATGGCCTGAGTGGTACATTTAGTTTCAAGAGATATTAAAAGGTTTTTAGTATGTTTGATCGTTTGATTTATGGGCAACCACATATAAGAGTCCCACAGGATGACAAGGTATGGAGGAGTTACAGTTTACATTAGGGAAGAACTTGCATCAATGAAAGAATATCAGATATATCCAAAATATCAAATATAGAAACCAGGTTTTGTCACATTTGAATATTTTTAAAATTCTTCCTATAGGTAGACTATTTATTGAATTCTCTAGGATTCTTTCTTTCATTTTTCTAGCACCTGGTGCAATACTTGGAACCTAATAAATAAATGTAACCCCTGTCCCAAAGCATACCTCTTTCTTTATATAAACCTTGACTCACTGAACTGTGATAGGATTTGACATAACAGGGAAAAAAATATTTTAAATGTGTAACAAAAGTCACTGAGTTACTTGATATGACATCCCTATAAAATAGAATCCTAAAATATAATAATTTTATTCAAAATGGATAGAAAAAATTCTTTACTATTTGATTTTTAAAAAGCCTACAGAAAATGCAGACACAGAATGTTATTGTAGCTGCATCCAAGAGGGGATCCTAAGATCAGTCAAAGCCAGGTGTTCAATGGATGCTCTTTGTTTCACAAAATACTACCTACTGGGTGAGAAGAGACACATAAAAACAAGCATCAAAGACAACCTTCGGCCAGCTAGAGCCTCTATAATTTTGTGTGTGGGCAAGAAACCACTGAAAATATCGTATGAATTTATTTCTAGTTTAACTAGCCTTTGAGTTGAAAATTTTTTTTGCTTGAGTAAGATCTTTACTTTTTCCAAGGCCTATCTTGGTTTTGGTTTTATTTTGTTTTGTTTTCCTCAATGTTAACAGATTAAGTGCTAAGAAACATAGGATCATAGATTTAGAAAGGGAACCTCGGAGGCCATTTAATTCAAAGCTTCATTTTATGGATGAGGAAACCAAGCTTTGAGGTCACACAGCAGTAAATGTCAAGAGTCAAGATTTTACTTAAAACCCTCTGACCCCAGAAACATTACAATTTCATTTTTACAAGGTACAGGATCCCTGCCTTGCTATAGACAGATAGGATTTTTTTTTTTTGTTAAGGCAATTAGGATTTAAGTGACTTACTCAAGGTCACACAACTAGTAAGTGTCAAGTATCTGAGACTGAATTTGAACTCAGGTCCTGCTGACTGTAGGGCTGGTGCTCTATCCACTGGGCCATGTAGCTAACTCCTCCCTTTTCTTTGCACTTTTTTTATTAATTCATTTTAAATTTAAATACTAAAACTTGAATACACAATAAGAAAAAGAAACATTATGAACTTAAATATTAGAACTTAAGGGGGAAAAAAAGCATTGTCATGTGCATGACAGAATATGAGAGGATTCAAAATATACAGCAATAAATTTCCATTTCAGAATAGCCTATATAATACTACACTCAGTTCAGAGCTGTGCATCTTTTCTTTGCTTCCTCTTAAGTTTTCTTTTATTTTCTCCTGTGCACTTTTTACTTTGTTCTTTTTTCCCCCTTCACCCTCCAAGAAGGCTACAATTAAGCACAGATGATATTTCACATGTGTGTCTGTACACATGTATAAGTGTATATATACACCCGTATATGTATATGCATGCATGCATATACATACACTTGCATATGCTTAGATATCTATAACTGTATTCATATCTAGACATATACATTCATATGGATAGATCATACTGTATATATCTGTCCTCTGTTTTTCTGAGGGTGGGTAGCCTCTTCCTTCATAAGTCCAGGTCTTTCCATAATTTTCTAATTCCACCAACTCATCATTTCTTATACCACAACCATATTCCACCCCTATACTGTCTAGTTATTTTAAATAGTCTAAAACAATATTGATTAATATGACTAACATATAGTGGAGTCTCCCTAGCAGATAAGAATTTTGAGAAAAATTACTTCTTTGCCATCTTTCAAGAGGAGGAACATTTTACTACCATTCAAGTCAATGACTTGATGCAAGAGGGTGGGTAGTGTGTCTCAAGCAACTCCCTAGGACTTACCAATGTCATAAATGGAATTTAGGTCAGGGGTCTCTCCCTACTGGGAGATCTCCTGAAGAATTCATACATTCTGCAATTTGCATTGATTAAAAATCCTGGGAAAGAACTATAAAACCACTGTGGAAAATTAAAGCTAACAGTGAAGCTGGGTAGGGGGCAGGGGAGAGACAAGGAAGGACTGAAAAAGAACGAACAGGCATGAATATCAAATAAACAAAAGACTTGAGTGACACCAAAAAACACCAGGAGAGATCAACCAGAAGAGGATTTATATTCAGAGACTCATCACCTTTCATCCACTAACTCAAGTCAAGAGGGTTTACTCTGATTCTGACATGTAAATGAGTGATTAAATATTTCCTTTCCTTGTTCCTACTTACCTTTCCTAAAAGGTGGTACTTTGGAAAACTTGGCCGCAAAGATGCAGAAAGGCAGCTCTTGTCCTTTGGAAATCCACGAGGCACCTTCCTTATCCGAGAGAGCGAAACCACCAAAGGTATGGGATGATGTCATTATTTACTTTCTTCAGATTAGTCTGGAGAAGAGACAGAGGTTAAAAAAAAAAAGGCTTGTTTTCTGTTTCATTTATTTCTGGACACCATATTTATAGATAGATAGGTTGACATTAGGTATAAAATCAAGGGCATTCCCCTCCGCGACCACCCTTTGGGCAAACTACTTCCCAAGGTCAGGGATATTAGAATATAGGCTCCTGAAAGGAAGAGACTCTTTTTTATTCTTATTTTTTTGTTACATTCAGTTCTTTGCATAATGCCAGTCTTACATTGAGCATTTAACAAATGCTCATTAATTGATCATTATGTAGCTTTATCCATCAAAAGAATACAGAATTTCTAGGCCATATTAGATTTCCCCTCCTTCAAAAACTCTTGGCTTTTCAAAAACAAAAAACCAAAAAACGAATATATAGTTCTATTGGCAGAGAGAGAGTAGTATTTGGCCTCCTGTTGGTTATGTGCTTCTCCTCCCTCACATCCTTTTCCTTAGTAATTCATAACAGCCTTATATTTAATACATATTAAGAAGAAGTGGGCAAGGGAAGGTGGGTGAGTGTTTATCTTTCTAGTCAGTCAATTTAGTTATTGGTTATCGGCTCTTGTAAAATGTTGGCATGAGGGAGGAAATGGTTATTGATCGGATAAGTGGGGTTTTTAGTTTATTTGGGCATTGTCTTTGTCTATCAGATAGACTATGATTGTCCTAGATGATACTTAAGCAAGAGAGAGAGGAATTCAGGTCCAGTGATAATCCTTAGCTTGTGTTAATAGAATGGGAGTGTGTTTATTAAAAAGCTATGTGCCCAACACCATGCTAAACCCTGGTAGTACAATCAGAAAAGTGAGACAAGCTTTTATGGGTAGTGCCGTGCACTGGAAAGAATATTGGATTCAGAGTCAGAGGACATGAATTTGAATTCTAGCTCTGCCACTAATTACCTCAGTCAAATCATTTCACTTCTCTTCAACCATAAAATGAAGGTATCAGGTGTCGGCTATTTTAGAAAAATGGGAGCTGGGCAGTATTCAACTCATTATATTTCTAACTGTATTTGGGAACGAAAAGCAGTGGTAGAATGAATGGATGAATGAAAAAATAAAGGAATAAAAAAACCATATATTAAGCACTAAGAGTTGAGGATACAAAAGTAAAAACAATCCCTCTTCTCAAAAATGTTATGTTCCAACAGAGGGCGACAACACAAAGGGGAGTAGTGGCCAGACAGGGGCACTTGGGTAGTAAAAATTACAGGGATGGTGAGTGGGGACATAGAGAAGTAGACTGACATATCTTTGCAGCAACACTGGAAGAGATGTTTGGTCATGGTTCCAGAACTGGAGTGGCTAGCAAGGCTCAGATGACTGGGAAGGAGAGAAGAAAATGAAGGATGGTTAGAGCCTGCCTGAAATAGCAGAATGCCTGGCATATAGGAAGCACTTAATACATGTTCATTCCATTCCATATTTTATATATATATAAAATGCAAAATATGTGTGTATGTGTATACAAAATAGCCAGTGTTTACATAGCACTTTGAGGTTTGTAAAATAGTTTACACGTTATCTCATTTGATCTCATTGTATAATATGTGTACATATATGCACATATGTATGTATATGTACTGCATGCATGTATTATGTGTATACACTATATAGATACATAAAGACGTGGATAAATAGATGCACATATCTTATTCCCCTTTCTCTACATTTCAGGAAGTTTGTAAATATTTCCTATCTGTTCTCTCTGCACATTGAAGGTATCTATACATATTTATGTATACACACATATTTAGATCTAATACATATTTAGATATAATATAAGCATCATGACACAATAGGTATAAAGCAAAGTGATTAGAATGTAAATTGAGTAGGGTTTTTTGTATTGGGAAAGGTTAAGGTAATGATGAATGGATGAGTAGAGAGAAGATGGGGTTAAAGATAGAAAGATAGAAGAGAAAGAAAGATAAGGTTAGAGACAGAAAGATAGAAGAGAAAGACAGTTAGGGTTAGAGATAAAAAGAACAGAAAGATAGTATTAGAGACAGAAAAGTAAAAAGGGTATTATGTGTGTGTGCACGTGTCGGTCTTTGCTGAAGTGTCTTTAAAAAAAACCAAAAAGTCAGTCCCCACAGTGACAACAGCTACGGATTCTATGCATGTTTTATAGGTGCCTATTCACTTTCTATCCGTGACTGGGATGATATGAAAGGAGACCATGTCAAACATTACAAGATCCGAAAACTTGACAATGGTGGCTATTATATTACAACAAGAGCCCAGTTTGAAACTCTTCAGCAGCTTGTCCAGCATTACTCAGGTAACTTCATGCTGTTTAGCTCCTAGGTAATGGTGAGGGAGGGAAAAGTTTCAAGTGATGGTATATACATGCTACTACCACTATTATGTAAAACTTTTAAACCTTGAAAGGCACTTTCTTCAACAACCTGGGAAGTAGGAATACAAGTATTAGTAGTCCCATTTTTCATAGGAAGAATTTGAGGTTCTGAGAGTTTAAGTGATTTGCTTTGCTATTACACAGCCGGTAACTGATTGAGGGAAGACCCAAACTCAGCTCTTACCCCAGCCGCAGTGACTTCACACTGTACTGTACCAGGAGGAGAATGTTTTCTTTGCTCACCCACATGATAGGACCTTCTCTGGCTACCTTAGCTAAGCCATGCTTTCTACTCGCTTGTGGCTCTTCACAAATTTCCCGTGATATTGGTTTACATACTATTGTAACAGCTTCAGGATACATAGAGTACCAAAAAATGGAAAGACTTTATAGCTGTTTGTCCTAAAATCTCCAAAGTGCTTTTCTTTCCACAAGCACCTCAGTTAACATACTCAGGAATCACAAAAATGCGATGGTAAGGCCTCTGGCGGCCATCTACGTTGATACCATACCCAGTGTGGAACTTGAGGCCTTGCTTTAAATAAAACATGACTGCCATGATCACTGTGCACACAGATCCTGTTCTATTGACGAGACTAATTTTCCAGCCCATTGAAAGTAGTGTTCTGACCCCAATAGAGCTTTCTTTTTTCTACGTTAACTTAAAGTCATATCACCATCATAGTGCAGATGATAATTACTTTTAAAATTATGAGAAGTAACTTCTGATAGTGCCACTAATTTTAGCGTACCTGAAAATAGGCAACTTTTGAATGGGGGGGAAATAGTTTCTACATGGCAACACTCCTGATTGTCTTTGTCCCGATAACACTGGGAAGTCAAGTCTCTTTAGATATAAATAACACATAATCAATTTAAAACAATCAACTAGCAATTTCTTTTGACCTACACTTACAGCTTGAAACATTCTAAGACCCAGTGATCATCCTACACTTTACCAGGGCATTACTCTTATAAATTGCAGCCCCATTCACATTCATCACACACACAACACACAGCACAGTAGCACCAAGTACACACCTACTGGTCTCAGGTTTTAACAAGCAACTGGATAAATTTAAAAAAATGTTGAAGTGGTAGTGGTTGATGAGACCCGTTTCCCCTCTTCCCCCATGTTAGATATGGCAGAAAACTTATTAAAGATAGCATTTCTTGATGAAGAGAAGCAGTGAGGCATGGAAGATATCAGACTGGTCTTGGAGTCAGGAAGGTTAGCTGTAGGGTCAAAGACAAGTTCCTTAAACTCTCAGCAACCCAAGGCAACTTTCTTCAAGTGTAAGTTACAGATGAGTTGCTGATCTGCAGTTACTGGAGGGGGTTTCAGTACTTGGAGCCCCTATCAATGAAATTACAGGTCTGAATGCCCTCCCCACCTTTTTCTGCCCCCTCCCCAAATGATAATTTTTGCTTTAGGGGAATTTTGATAAGAATAATTTTGGGAGGAGGGAGGGAAATAGAGCAGAATATCTGAGTTTAAATAATAACACTTGAAATGCCCAGATGCTATGTGAATTCATAAATGTTGAAATCTGTTTTATTATAACCACATATCAGCTGCATAGTAGAGTCTCTGGTGTTTTGATTCTTTGAAAAACATGTTGTAGAAGGCACCTCAACAGCATCATAAAGATGAGAAAAGAGATAGTTTTATAAAAAGCAGCAGCAAAAAATTTTTTATCTTTAAAAAAAAAAGCCATTTTAAACCAGTCTTGCATTTCCATGGCCTCTTTTTTTTCCTCTCACTTCTCCTCTCTTTACATAAGCCTGACCTTATGGTATGGTCAGATAAATTAATTCCTACCCAAACTTCACAGAACCTTATTCCATTTAAAAAATAGAAAAGAAAAGAAAAAAGGCAGCTATGTCTGGCTGGTCTCCATTTTCTGTGTCTTTTAAAACAACATCATTATCAGTCTCTCCCGCCTCTTTGTGCTGCATTTGATTAAGTTATAGTCTCTGTCATCCAGACTCTTAGCAAAAGATAGGCCTCTCCAATGTGTTTGTATTTTTTTTTCCTGTTTACCAGTTTCCTGTTGCTGCTGACATCTACTCCACAGCCTACACTAAAGGTCATTTCCCATATTTGCCATCTCATTATCATCACATCCTCTGTTCTGGACCCCTGAATCTGTCTGAACATATATTCTATAATTACATTAACTTTTTTGGCCACCTTGTTGACTCATTTAATTTGAAGTCTGCAAAGAATGATTTTTTTTTTCAAACCAGTTGATGTCAAGCCATGCCTGGTTTCCCTCATACTCCTCACATTGTGCTTGAAAAATTGATTTTTCTTGGAACCCAAATGTGAATCTTCACATTTATCCCTGTAATCTTATTAGATTTGGCCCAGTTATCTAGCCTGTCATGATGACCCATTGTAGTGGAATCTCTCAAATAGTTTGTGCCATCTGAAAATTTGAGAGGCCTTTCAATTAATTATGCCTTAACCTAAGTCATTGATTAAAAAAAAAATGCTAAAGATCCTTGGAATGGTTCTCTGACGTCTGATTCAAATAGAAATGATACCTGAAGCCACATATTGCCTTAGAAAATCATAAATGAACATTATCCATGTTGTATTGTATTTTTATTTATTTTGTTAAACATTTCCCAGTTACACTTTAATCTGGTTGTTTCATCTAACGAGTGTTTGACATCTCTGCTCTATAGACCTCCTTCCAAGTTGGCATTGATGACCACTATTATAACCTAATGTAGCACTCTAGGTGGTATAGTAGATAGAGTGACACCCTGGAGTCAGGAAGACTCATCTTCCTAAATTCAAATCTAGCCTCAGACACTACCAAGCTGTGTGACCTGGGGTAAGTCGTTCACCCTGTTTGCCTCAGTTTCTTCTTCTATAAAATGAGTTGGAAAAGGCAAACTACTCCAGTATCTTTGCTAAGAAATTCCAAATGGTGTCACACAGAGTCAGATATGACTAAAAACAACTGAACAACAATTATAGCCTGAAAGCCAAAAAAAAATACCCCATCTCAATGTCTTTTAAGTCAGAGGTTGGCAAACTAGAACCTCTACTTGTTTCTGTACTGGAGGAAACTAAGGATGGTTTTTACATGTTAAAATAAAATTTTGTTGTATTTAAACATGTAAAAGGCTACTCAGCCCACTGGGCTGAATTCTAGTCTAAGTAATCATTGCTTTTAATTTTCTTTTTTAATGTGTTCATGGTCTGTTTTCACACTCTCAAATGTGTCTGAGCTTCTCTTCCTCTCGCTTTTCATTGTTCCCCATTTTAGTGTTTCTCTTTCTTAGGTCACTGTAGTTTTATAGTACAGTGCCTGTCACACAGCAAGCGCTTAAAAAATTGCTTCTCGTTTTGACTTACTTAGGAGTCCAACCTCCAAACACAATAATAGGCTGTAGTATCCCAGACAGAGGTATACTCTCCACTCTTGAGCTCTGTAGGGTTTTGTTTGAATACCAAAAGAAAGACTGGTGAAGTTTGACCTCCTTTCCCCATGCCTCAGGTGCAGTTTTTCATGCTATTAGTTTAGAACAATCTGCTGTTTTGTGAAACCATAAGCTCTAACACTAGAGTTGTTGTAATAAATATATTCATTCAGAATACACAGATCCCCAGACTTCCAAGCAGAGGCCTAATGTTTGAGAGAAGGGAGAGGGAAAGAGAGAGGAGCGTATTCACGTAAATCAAAGGTGCCATCTGCCCACTTACGGCGTCCACTAAAACATAAGGATGTCTTTTCAAGGTTCCAAGAAAGTATCTAATCAGCATCTGGAGCCGAAGCCTTCCATCTTACCTAGACAGTGCAGAAAACTCAGATTCAGAGTAATTGGCCATCCTTTAAGGATTGAATCGGGGAGCAAAGCGGGGAGTGGACGACAACACATTTTTAATTTTTCTCTGCTCCATCTCAAACAAATGTGTTTCCGTGTGTGATTTCTAATCCTCTCCTTCCCCTGCCCCAAGATGCTTGTGGTACCCTGCTGACATAACAGTTGTTGTGAGTAGCTATTGTATTGTTCACTGGTGTTGGGTTTATATACTTGTTGTAAATGTTTTGTTTCACGTATTACGCTTTTCTTTTTCCTCTCTGACTGTTGGCTCCGTTGCTGCTCCTTCAGAGAGAGCTGCAGGTCTTTGCTGCCGCTTAGTAGTCCCCTGTCATAAAGGAATGCCGAGGCTTACTGATCTGTCTGTCAAAACCAAAGATGTCTGGGAAATTCCACGTGAATCCCTTCAGTTGATCAAGAGACTGGGAAATGGGCAGTTTGGGGAAGTATGGATGGGTATGCTGTAACTCAGTTATTCTATTATTATCTTCCCTTTCGGGGAAATAAAGTACCAAAGATGGAAGGTGGAAGAATACTTTATGACCAGCCCATAATAAAAAAAAAAGTTCCAAATATTTGGGTGATAGAGTAGGCATGCTTTGGACATTGAGCTTTTTTTTTACTTCAGAAAATTCAAAATTTTATTTACTCTTTGTAAGTTTTCACTTGGGGAAAATGGGCTTCATTTTAATTGTGATGGTGAGCCTCAATTAATAAACCAAAGAAAGAAGCAATTTTGAAAACTGGCATAAAGTCATTGCTCTCGGTTTCTTACTGGGAATGCACCGAAGGGCAAATCACCTTCCATCTTTTCCACTGCATGCATAATTTTGGATTGTAAGAACTTTGTTTTCTTTATTAATTCCCTTTCCTATAGAGAAAGCTGATGGTTTGTGTTTTAACTTAACTGTGGTTGCCTCGAGTTGTACTCCACAAACCGTTGGATTGGCTAAAGATGCATGGGAAGTTGCACGGGATTCATTGTTACTGGAGAAGAAGCTTGGTCAGGGGTGTTTCGCTGAAGTGTGGTTTGGTAAGGCAGAGAGTGTGTTTTGCTTTGGATGCCCCTTAAGAACAACTTGGGAGAAAGACTTTGAACAGAAACACACCTGCTTACTCCTCCACCCTGTGTGGGATGCCCTGAAGGATGGAATAAATGGACCCCCAAAGTGCAAAGTTTGCAGAGCGTAGCTGTCTTCTACCATTCTGGGTTGTGGTACTCCAAAGATGACATCCTTAGATCTCATTATTTCAGGCTCATCTTTGTGTCGATGATTCCCATGCATTGTAGGAGCTGTTGACCAGGAAAACAGCATAGAATTAAAGCATCTTTTTCTCCTAAGAGATGAGAACATAAGATGCTCTAGAGGAAAGACTTCCATTTTCATTCATTTTGTTGTCAATGATAGGGCACAATTCAAGGGGTCTTTACCTACAGATTGTCTCCAGGTTTGTACTCCACTGACAATCATCCGAGATGAAGGTAAAGCATCCTTAATTGAGTTGACCATGGATTCTTCTTTCCCAGAGTTCTTTTAAAATGGAATAGTATCATCATCATCCCAGCACTTAGTACAGTGCCTGACACACAGTAAGCACTTAATAAATGTTTATTGATTGAGTAATTGATTGATTGATCGATCATCATCATATTAAATATGCATAGAGCATGTCTAACCAGGCCTCTCTAGGTCCAACAATTTATCTGTTAATACCACACTGCCTCTCATGTATTCATACATTAACCTGCATTGGTATAGGTGTGGTCTTGTTCAGTCGGAGGCAGAGGTAGAGGTAGACCGCATTACTCTGAAGATCCTAATTAGCAGCTTAATTATGAGGTATTTAAAAATCTTATTTATGAGGCCTAAGGCGCAAAGATTTTAGAAGAATCATACACACACACACACACACACACACACACACACACACACACACACAAAGAATTAGGCCTCCATAAGAGAATGGATTTTTAAACTTTTAAGTTAGTACGTTTTAAATTTCTTTACATGCCATTAGGTTCATTTCCCATTGCCATTCTACTAGCAGCTTTGTCTCTGGGGATTTCAGAACCATTATAGAATGCTTCTATAATTAACTCAGTTATTGCTGGAGTGTCTTAGAGAAAGGGAAAATTTCGCCTACTGAAAATTATTGGCTATTATTTGGAACGTGCTGGAATGTTACATAAACTGTCAAATTTTCCATTTATTTTTAGGGAACAAATTCTGCCATGTAATCACTTTCTACTTCTCAGCTTATAACCTAAGGTTTTGTATTTTGTAATAATAAGAACCACACTTCCACCTGGGTAATAGAGCTGCCCAAATAGAATATATTTTTTAAAAAATTTCTCAAATTGATGTTTCCAGAAGTATAAATAAATTTTTACAATTTCACTTAAATCAGTCTTCCTTTTCTAATTACCCAGGAGGAAAACATTGTCCTTTCTGTATAGTCCTTTCTGTATAGTGGCAATTAAAAATCATAAACCTTAGAATAGACTCTTGAAGCAAGAAAGGATATCAGAGATCATCTAGTCTAGACCATCTCCCCTCTTTTTATAGATGAGGAGATTGATAAAAAACCTATAGCCAAGCTGTGTGTCAGAGTCCTTATTTGAATATCAGTAACATTTACTAATTTTTTTCGAATTTAAATATCAATTTTAGTTCCTTCCTCATGACCTTTTTAATTTTTTCAGCCTCATCCAGAATTTACTTTCTTATTGTGGTTGAGCTTTCATGAAACCTGTACAAGTAGACTTTGTATTACCTTTTTATCAGTGCTTACTGCATGGATGATTCAGCAACACAAAGGACCCAATCATGGGGCTACCAAAGCCTGAACTGGGAACCAAAGACCATTTCTCAACCAAATTCACCCATCCCCAAGCACTCAAGTTCTTTCTTAAAAAAAAAAAAAATCCAAGCTTAGAATAGCTTACACAGTACACTTTACCTTAACATAGAACAGGGGCTTAGTACCCTGATTATCACTGAAACAACTAATGGATAAGTGACACCAGCTTCTCTACTTCCATCATTGTTGATGGTCATTATGTATGCAGGGGCCAAGGTTTTCAGCTTGATTTCTCTTTCATATTAATGAAACAGAAAAGGAAAATAGCACTTAACCACATGGGCCTGCCAGAACCAAATTAATGGAGAAAGTGGCAAAGGAATGATGTATTCAGTCATAACCCATAAATAAAACTAGTGTTGATTTTTTTTTCTCTTGAAAATATTTGACAGAATCCTTGTAAATGTCTTTGTTCCCCAGGAGTTTTATAGGGCTTGTTTGTGGGGAAGAGGGTGCTGTGGAAAGGGAAAGCTGATAGATAATTAATTGTTTTGAGCAAATAGTTATTAGTTTAAAAAGTCATTTTCCCCACCAGAGGATCTCTCATTTTGACTCCATGTTATGGGCTGTCTGTAGGTACCTGGAATGGGAATACAAAAGTGGCCATCAAGACTCTTAAGCCTGGTACGATGTCTCCAGAATCCTTCCTCGAAGAAGCTCAGATCATGAAGAAACTGAAACATGATAAACTGGTTCAGCTTTATGCCGTGGTGTCTGAAGAGCCAATCTACATTGTCACAGAGTACATGAATAAAGGTTGAGTAATGGTTCTCCCTCTTTTCTCTTCATTGGGACATAGATAGGGGATTGGTACGGTGAGAAAAATGGAGCTGTCTATCTGCTTGCCTCCTGGTTTCTGCCTAAATCTAGTATCCTTAATCAGGGAGACACCAGTTGTGTGTTCATTAGTGAAAAGTATTTTTAAAACAGCTCAGTCTGTTACTATGAGTCCCCTATGTCCTTCCACATTCTAATGTATTCTTCCTACAACTGCTGGAGCTCAGACTTTCCCAGTTCTTCCCAGGACTCCCTTACTTAGACTACTAGGCCTGCTGGATTATGCTACTCAGCTGTTAATCTGGACATAGCTGTTTGCGTTTGATCTGCTTTCTGCAGTGCTGAACACCTTGCGTTAGAAAACTGTAGTAGAAGAAAAAAAGAAATGTACATAACTTTGTTGTGTATTTGATAGGAATAGCAAGTTGTACATAGTATATTTGCAGTTTCATGTGCAATCGTCTGTGTTATTATACTATGTTATGGAAATGCTTGTTTTATTTCATAAATTTAAAAGAAAATAAATTTTTGAAAAAGAAACTGCAGGAGAAGACAAATGAGATGCAGCCTTCACTGTTTCCCCATCATATTTCTTCCTGCTACCTTCTTAAATGTACAGATGAACAGGGTAGAGTGTAAAGAGCATTCTTTATTTCTTTTTTTTTCTTTTCCTAATTAAATCAGTATTGCTGGGGGTGAGGCCAAGGATTACTTTGTTTTGGAAAAATAAATGAACCAAATAAGAAACAAAAGGTCTTAAAAGGAAAGACATTCTACATCAGAAGACACTGTAGTTCTGTTTCGCTCTCCCACCCCAAGTGCTTTCTTTCAAAAAAGATTTGATTTATTTTTTCCTGGCAGATCTTCTGTCCCTGTCTCCAGGGTTTATTTCATAAATAGCTTGTATTCCATGATTAAAGCTTAAAAAATAAAAGATGACCACTGTAGTCATGTGGCCTCTGCAAGTGATTATTTCAGTTTTTGGAATTATCCCTGACCCTATTTGGACCCATTTATAATAAAACTCTTCTGAAGCTTTGACTATTTTACTTTTAGCTTTCTGATTTAAGGTTCAGAAGATTATGATCTAATTAAGAGGGAATGCCCACTCCACCATATGTAAATCAGAATACTCCCCTGACAAATTTGTAAATAATCTAAGCTGTAATTTTCCCTATCATTCTTCTCTTTAGCTTGATGTTCATCAGGCAAGAACTGAGTCATGAAGTTTGTCTCATGCTCCTATGAATAATACTGATAATGATTCCGACAGCAACAACAGAGGTCAGGAAAACCTGGGACAGAATTTTGTTTCTGACCCATAGTGTCTGTGTGACCTTAGCCAGGTCACTTACCTCTCAGTGCCCCAGGCAAATCACCAGGATTATAAATTGCAGATCAGGGGCTGGTCTTCATTGTTAGAAGAAGTTTCCTATACTAATGAAATCTTAGATCTAATAATAATTACTTACATTCCTGTGGCACTTGGAGGTTTCTGGAACACAATCCTACCCCAAATACCTATGTGCAAGCTAGTTTCTGAGCCAGGATTTAAACCCATGCCTCCTGCCTCCAAGGCCAGATTAAAATATATAATCACAATGCGAGTAAACTTATTTTAGTTTGAGTTTTAGCTATGGCTCATTTGGGTTCACCATCCTTTTGTCCAAAAAGATAAAACTATTCACAAGCTTTTCTTGCTCAGGACATCTTTGTTCCTCATGTAAACCATTAAATTGCTTGAAATGAATGCATTGTTCTCACCATGTATCTATACCCTGTCTGAAAAGAACCCCTCTAGCTCTGTTTCAAAGTTTGCTTTTCATAGTAAATGGATGCAATGGCACTTTTCATTCATAGGGAGTTTGCTGGATTTCCTAAAAGACGGAGAAGGAAGAGCTCTGAAATTGCCTAACCTGGTAGACATGGCTGCACAGGTATGTACGACTGACAGCAGGCGTTCTGTCTAGGACATGCCTATAATAAAGAAACATGGCCTGGCCTGAGGTCATATGTCCACTCACTCTCTGTTGTGTTTTAACAGGTTGCCGCAGGCATGGCTTATATCGAGCGAATGAATTATATCCATAGAGATCTACGGTCTGCAAACATTCTGGTAGGGAATGGGCTCATATGCAAGATTGCTGATTTTGGATTAGCCAGATTGATTGAAGACAATGAATACACAGCAAGACAAGGTGAGGCCTGGTGTGATTGCTAATTATGGTTTCTTTTTAAATAGTCACTTTCTAACCTGTTTGCATCAAGACCCTTCATTGTAACTACCCCATGTGGTCCCTATACTCCTATAGATAACTAGGTAGCACAGTGGACAGAGAGCCCTGGGCCTAGAGTTAGGAAGACATGAGTTAAAATGCAACCTCAGATACTTGCAAGTTGTGTGATCCTGGGCAAGTCATTTGACCTCTGTTCGACTCATCTGTAAAATAAGGATAATAAGAGCACCTATCTGCTGGGGTTCCTGTGAGGAACAAATAAGATATAGTAACTGTAAAGTGTTTAGCATATTGCCTAGCACACAAAAAGCACCATATAAATATTAGCTATTTTATTGTTACTAATTTACTGTCCCCATTCCACTCCCCTAAATAAGCCATTAGCAAAGTCTAAAAATAGAATTCATCTGCTGACCTGATCCTCTCTATCCCCACCACTATACAAGGTAGTGTTATACATTCAACCTAGAAAGGAGAGAAATTGCTTGCTAGTAGGTGGTCAGCTGGCTGACTATTTGGCTGATTTTTAAATCACATGTTGCTTTTCCTTTGAGCACCTTGGCCTTTGGGGATCTGTGGATTCCCATCATGGACCTACAGAAATGTCCCCTTCTCTCATCCTTTTCTCCCTTTCCCTAAGTGAAATTTATGGAAACAAACAACAAAGAGAGCACAGAGATCCCAAACTGGCATCTTAAATACTTAATGACTCCAATGTATAACCCAATAGGTATTCTAATTAAAGAGATACCAGAGAGACAACTCTTGGGGGCTGTGCCAGCATCACTTTTTTTTCTAGTTTGTCAATTAATTTTCTATTAAACAACTTCATTACCATATGCAGTTTGGGGTAACAGATGGCCTCTTCTTAGGGAATTTAAGGTTTGTGTTTGGGGGGAGGTGATGATTTCCTTCTTTTTAAATGAGGTCCCATTCCAATTCCAGTCAAGAATGAGTAGTGGGTGGGCTACATTGAAAGAAAATATCTACATGGAATTTCATATAGTTTTTTTGTTATGATCATTATTATTTAATTTCATTATTACTATTTAATTTCATGCTCCCCATCTCCCACCTTTTTCCATAATATGGGTACAAGGATGAAAATGGCTTTAGCAGTCTGATAAATAAGGATAAATGTCAAGTTTGACTAGTACAGAGACTACAAAAATACTAAAATACATGTAGGTCAGCTGTTTGGATTTTCCCCACACGTGGAGGCTCCAGTTCTTTAGCCAAGTATGCACAGCCCAGTGCTGAGGCCAGATGGTGTGTTTTGGTCTCTAAGCATAGCAGACAGGCAACCTCGATTAGAGCTGGCAGCCTAGGGAGAAAGGGGAATGCGAACTGGAGGCAACATGAGCTGGGCAGGACGACAGCGAGCAGTCCAGTAGGAAATACCAGCAGGATTAAAACCTGAATGCTGCCAGTGAGCTTACCCAGAGGCCAAGGTTTCAAGTCATAATTGCCTCAAGTCAGAGAAAGTTTACTAAGCACAGATACTGGATTTGTGAAAGAAATATTACATGGCCAGTCTTCTTGGTTCTGTGAAAGAGACCATCAATCTTTGCGTTGAGTCTCCAAGATTCAGAGTAGCCAGAGGGATGTATTTCAGATTTGTTTTCTAGGTGGTACAGGGGAAGAGGAGGGATGGTATTACTCTACCTTCCTCCCCCAACTACCCCTTTTATTCGTAGACCTTCTCATCCATCGTGCTGTATTAATACAGTACAGTTAAGTGGCTTCCTTCTAGAAGTAGTCAATATTCTTGGACTCTCCATGAATAGGTAGATTCTAGGATCACTTGTAGGCCGAGACAGGGATATGTCTACATATGTAGTTCATGGGTGTAAATATTATTCTTGTTTAGAGTTGTTAGTTGACTCCTCACAATAATATTGGGCTGATATTTAAAAATTAAGAACAGTGGGGTACAATGGGAAGAGAACAGGATTTGGAGTCGGAGGATCTCGTTTCGAACCCAAAGTCTGCCACTGCTGTCGAAACACAAGTCTTTTCTGCTCCTCTGGGCCTCAGTTCCTTCATCTGTAATAGGAGAATGTTGGAACGGTCCCTTTCAGCTCTGAATTTATGATCTTGTGATCAACATGCTAATAACCCTGGGAGTCAGATAATGCAATCCTGTTACCTCTATTTTACAGATAAGGAAATGGAGGCTTAGAAAGGGAAAAGGATCTTGCCCAACATCTCATGGCTAGGAAGTGAGTTGGTGCTTAAATCCAGGTCTTCTAATTCTCTATCCATATCAAATTCAATTCAGTTCAATTCAATAAACATTTATTAAGTGCCTTCTATGTGTCAGGCACTGTGCAAAAGCCCCCCATTCTTCCTCCACTGGCCATCCATTACCACACTCTACTCCCACAATTAGTTGAGTATCACAGTTCTGCTCACTTGCAGAAGCAGCAAGCCTAAGAGGCGGCCAAGATTGGGCAGAGGCAGGTTTTTCACTCGGTCTAATTGTAGGATCATAGATTTAAAGATGGAAAGAACCTTAGATGTCATCTAAGCCACCCCTTTCCTTTTGTAGAGGAGGAAGCCGAGACTGAGGGGCCTACGTGACATTTCCAGGCCTCTGAAAGACACTTACCTGCTCCAACATCCTCATCTTGCAGGTGGAAAAAAAGCAAGGTCCACAAGGAAAGGTGACTTTACCCAAAGTCCCACTGATAGAAAATGGTAAAGCCAGTATTCATACCCAGGCTATGGGGCTCTTTGCTCTATACTAAAAGCACCTGGCTGAACCTACTAAAACTTTTACGTGTTTTCAAGCTTGTATCAAACAATAGAAAATAAAAAGAAATAAACTAATTAGAAGGTGAAATTGAAAAATGGATAGGGTCTGTCAGAAACAAGGAAAGAAGAATAGGAGCCTGATGAAAAGTAAAGAAACAAATGTAAATGTACCCAGAATATTGGGAAGAAAAGAAACAAAATATTCAGACATCATGGGAAAGGAAATATGTGAAATTGACAGGGAAAAAAAATGGAGAAGATGTACCATTTCCTCTGGTAGGAAAGAGCAGTGAAAGAAGTGGAGCTGGAACTGTGGAAAGAGCATTGTCTCTGAAGGTGAAAAGACCGGAGTTCAAATTCTGATTAATGATCATCAACTGAGTGACCTTTGACAAGTCCCTTCACCTCCATGGGCTTCTGTAAAATAATGTCCTTTCCCTTAGTAGATAGTTCTTATGAAGAAGTCTGCCAGTATTTCCTACAGGTGAAGAAAGAACAAATAGGTTTGAAAAATCAGTTTAAAAAAAATGTAAAGAATTCAGGAAAAGGCAGTTAGTGAACTTTTTTTCCTTTAAAAAGAAGGAAAACAAAAGTCAGTTGTTTCAATCTCTTTATTTGATTGATTTTTTTTTAAGACATACCTTTTAATATTCATCACTGGGGAAGAGACACCCTCACTTTTGAGGACTCAGGCAACCTCAGATGATACCAGCTATTTATAAAATTTGTCACACAGATTTGTCTTGCGCTGATATTTTCAAACAGCAGTGCTTGGATGTGCATTCCACTCATGCATGGTGTAGGCGGCATGCACACTGCATACTTATGTGTCTGTAAGGGATTAATCAGCTACACTTGACAGCTGGTCCACGTGTCTAATAATATTTGCAAGTTGAGTTTTACGTTACACACAGCCCCAATCCATGCTGTGACTTCAGTCATGTGAGCTGTTTGCGGTATACAGCAATGCATGCCAGGTGTAAGTATTCTCAGGCTGGGATTGGTAACTACTTTTCAGCTCAGTTTTTGTGTGTTTCCCTTCTAAGGGAATCTTTCTCTCCTGGACTTGACTTAGAAGAAGTGATGTGCATGGTGGCCCCGCTGTGATGTCCGTCCTAGTGCCTGCAACAGAAGAGGCAAGCCTGCAGAGGAGGCTAAGAGGCACAGAGGCAAATTTGTCTCCATCTGTTTAGAGAATCATAAATCTAGAGCTGAAAGGAGCTTGAGAGGTCAGCTGGTCCAACTGCCCCATTTTACTCTTGAGGAAACTGAGGCTAACATTAACTGAAACGCCCAAGATCATGTAGGCAGTCAGCATCAAAAGTAGGATTTGCACTCAAATCTGCTGACTCCAGAGCCAGTGGCAATTCAATGCCTTCTAAAGTCACCTGTTATTTTTAGATTATCTGCTATTCTGGATTATTTACATGTCTCCCCCTCCATTAGACTGGGTGGATAGAACTCCATGCCTGGAATCAGGAAGATTTAAGTTCAAATATAGCCTCAGACACTAACTGTTGTGACCCTGGGCAAGTTATTTAACCCTGTTTGCCTGGGTTTCCTTATCTCCAAAATGAACTGGAATAGGAAATGGCAAAGCACTCCAGTATCTTTGCCAAGCAAATCAGATACAACTGAATAATAACCTCCTCTATTACAGTAATCATAATATAACTAATATTTATATAGCACACTTAAAAGCACGTCTGTAAAGCTCGTTGCCGCTCAGTGAGTTGGGTAAATTGCAAGTTCAGAATTATTCCACTACCATAGTGTCATCTCCATTTCATAGATAAGGAGACAGATTAAGTTAGGAAAAAGCGATTTCATCATGGTTAAACAACCATGTATAAGGCACTGCAGCCTTAAAGATAAATAATCTAGGGATGGCTAGTTGTAAACCGTATTAAAGCTGAGATCAGCTAATTCTCTCTAACAGTGCCAATCATGTAATCTTCCCAAGCTTTCTTGTCCTGTGCATCTCTCCCTCATAGGGTCAAGCTGTGTGCTGGGCCTTTCTTACAGTTGATACTACGTGGCTGCTCAGATACTTAGCTGTTTGATACACATACATTAGCTCTGTGACCCTGGACAAGTCACTTAACACTGCTTGCCTCATTTCGCTCATCTGTAAAATGAGCTGGAGAAGGAAATGGCAAACTGCTCCAGTATCCTTGCTAAGGAAACCCCAAGTGAGTTCCCAGAGACATGACTGAAACAACTGAACAACAAAAATAACATTTTGCCATGTGATGAGCCCACCTTTTTTTTTTCCCCGGTCACATCTCTCTATAATTATTTCCTTAATACCACTTCTCTTTTACAACAATTCTTGGTTGATAGAATGGTGCAATATACTCACATCCCCCTGTCTCAGATATTTACCAAGTACTTATTTATGTGTGGGTCCTCATGCCTACCTGATGGTGTTTGAAAGGGTATAAAAAAACCGTATTACTGTATAGCTATTCATGTGCTTGCCTTACTTCCTTTACTAAACTTTAAGCTCATTGATGTCAGAGACTACAACACTCAGTTTAGTACTTCATAGGTCTACTCAACAAATATTTGTCAAACAAGAAAATGAAAGCCTGTAACGGAGAACACTTGGTGATTGAATATGGGAGATGAGGGAAGAGTCAAGGCTGCTGAGGATTTGAGCTGCAGAAGAATTCAAGCCCAGCTGGCTTTGGAGGAGAGGGCATGAGTTTGATTTTCAATATTTATGTCTGAAATAGTGGGACATCCCAGCTGGAGAAGTTTGGGCCCCCTCTACCTCATATCTGCTACTTATATGATCTCTCTCTGTCTCTCTCTGTCTTTCTGTCTCTGTCTCTCTCTGTCTCTGTCTGTCTCTCTCTGTCTCTCTCCCTCCCTCTCTCTGTCTCTCTCTGTCTCTGTCTCTCTATCTCTCTGTTTCTGTCTCTCTTTCTCTCCCTCTCTCTCTCTCCCTCTCCCTCTCTCTCTCCCTCTCCCTCTCTGTGTCTCTCTCTGTCTTTCTGTCTTTGTCTCTGTCTCTGTCTCTCTCTCTCTGTCTCTCTCTCTCTCTGTCTCTCTCTCTCTCTCTCTGTCTCTCTGTCTCTCTCTCTCTGTCTGTCTGTCTCTCTCTCTCTCTCTCTCTCTCTCTCTCTCTCTCTCTCTCTCTCTCTCTCATTTCCTTAATGCACTCCAGGTGTTCCTGTTTTTTCCTTTGTTTGTTTTTGCAAGAGCTGCCTCCCACCCCTTGAGCTGGTCCTTCACTCATACCCTAATCCCAGCAATTCTTGTTTCCAGACTTCTGTAGTTCATCTCACTTACCACAGTCATTTCTAAGAAAACTATTAATACAGTTCAACTTCAGAAACATTGCATCTGATGCTCCTGCTAAATCCTCACCTACCATGTCCAGCTGTGTGCACTATCAAGCTTTGTAAGTACTTGTGTGCACATGCTGCTGTTGGGGGAGGCAGAAGCTGGTTCATCTCTTGAGCGTCAGAGTTCTCAGCTGCAGTGAATTAAGCCAATCATCTCTACACTAAGTCAGGAACCAACATGGCAAGCTCCCTAGGAGTAGTGGAAGGGGAGGATGGCCTCAGCCTACCTAAGGAGGGACAGCCTGGCCCACAACCTGTGTCGATCAGTAAAGGGATCAAGACCATGAGTAGCCATTGAACTTTTGACCAGAGTGAGACAGGGAGACACAATCTTAACATCACCATCACCATTACCTTAATTACTTGTTGGTCCATTCTTATTTTCTAAGATTTGTAGCCTGTTTAATAATTAATGTCTTTAAAATTAACGTGAAGAGAAGAATGAAGGCTTCTCACCAGACAATTAGTTTTCTGTGTGAATCTTAAACTCAACGGCACATTAACTGACATTGATTTTTAAACTTACAATCTAAAGTCCTTTTTTACTCATAGAAAAAAGACATCGAATATCATTACGCACATCCTTAGTTTAGCCTTCATGACTAATGAACAAAGAATGACTTTCTAAAACATTCTATTTCATTGATATTCATTCTTTAAAAAGCATTTTTAAAGGAGAGACCACAAGGTTTTGATATGATATTCTGTTTTATCAAACAAAACAATGTGATATGGTGGAAAGAATACTGGATTGGGGTTCGAGTCCAGTTTCTGATCCTTGTTAGATATATGACCTCAGGTGCTCCAGTGCCATTTTGTTGCTGAACACAAGCAGTCCCACACACACAGGCACATATTAAGCTGTTGCCTAGCAAATTTTTCTTCCCAATTGCCTTATATTTCCTTTCTCTGCTGCATATACCCCTGTGGTTTTTAGTTTTGTCAGTGAAGATTCTTTCAGCCTCTCATGGATGCAGGCTAATGCCAGATTTTGGACTGGACTTATGAAAAAGATCCTAAGATGATAGTTTTAGAGGTGAGAGGGACCTCAGAGGCCATCTGGTCCAAATCCTCCATATTACAGATGGGGAAACTGAGGCTCGGAGAATTAAAGTGACTTCAAGGTCACAGAGGTAATTAAGAATTTTAAAAGCTGGGGGGAAGCCTAGGTGAGATAATGAGAACTCAGTCTCAAAAAAAAATAAAACAAAAAATTTTCCCTGGAGTTGCTTCATCATCATGATCATTTACTAACATTTATATAGTGTTTATTATATGCCAAGCACTGTTCTGAGTGCTTTACAGTTACCTCACTTGACCTTTACTACAATGTGAGGAGATATGTGCTATTATTATATCAATTTTACAGATGAGGAAACTGAGGCAAACAGAGGTTGAGCGACCTGCCCATGATCACATAGCTATTAAGTGTCAGGGGCTAGATTTGAACTCAGGACTTGCAGGCCCTCCTTTCTATGTATTACACCACCTCTCTGCCTTCTTCCTTGTAAGTTACTTAATCTTTCTATAACTTAGATTCTGGTCTCGATGAGGCCTCCTATAGCAGTGAAGATTGCCCAAAGAGGATGATTTTGGACCCTTCCCTTACAGCATTGCTATGAGGATGAAATGAGACTATATGTTTTGTCAAGTACCATATAAATGTCGGCCGGCTATTATCATTATTCTTAGTATTCCTTCTAATCAAGGTCATCAAAATTGTGAAGCAGACAGATTTGATCTTCATGGCTCATTCTGTGCCCTTGTCTGGCCATCCCTCACCCTCAGTATCCTGTGACTTGGATTTATCCTCCCACCTCCCTTTTATCAAAATGTGACTTCCTAATTGTCTAGGAGGGAAAGATTCTGGCTAATTTGTACTAAGATGTTGATGACTGATAATAATGATTTACCATGTTACCCCAGGCATGAGTATTTGCATTTTAACCTGGAACAAAGTCTTAATTCAAAGGAATGAAACTTCAGTAGGAGAATTGGAAATATCAGTGACCCAGTCTAGTAAGGAAAATGTCTTGGGGGGAGGGTAGAGACTTGTTCGCTTCTCTTAACTCAAACCTCGCCAACTTATGAGACCTGCCTATAGTAATTTTCTTCCATTACTTAAGTAATCTGGAGTTAACTAGGCTATATTTTGGTGCTTTTAAATTTGTAAGAACAGGGAAATCTTTAAACTTCGAGTATGAATGCCAGAAGTTTAAAAGTCATGTCTTTAAATAGAAGGGGAGAGGGGAAAATGCAATACTCCCCCTGGAGGAAAGTTTAAGTTGAATAGATGGTTGTCTGGGGGGAAATTCATGTATAAATTACACTAGGAAAAAAATTCATAATGGTTGCAGTTTTCATGTTAATTATTTCATGGTAAAAATTTGTGGCTGCATAAATTAACACATTCTTTTATGGAGAGCATATTTTAGAAAGATTTGTTACTTTAATAACTCTTTGTGTATCAGAAACCCCAGATGCCTGTGCTAATTAAATATAACTAGATTTCTGGTTCAGAAAGCATGGTGGCTGTTTAGCAGCGACAAGCAGGCAGTGAAGTTGACAAACACAGTCAGGATTGAAGAAGATTCCTGGGGCCAATCAGAATTGTAAATTTGATCCCTAATCTTACTTTTATATTATAAAGAATTAGGAATTGCTAGTTCCACTCCCCTCACCCACCCTTCCCTATCTCCCCTCCTCCCGGCTTGTCTCTACCATAATTATGCAGTAGAGCCTCTTGGAGGGCCCTTTGCAGTCTGCGCTACAGATCAGACTTAGATTTGCCAGGATCACTTGCCTCACCCTGATCAGCTCAAGGCTTTCCTGTTCTCCTGTTAGCAGCCTCATTGGTGCTGTGCTGCCTGTTGTTATGCTAGCAGCAAACACCAAAGGATCCTTTATTAATTACCTGAGTAGAAACTAACTTCTCTAAATACACTAGTAGGAAAAAGGAAAGGAAAATCACAAAGTGAGGACAATTTAAAATGTCTCAAGTTCATCCATTGTTTTAAGCACTGGAGAATTATAACCTTTGGTTCTTAACTGCCTTGCTTATCAGCATTCTCACTTCCACACCCCCACCCCCAATCTCGATCTTCTGGGCATTCTGACTCCTTTATGGCTTAACCAAGGAGACCTCTCCACCCCCTTCCATCTGGCCCTGGCGGTTATCGCTTTGGGACTGGCTGGTTGCTAGAGGGTCCCAAGGTGTCAGTTTACACGGCAGGATGTCTGCCCTGGGTCTGACCTCTCCAGCAGCCCCTCTACTCGGAAGGGGAAGGGTCCTGAGACAGCTCTTCTCTTTATTTAGATTGCCAGATAGTGGGATTGTGCCTGGTCAAGCTAGCTTTGTTCACAGCTGGGTTAGGATTTAAAGCCCCAAGCCAAAACTGCTGCCCCTCCGCTCACCTCTGCAGACTTCCACCTAGACATTTTCGAGGCTGCATGGCTCTGTTGATCTGAACCCACCGCAGGGCTTCCGAGGCCCAGAAGTAATAGATCAGATTGGCAGGGAAATGGAGACTGACCAAATTGTGCAGATCAACTGTTTTCCCATAAAAAGGATGTGTTGGGAACTAAAGATTAAAGTGAAAAGGAATCTTCTCTTCCTTTCAAGGTTTAAAACTGTTGTAGGGAAAGGAGGTAGATGAATTTCCTCCATTTCCGTATTTTGGGATCTCTAGCTGCCTGAAGGAAAGATGGGAAATGGTGTAAACTCTGTTCCTGAGGGATAGGGGGGTTCTCTACACCTTCAGTACTCAGCAGTCAAACTTTACTATTCAGAGAACTTTGTGGTTGAGTTTGGGGTTTCTCCCCTTCTCTTTGTGATGTGTTTGTTTGCTTCTGTTATTTATGGATGGTCAAGAGTAAGCAACTGGTTCTGTACATCTCCGGCTTAGTAATACTTAAGAAGGAAGCAGATGGTCATACTCTGTGATTTCACTGTGTAAATAGGAATTACATATTGCTATCAGATAACAGGAATGTCACTTGGTTTCCCTTACCTTTCTTTGTTGGCAAAAATGTGTCTTGCTTTCTCATAATCAAGGGGGAAAATTAAAATTAGATGTGGAAACCCAATCGAATTGTCAAGCCTCTGCTGCCTCCAGCTACAGAAAGGTGCATGTGACAACTTCGTTCACCCCCACAGAGGTTCCACAGCACTGCTGTCATGCCAGATTGAGGGAAGAAAGGAATACATTTTGAAATCATAACCACAAAATTCTTACCTTATTTTCTCCTCTCATAAGCTCCCCCACTCAATCTCAACTCATTGATACCTCTATCTTATTCTTCACAGGGATTGATCTACATATTTTCCTTTTCCTCAATCCTTTAAGCTTCTCCCTCTGTTTGTCTCTTTTTCTCTCGTGTGTCTCTCTACTCTTTTTTCTCTATTTCTCTGTCTCTCTCTCTCTGTTTTTGTCACACACACACACACACACACACACACTACACCCCTACTCTCAACAACTCACCTTGCCTCCTCCTTCACTGATACCCACACCATCCAGCATAAGCTCAATCAACCTTTCTCACTTCCACATTTCAGAATCTCTCTTCATTTCCACCAGTTCTTTCTTCTTTCCTTTCTTCCTTTGTCTCAGAGGGCAGTGTGTTCCTCCTCTTTGCCAAAGTCTGGGCCTTTGATCCCATAATTTCCCACCTCCTCTACACCCTGCTCCATTAATCACTTACTCTCACATTCACCTCCCCCAGTTCCTTCCTATCTGCCTACCATCATACTCAGCCCCTACCCCTGAGTCCTTAACAAAAAAGAAACAATGGAGTCTTTCTTCTACTCATCTCTACCTTTTTATCTTCATAACTTCTTGAAGAGATCCATAGCTGGCTGTCACCACCACCACCACTATTCTACTAAAACTGCTCCATCAAACGTCACCGCTCCCATCAGCACGAGACCCTGCAGCCTTTTCTCAGTCCTCATCCTTCATGACCATTCTGTGGCATGTAACAGTGTTTCCTCATATTTCTTCCTTCCTTGGTTGGCTTTGGAGATATCTCAGTCTCCTGACTCACCCCCTATCTCTGTAACAATTCTTCCTCTTTCTCTCCTGGCTCCTTATCTCATACTACTCTCATTCTCATAATCTCTTGATCTGCCAAACTGGACTTCCAAACTGGTGTTTTCCCACAACCTTTTGCTCCCATTGTTTCCTAACTCTGAAGTGCCCTCCCGTCTCTCCTCCATTCCTCCTGTTCATTCTTCACATTCCAACATAAGGGATAAGCCTTCCCTGAAGCCCTTCCCCCATTCCAGTTGGAAATGATTCTTCTTTCCTTGGGCCACAGCTAGGTAGCATTTTGTCTTTAGATCCTGTTAGTACTTGTGTTTTGTTCCATTTGGTAGATGTAGATATCATACCCCCACTGCTCTTACTTGATTTTGAGCTCCATGAGAACATTATTTCAATGTTGTCTCCCTCCCCACACCTAACACAGTTCACCACATACAGTATGTGCTTAATAAATGTTTGGCAAATTGTTGAATACCAACCAGATGCCCTAACATTTCAGCCAGGGCAATTATTGTTCCCCAACAATATTTCAAAACAGGGGAAAAAAGAGAGGTTTTTTTTTTTTTTTTACTCTTTCTGGGTGGTGTGGAATGATACTTGGCCTTAGCCAGGCCTGTTAACAATTATTTTCTGGAGATGGCTGGTTTCTTGGGGGAATTGCTGGCCCAGACCAAAGACCAGCCCACAGCTAATTCCTTTTCACTACTCTCAGAAAGAAACAGCATACAGTTGAGTAGGAAGTCCCCACACATCTCCGCTGCCTTATCATCCTTCTCTGTTTTAAATATAAACCTCCAATATTCTATATCCATTGTATTAAGGCCCTGAAGCTATCTTTTGTCTGATAGTGTATTCCTCTTGGCTCCAGCAAGCTTGGGAATGATTCTGTCAGAGCTGTGCCAAGGGATCCTGAATTCTATTTACCCCCAGCCTTCTCTAGATAACCAGTCAGTGAGCTAGTGCCCCAAAGGCACATATCCTCAGTTGCCAAACTGTCTGCATGGAGAAGCCATCTCTGGCCATCAAGGATATCCCGTGTGATCACCCTTAGAAGAATAGTACCTCTCAGGGCTATTGTGAGATTAAATGAGATAAAAATTATAAAGCTCTTACCACAGTACAGGGCACATAGTAACCACTATATAAATGTCACTATCATTATTAATATTAATTATTGATCTTATATTGTTAAATAATATTGCTAAATATTACACTGATACAACCATATTACTAATATTATTGATAATTAATATTCATAATCACCCCCATCACAGCTCTGTGAATTAGCCATTGTGGACACAGAACCTTAATAGGTGGTCTTTGGGGGAGGTGAGGTTGCTATGACTAAAAAACAAGACAAAATGTCATCTGGTGACCAGCTTTCTGCCGATGAGCCTTTCTAGACTTAGCTAGGCTTGGCCCCTGATGACAGGCATACCGGACCCAGCACATAGTAACTGCTAAATAAATATTTATTGACTGCCTGGGCCCCATGTTCCTATCCTCTCCAGCTTCATACTCTAGACCCTACCAAAGGTTGTGCTGGCCTATCTGGTGAGAAGCCAGGGTCACTGCAATACCACAGTGAGGGATCAGAGTAGACCTTCGTTGAAGGAAGGTTGACAATGGAAGAGGAAACCAGGTCACAAAGCTAATAAGTGTCTGAGGCCATATTTGAACTAAAGAACATGAATCTTCCTGAGCTCTCCAGGCCTGGCATTCTATCCACTGTGGCAGCGAGCTGCTCATCCCGGCCATAGGCAGGTAGACATAAAAACCTAGTTCAAATCCTGTACTTTGCAATTAGTACCTGTGTGACCTTAAGCAGACACTTCAGGTCATCAGGCCTCAGTTTCTTCATCTTTAAAACAGAAGGAAAGGGAGTTGGACCACTGAGGTCCCTGCCACTTCTAAGTCAATGACATGATCCAATGGCAGTGGCCCTGTAGCTCTCCATCAAGTCAAATTGCTTATCACACTCTATCTAAACTGGTCCCTAGAGACTCTCCTCTTGCTATGGACTGCTGTGGACTTATGCGCTAGTCCCAATTGACTGAATTCTAGCTTTGTCTCACATTCTCCAGTAACTAGTTATCATACTCTTTTTTTTTCTGGCTGTATAAATGACTTTATACACACACACACACACACATATACACACACATACATACCCATTTATATACACGTATGTAAGTAGGTACATATGTGTGTATATAAATGACCAGCTATATAAATAAACTGTTCTTACAGTGCTTCTTGTCAGCAGCATCATTATGATCCTGAACAATTAGATAATCATAATTCATTTTAGTGGGGCCATTAGTATCATTCCCCCATCCCCATTCAATAAATTTCAGTGGCTTCCCTATTATGTCCAAAATTAAATATAAAATCTTCTTTTTGGTGTTCAAAGCCCTTCACACCCTGGCTCCTCCTTAGCTTTCAATTCTTCTTACAGGTACCTAACTCACCCTCAGGTACTCTATAGACCAGTAACACTGGCTTATTGGTCCTTCTCATTCTGTGAATTTTCACTTGCTGTCCCTTATGCCTTCAGTTTTTTCCTCTTCAACTCCACTTCCTGGCTTCTGCAGATTCCTTGAAGTTCCCACGAAAATCCCACATTCTGCAAGAAAATCTTCCCCTTAATTCTAGTGCCTTCACTCTATTGATTATCTCTCATACTCCTGTATATAGTTTGTTCATAGTTATTTGGTTACTGTCTGCCTTGTTAGATTGTGAGTTCTTGAGAGCAGTGACTGTCTTTTGCCCTTCTTTGTATCTCCAGAACTTAGCATGTGCCTGGCACATAGAAGTTTCTTAATAAAAGCTCACTGACATACAAAAAATGGTGTTCAAGAGGAGAACTATAACTATGTATCCACAGGCAGGTTTTTCATGTTGACAAAATCTTTATGAAAATGATCTATGCATGGGTAAGGGAAAGGGGAACATATATATATATACAGAAATAAATGTAATACAAAAACAAAAAGCATCAATTTTTAAAAATTTTCTACACACACATTGAAGGCATTCTTGATGAAAAATCTGAGAAGGAAGAAGACTGACTCGTGCAAACAATTTTCTACAGCAAATTCCATCTTTACAGACACACAGTTAACTGAAAGACAGGAAGAATATCATATTCTACTGTGCTTTTTTGTTGATTAGAAAAAAAGACCGTGCCTCCGTGGAGCAAAAAGCACCTTTAAAAGCTTTCCTATAACAAGGTGTCTCTTGAAAATGTTAAGATATACTAGTTTCCTTGGTAGATGCAACCACAGAGAGAATTCTATCATAATAATTTTAATTTATCCTACCGTTTTGTACTCCATGCTCCACTGATCACTCAGTTTCCCCCTTCTGAACCCGGATGTCCCTTGGACAGGGTCTCATATAGGTACCCTCACCTTCCCTTTGTATTCTCAGCACTTACACATGGTCAATAACTGCCTGGTGACAATTGTCTCCACATAACCTTTGCAGTTCATTTGCCTGTACTTAGCTAGATACCCCGTAAGATTGGATTTAGTTAAAACATTGTCATGTGGTGTTCACCCCTTTTGTCCTTTCCCCAGTGGACCTAGAGCTGCCTTGATCTCACATCTCCATATGCCTGACTTTTTAGCTTTGCTTCCATGTTTAACCTGGCTTCCCTATGACTCTGCAGGTCTCCCTAGACTTCCAGTCTCTTCCATTCCTGGCCATCACCAGTCAGACCTACCTCATCAAGACTCGAACCCTGACACTACGTTATTAATCCTTACTTATCATTTCCACCCTACTTTAAAAAAAGGGGGGGGTGGGATATGGCTTTGTATTAATATGATCATCACTAGTATGTGTCAGACTGAAATTGAAATCCAGGTTTCTCCTAAATCCAAATACAATTCTCTTCACTACCATTTATCCAGATGTAGACAAGCTGTAACCAGGGCAGAACAGTAAGATAGTCAAAGAGCATTTATTAAGAGCATTCTCTATGCCAGGCCTATGCTAAGTGCTGGAGATATAAATATAGGTGTATAGTCAAAAATTAGTACCTGCCCTCAAGGAGATCACATTCTAAGGGGGGAGACAACATGTAAATACAGAACAGATATACAGGTAGGAAGGGCTTCCAGAAAGATGGTGGTGTCGTTGACAGCAATAGGAAGTCTAGAAGACAAGAGGGTTTGGGAGAAAAGAAAATGAGTTTTATTTTGAACAAGTTAAATTTGAGATGCCCACAGGATATCTAGTGCAAGATGTACAAAAAGCAGTTGGTGATGTTGAACTGTAACCCAGGAAAGAGTCTAGGGCCAGATATATAGATCTGGGAATCATCCACATAGAGATGATAATTGAACTCACTGGGGTATATAAAAATCGCCATATGAGATTGTATAGAGCAGGGGAAAAAGAAGAGGGCTGGGACAGAACCTTACAAGATATCCAGAGTTGTTGATATGACCTGCATGAAGATCCAGGATCCAGCAAAGGAAACTGAGAAGGAACAATCAGACAGGTAGGAGGAGAATCAGGAGAAAACAGTATCACAGAAATCCTAATAGGAGAGATTGTGTGTGTGTGTTCGTCCTTCATTGCTGAAGAAGACCATGTCATCAGAGAAATAATGACATGACTTGCACTTGACTTTGTTTTTTTTGAATGCGGGAGGGCTGTGCAGGTCACCAGTCTCACTTCTCCTCCAGAGTCATCTGAATCCAGTGACCAGATATTCATCAGGATGACTGGAGATGACCTAGGATGAGGCATTTAGGGTTAAATGACTTGCCCAAGGTCACACAGCTAGTGAGTGTCAAGTGTCTGAGGTGATATTTGAACTCAGGTCCTCCTGACTCCTGCACTGATACTCTATCCACTGCACCATGCAGCTGCCCCAATAGGAGAGACTATTCAATAAGAGAAGGTGGTTAACAGTATCAAATGCTAAAAATCAAATGCAAAAAGATCAAGAAAAATGAGGATGGAGAAAAAGCCATTAATACTGGTAAGAGATGCATTTGTAACTTTGGAGAGAGTGGTTTCAATTAAATGATGAGGGAAGAAACCATATTACAGAGAGTTTTTAGAAGAGAATGAGAAAGGAAATTAGAGGCATTTAGTGTAGATAGTTTTTTCAAGGAATTTAGCGAAGAACAGAAAGGACAATAGTTAATGGGGATGATAGGACTAAATGAGAGTTTGTTAATGATGGAGGGCATATGGGCATATTCATAGAAGGCAGAGAAGGGGCCAATAGAGAGAGATGAAAGATTAGAGAAAGAACAGAGATGATAATGGGAGAAATCTGTTGGAGAAGACAGGAGGGGATAGGAATAAAGGTGATACAGAGTGATTGGCTTTGACAAGGAGAAGGACCACTTCTTCATCTGAGACAGTAGTGGTGGAGGAAATGGTGGGCAAAGATGTATGACCTATGTGAGACAAAGAGGGAGAAGAAAAAACTCTCAAGCAAATGGCCTAAATTTTTTAGTTTAAGTGTAAGGCGAGGTCCTCATCTGAGAAGGTGAGGATTGGAGGTGTTGTGGGAGGCTCAAATAAATAGGAAAACCTTTGGAACAGCCTCTGTGGAGAGTGAGAAAAGTGTATCAGTTAGGGAAGAGAAGGAGTACTGCCTTGCTGCGGTGAGTACCCACAGAGATTATATGGTATACATCTGTACTGGACTAAGTCAGGCTTCATAATTGTTTCCAGCTCTAGTCAATAGCACATGAAAAGAAGCAAAGGAGGCAGATGGTGAGAGTAATCCCAAGTTGGAGTTTGGCAAGGCAGCACACAAAAAAATGATTGCCTCCTTACCTCTGGACATCATTCTTCTTAGGCAGCCTAAGACTGTATTAGCCTAGCCTTTATGGCTGGCATGTCCTACTGTTGATTCATATTGAGCTATTTCTGTTCTCTGAAAGAAAAGTACAGCTTTCCATCAAATCTGCCTTCTCCTTTCCCATCCTCCTTCATGTTAGCTTATTTTATTTTGAAATCTCTTCTTCTTTTGATAGGGAGGGCAGGGATGGGTAAAAAACAAAAGAAGAAAGTCAGATGGTAAACAGATGAGGGCATTTCCTGAAATGACTCTTATAGAATCAGCCTTGCCACCATTCTTCACAGTTCTAAATAATAATTAGGATTATTAATAATAGCTGACATTTACATAGCACTTAAAAGCTTGATGCCACATTATCTCATTTGAGCCTTACAGAAACCCTGAGAGGTAGGCACTTACATGTATTATCCCCATTTTACAGATGAGCAAACTAAAGCTAAGAGAAGTTAAAGCATCACACAGCTAGCAAGTATCAGAGGCAGGATTTAAATCCAGGTCTTCCAGACATTTTAAGGGCTACACTGTGGTCCCTGTGCTGAACTGCCTCTCATTTCATTATAGTCCCGTCATATTTCTATGTATTCCACAGTGACAAAGGTAGGGAGGAATCAAATCCAGCACCCTATGAGCCCTTTAGGAATTGTCTTTTCTTCCCTAAGGGAAGGGGAAAGAGAACAAACATTTACTGAGCACCAACTATGTGCCAGGCATCATGCTTTAGAAATATTATCTCATTTGAAGTCTCTCTTCCTTTTTCTTTCTCCTCTCTCTTTTTTTTTTCTGAAGTACTCCTATACTTATAATTAATAGCAGTTTGCCTGTAGCATTTAACTGCTAATAGCTTCAAGGACGTTGATTGTTTCCCTAACTAGACAAAACTGGAGACTGAGGATCAGGTTCATAACACATGAATGGACAGACCTAGGTTCTGAGACACTATGTGACTAGCAAATCACAGTCAATCAGTAAATATTTTTTAAGCACCTATGTGCAGACACTGTGCTGAAGTACTAGAGATAGAAAAAGATGCAAAAGACAGTCCCTGCCCTCAGTGACCTTACAACAATGTACTGAAAACTTGTGCCAAGCTTGTGGTATTTGGTTGGCCCTCGTGGAATCTCAGATCGAAAGGATCATTAATTTACAGGGCAGAGCCTCAGTGACCATTTACTCCAACCTTTACTCCCTCAAATAATCCCCTTTACATACCTGACCAGTGGTTATCCAGCCTTTATGTGAAGACCCCCAGGGGAGGGGAACCTGCTGCTTCATGAAGCAATCCTTTCTACTTGGAAGAGCCTAATTGTTAAGATTTTCTTCTAATTGTTAAGATTTCCTTCACATCAAGTCAATTATCTCTCTCTTTGAAACTTCCATCTTTGCACCAAATGGGCCTCAAAAACTACATCTTCTCTTCCACATGTCATCTCTTGAAATACTTGAGCACAGCTATCATTTTCTTCCTGAGTCTTCTCTAACCTTGCTCATTTCCTTCAGCTGAGCCTCATGACAACATGACCTTGAAAGCCCTTCACCTCTCTGGTGGCCCTCTTTTCTATATATTTCCAGCTTATCAATGTTCATCTCAAAAGGCTATGTCCAGACCTGACCATGGTATTTTCAATATGATCTGCTAAGGATTGAGTTCAGTAGGTCTGTCATTCCTTATTCTTGAAGTCATGTCTTCCAGTGAAAGGTCAGATTAACCTTTTCGGCTGCTGTTTTATTCTGTTGACCCCTTTGGGGCTTGCAATCCACTAAAACTCCTAGATCTTTTTTGGACAAACCACTGTCTGACTTTATGTACCCTACTTTGTGAAGTTCTTTTTTTTTCTTTACTCAAATGTAAGTCTCTATAGATCATTTTGAGTCCTGATTCTGGCATTCCGGTGTGTTAGCTGCCCTTCCTAGCTTTGTGTCATTTGGAGATTGATAAGCATTCTATCTATACCTTTCTTTTCCGATACCTGATGCCTCATTGTGTCCTGGCCATGACCCAAGGCTCTGGAAGGCCGTGCCGTACAGCATAGTCTCTGACAAGTTCCACCACCCTTCAAGTACAAGGTTGGACACAGAATGTATGAGCAGCCTAGGGAAGTGTGGAGAGGCTCATCATCAGAGACCTGGCCAGCACACAATAACACATTGGGTTTGGGTTTTTTTGGCTACAGCAGTTCATTATGTAATTTTAAAAGGTAAAGAGGTGTAGAAACTCATTCTGCATGGAGTTTCCTCTAATGAAAATCACATATCCTTGTCTGAGGTTGGATAGTAAAACTTAGCATGTTAGCTAATATAATGAAACATCTGCTTCAAGTTTCAAGTTCTGTATGTTATCTAAATATAATATGTTCAAGTTTCTAAACATAGTATTTTCTAGATTACAAGTTGCAGAAAAAATGCCGGCCTACTTTGGGAGTTTCTTCCTCTGGAAATCTGGAAGTGAAATCACAGATCTAGTCCCTAGTGTAGCCTAGCTAAACGAATACTTTGTTTTTACTTTACCTTTGTCACTGATGTAATTCAATTCAGTAAGTATTCTTAAAGTATCTGCTATGGGCAGTTGGTGGCACAGTGGATAGAGTTGGGCCCAGATTCTGGAAGACCCAGGGTCAAAACCAGATTCAGATACTTCACTAGCTGGGTGAGCACAGGCAAGTCACTCTATCTGCTTAGCTCAGTTTCCTTAATATAATAATAGTAGCACCTGCTTTCCAGGGTCGTTGTGAGTATCCAATGAGGTAACACTTGTAAAGCACAGGATAAAGTGAGTACACAGGAAGTGGTATATAAATGTTAGCTGTGGTGATGGTGGAGGCACTGTGCCAAGTGCTCCGATACTGCAGTGACTCTCTCAGCTCTGGGCATTTTCTCTGACTATCCCTCTTCCCTTCTCCTCTCTGACTAGTAACCTTCTGGTTTCCTTTAAGTCCTTCTACAGGAAGCCTTCCCCAGCCCCTCCCCTTTGTTCATGTTGTCCTGTGTACAGCTTGCTTTGTGTGTTTGTTTGCGTGTTGTCTGTAAGCTTCTTGAGGGCCTGAGCTGTCTATTGCTTCTTTTTGAATCCTCAGAGCTTAGTACAGTGCCCAGCACAGTCACTAACTTAATAAATGTTTGTTGGTTGTTTGAGCCTGTAACCTCATCAGTCTGCGTACTCATTCCAACAATGCAAATCACATGCCTGTCCATCTCATGCAATTTTTAGTCCATGGTCTCCCATAAGTTGATCCCAGGGGTCCACTCAGTATTCTTGGAGTCTTTCTTGCCTTATGTTGTCATCATAAGAACACAAGTGGAACATGTTGGCTCCCCATCAGTAAAACCACTCGGGGTGTCCAACAAGTCCTAGTGCAGGGGCAAGGTTTAATAGGTTAAGCCGTTTTAAACCAATACCAGCCCATTTTCGATTTTGCTTACCTGTTTCCTTGATGGCATCCTTTTGCCCACTTCTTTGGAATGCCTTGTGAGTAATACAATGCAGCTTGCCCTTCCCCTGCTCCTTGCCCATTCCTCTCCAAAGCCCTTTGGAGAATCTTCAACTTCCATTTAAGGCAGATACCAAGGTGAAAAATGAAAAGTAACCTCTGCCCACAAGGAGTGTGCATTCTCCTGGGAGGGATGAGGCACAGCTTTCTAGTTTCCATTCTGATTTGTGTATAGCAGAAATATATGTTCAAAGTAAGGGCGAAATGTAGAAGAAGCCTTCATTTGCTCACTGGAAGCTCCTCAGAGAAGCTCCGTGATATTAACTATTATCTTAAGGCCATGAAGTACATGCAATAACAAATTCAAGGAAGAATTGTTAGGGTTTGGAGCAGAAGTGAAGAGCGGATTGCCTAGTTACTAGGGATGAAAGAATTCCATTAACTCTGATGTGACCTTAGGGTAAGGCTAGACTATGTTTACCTAATAAAGTTGGTTTATCATCCTGTTTTCCCGTAAAACTGAGTGTGTGCAGTCAGGCCAGGCTAGATTGTGGTAAAGGCAATTTATTTCTGGACTCTAAAGATGAGAATATTTTTGGTTTGTTAGGAAGACAATCACATCATCGAAGTCATCTATGTTGCACAATATTAAATGCATGTCACTTTTGCTTGACAGAACTAGATAAAATCCACCAGCAGTCTGGAAAGTTGATAATGTGTGATTTGATTTGATAATGTGATTTGATGCTTCAGTCAACAGTTCAACGTCTTCTTTATGTTCAAGGCACCATCCGTCAATCAGAACATGTTTATAGAGATACTTACTCTTGTGTGCCCAGCACTGTGCTTATCAATAAGGGGAAAAAGTATAAAATAGCAGATTCTAACTGCCCTTTGAAAGGCAGCTGCTACAGGGGCAGCAGATAGATCACTAGGTCTGGAGTCAAGAAAACTTGAAGTCAAATCCAACCTTGAAGACTTACTAGCTGGGTAACCTTGGGCAAGTCACTTAACCTCTGTTTGCCTCACTTTCTTTAACTGTAAAATGGTAGTAATAACAGCATCTACCTTGCCAAGGTAGTTGTGAGGATGAAATGAAATATTTGTAAAGTGCTTAAACAAAGTGCCCAACACAGAGCAGGTATTATATAAATGCTAGCTATTATTAATATTAATAACAATGCCTACCTTGCAGGGTTTTTGGATCAAATAAAGTAAGATTGGTAAAAAAGTGTTTAACACACTGCCTGGCACAGTTTCCTCTGGGAACTTTTGTTCCATATAAAGAAGGGGGAACCAATGAGGAGGAATTCTCTGATTGTCATTGGCAATGAAAGACTGGTGGCTGGAAGAGAAATAACTGAGAAATATGGAGGGGTGAGAGACAACTCCATCTTAAAAGTTGTGAAAGAAAAAGAAAAACGCCTGGCATAGTCTGATGCATATCCCAGATTTTGGAGTGCAAATTTCAAAGGGTTGCCAGATAGGATCCCATAGACTAAAGCTACAATGGAAGTTGGCCAAGAAGGATAAGAAGTTTTCAAGAATGATCATTCTGAAGTCACATGCAAAAAAAATACCAACGTTCTAAGGACGAAGGAGAAAGGTGGCTGTGCAAACAGGTGGGGTTTTTTGGTCTTGTTTTGAAAGTGTGGAAGATGGAAGCAAGGTCAGGTAACGGAGGGTTACAAAAGCATGGCATGGACTCGTAAGAATAGGACTGGGAATGTTTAAACTCAGACTGAGCTGAGCCTGGGGAGGAAAACTAAGGATAACAAAAATGGTTTTGTTTGTTTAGGGAAAGAGGAAGATCAAAAAGGGATAGAATCACTGATTGAGCTGCCTAGGATTGACGTGCCCAGTTGCAGAGAGGAGCTAGTCAGTACTTATTTTGCTTCTCTTTTTTCTACTAAAGAAAATGATCTTTGAATTAGAAAGAACAAAGCACATTACTAGTAGGGAGTAATTAGAAAGATAAGAGGAGGGAAGAGATAAGTATTTATGGAAGAAAAACTAAATATTCTGCAATTTTAGGTGAAAAGAGACAATTGATTAATAATAGGTGACACAGTGGACAAAGTACCAGACCTAGAGTCAAGGAGACCCAAATTCAAATCCAGCTCAGACAATGGTAGATTTGAGAAGTTGGGGTAGGAAGAGAGGGGAAGGGAAATAGAGGGAGAACACATCAATTAAGAGCTATTTTATATATATGTGTGTGTGTGTACATACATATATGTGTATGTGAATACACACACACACATACCAGGCATTGTGCTAAGTGCTAGAGATGCACATACAAGCATATAGAAGCTAACATTCAAATGAGGGAGGACAGTATATAGGGGAGCTGGGGAAAGGAGGGAAAGCAAATGAGGTGAGGAGAGAAGTCCAGGCATGATTGAGGTAAAATATGGCTGAGTTTCTTACTAAAGTGGTGGTCTCAGGGAAGGAGGTATCAATTAGGAGGTGAGAGCCTCAAGATGAAATTTTGTTAGGGGAAGGGGCGATTAAGGAGGTGACTGACAAGGCTCAATTTCCATATCTGTAAAATGGGATCATAATAATAGCTCCTGGCTCACAGGTTTATTGAGATATTTTATATATATATACACATACGCAATAGATGCAGGTATAGAGGAATTATATATGGTTAAATTATATAATTAAATATGTAAATTATATATAATTAAATATTACATATATCGTAATGTGTGGGATATTGTGATGGTCAAATGAGGTTTTATATATATATTATGCTATCTATATTATATATTTTATATCTTATATATAAAAGTTTTATATATCTTAAAGAATTATATAAATGTTAGCTACTACATTATCATTGTTAATATTAATAATAATAACCTATAAGCATTAATGCTGAGAAATTCAAACATCAGTTTCCTCTGCTAATTGAAATTCTCCCCTGGCAAAGTCTTCTAACATTTTACAGTGTTCATAAACAAAAAGGAAACTGTATGGAGAGATTAAAATAAAGATACAAGTTTAATTTTAGGGTTTCCTTGATATACTTAAACAAAACTATAGAAATAACAATAATGTTGTGCCCTTGGAGAAGTAGCTATTTTCCTGAAATATCCAGGTCAGGTTCTGATTAAACAAAAAGCTTCACCTCCCTAACCACTGACAAAAAGAAGTGACATTTCCTTTGGTTAACAAAGGGGCAGTGCCTCTTTTACCACCCACTTCTCAGGATTCTTCTTTCGGTGTGTTGTTGTTGAGTAGTTTCAGTCATGCCTGACTCTTCATGACCCCATTTGGGGTTTTCTTGGCAAAGATACTGGAGTGATTTGCCATTTCCTTCTCTAGATCATTTTACAAATGAGGAAACTGAGGCAAACAGGGTAAAGTGACTTGCCCAAGGTCACACTGCTTATAAGTGTTTAAGGCCAGATTTGAACTCAGGAAGGTGAATCATCCTGACTGTAAACCCAGTGTTCTATCCATTATGCCACCTAGTAGCCCCAAAGGTAAGTAAGGAGGTGTTTAATTAGACTAATCAAAAGACACTCCTGCTCCCAAGCTTGGTTACCAGCCTAATCTGTTTTGGGAAGCTGGAATTCCTCCCTGATTGAATCTAGGAGCCAGTTTGGGCTTTGCTAATTAAAAGATCAAGGCTCTGTACCTTGACATCTATTCCATAGTCAAACAGTAAACATTTATTAAGCATTTACTGGTCATCAGGCATCATTACTTGGAATGTGATTAAGTACAGACCAAGCTTAAGGACCAAAAACTTTAAACAAGGACACTGAAATAATATTACAAAATAATATTTTTTAAAGAGAAACAGGGCCATATGCTGCTAAAATACCTTGGTTAAGTCACTAAGCCTCTGTAACTAGTACCCCGTTGGTGGTGAAGGAATGGGCAGGTGTCATGGTGGCACTACGCTCAGCAGTGTTTGAAATACTGTGGAGAATTGAAGCAGTCCAACAGGATTGGAGAAAAGGAATGCTGTCCCAGTTTTCTAAAAGGGAAGGAAAATGGAGTCTATAGACTACAGGCCAGTGAGTTTGACTTCTACTACTGATAACATTCTAGAACATATTATTAAAGACATTGTTTGAAAGCATCTAGAAAAAGAAGCAGATCAAGATTTCATAAGAACTGGCAGGTCAAGCCAAACTATCCTCATTTCCTTTATTGATGGGTTACTAGACTTGTCGATTGGGGGAATGTAGGACTTAGAGTTCACTTAGATCTTAGCCTCACATTTAATAACCTTTCATGTTGTTCTTGTGGAAAAGATGGAGAGATGTGGGCTACATAAGAGTAAAGTCAGATGAGTTATGGACTGGTTGAATTTCTGTACATTATGAATAATAATAGCTTTATAAATATTAATGATAACAAATATTAACTTTTAGAAATAGATATTTACTCTGGTGGTATAGTTGGTATAAAACATCCTCTTAAAATTCCATGACACTCCATGATTCCTGCATACATAGTCCAGAGGAAAAAATGAGGTCAAGCTTGGAGCACATGTGTGTCAAAGTGGTAGCTCATACCTTCCCAGTCGATGGGAGTCTTTTTCTTCCCTTCATGGGCTATTCATAATTTTCCCCTTAGCCATGATGAAGGGTTTTCTTCAGGGCTCCATTCACAGCCTTAAGTCTGCCTTTCTTTAATCACATCTGTTCTTGGCTCCTGTATCTGCTGTTTGGGTACACAGCTAGGCTGAGGAAGTTGATGAAAAGTCCTGAGGTCCCAATAGGGTGGTTCACATAGTCCATCATCTGTCCCCTGGAGTTTGATCAGAGTTCTTAAGTCTTCCAAAGTTTGTCTTCAAAGGATGTCATCATTGTTCTGTGCAAATTGTTCTGGTTCTCAAGCTTCACTCTACGTCAGTTCAGACAGGTCTGCCCAGGTTTCTCTGAACATTTTTAATGGAATCATTCTTATACTAGAGTTTGTTCAGTAGCCCCCCAGTTGATAGACACCCCCTTAGCTTCCTGCTCTTTGGCACTACAAAGGGATACGTGTGCCGTGTACCCAAGTCCGAATCTTGCGCTCTTTCATTTGGATGGCTGTCAGTTCCCTGCCTCCCACTCTCCCGTGCTCTATTTATTTAATCTTTCCTGATCTCATTCTGTCACCCCCTGACCTCTCTGAACTTGTTCACTCTGTCTCTGGAATGTACTTGTCATTTAAGCCTGTTGGAATCGACCTCCTCCTGCCTCTGCCTTGTAGTCTTCCTTGGTTACTTAAAAACTGAGAAGAGACCAGGTTGTAACTCTTAGGACAGTGGTGACTTTTTTTTTCCTTTTTAGTGAGGGGGAGTTATGAGAGACAGGTAGAGAGACAGTTTTCCTAGCGTGTTAGAGATACCCTGTGTTATGGATGGTTAAGGATCAAGCTGGCAGAAATTACCTTTCAGTGAGAGGAAGGTAATCTTTGTTTCATTAATTGAGTATGAAAGAGCAGCTAGTTGGCACAGTGGACAGAACTCTGGCCCTGGAGTCAGGAGGACCTGAATTCAAATGTGGCCTCACTAACTGTGTGACCCTGGGCAAGTCACTTAACCTTGATTGCCTTCCTTCCAAAAAATGTGTATGTGAAAGAAAGACAGACAGAAAGACAATTTTTTACCAAGTTGGAGGGAGGTGAAGGAATACAACTGAAACACCAGAGTGAGGCTTCTCTCTGGCAGCTCCCTGAAAACACATTTACGTAATACTGTTTATAGGACAAGTTAGTCATTAACAAACATTTATGAAGTGCTTCCTACAGGCGTTGGTGCTAAGTACTGGGGATAAGCAGAAAGACAAAAAAAAAAAATCTGCCCTCAGGAAGCTCGTGTTCAAATAGGGAAGACAATTAGTACATAGATGCACCGAAAATAGAGAGTAAATGGAAGATAGTTTCAGAAGGACGTTTCCTGGGGGAGGGAAATGGAGTGGGAAGAGAATGGAAAAGACCTCCTGCAGTAGGTGGTCTTGAAAAAGGCCAGGGAAGCTGAAAGGCAGAGTTAAAGAAGAAAAGCATTCTGGGCACAAAATTGGGAGATGAAGTGTCACCTGTGAAAAAGCATAGCAAATATATTTGGCCAGAGTAATGGGAAAATAGAGCATAGAGGAAAATAAAATATAAGAAGACTAGAAAGGGACCAAGACGTGAAGGACATTATAGTTTATCCTGAAGGTAACTGAGAATCTTTGGAGTTTACTGAGTGGGTGGAGGGTAGAGAGGTTATAGTCAGATTGGTGCTTTAGGAAAATCACTTTGGCATCAGAGTAGAAGGTGGATTGCAGTGGAGAGAGACTTGAGACAAGGAGACTGACCAGAAGGCTCTTGCAGTGATCCAGGGGCAACGATATGGCTATTGTAATAGTCTAGGAGAAACATTCTAAGAACCTATACTAGGTCCTGACTCCATGCATGGAGAGGAGATAAATACAATAGATATTGTGAAGGTAGAGAAAAGATTTGACAGCAGGTTGGATCTGTAGGATGTGTATATAAGTGAATAGTCAAGGATGACATTAAAGCCATGGGCCTGGATGACTGGGAAGGTGGTGGTGCCTTTGACATTACTTACAAAGTTGGTAAGGGAGAGATTTTGGGAGAAGGAGAATGAATTCTGTTTTGAACTTGTTATGTTAGAGGTGTCTGCAGGACTTCTGGGGTAAGATGTACAGTGGGCAATTGGTAAGGCTGAACTAGGGCTCAGCAGTGAGACCAAGAACAGATAAAGAAATCTGAGGATCCTTTGCATGCAAACACAATGCTGTACAGAGTCTCAGGGGGAAAAATGTTATTAGTCACTAGAAGAGTCAGGAAAGGCTTCATAGACTAGATGGCATTTGAGCTGGGCATTTATTAAGTGCCTACTATGTGCTAGATATTATGTGGGACACTGGAAATAACAGACAAAAAAAGAATCAGTCCCTATCCTCAAAGAGTTCATTCTGCTAGGGATGGGGAAGGAGTACAACATGTACATGAAAAGTAAATATAAAATGAAAGCAAAGGATTTAATTTCCTGGGCAGCTAGGTGGCTCAGTGGATAGAGCATTGGACCTGAAATCAGGAAGACCTGAGTTCATATCTGGCCTGAGACACTAGCTGTGTGACCCTGGGCAAGTCACTTAGCCTCTGTCTGACTTAATCCACTGGAAAAGGAAATGGCAAATCACTGCAATATCTTTGCCAGTACTGACATGCCATGGTCATAGTCATATGACCAAGGTCATAGTCAGACAAGATTGAACAACAGGAGGAACACTAGAAATGGACAGAGGCAATCAGGAGGGGCTTTGTCTAGGAGGAGACTTGAGCTGAGCCTTTAAGGAAATAAGGGATTCTGTGCCACTGAAGTAAAGAGGAAAAGTCCTGCAGGAAGGGGGGGCCATCCTGTGCAAAAAGGGAGGAAAAGGGATGCTGTGTAAAAGAAAGAGTGAATGGGCCAGTTTTCCGCTAATAAACAGTCAGCCTGGAAAGATAGGTTGGAGACAGACAGTGAAGAGTTTTCACTTCCAGACACTGGGGAATGGAGGTAATATAAGCACCAAAAATATTGCTAGAGTTCATTTTGAAAATTCCATAGATGGCAGTTAAAGAGGAATGTATGTTTTATCCTAGGGGTGAAAGGAAGCCACTGATGCTTCTTTAGCCATAGATTAAACACATTGGGATCTGCTCTGTATCTATTTGGCAACTATGGGAAATATAGGGTAGGTAAGGTGGTGCAGTGCCAGGTCTGGAGTCAGGAAGACCTGAGTTCAAATGTCGCCTCAGACACTTATTAGCTGTATAATCCTGGGCAAACCACTTTACCCTATTTGTCCTAGTTTCCTCATCTGTAAAATGGCTGGAAATGGAAAAGGCAAGCTATTCCAGTATCTTTGCCAAGAAGACTCCAAGTGGGGTCACAAAGAGTTGGGCATGACTGAAAAACGACTCAGCATCAGCCTGGATTAGAGAGAAGAAGAGACTGGAAAGAAGAAGGCCAATTAGAAGGCTGTTAGAGGGGCAGCTGGGTGGTGCAGTGGATGGAGCATCAGCCCTGCAGTCAGGGCAGCTGGGTGGTGCAGTGGATGGAGCATCAGCCCTGCAGTCAGGGCAGCTGGGTGGTGCAGTGGATGGAGCATCAGCCCTGCAGTCAGGGCAGCTGGGTGGTACAGTGGCTAAAGTGCTTGACCTGAAGTCAGGAAGACTATCTTCCTGAGTTCAAATCTGACCTCAAACACTTAATAGATATGTGACCCTGGGCAAGTCACTTAACCCTATTTGCCTCAGTTTCTTCATCTATAAGATAAACTGAAGGAAGGAAATGGCAAACCACTGCAATGTCTTTGCCAAGAAAATCCCAAATGGGGTCCAAAGAGTCAGACACAAGTGAACAACAACTTTACCCTACCCAAGAGAATGTAGTAAACACCAAAAGTATAACAAGAGTTCTTACCTAGAAAAGCATCCTGTGAAATTGGACCCAAGGACTATATTAAAACAAATCCCTAAGGAATGAGGAAGGATTTGCTAACAATGAGTTATGGGATAGATTACTTAAGAAGACTGAGTAAATTTGTAAGGAACTGCATCTGGCAAACTCTGCTGAGATCATTCTGTCCACTTCAGTGAAAAGAGTATGATTTCTGCCTATATTATTTATGACTTGTCCATACTGGCTCAAAATTGCCCCCCAAAGTGATTGAGATAAATCAATGATGAAGGAAAAGTCAGCAATCAGTGTCTTTTCAAATAAATCCTAAAGCCCATTGAGCATAAATAGTGTTCAGAGAGTTCTTCACAACATCAGTATCAGTGACCAGCTATTAATGATGTCTTTATGTGTATAATTTATCCCATTCCCCTCACTCATATTTTCATTTTAAAGCAAGGGGGAAGAGGGAACCGTACTTGCATCTGGATATTGTATCCACCAGCGTTTATTAATCTTTAGTTTCTCAAAAAAGAGTTATTCGACCAGACTTGCAACCAGAGTGGCAAAGTTCATTGAAATCTAGGTGGCACAATGGATAGAGCACCAGACCAGAGTGAGGAAGACTCATCTTCCTAAGTACAAATCAGGCCTCAGACACTTACTGAAAATCTGACTACAACTCCCTTCCTTTAATAATTCCTTTTCCCCTGGAATAAGAAGATTGTTTTAAGTGAGATTTGGGGTATATGTATGGAAAAGATAGAGAAGGTGAGGTGGAAGGGTGAGAAGGTAGAGTTTTGCTGACTGATACAAATAAAATATTAAAAAAGAAAGAAAAGAAACCCCAAGGAAGCTTGAGTTTTCTAGGGCAAGAGTTCAAAGCATAGGGACTATAGATCTATTTTTTAAAAATATATTTCGATAATTGTATTTCAAGATAATTGATTTCCTTTGTTTAAAAAAAGGAGAGAAATAAAATGTGAAAGACAGTGTTTACATTTTGGATAGGCTTCCTTTCAAGTTTTAGATTTCTTGTTTTGGATCTTTTATCCCTGGGAAAGAAGAAGTGAATAGCAGCCGTGGGCTTGGTTCACCTAGTGCCGTCAGCAGGACTGCATCCTGAGCCATTGGGTGGCATGTAAACCACAAGGAAGAAAATGGGGACCAGGAGGGCAGCAGTTGAATGATTAGAGAAATCAGTGTTGATTAGCTGCCTTCAACTGAAACCTGGGCCAGGGGTAAGGAGTTTGCTATTGCTTCCATTTAACCTTCTGTGGTCCTTGTTGAGGGCAAAAGGAGCCCTGGTTTAGCAGAGCCTCCCAGGAGAGCAGAGGATACAATTCGGTGTGCAGAGAGGGTAACCCCGCGAAACTAACCCTCCCCTCCATTTTCTTCATCAAAAAAACTGATTCAAAGCAAAATTATTTCATGCTGAATCCAGTGTGTGTGTGTGTGTGTGTGTGTGTGTGTGCGTGTGTGTGCGTGCATGTGTGTGTTCAACCTTCGTTGCTGAAAAAGACCATGCCATCAGAGAAATGATGACATGACTTGCACTTGACTTTGTTTTTTGAGTAAGGGAGGGCTGTGCAGATCACCAGCCTCACTTCTCCTCCAGAGCCATCTGAATCCAGTGACCTGATATTCCTCAGGATGACTGGAGATGACCCAGGATGAGGCAATTGGCGTTAAGCGACTTGCCCAAGGTCACACAGCTAGTGAATGTCAAGTGTCTGAGGTGAGATTTGAACTCAGGTCCTCCTGACTCCTGCACTGGTACTCTATCCACTGCACCACCTAGCTGCCCACTGAATCCAAGTGCAGCTTGACAAATGCTTATATCATAAATCCCTGTGTTATTTCAGCCCTTATTTGAATATTTTTAAAGATTTGTATTGCATGGTTTTATATCATGCTTATAGGTCATTAAATGATGGGGTGTAGGAGATACAGCAAGAGAATCTGGAGACCATCTGGTTCAACCCCTCCTACACACACACACACACACACACACACATACATACATACACACACACACACACACACACACACACACACACTCCTCCACCTCTGGTTTTAGAGGCAAAGAACTCAGAGTCTGAGGGAAGTTTAATGACTTGTCCCAGGTCACAAAGCTAAGTGGCAGTGACAGGATTTGAACCAAGGTCATAAGAGGTATTTAGTCTGGAATAGAGAAGATTTGGGGCAGGGAATGAAGGAGGAGGTAGCTATCTTCAAGTATTTGAAAGGCTGTCACATAGAAGAGATATAGGGCTTGTTCTGTTCCCCTAGACTGAAACTAAGAGCAATGAGTCAAACTTAGGCTTGGCACAAGGAAAAAACAATGAGAACCATCCATAAGTGGAATAATAGCCAGCATTTATGTAGCACTTCACAGCTTGTAAAATTTTGCATATATCCCATTTGATACTCACAACAACCCTAGGAGGTAGGAACTATTGTTATCCCCATTTTACAGATGAAGAAACTGAGGCAGAGAAAGGTTAAGTAACTTGTCCAGGGTCACATATCTCATTACCTGTCTAAGGCTGAATTTGAATTCAGGTCTTCCTGACTCCAGGTCTAGCACTCTATCCACTATGTCTGCTAGTTGCCTTAAAGAAAGAAGGAAGGAAGGAAGGAAAGGGGGAATGGAGGGAGGAAATAAACATTTATTTCCTACTCTGTGCCAGGCACTGTTTGAAGCACTTGACAAATATTATCTCATTTGGTCCTCACAGCCACCCTGGGAGGTAGGTGCTGTTATTATCCCCATTTTACAGATGAGGAAACTGAAGTCACTTAACATCTGTCCATCTCAGTTTCCTCAGCTATACTGGAGATCGTAACAGCCCCTCTGATCTGAGGGCTTTTTTAACTGAGATTCTATAAGGATTACAGATAGATGTGACCTGACAGTGTTGAGCCATGAGCCAACAACAGGCCCATCTGACGCTCTGAAGCCCCCTGGGAAGACTCAGAATGAAGTTATTCAGGTAGTAAACACTGCACGTTAAGGAGCACACCCACCCACCTTCAGAGCAGTAGAACAAATCCAGGAGGAAGACAAAGAAGGAACCTTTTGCTTGTCATTTTATTTAATTGGATTTGTCTGGGAAGCAGAGAATTGAGCTTCACTTCTAAAATGAAAATCGATGACCCCAGTCATTCAATCCAGGCAGTCTGAGATAGGAAGCATTTGGAGGCATCTTTTTTTTGGCTCTTTACTGAGTACGAGAGCTTGAAGGGAAATACAGAAGAAAATCCAGTACAACCTCCCATTGTATGCATGTATCAGCAGAAAACAGTAAGCAATTATTAAGCACTTACTGTTTGCCTACTATACACCTACTATAATGCTAACTGCTGGGGCTATAAACAAAATAGTGCCTTCTAGAAATTACATTCTATCAAGAGTGACAACATATGTACACTTGAGTAAATGTGAAACATGATATACATGTAATCTTCATAATCATCTATGTATATGTATATATACATGCACGTATACATACACATGTGTATATATGTAAACATAAGTACAGGTGAGATAGAACATAAATTTAACCTTTGTGACTGACACAAGCATAGTGCACAGATATTTATACATAAACATATATATATCTAATCTATATGTGTATGTATGTATGCACATATCAGTACATATAAATATAGTATATGTAACCTGTGTGTACACATGCATATATATAAAACATTTAACTTTTTAAATCATATATACACATGTATATGTGGTAACAGACGGTTTCATATGTGTGTATATATGTAGTACACGCAAATATACATGCAAAATATTTGTAACCTTTTGTATCCAGATGTATGTTTATATATATGCATACGTATTTATATGTGTGCAAACATTTGTAGCAACATTATATATATATATATATATAAAGCCTCTTATAACCAGATGTTTGTATATGTACGTATATATACACACATACATATGGATCAGCTAAATTGTTCAGTTGATAGAGCACTGGACCTGAGTTCAAATACAGCCTTAGACACTCACTAGCTGGGCAAGTCACTTAACCTCTGCCTCAGTTTTCCCATTTCTAAAATTTGATTAATAAGGGACAGTTAAGTGGATAGAGCACAAACCCTGGAATCAAGAGGACCTGAGTTCAAATTTAGCCACAGATATTTTTTGGCTCTGTGACTTTGGACAAGTCACTTAACCCTGATTGCCTCCCCAAAAGAAAAAAATGGGGATAATAGCACCTCCTTCCCCGAAGTGTCGTGAGGATGAAACGGGACCATAGTTGTAAAGTGCTTCATCATAGCACCAGGCACATAATACGAATGTCAGTTGTTGTTATGCATGTATATACATTAGGTGGCACAGGGGATGGAGTGCTGGCTTGGGGCCAGAAGACACAGCAGTACCACTGAGTCCAGGGAGGGAAGTCATGCAAGATAGATGTCTGGAAAGCTGAGTTTAGAAGAGAGAAACACTGAAATAATGAAATGGCCATATTCAGAGCATGGCCAAGCCTCGTTACAACCACACATCTCTTAAGAAAAAAGATGTGAATAATCATGCCTGAGAAAAACGACTAAAATAACAATGCACATAGAGCTGAAGAAATAGCACAGGACTGATTTTCTTCTGCTGGTGTTTTACTATAAGACTTTGCATGGTAAAATAATAGGATTATTATTTTTTATTTCATTTCACACTTAGAGATGCTGAGGAAAACTCTGCTGTAAGATAAGAGCATTGTGGATTTGCTAAGGATCCTATTGATTGTCAACAAAAATCGAATTGCTGTAATTTATCATAGCTCCAATTACTAATTACTATACTCCAGAAACTATAACGGTGGTGATTTTATAGTTTCCATGTTATGTCTTTGTCAGAAATACAAAGAAACAGTATTATTTTGGTAGGTTTTTTGTATCCTTTCCTTATAACTCCCACATACTTTAAACTTATATCCATGTATCTAACCATTTTTTTCTAATTAATATATGTGAGTGACAGAGACAGGGAGAGAAAAAAGAGAGCTACACAAAGTCTAGCACCAAGGGGTGGGTACCTTTGGGTGGCCTGATTGAAATTAGAAATGGAGCAGGTCCAGGTTCTCATGATGATCAGAGTGGGATGTGGAGCTGAGAGGAGAGAGAGATTGAGAGAAAGAAGGGGGTGGGTGGAGTGGAGTGTGCTTGTTGTTGGCTCAGTTTTAATCTTGTGTAAATCTTTCTGGCAAATTAGAGTTGTGTGACCTCCACCCTTCCTCTTTGGGAGGAGGCAAGATTTTCTAAGACTGGGGGTGGGAGATGAGTCAAGGGTGTGATATTCTATATCAGACTCTGCCAGAATTTGCTGTATGAACTTTGAGGCCATAAGGACTACATTCTTATCTTTCCTAGGAAGATCATGACCTACTTTATTCTTATTTTTTTTTAAATCTTTGGTTCAGGATTTGAAAACTGATTTGGGCTGGGGTTAGAGGAAGAAATTAGGAAAGGACACCACAGCATCAGAGAATGTTAAGAAGCAACCCAGGCCAATGGAGGGATTCCTCATTGTCCTTTTTAGGATCCTGGGGTGGGGAGGAGAATCATTTAGTCATTTATTAAAGCATTATCTGTGTAGCAGTGCCACAGTTCTTCTCCTCAAGGAACTTACATTCTAAATGAAGAAAGGGACAGAAAGAAAAGCTCTTCTGTGGTTAATGGGGAAAGCCTGAGCAACGTATGGGCACATTTGGACACAGCCATGTGCCAGATTGTCCCATACCAGGAGAAGCCATTCATAGACATTCTGTATATAAGGCATCATGACTTAATACTATGTGTTATAGATATCTAGTACTGATTAAAATAGAATTGTAGTAATCAAAGGGCCTTTCCAGAGGCAAGGTCTGGAGAGGATAAGGGGCATGCCAGAGGCCACACATTCTATTAACCATCTATTAAAGTAGTTAATCATCTAAGACATACTAATTGCCTACTATGTGCAAGGCACTGTGCTAAGTGATGGGGATACCAAGAAAGGCAAAAATACCAGAAGACAATCCCTACTCTCAAGGACCATTACAGTGTAATGGGGAAGATAATGTGCAAACATTAGGGAAGGAAGGAAGGAAGGAAGGAAGGAAGGAAGGAAGGAAGGAAGGAAGGAAGGAAGGAAGGAAGGAAGGAAGGAAGGAAGGAAAGAAGGGAGGGAGGGAGGAAGGGAGGAAGGGAAGGAGGGAGGGGGAAGGAAGAGAAAGAATTGAGGATAGTAGATTGAGGAAGCTGAGGAAAGGCTTAAGGTGGGGCTTTCGGTTGATAAGAAGGCAGGAGGTAGAGATGAGGAGGGAGGTAGTTCTGGGCCTAGAGGATGGCCAAGGACACTGTACAGTCAGAGATGTAATGATATGTTCTAGGAAGACTGAGGAGGCCATTGTCATTGGATCACAGAATGCTTCAGCAGGTATGTAAGGTATAAGAAGACTGGAAAGGTAGTAAGAAGTCAAGTTATGGAAGGTTTTATAAGCCAAACAGAGGAATTTACATTTGATCCAGGAGATGACTGAAGAGGGGAGTGATATGGTAGAGTCTGCACTTTAGGAAGACCAATCTGGCAACCAAGTAGAGGATGGAATGGAGTGAGGAGAGACTTGTGGCAGAGCTGGTCCATGTGGATGTTTCTTGATCCTACCACAGTCCTCTTTTCACAAGACTTTGCTTCTTCTGACCTGAGACACATAGCTGTTCCCCTTCCCCTCCCTCTCTCCCTTAGAAGAGTGCATCTTGTGTGATCTTGGTGTCACTTCAATCACAAATAACCACGATGTCCTTGCTTTAGGTGCAAAGTTCCCCATCAAGTGGACAGCTCCAGAAGCAGCCCTATATGGAAGGTTCACTATCAAGTCTGACGTGTGGTCCTTTGGAATCTTACTCACAGAGCTGGTAACCAAAGGGAGAGTTCCCTATCCAGGTAAGAAGTCCAGGAAGGAGAACTGCTTGAGATTTGGGTGCCCCAATTATACCATTTGGAGATTCATTCATTCATTTCCCCAGCACGGGACCTGGCAAATAGCCTGTACTTTTTAAGCATTTGTAGGACTGAATTGTATTTAATAAATCCCACAAAGGTGTTTTTTTTTAACTCCAACCAAAATTGCAAAAACAACTCAACTTTCTACAACATGACAACTAGTGAGAAGGTAGTGTAAATATGAAGGATAGAGAATGGCCCTGCTAATGTATCGAGAGAGAGATATCCAGGTTGAGGAAACTCCTTTCATTATTATGATATATAATATAATATAATATTCATTCTCAGAGGGCCAGTGGCATCACTGGTGTGGTGTCTTGACTTGCGTGGGGATTGGATTTAACAGAGCAGAGTTGCACAAAGTTATCAGCCTCATTCTCCTCCCGAATCATCAGAGTTCAGTGGCAAAACAAAAATCGAGACAACTGGCAATGCCTCCCCCCCCGCCTTTATTAATGCAATCTGGCACTATCTCTGCAATTTCTGCCTTTTGCCTTAAAGCAGTGGTGACAAATTCAAGTAGAAATTGATTCCTTCTGCTGCATATTGACTTAGAAAATGACAAATTAACATTATCTATGATGCATTGTATGTTTGTATATTTTAACCTGATTCATGCTATACTCTGGAGTTTTATGGGATTTGTAGCCACTCAGTTTTGACACATCTGGCTTAAAACACAGAGAGGTTATGGGACTTGCCAGCAAATATGTGTGGAACTTCAACCCAGGTCTCTAGCTTCAAGGTCAGCTCTCTAACCACTGCTCCAGACTGCCTTAATGTATAATATTTCCACTTTATAGATGCTGAAACTAATGTTCAGATGAAGTACCTGTGGTTTATATATAGCCAGCAAGTATTGGCTGTGTGACTTTGGGCAAGTCACTCCCTCTCTGTGTACCTCATTTTCCCCATCTGTAAATAAGGGAGTTATAGATTAATAAGATTCCAGTTCTTATGGTCCATTCTTTGGCAATAACTTTATACTTATCCTTGCATTAAGTAAGCTTGGTCACTAGGACTCAAGACCAAGAATTAAGGGACAAAAAGCATTACATGGAAAGCACTGAGTAGCTAAGATGGTACAGAAGGAAAGACAAGGGTTATGTTTAATATTAGGATAGTAGGGAGTTCCTGGATCCTAAGAACAAGAGATGCAAGCAGGAGTAGCGTAACTTCTGAGATCCTGGCAGCTGTAAGACTTGGATTAGTATCCTCTAATACACAGTGTGTCTGAGGCAGCTAAGTTGCAGCTCAGTGGGTAGAATGCTGGGTCTGGAGTCAGGGAGGCCTAAGTTCAAATCTAGCCTCAGATGCTTGCTAGCTGAGTAAGCAAGTCACTTGACTACTGTTTGTCTCGGTTTCCTCAATTGTCAAATGGTAAGTCACTCCAGTATTTTTGCCAAGAAATCCCCCAAAAGGGGTCACAAAGAGTCAGACATGACCAAACCGCAAACAGTGTGGCTCTGCTGATGCATGATTGTGAAGGGATGGGAAAGTTAATTAAGTGCATTTCCAGCTCTAAATTTTCAGTGCTTTGAGGCTTTTGTGCCTAAGCGCTATGAGAGAGATAAAGGTGAATAAAGTATAATAGTCTTTACCCAGAAGGAGCTGAAAGGATGATTGGGCAGATTACAGGCTTATTCATAATTATCAAAAAATACAAATAAAGTGGGGTAAAGAGAGTCACAAAGTGGGGTGAGGGTCCTGAGGAACTTCAGAGACTGCAGTTGGCCCCTTGTAGCTTCACCTTGAGGCTTTTTCTTGGAAAACAGGAGGGACATGGAAGCGTCTTTGGTCAAAGAAATTGGGAACCTGGAGCGTCTGTCTTATGCCAACATAAAGTCATTTTGAAATGTATTTAAAGTTTTCAAACAATTAGCAACTGATCTGGGCACTTAGGCTCCACCCCTCTCAGAATTCATGATATCCCTTTCTCCTCAGAAAGAAAGGAAAGATAGAAGTCCCAAAGTCGGAGTATCACAGGCAGTCCGCTTGGCAGATCAGGTTGGCAGAAGTCTTTGGAAAGGAGGGGTTAAAAGATTCCATTTGCTTGATGATTAAACTCTACCCATTAGACCCACAGACTGAACCTCTTCTCTGCAGGATACAGCTCCAGATGGCCAGAGCAAAGAGTAGACAGCCTATTCATTAGCATAGTGAAAGAAAGGGTTCACTGCTTACTATTGAATACCCTGAATATTCTGGGCATAAGTATTTATTGACTGGTGTAAGATGAAATGAATACAGAAAAAAAAATTTTTTTCCAAGCGTTCTAGAGACCGAGATTTTTTCCCCCTAATTATCAGATTCATGCGTCAAGACAATGGCATTCTAAAGATTTTTTGGTGCTTTCATTTGTTCATTTAGATACCATCTCTCTCGTCTTCCCTGCAGTGGTTATTATCCTATAGTGGCTGTTGTGTACGCGGTGTAGTGAAGACCTGCCTTCTGAAATGTTAAGGAAATGTCTTCCATTTACTGATGATTGAAGACAGAAAGGCAGTCTCTACCCCATAAGCTCAGCATGCACACGCATGCCTAAGGAATGAGCTAAAAACCAGTGATATGAATGATAGCCAAGATTAATGAGTGACTGAGGCCTCCTGCAAATACCCAGGGTTTTGTTTTGGTTTTGTTTTTTTTTGTTTTTTTTTTTGGTAATCTCTTTGCAGTCGGGGGAGCCAGCAAAGGCAGATTAATTTGTAATCTCTTTGTTCAGGGTTGTTTTGTTTTTTTAATGAACATTTTTGGTGATTTCCAGAGGACACAGAGAAGGAACTACACACAAATAGCATCCCCTTTTCTCCATGTTATATATCATCTCAGCTGCTGGGAGTGCCAAGAAGCCGTGTAGGCAGAATTGACAAATTCCTCATCTCTGAAGTGCTGGCAGAGGGCATTTTAGCAATCCGGATGTAAGTCAGCTTTATTGATGCTGCTGCTGCCGCTGTAGCTCCCAACACGCACATATGTGTGTGCACGTTCTAGGAATGGTCGAGCAGAATGGAAAAGGGGCTGCTGTGGTAGAAGCAAGCAGAACATACCATGGAAGTTTAAAATTGCTTCTCAGGAAGAAAACATATCGGTGTCAGCTTTCTATATTATGAGGATCGGAAGTCATTCCTCCTCCCCATCCCCCCTTTTTTTTATTGCAGAGATTTCAATCTAAGTCTTTCATGAGATGCTCAAGCTTATAAGTCATTGAAAGTGCTTGGTGCCATCTGAAAAAAAACATTATTTTGAATTTCTGCTGATCCTAACTACCCCAAGAAACTTAAATTTAGGTGAAGAAGAGAAGTGAGAAAAAGAGAGGCAAGGTACACAATTTTTGAAGTCAAGGCTTTTTGATCTAGTGCAGCTTAATGCTGAAGAAAATGGCCTCATTTTAGCCCCTCGGGATTGGATTCCTGAATAGAATTAATTTTGAAAAGGGCCTTAAGTCAGAAGAAAAAGATAATTTTATAAATGAATGTTCACGGGTTTGTCAAGTGTTTCAGCTAGCCTTGGTGAAAATAAAGGGGGTGGTAATCAGAGAAAGGATGAGAGAGGCTCTGAGCACGAGGCCTGGCCAGAGTGGAGGGTGAAGGATGGAGAGAATGGTGAAAAGATACTGGGAAGCAGGAGGCTATCCATATTGCATGAGAATATTGAAATTATTGATGAGTAATTGGAATCTGATGTGTCAAGGGAAGAAATGTTTGAAATGATATAAAGAGAAACAAGAGAACAGAACTTAGAATGACAGTGAGGTGCTGGCAATGGCTGGAGCATGGGATCTGGGGAAAGACCTGAGTTCAAATCCTACCTTAGACATTTACTGGGTTGTGACCCTGAGCAAGTCACTTGTTTTCTCTCTGCCTCAGTTTCTACATATGTAAAATGGGAATGATATAATAGCATTTGCCTCCCAGGGTTCTTATTGCGGATCGAATGAGATAACATGTAAAGCACTTGGCACACCTGGTGCTATAGTTTGCTAGCTATAAATCCTAGCCATTATTAGCTTATTAATACTACAATAATATAAATAAAAGTAATATGAAAAGGCACCTAAACTCATATTAAAGACAATGACCCATACTGGTTACAGAGGACGGATGAATGGACCCCAGTTTCCCAGTCTGTCAAATAAGTGGATTGTTGGGTGAAAGCCATTCCAGCCCCAAGCTTGTTGATTCCTCTGTCCTCTCAGTACAGAGGTTGGAGGACTGCAGAAGCTGTATATGCTGGCACACCCTCTAGCTGTGTTAATATCTTTTTCTTAGTCATTTTAATTAGTGAAAGGGAAGATTCTGTGAGATCAAGGGGGTACCTGGAAATATCTCCTGTATAAAATTTTAAAAGCATTTTTAAAAATTAAGGCTGAAAGTAATAGAGAATCATGTGACAATGCTAGGAAAATACTATTTATTCCTTAGATCTGCAATACTTGGATAAGTATAACTCCAAAGATAATCAGTTGTATATTTTCAGCAACCTTGCTATCACTTTGTCACAGACATATCCTCAGCTTGCTGCACACTAGGGTTCAAGAGCCTTTCCTTACTAGCCCAAGCTGGGGATAGCAAACTGAGGCCCAGGGGCCAAATATGACTCACTGCCTGTTCTTGTAAAATGTGAGAGCTAAAGATGATTTTTACATTTTTATTTAAAGTAAAAAATTTTAAAACATTCTTAGCTTGTGAAGTTTGCTGACCCCTGATCTAAAGAAAAACCATTTTATTCCTGCAGATTCTCATTTCTAAGCAAAACAGACAAAAACGAGTTTTCTGAGGTTGAGGCATCCATATGTTAGGAACATATGTAAATAGATGTACCTGTGAATTGGAGGTTATGTTTGTGAAAGGCTTTTCAAAATTAGGCCCACAACTTTGAAAACAATTCAATTTGCTTTTTTCATCATCCTATATTTATCATAGTCCCAGGAGTAATAGGCATATATTGGTAGTAAATTGGGGGAAGGGGGAGGGATTGGGGAGAGTTGTTTTTCCAGTTCCAGTGGTATAATTTACCTTTCCTTAAAATTATGGTATTAGAAATTAACTCTTTGGTAAACTTGAGCACTATGTCGTAGGCAAAGCACTCTGATGAGTACCCTGGCCTTGCAAGATCAAAGATTGTAACTTTGAGGGTGATCTGGCAAAAGGGGATTGGCCTCTTTAATGGCTATCATATCCATTTGAATATAGAGTGTTCCAAAAGCCTTAAGGCAGTTTTAAGCTGCTAAAACTTAAATATGGATTCACCCATTAGTTTTAAGTTTCTACTGTCTCCAGTCTCCTAAAAATCTGTCAGCCTTCCCATGTTCCTGGTTTTATCTAGAGGTCAATCCTTATTTTTTCAGTAGAAGATTTGCTCCCAGGGTTATGGTGAGCATCGAATAAGATGATGGTGCCATAGCTTTAGAGATCTTGTCTATAAAATGTTTTGTAAGCATAAAATACTATATGATGCTTTTGGGGGGAGAAGGATGGAGGAGAGAGGAGTACTGGATTTCTGACTTCCTTGTTTTAGGGAACTCCCATTGAGGAAACTGCCTCTTTTAACTTAGAACTTACTCTGCAACTTATAGGCTCAGAGCAGAGTTCTTAATCTGGGGTCCACAGACTTCCCAGTCTGTGGATAGATATCGTGGGGTCATGGTCCTGGGATAGGGGGAAAAATTACATCATTCCCCCCCCCCCACTAATCCCTAATTGAAATTCTCCATTTCCTTCAAGACAATCAAACTTTTTTTTTTTCTGAGAAGGGGTCTTTACACTTTACCAGACCACCAAAAGGATTCATAACACATTTTTAAAAAATAGAGTAGAAAGACCTGAACTAGAGTTGTCAGGGTATGAGAAGTGACTTACTCATGGTCACCCAAAAATTATGTATCAGAGGCAAGATTTAAACCTAGGTCTTCTTGCCTCTGAGGCCCCTACCCCACACCGCCTCTCCCTGGATACGTACATGTCCATCGGCACTGTTGTACATTGTACATGACACCACCCACTGTGGGGAGCTGGATGCCCTCTCTCCACAGCACCCACCCATCTCTCTGTTCTTTTATCCTAACATATGACGCACATCTTGTAGCTTGTCTCATCATCTCTGGGCCATAGGAGTAGATTGGTTTATGGACATGGAAGAGATTAGGAATCTCTAGCCAAGGGGAGAATGAGCTGCCAGGAAATGACCTGTAACCCTTCACAAGCCACAGATGCCTCTTTCTTCATCATTCTTGCGCCTGCTCAGCACTGTGCGCTCTCCCAGTTGCATAGCCTATCCGTAATGCCCCAAGGATCTGCCCCCTAAGACATCCCCTGACAAGTGGTGTCTGCAGTGATATGCGGTGAGTGGAAGAAGGCCGGAGGGTGACCGGGAAGCCCCCACCTTCCGTTTCAACCCCCTTCCTGCCCCTCTGTTCTGTGACCTGCTGTCCTCCACTGTGAGCTGCTGGGGATTCTCAACCCTCAGCCCTTCCCTGGCTGCTCTCTGGTGGGAAGAAGCTCTCTGGAACAACGCTCCTGGCCCTTCTCTAAGCCTTGCCATTTGATGACCGTAATGTGTGCGTTTGATGGCAGTCTTATCTGCATTCATTAGTCTGGCATTTTTGTTTTCGTTTTAAGCAGCTACACTGGCGGTATTTGGTAAAATGAGGAGAAGCCAAGCTAGCAATTAGCATGCTTTGTTCAAATCACTCTTTGTTTCCAGTTTGGCTCTCTCTTCAGAACCTCCCTGCCCTTAATTTTTGCTTTGATCCTGTACCAAAGCCTAACACGAAGCCTCTTGGTGGCTGCCCTAATCTGACTGTGCATCTGATAGAATACAGACTGCCTGGCTAGCTAAGCAAGCACGCACACTTATCTTGCCTTGTCTTTCTCCTGATAGAGAAACAACCCAATGGAGCTTTTTGGCAGGTTTGGGACCCAGAGTCTCACTGAGCTCCTGTCATATATACATCTTAGCAGAACTCACACAATGGAAAAAGGGACAACTTGCAAAAGGTCCAAAACCACTTTTTTTTCTCAAGAGTATATTTGAAACCAAAACATCATTCCTGTTACTCAATGACTTGATTATTTACAGAGGGTTTTTGTTTTTTGTTTTTGGTGGTTTGTGTTGTTTTTTTTTATAACAGGGATATTAGAGCCCACAGTCAGATGTAAACCGTAAGTAAGTAATACTTAACGTCTTTCCTTTTCAGAGAGGCTCTTTTAGAGTATTGAAAGATCACATCAGAGAAACACATCTTTCTAAAAAACACCCTCTAGCATAATTTTCTCCAGTAGCCTAAAGCACAGTATAAGGCTAAGAAGTATTGAGGGCTTTTGAGGGGGGAGGGGTAAGGAAAAGAGGGAGGATTTGAGGGATAAGGACTGAAACTATGAACTTCTGGGTGTAGAGAGTGCTTGTACCAATGTAGATTGGCAGCTCTTCTACAATTTCATAACCTTAAAGAGTTACTTACAGCATGAGAGGTTGTGACTTGTCCAACATTACAGCTGTTGCCCGTCCTTTGCTCAAAGAAAACCAAGGACATCTCAAAGTGGGGGTGTCTTGACTTGAGCATGACATGAATTTAAGTGAGGTAAAGCTGTGCAAAGCCATCAGAGCTGAGGGAGGTCAAATTTCCGTGGTGGCTTGAAGCCAGGTCTCCCTGGCTTGGTGGTGGGGTCTATAGTCCCTGTGCTCTACTGCCCCTCCCAGAGAGGACCTAGAAAGAATGACAAAGGCATAGAGAACCTCTGTCTTCTACTTCTAGCCCAGTGTTCACTTATAACCAAAATTAATTGTTTTTTTAGAAAGAATGTGCCTTCTCTTCCTCAGCTGAAGTTATCTGATCTTTATCATCATGTGAAGGTGACCCTGGGTTCTCAAAGGCTACACTAGAGGACCAACTCTGGCTGTTTCTATATTTGCAAAATAAGGTCTTTTGGATCCTTCCAGTAAAGATTCCTTGATCTTGCCTAGCTGCAAAGGTTTCCATTAAGGACCTTGAAAATGACTATCTGACCAGCCCCATTTAAGTTAGGGAAGCACTGTTATTCTTTTTCTGTTCTCAGAGAGGACCCATGACTTGCACGTGTCTTAGATTTAAGTGATAGTGCCCTGGAAAGAGTGGTGGGTTTAGAGTCCATGGTTCAAATCCCAGCTCTGTCATTTATTACCTTGATGACATTGGGCAAGTTACTTGACCTCCCTAGTGGGTCTCAGTTTCCCCATCCCTCAGGCCCTTTCCAGCCTTAGATCTATGAATTTCTGAATCTCTGGGCTTGTTTCCTCATTTGTAAAATTGGGGGGATTGAACTAGGTTCTCTTTAAGTTTTTTTCTAGCTCTAAGTCTATGATCCTGCAGTCTATGGAGAGACTGAATCAATGAAGGCTATTGGGTTGGTCATCAGATGATTGGGCCTTGCCTTGCAATTTATCATGGAAGGGTGGGGTTGGGTGGTGAAATCTGCATTAGTGGAGAGAGAGCGTACACCTACACTCTTCTTAGAGTGGATTGAATATATTTTTAGTAGCTGAATAGGAATACAACTCTAGTTAGCTACAGGGTTTGAGGGGTGCTACATAGTTCAGCGGATAGAACACAGGGCTTGGAATCATGAGTTCAAATGTGGCCTCAGACTCACTAGTGTGTGAACCCTGGGCAAGTCACTTAAATCTGTTTATCTAAGTTTCCTCATCTGTAAAATGAAATGGAGAAGGAAATGACAAATCACTCCAGTATCTTAAAACTCCAAATGGAATCATGAAGAGTTGGACACGACTGAAAACAACTAAGCAACAACTGAGGCGATAAATGAGATCAGAGAGACCACCTTGGAAACTTAAAAACCTAGGAATTGATCCTGCCTATTGGAAGACCCGAGGGAGGTTAGGATTTGCTCTCACCAACTATGCCTGCCAGATGCGTAGTACGAGTGATCGACAATTATATGTGATGTGAATACTAGTGGGGTATTACTGAGGTTTATCCTGTGAAAGGGTCCTCTTAAATAGGCCCATTTTAATTAATTTAAATGAAGAAAGATGATTGGAGGGTCAGGGTGCTATTTTGTCAGGATTTATTTATGGAAAAGAGGAAAATATAATGAAGCTGGGGGTCATTTTCAGTGGGAAGTTCTATGTTCAGCTCTCAGATGGACTTTTCTCACCCAGAAGCAAAGGACAGAGTAGCAGCCAATGCATATCTTGTAATTATCGATTAGTGTGCCTCGCCCCTCATGTCAGAAAGTGATCCATTATTCTTACCAGTCACAAGCCTGGTTTCTGCAGACTGCTGACAGTACTTGCCTAGGACGTTTGGATTCCTTCCCACAAAGTGCCTGCTCTCTGAATTCATCCCATCCTTGTTCCAACTTCTCACCCAGTCTTTCTCCAAGTTTTAGAAACAGGCAAAGGTAACAAATTTCCAGGTTTTTACCTAACTTAAGAGCAAAATAAAGAGACTTTACCCTTTGCCTTTTTTCACGCATCCTCTTCCTCCCTCAGCTTCTCTTGGTCTCAGGCAAATACAGAGCCTTCCGTAGTTCTTCATTGCTCGGGTCTCTCCCCAAATTCTCCCCATGTCAGTATCACTTAGAGGCTAAGACAAAAGAAGTTGCCATTTTCTTGAAAACAAGAATTTCGAGTTATCTGAAGAGGGAAAATATAACTGTCCAGTCTTGTTTTATAATGGTGAGATGAGTAAGGAAATCCATTCTGCACAAATAAATCTTTTCATCAAATTCTCCAGAATTCTGACTTGAGTGGCACAGGGGAAAGGACAAAGGCATATGAGTCATAAGACCCGAGTTCAAATTCCAGCCCTGCAATTTACTGCCTATGTGACCTTGAGCAAGTCACAGTTTCCTTATCTGTTAAAATGAGGGGGCAGGGCTCCATGACCTTTAAAACCCCTTCCAACTCTAAATCTGTGAACCTGGTAGCTTGCTAAGAATGCCATTTTTTTTTAAACAGGACTTAAAAAAAAATCTTGACAGCATCTACTTAATTCAGCTATCTCATATAGATTTTTTTTTTAAAGGCCCAGCATGTCTAAGTGACTGGGCATCAATTCTGTCACTATTATCAGAGGTGGGAAGTGCTGAGTATAACAGGTTTGAGGGTCAGCCTGTAGATTCTCACTTGCAGGCTCTGAGAGAAGAGCTATTCCAGATAAGCTTCAGATTGTCAGTAATAACAAGGTACATTGTTTTATATCCTGCTTTTCTGGCAGAAGCTGTCAGTGTGTTTCCACTTGGCCCCAGTGTATGGAATCTGTTACACATACTCCCCAAGCATCGAACAGACGAGAGAAGGGCCATTTGCCAGGGCTGTAGGCTTTTTTTCCCTTTCATAGTGGCTTGCTTCCTTCTTGCCTGCAATACATGCTTAACTGCATATCTGCCTTTTGAGTGAGACCCCCTAAACAAAGTAGACAATCTCAAGAGAACCTCAATGTTAATGGTTGAGCTGCTGTGCCAGCAGCTTCAGCAGAGAATTGTGCTTGGTCCCAGGGACCCATGACACTTTCTATTAGAGGAGATCACATTAACAGTGAAAATGTGGAATGTCTTCATCAGAGGAGCTTAGTTGTTTTTTTTTAATGAAATGATACATTTCCTGAACACATTCTGTGACACAGGAGGAAAATGATTAATTGAGCACTGTGGTATATTTGGGAACAGAAACTTTACATGCCAAAACACAGAATATACATCAAGTTCTCCTCTTGATCTGAAGAGAGGTCCCCAGATGGTCTCAGATACAGACTTCATGAAACTCCTTTTTCCTGTACAGTCCAGGTCCCAAAGTGAGGTTTATCCAAGTTTCATCATCATGGTTTGGGAAATCTTATCATTATTTACATGTACTTTGTGCCACATTCATTATTTATCGAAAAAAGAGTGGAGCCTTGAGATGCCATATTGTGATACACATTTATAGATCATTATTACATTTTCTTGGGTCAGGCTTGGCTGGAAGGAAGAAGGCAGCAGCTATCAATCACATTTTTTTTAACTTAGCTCTTTCAAAAGACAAGAGAGAGAAACAGAGACAGAGGAAAAGAAGAGAGAAGGGAGACAGAAAAGGAAAGACAGAGGGATGAGAGAAATACACACAATGTAAAACAGAAGAGAGGGAGAAAGAAAAAGTGAGGGAGAGGGAGACGCAAAGAGAGAAAAGAAGGGAAAGAGAGAGGGAGACAGGGGGAAGAGAGAGAATACAGAGGTGAGGGAAAGCAGCACAAAGAGAGAAGGAAAGAGAGGAAGAGGGAGTCACAAAAAGAGGAGAGAGAGAAAGAGCAAATAATGAGAATAATCTGTCTTCATTTCATTTGGAGCAGTATCAGCCATGTTCCAAACAGCCACTCTCCTCCAGGACTCCAGCCTCTATTGCCCTCAGAATGCCCCCTGCTCTGAAGCAAACATCAGATGTGTCTCATAATCCGTATCACTAATGCTTTTTAATCCTAACCCTCACATGAAAGAGGAATCTATAAAATCACGAATGACATGGATAGAGTGGACACAGACTTGTTCACCACATCCCAAAGTACTAGGATGAGGTAACAGCCTTTGAAACTTGAGTGAGGTCAGTTTAGGACGACATTACTAACGCTTATACCTAAGCTTTTGAAACTTATGGAACTCATTACTCCAAAAGGTGGTTCAGGCAGGAAATTTAAATGGAGTCAAAAGTTTGCAATGATGGAACCATAAAGCAACTACCAAGAGAAGCTGGAATAGAACAAAGCTTTATTGATATCAGGCAGGACCACTATTCTCTCTCTCAGTACAGCCTTAGTGGACAATATTATCACCAGAATGCTAAATTGGGCTGTTTATCCTAGGATGGGAATTCTTACATTTCTAAAATATATATACGTTATTGGAGAAGCAGCCCATAGCACTGGATATGGAGTCAGGGAACCTGGGTTCAAATCTAGGCTCTGCCATTGTCTGTTTGTCAAGTCAGTAAGCATTTATTAAGTGCCTACTATATGCTAGGCACCTGTGTTAAGAGCTGAGAATACATAGAAAGGTAAAGAGACAGTCCCTGCTGTCAAGGAGCTCCCAATCTAAAAAGCAATCCCGAAAAGCAAACAAATGGGTACAGACAATACAAAATAAATTAGAAATAACCAACAGAAGAAAGTCACTGATATTAAGGGGGGTCAGGAAAGGCTTCTTGTAAAAAGAAGGTGCGACTTGAAACTAGGAGGTGAGATGAGGAGGAAAGAGAATTCCAGGGAGAAGGGTACCTTGACTTGTGTGTCATTAAGCCAGTAATTTAACCTCTCTGCAATTAAGGTTCCTCATCTGTAAAATTAGGGCATGAGACCAAGTGATCTCAGAGCTGTCCTGCAGTTCTAAGCCTTTGATCTTATAACAAAACTTGTAGATGCATAAGAATGCAATCATAGCCTTGATGGAATTTTCATTATCAATCACCCACAATGTTCTTACTTAACTGGCCAGTAACCAACATCTTTCCAAAATAAAATGAACCAAATGCAGATGTTGCTTCCCTATGCTAGTTATACACCCAAATGGAAGAAAACACAGATCATATCTAAGATTAAAAACCTTTTCTCAATTTTAGAGATTAGCAGCACCAGGCAGGAAAGGGGACTAGATTCTTAACAGAAACCTGAGGGCAGAGGGTAGCCAAAAAACACAAAGGATTGGCAGAAAAATAAGAAAACATGATATGGGCAAGAGAAAGGAAAGGAGAGACTTTGGCTGTGGAAGCAAGAGGGGGTGGTCCATCTACCTTACAGTAAGTATATTATTTCCTGAACTGTACTAAAGAAGCAAATTTGCTCTTAAGTTTCTTTTTTTTCCCTAAGAGAACTGGAAAGAAATAGTTCAAAACATCTACCATAATTGCTCCAAAAACCTTTTGGTTGAGTAAGAAGACAGCCCTTCCCTTCCCTCCTCCATACCCCCAAGGTCACAAAGATCACAGAATGATGGATGGCCTGGCAAAGGTCACAGAGGCAGATGCTGGCCTTGGAGACACCCTGTCTGCTCCATCCAAGTTACTGAACCCCAGGTCAAAATTGGATCTCTAGGGCCCAGACGTTTGTCTGACCCGGGAGCCAGCAGCAGCCTGGGAAGTTCTCCTCATTCCCCCGGCCCAAACTATAATAACTGCCAGCCTGGAGGGGGCGACTAAGAGCCACCTGAACCAGGTACAGAGTACAAAATGTAGGTTATGGATGTCATAAATGAGGAGCAGTTTGGTTTTCAGCGTGAGTGAATTTAAAAGCAGGGTTTGGAGTTCTAGGAAACACACTTTAAACATTTCTGTGCTCAGGGCAAAGCAATATGGATTTTCAGTTCAATACAACAAACGCTTATTACATGCCCACAATGTGTACAGCTTACAAAGCTTAAAGATAACACACAGTCCTGCCCTCATGTTGCTTATAATGTAGTGGAGGAATCTGACACATAGATTACTACCTGATGCACAAATAACATAAGATAATAGATAACATAAAATAAAACACAGTAAGTACATTAAAGAGGTAGATGATTTATAAGTCAAAAAATTGGATGACATAGTGAGCGTGCCTCCAATGCTGATTAAGCACAATGCAGTTGGCTATAAGGGCCTTCACCACCTCTCTCCTTTTTTAGGCATGAATAACCGTGAAGTCTTGGAGCAGGTGGAACGTGGGTACAGGATGCCATGTCCTCAGGACTGCCCTATCTCCTTGCATGAGCTTATGATTCACTGCTGGAAAAAAGACCCTGAGGAGCGCCCCACATTCGAGTATTTGCAAGGTTTCCTGGAAGACTACTTTACTGCAACAGAACCCCAATACCAACCTGGTGAAAACCTGTAAGTCCCACGGCCTGTCCGCAGAAAGCCTCGTCCAGGTGGCCATCCGTTCCCCGCCCCCTGAGCTTCCAGTTCAGTAGCTTGCCGCTCTTGGAGCAGCGCGGAATCTTCCAGGACCAGAGTGCATGTGAGTCTGAAGAGCAACCACGCCCCTCCTCGACGACGCTTGTCCCCAGATCTGAATGTCCTCCGTGGAGAATAAGAGACGCAAACTTGGTAACTTCTCAAAAGACTTGGAAACGCATTGTGTCGATGTCATGTAAACGGCCAAACCTCTACTCCGTGTAAATAGTTACTCAGTGCCAATAACTGACCCTAGTGCTTTCCTTTTCTAAATGCAGATCTTATGTGATTTTAACTCTGTCTTCACCTGACTCAACTAAAAAACAAAAAGTATTATTTTCCAGAAGTGGCCTCTTTGTCTAAAACAATAAACTTTTTTTTCATGTTTTAACTAAAGAAAATCAGGACAGGTGTTTGTTTTCTGTTTTGTTTTTGTTTTTTTATAAATATAAATATATATATAATATATACATACCTGTACATACAGTATGTGGGTACTACTGCAGAAAACTTGTTGCCAAACAACGGGCCGCATGGTTGCAGTACCCAGAGAGTGATAATTTTACTGCAAACATTTAAAAAGGAAAAAAAAAAAGCAACACTGGTGTTATTCTGAAAACCAGTGGCCGAATTTTTGGCTTTTGCCAAGCATGAATATTTTTTAATTGGATTGCACTTTTTCGTTTGTTCGTTTCTGACTGTACCTGTAGACGGTTGTAACTTCTGCTCCTTTCAGGAACCACACGTTGGGTTTATGGTAATGTTCCCAATGTTTGACAGCCTTGTTTTACAGGATTTGTTCCTCAACCAAGAGTGAACCTATTGAAGCAAGAAAACACACCATATGACCAAGTCGAATTGGAAGACAGATACTACAGTACTCCGTGTATAAAAAACTGTATACTGAAATAATTCAAAAATTTTTTTAATTTAATAAACATTGTAACCACATTTAATGGTCTAAAACCCATAGCATTTTAGTCATGTCAACCTGCAAAACTGTTTATCATGCAGATAGGATTTTCTGGGGGAGATTTGTGCACCATTTCCCATTGTAAAATACATGTTTTAAATGTCCTGTACTGCTAATGAAATTCCTTTCTCTATGTCTGAGAGTTCTCCAGTGGAATTACTATGCACTTCTTTACGTTTCATGGGGATGCACAGAACAAAGTATTATGTTCTCTCGTTGTCTATTTGTACCAGCCTTGAATTACTTATGTTTAACCAAAAAATGAAAACAAGCAAATGAAAAAAAAAACATAAAAACAAACAAAACAAAAAAAAAACAACCTCCTATTTCTATTGAGTTTTTAATACTGAGTTGCAAATTTTGGAGTCTTAAATTACTTTTTTGTTATGATTTCTTTGCAAGTTTACATTTTTAAATTGTTTAACTTTCTTAATTTAGTAATTAAAAAGAGAGCATTTTACATTTGGATTTTTGTTCATTTGTTTAAATCATGGAGGGCATTCTCATGGTTTTGTGATACTTCATGTACCAGATGGCGTCGGGATGATCTGGTGAACGGCCAGGAAGAGAAGCCCAGGCTGAAGAAACAGCACCACCAGCTGCCCCACAGGTTGGCCCAGGGGGTGGCATCTGGAGCCTTCCAAGTCACTTTTGGACTTTCTGTTGTATTTTAGACCAGCACATCACCCTTGGCAAGTGACGTGTTGTCACGTGTCAAGTTTTAGTAGAGGCTTCAGGCAAAAAGACCAGTTGAAATACTGATATTTTGCTATTTGGACCGGCTAACTACAGGAGGTAATTTCCAAGTCATTAAAAGGATACAATATAAGGGAGCCTTTGCTTGGGAAGGTTCTGTTATTGTCTGAATGTTTTGAAAAACTGAGAAACATAGAAGTATGTGCTGTAAAACCTTGATTCATCCAGGCCCCCATTGTTGTCCAGTTCATGAGCTCATTTGGGTTTTCTTGGCAAAGACACTGGAGTGGTTTACCATTTCCTTCTCAAGCTCATTTTACAGGTGAGGAAAGTGAGGCTAACAGGGTTAAGTGACTTGCCCAGGGTTACACAGTTAGTGAGTGTCTAAGAAGCCAGACTTAACCCCAGGTCTTCCTTGACTCCAGGCCTGACACTCTATCCACTGCACCACGTAGCTGCTCTTGTTAGGAAATCACCATAGCTATAGTTTCTACTATACCCTTTTTGGAGAAAGAGAAAAGTGATTAGGAAACTATGTGAAAACAGGATTTTATTTGGACATCCAGGCTCTAGGTCTATCTGGGCTCTACAAATTTAGTCAGCTCTCTTGAATTTTCTGTATCTACAAAACTGATATGAGACAGGGTGTGGAGTGAAAAATGTCCTGAACCAAGCATCCAGCTATCTGAGTTCTGGCACCAGCTCTTGTACTTAACTCACTATGACTTTGGGCTTTTAATTTATCTACCATAAAACTTACCCTCTACAGGTCTGAGTTTCAGCTCACAAAGTGAAAGGGTTGGTCCCTTCTAGCTCTGAAAATCACCCTGAGCACAGCAACAGGAAAAGAGCATGAGGACCTGTCTTCAAATCTCATCTCTGTTGCTTTCTACCTGTGTGAACTCGGGTACATCTCTTGGTTTTAGTTTCTTCAAAACATAGGCCATATCCTCACTAAGACTCCTTCCAGTTCGGAGCTCTAGGATTTCTTCTGAATAATCCCGAGGGGAAGATTACACTGTGATTAGCATGCTTACCCCCAATAGACTAATACATTGCAGAAATTTATTTAAAAACAACAACAAAGATCGAAACAAAAATGGGATTTGCTGGTTAATCAAGGTTTTCATGGTATTGTTTCCAATACAAATATAACGTTTGGTTAAACCACAAGGCAAAATTGTATGAGTTAAGTGTTTTCAGTTTCATGACAAAAGTTTTTGTCATAAGGTTGGTTGGTTTATTGACATGTTTGGAAAATTTTTAAATGTTCTGTCAGTCCTCTTGTTCCAGTAGATTTCAGATTATTTACAGATCTGCTGACCAAGGTCCTCCTTTTTGGTTGTCAACTCTCATACCACCCCCTCTCCCCCCAAATCTGAGATGGTGTAGACAGGTAGAGTAATTTGTTTTGGTCAAATTTCTTCAAAAGAAAAAGAATCTCTTCAGATGAAAGTATGCTCTTTAACCTATTATTTAAGAGCCTGGCGGGCTCTCTTACAGAAGGTAAAATAAATTAAGAGCATTTTGAGACACTTAAGGCTTTCTTCCAACTTCAGTCTATTGTAGCTATTCTGAGACACAAGTAAGTAGCACCCAAAACAGTCACCCTAGGAAGAAAGACACATCAGAGATACTTATGGTCATGAGGACCATTCTGCTCTCAAGAAGTTTTCCTTGTGTTTTAAAATGATATCCTTTCTACTGACTTTGCTGAGTTTAGTAGGGAAAACAATGTCACCTACCAGGAATTCCCTCTCAGCAACCTTTACTTTAATATATTTTCCCCAATTAAGTGTAAAAACAATTTTTAACAGTGTTTTTTTAAATTTTGAATTCCAAATTATCTCCTCCTCCCTCTGTGTGGGACAGAAAGCAATTTGATATAGGTTATACATGTGCAATCATGCAAAACATATTTCCATAACACCTTTTACTTTTTAAAAAAGTTCGAGGGCAAAGGATTTATAAATTCCCTAACATAAAAAAAAAAAATTCCCCTGGTAAGAAATCTCATGACTAAAAGCAGGGAAGGTAAAAAAAATTTTTTTTTCCACATTCTAGTCATGAATAATTGCTTTTATTGTTTGGCTGTAAATATACTAATAGAGACAGCCTTAGCAGTCAATGTGGTTTGCAGGAATCCTTATTAACTAATTCTCCCCATTTTTTTCTGTGAAAATTTAATTGAGTAAGAGTTCAATGCCTGCTATGTTTAAAGCACTATACTAAACATAATAAAATACCAGGCCCTCAAGAAGCTTCCAATGTACTTGAGGGGAACAGACATGTATATAACTAAGTTCCAAAACAAAATGGTAGATGCGGGATGTGTGCTAGACTTAGAAGGAGAGATGAGACAGAGGTTGGGGGATTGCAATGTGGAGAACAGAAGTCATTCCAGGAATAGGGGGCAGGACAGCATGAGTCATGTTTGAGCAATGCTGAGAAGCTTGGCCTCTAGAGCAGAGGATGTGAAAAGGAGTATTAGGTGATGGCAATGGAAAGGTAGAGTGATATCAATCAACTGAGGAGGGCTATGAGTATCAGAAAAAGAGTTAGGACTTTATCCTACAAGCAAAGGGATGCTACAGAATGGATTTTTGAGCAATAGATAGATGTGATCACTACAAAGATAAATCTTTCAGTGATTTGAAGGTAGAGTGGGGAGTGGAAAAACTAGAGAAAAAAGAAGAACCATTGGGAGTTACTGTCATTGTTCAGGCCTGCACTAAAGTAACGATGAGGGGAATGGAAAGGAAAGGAAAGGTATAACATGTTTAAGATAAATGCAATCAGAGTTAGTAACTGACTGGGCACTGGGCATAAAAGGGAATGGAATAAGCATTTATGTAGCATCCACTATGTGCAAGACACTTTACAAATATTTGATCATCACAACAAGCCTGTGAGAGAGGTGCTGTTAGTTGAAAAGACTGAGGCAAACATAAGTAAAGTAACATGTCTGAGGCCAGATTCAAACTCAAGTCTTCCTGACTCCAGGAACAGAGCACTATCCATTGTGCCACCTAGCTGACTCCACAAAGAAGTCAAGAGTGACTCTTAAGTTTTTGACCCTGGGAGTCAGAATGTTGATGTCACCATCAATAGAAATAGAGAGGTCAAGAGGAAGAAGTGATTCTAAGAGACTGATAATAAGTTTAGATTGAGGCATCTTGAGGTTTGAGGCTGGAGAAACTAGAGGGAGGGAGACCCATTGGGGGTCACTAACAGTTCAGGCCTACGATAAAGTCATGATGGTGTTAATGGGAAGGAAAGGACAAAAAAATTTTAAAGAAAAACAATAGGAAAAGCATGTAGAGATGTTTGGAAGACAACTGGAAATGTCTGATTGGCAGACAAATTTGGGAGTGAATCAGAGATAAGAAATATTTAAAGTTGTGGAAATGGAAGGGAGAGAGCATAAGAAGGAAGAGAAAAAAGATAAAGAACCTAATGGCAAAGAACTCTTTGTAGATCAAAATTTAAGTGTTAATTGTGGGGAAAAAAATTACTTTTCCCGGTCAGTCCTTAGCACTCCCACCTACCACCATTCATGCCTTCCACACATATCTTCCACTAATAATTTGATTGGTTCAAAAAAGTTTATTCATTGCTGGCTCTCAGTGCTCAAGGTCCCATCTCTAAGCTTCATTTGAGTTACATGGCTACAATAGAATAGCCAGTTCTAGTATTTTCTGTCCCTTTGTCCTCAAGAAGGGCTACTGAATAAGGGATTTAGAGGAAGGCTATAAAATCTGAGAGAGGCATGATTTACTTCACCATCTACTTTTTTCCTATAATAATTTCAACACTTGAGCCTTCCTGAGACCAGCTGCCCAAGAACACACATCTACTTTGTTCAAATATACGTAGTTCTCTTCTCCACTAGAAGTGGAATCAAACTCTGACAAGCAAAATGAGGCTACTTTCACCAAGATCATTGTATTTCAGAAGGCTTGTGATGGCTGTCATTCAAAGTGGCTGACTGACTTTGACCAAATTCGGTGCCGTAATGATGCCCAACAAATGTTCTCCAAAGAACATTTAATTTCTCACTTGGAGGGAATTCCATTGCAGGTTAGCACATGGGTGGATATCAGGGATAGGCTTATTAGGGTAGACTTTCTCCCATCATGACAAGATAGACAGCAGCCCTGGAAGGCTGGCCATACCCACTTTGGGATGGAAGAAATGCCCACATGGTTCACATCTAGCGCCAGAAGGGCTTTCTTCCAGTATTGGAACCTCAAAAACAACTCTACAATCCTTTCTGAAAACTAGTCACTTTAAGAGCCTTCATCAGTTCAGAGATGTCACTGGAAAAGGCCTTTTATTATGGAAGAAGACAAATTTTATTTGCTGTTTCTCTAGTCTGGAGGGCTTGCTCCCAGGTCAGCTGAAAAGTAGTGAGTGACATCTGTTCACCAGCGATACAGGGCTGCCTATGGAGGTGAGCTTTGCCAGGTTTTTAAAAAGTCGCATGTAAAGCAAATGTTAACTCATTTAGTTCTCCTTTTTGCTGAAGAATGTTTCCCCCATGTTTATTCTTGAAGGTTTTTTGTGCAGTGAAGGTTGGGATATTTTATTCCTACTCTGCTATAACCATTGAAATAGTGCCTTGCACAGTTGGTGTTGAGTAGATACTCACCAGACTGAATTGAATTAAACTTGAACTCCAATTTATGATCTTATGAAGACTGCCAAATAAAGTCATCTTCCATATTATGCATATAATCCATCATGTCACTCCTCTATTCAGAGGCCTTCTATGATGCCTTAAAGTTTAAACTCCTTAGCCTAACATCCAGGTCCTTCTCCAATCAGGGTTACCCTACCTTTTTCAGTCTTAACTTATACTACTCTCCTCCATGAATCTGCATGCCCTGTATCTCCCCTGGGATTCCCACTTCCATACATACAATTCCCTATAACCAGAATGACATCCCTATCTATTTCTACCTATTGAAATCTTAGTAGCTAAACTCAGATCCCACCACTTCTATGTGTCCTTTCCTCCCCTTCCCCAATCGGTTGACAATGACTTCTCCCTCCAAGTGTTTTTTATCATGTGTTGTTTGTGCCTCACTTAATTGACTTGGGTGCCATTTTGTGTTCTACGTTATTTGTGTTTCTTATATCTTTTCCTAGAATATATCCTCCATTGAACTTTCTTATTTAATATTTATGTCTCTACCAGTGCCGAGCATGCTACCATGCACATAAAAGGTGCTCATTGAAGTTTTCCAAACTTGTATATTACTACCCTCTCTGGGTCCAAATGAGAATATTGTGTTAAGATGCTCACTAAGGTCCCTTCAGGATATAATGTACTCTGATTTTGTAAACTTTTATTTTTTAAATTGCCAGTTATTTGTTTCCCAGTACATAGATGATTATTCTAATCAAAACAGGAAAGCGGGGAAGGTATTAATAAGGGGCATTAAGTTATTCTGAGGCTTACAGCCTTCATGAGAACTTCCTGATCTTCCCTTAAATTTACCTGCTGGGGAGCGCCAGCCCTATAAAGGTGCCCATTGGGATATCCAGTTACTCAGCTTGATTTGAGGGGCTGTGGCCTTAGATTCACAAGATTAGATGCATGCTTTTGTGAAGATTTTTTCAATAAACATGATGTGCCTACTATATACACAAGCTTGCTCTAAGAGATGCAAAGTTTTGATGACATGGTCCTTGCCTTCATGGAACTTTTAGGACTTATAATAGGAGAGATAGGATACAAACACAGGCAACTGGAATATATCCTATTGCACAAAATGAGCATTATGGAATTATGAAACAAAAGAACAAAAGGGAAAGTTATAACCGACTTTATGAAGAAGATGCATTGAGCTTCAAAGGTTGGGTAGGAATTCAGTAAGTAAAGAGTGGGAGTTACAGCATTCATTGTATGGAAACAGTTTGAGCAAAGGAATAGGAGTGAGAAAACATAGGACATGGGTGGGGAACAGACTAGTCCCATTTTCTGGGAACATAGAGTATGTAAAGGTTATGGGGTCAGGAAAAGGGGAGATGAGGAAAAAGCAATATAGAGTGGCGTAGATTGTAGAGGACCTTGAATATTAACCCAAGGATCTTGAACATTAGTGTTATATACTAAGTAAACAATGGGGAGCCACCCCCAAGGTGGGAGGTTTTAAGCCAAGGCTTCTAAGCAATGGAGAGATATGACCAGATCTATGCATAAGAAAGATAATTCTGGCAAAGGCAGAATGGTGTAGTAGATGGCATGCAGGATTTGAGAAAGCATCAAGTTCAAATCCTGCCTCAGACACAAGCTTTGTGACTCCGGGCAAGTCACTTAACCTCTATTTGCCTTAGTTTCCTCAACTGTAAAATGAAGTGGTTGATCTTGATGATTTCTATGGTCACTACCAACTCAACAAGCATTTGTTTTCAGCTCTAAAGCTAGCATTCTATGATCCTATGAATGATGGATTGGAGGTGGGAGAAAAAAGGACAGGAAGGATAATCAGGGGACCTGCAATAGGCATCATCTATGTAGTCCCACTCTTAGAGTAGGAATATTTCACTTGGTGATCCTAACAGATGGATGCCATCAATATGCATTATTTTATATGATTAGCTCTTCTTACCTAGAAGATAACAGGTCCTTTCCCAGACAAACTCCTTGAAAAGGTTGTCTACACTCTCTGCCTCCATTTGCTCTCCTCTCATCTCTCATCCCAACTTGATTTAATTATTTTTTTTCTTTTGCTCTTTAAAGGGGCCTGACTACTTCTTAAAGAGGCCTATTCACTGAATGGGTGTTACCTCCCTCTAAGTGAGTACCAAAAAGGCATTAGCCTAAAAAGGCCAAGATCTCCCATTGTATCCTGAGCTGTCTCCAGTCATCCTGATGAATATCTAGTCATTGGATCCAGATGACTCAGGAGAAGAAAGTGAGACTGATGACCTTGCACAGCCGTCCCTCCCTCAAAACAAAGTCAAGTGCAAGCCATGTCATCATTTCTCTGATGTCATGGTTGTCTTGGACAAACACAACAACATCTCTCATCCCTATTTTATCTTTTGGGGATCTATCATTCAACTTCTTAGTCAACTGAAACCATTCTACCCAAAGTTACCGATGATCCCTTCGTTGGCAAATTTGATACTCTCTTCTCAGGCCTCGCTCTTCTCAACCCATCTGCTACATTTTTTGTTTCTTTGGTGACACTGGACAAAGGAAGTTTTGATGGGGAAAGAGAAAGATTTGGAAAAAGGGATGTTACTTGGAAAGCAAGGCCCATGGGCCAGGGATTTGTTGTCTCTCAACCAACTGTTAAATGTTCAGTATGGTCTTTTATACCTCGCAAATAGGCAAACACTACAAACCAGGGTTTACTTTATTGTTTTGTTGATTGTCTGGAATTAAGAAAATGATAAAGAAAATATTAATAATGTCAATTAAACATAAAAATGTGTAATGTGTACATTTTTTTCCAGTCAATTATCAAACAGTTACTAGCTTACCTCTGCCCAAGATGGAGGAAATCAATATGGTGAAGTGGAAGTAGTATTGGCAGCACTGGTGCTATTGTTTTAAATTTAATATATACTTTAATAAGAACCAAGCATATGTAATTGGGATTCACAATCTCATAAACAATTATCATTTCTGTTTTTTGTAAATGAAAATATTCATGTTTGCGGATGTTTGTCATGTCCATAATAAAAAAAAGAATTTATTTTTAAGAACATGTAGTCAGAGGACCTAGGGTGAATCTTGGTTCTATTACTTTGCATTTATATGACCTTGGACAAATTACTTCATCACTTTGGACCTCAGTTTACTCATCTAAAAAATGAAAGGGTTGGCTAAATGGCCTGAAATTCTGCCCAGCTCTAGAGCAATCATACTATAAACTTCCAGGGTCCTTTCCAGTTTTAGATCCTATGATTCTAACAGGCAATCCAAGAACAGGAAGAAGGTTCTGGGCATTTTAATGGGCATATTCTTAAGGAGAAGGAAGGCTGGCCAGTATAAATGCCAGGAGAGGACTGACTGATTTACTCACACCATCTCATTTAAAGCAACCTATAAGGTACACAATCATAGGCTTTAGATTAGCAACTGTAGTTGCACAAGAATCGTGTTTGTCTAGGAAATTTGGCCATGGGTACAGAAGGGGTCATTTTGAATTTATCCAGAGAAAGAATTGGAGTGATTGCTCCAATCTCTTTCTACAACCTTGCCTTTGATTTTATTGGAAAAATTGAGGCTATTTGATGTGAGCTCCATCTTCCCTCATTCTCTCTACCCCCAAACCCCTTGATATCTTCCACTCTCTCTTCCTTTCTCTGGATCTCCCATCTCTTTTTCTCTTCAACAATGCCAACCCCTCCACATGCACATTTAATCTTCTCCTCTCCTATCTTCTCTAGAAGAATGCAACCCCAAGTAATCCTGCTCTTTAATCATCAGACTTTCTCTATCAGCTGGCTTTTTTTAACTGTTTCAGACATGCCCAAGTATCCCCAAAACTACATAAATACATGAATGAATGAATAAACAATAAATGAATAAGACTTTCACTGAACCCTACCATTCTCCTGAAGCAATTATCCTATATCTGTCCTCCCTTTCTCAGAAAAACTTCTTTAAAAGGTTGTCTATGCTCTCTGCCTCCATTTCCTCTCTTCTCATCTACTCTTCAAACCTTTTCCATACATCATTAAACCTCAGTATTCAAATGAAACTATTCTCTCTAAAGTTACCAATGATTGTCAAGATATTAGGAGACACCCTGTTTTCCAGAGATAAAACCCGTAAGCTGTGTTCTGAGCTTGGCATACCAACAATCCTTTGCTCTCACCCTCTACATGATCTCACCCTCTGGCAAAATCATTATTGTATTATTTATATTGTATTGCCTTAAGCAACACCGGATGTTCTCGGAGCTTGGACAAGCACCAGACATGCTCAGGTAAGTACTCATGTTCTGGTCATGAAGCCTTGCTATGAATCAAACTCGTGTCACTGTTGCTGTCACCCTCATGGTCAGGGCTCCAGCCACTGGTTTCAGTGTTGAATCCCCCCTCACTGCCTCAGGTCTTCCTACTAGGGGCAGGGCTCTGGCATCTATTAATTCTCCTCCTTGCCTGCAAGCCATTCCCCTCACTTTGAAATTCAACTTCTCTTTGTTTCTTGACTCTAAGCTGTTCCTCTTTGGCCAACCACTGATTAGAGGCTGGTTCCATCCAATAGACATAAATTGGTATCAGAAGTGAGTCTGGACATGGAACAGGGCCACTGCACTCTCCAGTACCAGAGGGAGTAGACCAGGCACGACCAGAAATCTATTTCTCCAGAGTCCAACATTCCCTCGTCTGGTGAGTCCTTTGCCCTCATCCCTGCTCCAACCCTCCGAGCTCATCATTCTTTGTGAGGAAAACTCCAGGGCCCCTCTGGTGACCTGATTCATCTTATAAGATGAATCTGGTAAGGGTGACCTTTCTTAAACTGCACTCTTATTAATTGGCCTCTCTGCATGCCTCAGCTGTTTTTAAACTACATGCCTCTATAAAACTTTAACTGTGTGCCTCTGGTGTTTCTTCAACTGCACACCTCAGTAACTGGGTGCCTCTGTCTGGACTGTAACTGTGCACTTTGTTAAAACTGTGTCTCTTTCTATCTGTCTTGTCTGTGTTTCTGTCTTTGTAAAATGTCAAATGTCTGTGTTGTGTTTGCGATGTTCGAAGACCGTTAGCTTGAAAGATTTAAAAGGCATCCTGTCAGAAGAACCTTCTCAGGGCTGTAACCAAAGAGTTAGAACACTGGAAAAAATTAGTGAACTTTCATACTTGAAGCAACTGTCCTAGTAAGCAGGGCTAACTCCCACTTTAGACTTTCTGTGGGAGATTCAGTTGTAAGGAAAAAAAAATCTGCAAGACTTTTTTCCCCTGTCATTTCAGCTTTGGCTATGTTGGAATTACAGAAATAAAGTCAGATAATCAAAGTTTGTGAAACTACTAAAAACATCTTGGTAGATTAAGGAGTTTGGAGATTAATCATTTTAAAAGTGCAGGAGTGAACTGAGACTTTGGAGTAATTCCAAGAACTCCTTTCTGAAATGGTAAGTTTTGGGGTACCACTCTGTAGAATTTAAGGAAAAATAAGGATTAAATTTTATAAAAGTTAAAAGTGGATGGCAGTTTCCCTTGACAGTTGAGAGCTTCACTGTTCTCAGGCAATGAAGGAAAGCAGCTAGTTTGGAAGTACTCCCAGAGCAAAGAAAGAAAAAAATAGGTAAAAGGTTTGCCTTGACTCTACCACTTGTTAACCCTTCCTTGATCATCTTAGATCAGGTTCCCAAATAAAAGTGTTGAAAAGAAAATACTGGAAAAATATAGGGAAACTTAAATTACATTACAGTTACAGAAATTTATTAGTTGTATAATCTTAGGCAAAATATCTTATTTCTGCTTGCTCCAGTTTCCTGGTATGGAAAGAGAAAAATAACAATGGTATCCATATTCCAAGGTTGTTATTAAATATCAAAATGATATCATGATTATAAAGTGCTTCATACAGTGACTGGCATATGCTGAGAACTATATTATTTTTACGTCTTTAATTGAATATAATTGTTCCATATCTGATAACTCTAAAGTGGTTTTAAAATGCCAAAGAAAATAAGATTAATGATTTTATACGCAATAATTTGCAAATACAATTGTCATCTGAAGTTTAGTTTCATATTTTATATGCATGATGTTTGTACTATTACTATATTGCTAAATTTTCTTGTATTGTGACATTTGAAAGAAATGCTGTTAGACAAAACAACTTTTTTCATCTGGATACTATTAGCCATAAATTGGGTTTTTAAAAGGATGTGATAAAAAACAGATATTTGAAAACTGTTAAATATTTAATGAGGTATATTTTGTTATGGAACAGATAATAATAATATACAACAGCAAATTTTCATTTGAAATTCTTGGCTGTTACGAAAGTGTATAGGGTGGTTTAAAGATGTAGCTTCAATATATTAATGATAAGTCAGCTATCAGGTATTTATTTGCTGTTATGTCTGATGCCCCAGAATAGGGGTAGTTTTAATTTTTAAGTAAAAGATAAATAAAATGTTAACTTTTAGGGAAACATCAGAAAAAATATTCAATACCTAAATTGTGGTTAGTGAAATTTTTCTATTTAAGGTAAATATTCTTGGGACTGTAATTTATTATCGTTTGATCTTTTATTACAGGGATAGTTGTCTGAATTGTCATGAAGCCAATAGTAGACAATGGCACGTGCTTCAGTTTAGGAACTGCTAAAGGGAGATGTCTGTGCCTGGGAAAAGTTTTGGGGATGATCTTATTGGCATGGCCTAAAGAGGATACTCTTGACTCTATTTCCCCATTGTGCTACTTCCTTTCTGAAAAGAAAATCTCCCTATCTGGTTAATTCTGAGCCTTGCTTTTAACACACTGTGACTACATGATTGGCTGTCAGATATGACTTATGCCTAGAATCAAACAGAGCTAAGGGAGTCTTTCCCACTCCCTTATGATATATGACACTGTTATAACTATGTCTTACCTTTTTACTTTTATAGAAAATATCTATAATCAAGAAGTTTTGTAAGTACAATACCAAATCTATTAAATAATAGATTGATACTGGAACATCTCTGAGTTACTATAATAGGATGCAAGTATGAACATCTTATAATTTTAACCTGTATTTGTGGCCAAATTATAATATAGAGATGAGATAAAGGGGAAATGATTAGACATAGAAGTAATATAAAAGTTTTCCAAATAAATGGAATAGTAAATTTTGAGAAAGCAACAGGATTAGACTATTTTCTCTAAGAATGTATTTGTGTGTGTATATATATATATATATATATGTGTGTGTGTGTATGTGTATATGATTGGCTTCCAAATTTATCTATTATGGAAATTCAGACTTTGAGTATGTTTTAATACTAAGTTCTCAAAATTGGATTAAGGATTTTACACATAAACTGTGTTGATAATAGTAAAGAAAGTAAATTATTTTTCCACTTTTAAGGTATCTGTCTGATAATCTTAGAGGGTAGAAGAGTTCATTTTGTAGTTGGACCCTCATAATATTTTATTTATTTATTATTTTAATATCAGGAACAAGATTTAGGTAAGGATAGAAATAGTAAATGGTATATAAACTGAAATTCTCTGAAGTTTTAAGATTGGAGAACCAAATTTATTAAATTGTATTAAGTTATATAACCAGCAGAATTATCTAGGAACCTCCGAATTTGGAACCAAAGAAGCAGGCCCTCTTTTGGAGCTGTCTTGAGAATAAGCGTATTGTCCAAGAAAAGATTTCTGGGGACCAGATGACTCCATGACATACCTGGGACTCAAAATGTGCTGCTTAAATGGACATTGAGAAGGGGTTACTAGGATATAAGGAGGTTTGATGTTACTTAAAATTGGTGATAATTATTGCATTGCTTTGCATGATTTATGTTTAAATTTTTTAGGTTACGTTGGTGACGTAGTCCATTGTGAGCCTTCTACATAGTTTGATCTGTAACATGACACTGATGTGACCTGGCTTAAAATAATTATGCAATTATGGGAATTATAGAAAGCTTTATTGCATTGTTTGAACCTAGCCCTACGTGGCTGGGAAACCGGACCATCTCTATGTGCTATTTAAAGATACTTTACCAAGGACCTATGTTATGCTGACCAGAAACACAGATCCAAAGACTGATAGAAGGAGTTTCCTCACAATTATCAACCCTTATGTCTTTTAAGGGCCCCGACCGAGTCTTTCTGACTACTCTCACAGCTGTCAAATTTGTGGATATGTACTCTTAGATCATCTGAAGAAAGACCCTTTTTCTGAGTGGACAGCAAAACCCTTCAGGGATCTCAAGGTTTGTCTAGTACAGACCCAGAAGCTACTGACATCCAGATGAGACAAATATCCCAAGATTCTGGACAAGGGTCCTCCCTTTCCTTTTGCTATGTGCCCAACCACCAAGGGTCTGATTTGTGTGTGTTGGCATTTTCTTCCTCTACATTCTTGTCTCCCCCTCGCCTCTCTGCTCGCAAGCAAACAATGGCTAGCAATGATACATGGCGTACACTTCCCCAATAGGTTCCCTCAAAGAACTGAACTCCTGGGATAAAAATGCTCATTCTGGTACTCTTGGCCTCTTGTAGCATCTTGACTTATCTCTGCTTCTCCTTTATTGATCAGAAGGGTAGGGGTACTTTCAGACCCCTCCCTTTGGCCAAAAAGGGGAAATGTCAAGATATTAGGAGATATCCTGTTTTTCCGATCTAAGACCCAGCAAGCAACCTGTGCCCTGAGCTTAGTATAACAATAATCCTTTGCTCTCAGCCTCTGCATGATCTCACCCACTGGCAAAAATCACATAATTATTGTATTGCTTTGACCAGCACCAGATGCTCTTGGACAAGTACCCATGTTCTGGTCATGAAGCCCAGCAATGAATCAAACTTGTCTCATTGTTGCTGTCACCCTGGTGGTCAGGGCTACAGCTCACTATGTAACCATTCATGTAAGTATTGAGATAGCCCCACACTGCCTCAGTTTCCCCACTAGGGGCAGGGCCCCAGCACATATGTCTAATTCCCCTCCTTGTTTGCAAGTCATTTCCCTCACTTTGATATAAAACTTCTGTTTGATTACTTACTCTCCTATCTCTAGCCTGCTCTGTTCCACTCTGGCAGCTTTGGTCTGGTTGACAGCCTTAACTGGCAAATGTGATGGTCTTTTCTCAGTCTATCTTCTTCTCAACCTATCTGTGGCATTTGATACTGCTGGACAATCATTCTTTTCTGGTTTTTATGAGACACAACTCTTTGGGTTCACCCTTACCTATCTGACTACTTTTTCTCAATCTCCCTGTGGGGTCTTCATACACATCATATATCCTAACTTGTTTGGTTCCAAAGGTTCTGTCCTGGGTCTTCTCTTCTCCCTCTATAGCAGAGGTTCTCAACCAGGGGTCCCTGAACCCCTAGTTTGAGGGGAGTTTCAAATTTGAATGGGAAAAATGGCATCTTTATTTTCATTTATGGCTAACTGAAATGTATCATTCATTTGAATTGTGAATTTAAAAACAAAACAGTGTTTGAAGAAGGGGCCCATAGGCTTCACCAGATTGCCAAAGGGGCCGTGACACACAAAACCTAAAAGCCCTCACTCTATATTCTCTCTCAGTAACCTCATCTCTATGCAGATAACTCCCAGAGAAGAAGAGCCAGTCCCAGTCTCTCTGCCAAGCAGCAGGCCTTTTCTCTAAGCTCCATGAAAAACATTCTTCCTCTCATCTGTTCTTTTGCTATGCTTGGTCCTCCCCTCCCCAATGCCTTGAAAGCACTCCCTCCTTACGTCTGCCTCACAGTGACTTTGTCTTTCAAAATGGAGCTCAGGCACCATCTTCTGCATGAAGCCTTTTCTGAATCCCCCCAACTACCTGCCAGTGCCCTTCCTATGAGAACGGATAGGAGCACCAAGGAAAAACAAGGCTGCAAAGAGAAAAACTGTTTCTCTAAGTCTCTAAATATCAAAGAATCACATATATTCAGAACTGGAAGGAACCTCAAATGTCGCCTAGTCCAACCTCCTCCTCTATTTTGTAGAAGGGAACTGAGACTCAGAGAGGAGATGAAGTGACTTGTCTAAGGCATAAATCTGTGAGATGGAATTTGAATAAAGTCTTTTGATTCCAAAGCCAGTATTCTTTCCATGATATCACAGAGCATGATTAGAAGACATGGAGGTATACTGGAATGGATATTGGTATATTAGGTGGGATAGGAAAAGGAAGGAAAGAAACATTAAACACCTAATATGTGCTAAAATATTTGACAAATATCTAATTTTATCTTCCCAACAAGTCTAGGAGGTAGATACTATTATTATCCTCCATTTTACAGGTGAGGAAACTGAGGTAGGCAGAGATCACACAGCTACTAAGTGTCTGAATCTATTTCAGGGATGATCTTCCTGACTCTGCACTAAATGATCTATCCAGCACACCACATAGCAATATCTATTTACATTTCTGGTACCTAGCACAATTCCTGAAACTTTGTAGGCGCTTAATAATACTTGTTTGCTGATTAAACCTCTGGTTGGTAGAAGTTGATGTTAAGAATACTTTAAGCCCACAGGAAAGTGAGATTGGAAAGCCTGCTTACACCTTACGCCTGAACATAAACTCTTACGTACATGTATATGTATTCCTTATCAGTATAAAAGAAAAGAGAAGACATGGATGACCTCTCGCTTATCCCCTTCATTACAGTTCCTGAGTTGCCCTGATAGAAACATTGACAGAACGCAGATCTGATTTCCATCCTTCTTTATTCCCCATTTGCTGTCCAAGGTGTTGTTAAGTGTGTGTGACATTCTGAAGGAAGTTTCACACTTGGGCTTGCAGGAAGGGCTGGGATTTTGGGTTTTGTTTTGTTTTGCTTCGTTTAATTATCCAGAGTCTGCTGTGTAATGATCAATGTGTAGCTAATTGGAAGCAAGAGAGAACAAAATGGATATTATTTTAGATAGTGTTTTTAATTAAAAGAATATATACAATCCTATGGGGAAGTTTAATAAATAGCAAGAGAATTTATCTTCATTTTTTATATGTTTACAAAAGGATTTGTTTTAATGGACTTATAAACTAAAATACAGGTATGTGAATTCTTTCATTTTTAGACACCTCCCTAAGGGACATGAGCTGGCAGACACCAGCTAAAGGAAGGAGCTAATGCCACAGCAGCATGGCTTGGAAACCCAACCCACCAGAAATGGAGCTGAAAGGTCTATAAATTCCCAGGGAGTGAGGAAATGGTAAGCAAATGGCAGGCGGTTGCCTAGAGAATTAGGAAATGAATAACAATGCTTTCTGGTAAATTAACCACGTTACATTCAGCTCAGGAAAGTAATGGGAAAATTCTGCTAAAATTGAATAGTGATTGGCTGAGATCATTTAGGTAAAATGCATAATTTTCTTCCTCCAGTGGACTTTAGTTGGACTTAAAATATGAATAGTTTCTATGTTAGTCACTGAACTGTGATTTTAGAGACAATCAGGAAGGAAAGAGAAAACACTCTGCTTACTTGAATCCTATACAAGCCTCTCAACTCCTCCACCTGTAAATGACATAGAATGTTTATTTACAAAGTCCTGGATATTTAAAAAATGGAAATGTGTGGAGCGTTAATCATTGCTATCACTTTCGGTAAACCATGATCTTTACTATGTTCGAGAGAAAAAGAAAATCTTTCTATCTAGTGTATTTCTGTATTAATTCAAATGAATCTTAGCTTCTGGATGCTTTAAGAGAAAAAAATAAATGGAAATGTAACAAAGCTAGGCTTACAGCAGCTGAGAACAAAACATGCATGCAGTCAGATCGGACTTTGGAAGGAATACAGATTAATGTTCAAAAAAGAAAAAAGAAAGAAAGAAAAGGAAAAGGAAACAGCTATGGGCACAGGGGTTTTTCTTCCTAATCAAATGCAGGATGAAGAAAATTATTCCAGTTGTAAAGGTGTCACTGCCTACAATCTACCTGAAATATAAAGGCATCACATGACCTCCCCTGACAGTCAGGAGTCAGACATGTTTTATTCTTATACAATGAATAACATGTATCCATTCATACCTAATTACATTTTTGTCAACTCTTAAATTTCAGAGGTTGAAGGGAATTTCTTAGACACTAGTATTTCAAGTCCCAAGATAACTAGACATTTTTCTGCTTTCTGTTCCCCAAAAATGAGCTTTGTGGATATATGCCTGTCTCCCCTGCTCCCCTTTTATCTTCTGTCTCATCCTGTTTCTTCTCCATCTCAATGGTTCCTCTCCTTCCTCCCCTCTTTTCTTCTCTCTTCAATCTTTGTACAAAAATGTTAAAGCCTGAAATCATCTAGTCCATCCCCCTCATTTTCTTTCCTTTTCACCCCACCTGATTTATATTAACTTACTACATTACTCTCCAAATATTTCCACTTTCCAGCAAAAATTTGTGGCTTTCATTGTCTACTTCTTTTGACTGGCCCTGCCTGCTCTGACTACACCTATCCCTTCACTGGCTCTAGTTACCTATGCCAGGTAGACAAATTCTTATAGTCCTAATCTGAGCAGTGGGACTTCCCACTTTAATTCCATCACTTGTCTCCACCCTACAGGCTCATGTGTATGAATTGCCCAAGTTTGTCTAAAGTATCTGCAACTCCAGTCTCCTTTGAAATATCTTAACTCCCTAAAATGACAGGTAAAAATCACAGGCACACTGATCCAATCAGCCAAATCCAATGAGTATTTGTTAACCATCTTCTTTGTGCATAGGATTGTGCTTGATCCTTACACAGAAGCAAAAACACAAAACGATCCCTGTCCTCAAAGAGCTTATATTCTACACTAGATCATTCCCAGTTACTGACACTGATATGCATAGGTTCAAAAGACAAACCTTTTATTTGAGAGACTTTGGGGACAGGAAAGGGTAGAGGTGGTTACAGAATTATAGAGTCTTTGAGTTGGAAGAGACCTCACAGGTCACCTGCCCCCAAACATCGCTGGTCTCCATCTCCAGTGTTAAAGATCCCATCACCTGAAGTACTGTCCATTCTATGATATTTCTAATGTTTTTCCTTTCATCAGGCCTAAATCTGACTTCAGCTACTCCCAGCTCCTAGTTCTGCCCCTTGGGACCAACCAAATCTAATTCCTCAGTACCTGAACAGGGATATAATATAATGTCTCCCTTAAGTCCTCTCTCCTCCAAGCTAAATGTTGCCAGTTCCTTCAGTTTATCTAACTCAAGGCCTTTCACCATCTTACTCACCTTCCCTGGATAACTCTTCACCTGTCTTTATAAAATTAGGTGAACTAAGCTAAACTAAATATTCCAGATATGAACTGAGCAGGAGTCACTCTTATAAGACTAATAGATTGCTCTGATTTTGAACTCAAATTTTGACTTACTGACTGAATTGGAAACCTAGAAACCCAGCTTGTCCTTACAGGATTTATAGAGTAATCCTTACAGTGCTTAGTCTACTCCAGGGAAGCAGCATGGAAAGACCGCAGGAATGTCAGTATACCAAATGTTGGATTTGGGTCTATCCACCATTAAGTTACTCCATGGCCTTAGGTCAGCAGCTTCCTCTCTCTAGTTTCCATTGTTTGCTTTCTCAAAGAAGGATCACCCCATCTGTTCCCTTACATCCGGTCATAGAGAGATGCAGAATTGTCTGGTGGTTGGGACTGGCAGACCGGACAGAACTACTCTGCCCCAGAATTCTGTGACTATAAATTCAAGGCCTCATTAATTAAAAGTTAAAAGCATTTTAGAGCATGCTTCAGATTAGTGGGCTGAAGATCAAAGGGCACATTTTTGGCCAGGAGTTCAGAATCTAAGAGCACAAACAAATTGAAGACTTTTGATTTCCTGAACCCACTGAAACCATGACACTAGATTTCATGCTGTAATAGAAAAGTTCCTGAAAACTTCTTATCTCAGCTGAGTCAAAAGGTTTGCTCTCTTCTCTTAGTGTATTATTTTAGACTTGAGTGATAAAATTAAAGAGCCAAACATCTTTATTGGGCTTAAGAATATAAATCCAGAAAACCTGGTTGAGAGGACTTCCACAGCTGCCTGTGGAATTCAGAGCCCTGCCCTTGGTCGGTAAAACAGACAGCACTTGGTTTAAACGTTGTAGTGAGTGGAGAGTTTCTGTAGTACATGTGTATAAATGCCTATTCAGAGGTTAAAGATCTGTCGTGACCCACATCAGTAACAGAAAGCTGCTGCTCATGCAGAACGTGCTTGGAACGTTAATTGCATTTTGCAAAAATGTGAGTAATGCCTGCAGATGTGTGCCTGTCAGCTCCTCCCTGACCCACAGCCTGGCGAAGCTTCTCTGGGGGAAGGCTTTCTCCACATGTTCTCTGCTTGGCCGGCATTCAGGAGCTAATTCTGCACAGGTTTCACCTGGGAAGAGGAAGGTTGCTTTTTCTGTTTGTTTTGAAGTCCAGGGGCCTCTGCCCCTGAAAATCAGATGAGGAACCATGACCGGGAGGGATGGAACAGAACCCATCCTGACCTTTGACCTCGCCTGGATTTTCTGGCCATACCCCAGGAGGCCTGAGGTTGTGCAAAAAGGAGATCATTATCCCCAAAATCATGTTCCATCCTCTGGTGCATCACTCCTGTTAGTGGTGTTGACACCTTGGTCAAAGGTGGTTCCATTATGACACAGGAAGCCTGGGAGCTTTGCCATCCTATGGCTGGCCCAGAAGCTCAAAGTAGGGTATATTTACTAACTCTAAAAGGGAGAAATGCCATTGCTTCATTTTACCTCACTTCATTATTTGACAGTCCTCCTGGAGTAACTCTGAAACACCTCTGTAACATTTACTACCTGCCTCTCAGGTCCAGCAAAGTGCTTTGTAAACCTGAAAGCCCTGTGTAAATGTTAGCTATAATGATAAGGATCATTCTCTCTTCTGAACCACCCTGTGGCGTACCCCCTGCCAGAACCCCCACACGTACCCCACCAAAATAGGATTGTACTGTCCTCGGTTCCTATGAGAGACCCTGGCTCAGAATAAAACCTGGATAACCCCCAGGAGAGGCCCACTCCCACAGCCAGAGGATGTGCTTGTTATGTGGTCTGCAGCTGAAGGCTGCTTTTCTGAGGAGCCCTGGAAGCAAGGAGGGAGGGGAGGAGCAGGGGAGCTCCTTGCCCTAGGTTCCAACTGTGGGTGGACAGGCTGCACTTGGATCCCCAGCTGCGGTTGGCTGAGCCTTCTAGGCTGATATGACCAGGAACCAGGCTGCCTGACCAAGAAGCAATAATCTGCTTAACCAGACAAAGGCTGGAGGGGGTGGGGGCGCCAAGAAAGGAGATGGAGCATTGTCTGGCCCGGCCTCATTCGAGTGAAGTTCTCCAAGTCAAGTATCATTTTGCCCCTAGGGAGGTCCCCAGGTAAACCAGGGAGTTCTTACCTTCTGATTTCTAACTAGTCTCCTGTGAGCAACTATGAAATTTGATCTCAGAAACTGTGGCCTGGGGTTAAAGCTCCCTTTTCTTTTTGTTCTTGAAACACAGGAGTAACCCATGGGAATCAAAGCCCCTGTTACACCACAGGATATGTTCTGTGGTGGGGGAAAAAGCACTGGATTTGGAATCGTTAGCTGTGTGACCTTAAGCAAGTCACTTCGCTCTGAGGCTCAGTTCCCTTCTGTGTAAAAGAAGGGTGTTGGATTAGATGACCTCCTAAGATCACTTCCAGCTCTCAGTCAGGTTACAACTCTAGAAATAAAATAGCAGCGTACAGAAGGGTTCTTGACTAAAAAGCAAGAATTATCCCTGTGTTTTGACACAGCCTTATGAAGGGTCATCTCTGTGCTGAAAATCTGCTGAAGTCATATAACGTTTTGAGCTGAAAGAGACCTTAGAGATTCTCTAGTTCTGGGGTTCTTAGCTGGAGGTCTATGAACTTGCTTTAAAAAATATTTTGATTACTATATGTTGATATAATGGATTTGCTTTGTAATGTCATGTGTTTTATTTTATACATTTAAAAACATTATTCTAAGAAGGGCCCATCATAGACTTCATTACATTATCAAAGTCTTTCGTGTTAAGACTTGATACAAAAAAAAAAATTAAGAACCTCTATTAGTTTAACCCCATCATTTTACATATGAGGAAACAGAGACCCCAGAGAGCAAGGGACTCACTTGCCCAAGCTCCCACAAGAAGCAAAAGCAGAGCCAGAATTCAAACTCCAGTCACAGACTCAAAGGAACCAGAGCTAGAAAGGGCCTTAGAAATGATCTAATCTAACCCTATGTTTTTCAGTTAGGGAAATTGAGGCCCAAAGAGGTTAAATGACTTATGGCAGGTCATGCAGATAGTAAAATGGCAGAGCCAGGATTAAGAACCATATCCTCTGATTTGAAATCTTTCTTCTGTATCACAAGTCAATGATTTTCTACTCCCCATGCTGTCTCCATGATAGTGACCAAAGGGGAGTCAGGGAAATTTAGATTGTACATTTTGTTTTATATCCCACTTGATTAGGCTCTTTCCCCATACCACCATCCCCCATCTGCCCCCAGAATTCCTGCATTCAGAAAGAAATCTTAAACAGTTGGGAAACTGAAAGAAGTTCTCCCTCCACAAGAGTTAACTTAGGCTGATTTTCCAGATCAAGTCCCTTTAGTCTTTCTTAGTCATAAATCATTCCCTTCTATTCCCCCAATCACTTTGTTTACCTCATTCTTTGTTTTGTCTCTTTCAGGGTGAAGATACCCTGTACACATGACAGTATTCTAGATGTCTTCACCAGGGTTCTGCCCAGTGTCTGTAAGGCAAATAACCCCCAAAAGTATTTAGTGTTATTTTTCCTTTCTGCCCTATCATGTTTCAAATCTGTCTTTAATTTGCTGGATCTTGGGTTTCTCCAGCTTGCATTAATTCTCCGTGTGTTTCAACCAGGTTTCAGGTTAGTCTAAGTCAGATGAGCCAATTTACATTTTTCTAAGATGGACCCCTTCCCCTTATCCTCCTCACTCCCCTCCTACATGTACAATTTTTTATTTTAGAGTTTATATAATACTTTGAGGTCTTGAAAAGCACGAATGTCATGATTTTCTGAGGTTTGAAGCATCTTACTCCATGAGATACTATCAAACAAATACATTTTGCCAGCTCAGATTCAAATGTGTGGGTGTGTTCCAGCATAGCCTTTATTTCTTACAGGCTCCAAAATCCTTGTTTTCCCAAATGTCAGAACTGTATGATTATAGTTAACAAAAGAGGAAACCAAAAATTTGAAACCTATAACTGACCTAGAAGTTAAGCATCAGATTTGGAACTAGGACATTTTTGCACTTGAGGTAGGTTCTATAAACTGCATGCATGAATTGCACCCTCAGTTGAAGAGGTTAAAGCTGAAATTAGCCCAAGGTTGGTGTAGGGAGGACTGGGAGGGAGGAGGGGGGAATTTTCCCCGAGCCAGTCTGGGAACTTCCTATTTTTACTAATTATTTTTGTTAATTAAGTGCTAAATTCTATTGTTCCTAAGACTAGGTCCAATCTGCACCCTATAAATTTAGCACCTGGGGGCAAACACACCATTTGTGTTGCCCTAGTAAAACTTGCTAATCCTAGACTCCAGAGTTATAGAGGTATTTCAGAGATTATCTAGTTCAGGCCCCTAATTTTACAAATCGACCCAATAAATAAAGTGGCTGCCCAAGGTTGTACAAATTGTCAAAACAGACCTGCTAGATGGCATAGTACATAGGGCACTGGGCTTGGAATCAGGAAGACTCATCTTCATGAATTTAAATGGGCCTCAGACACTAGCTGTGTGACTCTGGCAAGTCATTTAACCCTGTTTGCCTCAGTTTCCTCATCTGTAAAATGACCTGGAGAATGAAATGCAAAATCATTCCAGTGTCTTTGCCAAGAAAACCCCAATATGACATCATGAGGTGTGGGGCATGACTGAAACAATTCAGTGATAGCAACCATTTCAAACCCAGGTCTTTTGATCTTTTGACTCAGAATCTAGTACTACTACTACTACTACAACACACACATTCATACACAGAGCATTGTACTAGGAATAGCATTACATTTGGAAACAGAGGTCCTGAATTCAAATCTAGGCTCTGCTATTCATTACCTCATGGGGTCACATAATGCTCAGATGAAATAATGTATATAATGCACTACGTAAACCTTAAATCAATATTTAAATATCAGTGATTCATACTATCCCTATGATGTTGATAAGAAGGGCTACTACTGCCTGTGTGGCATTGGACAAATCATCCAACCCCTCCCTATTTCATTTGTTCCCTTAAAGCATGAGAGACTTGGACTGGAAGATCTCAGAGGTCCCTCCCAGCTCTGAATCCTTGGATTTAAACTCCTCCAAAGATTTGAGATCAGAATTTTGAACTTGACCTATGACTCAGGAAACAGAAGTAGAAAAAAATGCTCCACTTTTTTTTTTCATTTTCCTAAAGGCCGATCACGAGGTTAGGCTCTGGAAAGCTCTCTGGGTTTGTGGAGTGCTAGCTTTGGCAGAACACAGTTCTTGTAATGAGCAGGCCGGCTGTTACAAGCCACTGCCACACTGGAGTCTGAATTCTGACTCTGGACAAGACTGGGAGCAGCCCATCTGGCACAGATGCTCTGTTGGGCAGCTACAGCCCAGACAGACATCATTTTTAATTCAATAAGAGTGAAATATTGTTTTAAAAAAAAAGCCTGCTCCCCAACTATCATTAATGGGAACATTGCTCAGGCTCAAGATCATCATGCTGCTACTAAAAGCAACTTAATCAACAGGTGTCGAACCATGGGACCCAGGACTACAGGAGATTTTTGCATTAACTTCTCATAAAGCACCTCCTCAAGGTCGAAAGCAATTCACCAGGATATGTGAGAGGCCCAGTGGGACAGCCAACATCATTTGTTGCCTGGTTGGATGGAAAGCCAGACCTCCTATGAGGAAACAACCCTGCTTTTACCGTTGGTGGAGATCGTTTTTATGACCAGACCTGTCAAGTGTTTTGTTTTTCTATTATGAACCTGTAGTGTCAGGGTCCTGTACAGTCACTCCCATGGGGTAAAGGGCAGCTGAGTGAATCTGGGCAAGCAGGTAGAGCCAGGAACCTGAGCTGGGTTTGGGGTGTGTCTGTCCCTTCTGCTCTATAACTGAACTAAGAAGCATGTTTCAAACAAGAAACAGGGGTTTAGTCAGTGGGCCTCTGTTCAAATTCCGCCTCTGACATTATCTATGTGACTCAAAGCAACTTATTTCACCTCTCTGGACCTCAGTTTCCTCATCTGAAAAATAAGAGAGTTGGACTAGATGTGGTCAAAATGTGTGATGCTGTAATTCTATGAAGTACAATGAGGGCATAGAGGTTTTTTTTCATGTCGGACAGAAAAGTAAATCTTTTTTTATATCATAAATTAGAGATGAGAACTAATTACAAGGAGGTCTTTATTTGAGGCATTAGAAGCCAGGAAGATAGAAAGGAAGGAAATAACTGGATAAAGACAGAAACAGGAATCGAAGCTGAAAACAGAAGCATCCAAGGACAGAAGTCATAGGAGCTGATCAAAGCTGATGGCAGGCCTGGCATCTGAATGGGAACTATACTGAATGGAAGAGATGCATGGCTGTGTCGAAAGCTGATTGGCTGGAGAAAGGCAGCATTGCCCTCTAAAGCCTAAGAGACAGGAAACATCTCAGGGATTGCCTTGTGTTTCCCTTTACTTCCCTCTCTGGTTTCAGAGGGAGAAGAAGAGGGGATGAGATAGGTTTTGTCTGCTTTGCTGTGAGAAGAGATGTGACTTTGCTATGAAAAAGGCTGCATAGCCATATCATTTTCAAAATCTTGAGAGGGGAAAAACTCCTCAGAACTTCAATGAAGATCTGAGAAGTTTGACATTCTCTCGGGGGAAGGGAACTGTCACTGAAAGAGCTCAGCACTTTTTTGGTACCTGCTAAGGGTACTAACAGAATGCTAAAAGAGGCTGCCAATTCTTCAGTGGCCTGAGAGTAGAATAAAAGTGACTTTATGCCAGAGACCTATAAGGACCAGAAGAGGAGTAGAGAAGTGATTTTTTTTCTCATCCTCATCTTTAGTATTTATTAAAACAAGTCAACAAACATTTGCCAGTTGCCTACAACATGATGGGCACTGTGCTAACTGCTGGGGGATACAAAGAAAGACCAAAAATTAAAATTAAAAAATAGTTGAGGAGCTCACAGTCTTACTGAACACTGACATACCATACAAAAACCTAAACAAAAGCAAGAAATCCATATTGTTTAGGGGCCCATGGTCTGGGGACCAGGATCTGCTGGTGTAATTGTGGCTTGCAGGAAAAATTGCTTCTTTTTCCATATTCATTCCAGTAAAACAAGAAGGGTCAGAAATTTACAAAAGGAATTGTATCAATAAATACATATTTGCAGTACTCTTTAATTGCCCAAAGCATTCTTTCAAAGTATGCAAAGCTGACTCAAAAGAAGATAGGAGACCCTCCTACCTCTAAATACATGGCACATATTTTCAGACTTTTCAATCTGTTGATCAATTATATGGATTTGTTTCTTCTTTTTTTTTTTAAAAAAACTTTAAGTTCCAACTTTTCTCTCTTCCTCCCTCCCCACCCATCCCCACTGACAAGGCAAGCAATTCAATATAGGCTATATATGTGTAGCTTTGCAAAAGACTTCCATAATAGTCATTTTGTATAAGACTATATTTCCTTGCATCCTATCCTGCCCACCATTAATTCTATTGTCTCTTTTGACCTTGTCCTTCCACAAAAGTGTTTACTTCTAATTACTCCCTCCTCCCATGTGCCCTCCCTTCTATCATCCCCCTCACAACTCACTTATCCCCTTCTCTCCTACTTTCCTGTAGTGTGAGATAGATTTTCATACCAAATTGAGTGAGCATGTTATTCCCTCCTTAAGCCAAATGTGATGAGAGTAAGCTTCACTTTTTCCCTCTCACCTTCCCCCTTTTCCCCTCCATTGAAAAAACGTTTTCTTGCCTCTTTTATGAGTCTGCCCCATTCCCTTTCTCTTCCCAATATATTCCTCTCTCATCCCTTAGATATCATCCCTTCCTATTCAACTCACACTGTGCCCTCTGTCTATATATGTGTGTATAATCCCTCCAACTACCCAAATACTAAGAAAAGTTTCAAGAGTTACAAATATGATCTTTCCATGTAGGAATGTAAACAATTCAACTTTAGTAAATCCCTTAGGATTTCTCTTTCCTGTTTATCTTTTCATGCTTCTCTTGACTCTTGTGTTTGAAAGTCAAATTTTCTATTCAGTTCTGGTATTTTCATCAAGAATGCTTGAAAGTCCTCGATTTCATTGAATAACCATTTTTTTCCCTGAAATATTATATTCAGTTTTGCTGAGTAGGTAATTCTTGGTTTTAATCCTAATTCCTTTGACTTCTGGAATATCATATTCCAAGCCCTTCAATCCTGTAATGTAGAAGCTGCTAGATCTTGTGTTATACTGATTGTATTTCCACAGTACTCAAATGGTTTCTTTCTGGCTGCTTACAATACTTTCTCCTTGACCTGGGAATGCTGGAATTTGGCTACAATATTCCTAGGAGTTTTTCTTTTTGGATCTCTTTCAGGAGGTGATTGGTGGATTCTTTCAATATTTATTTTACCCTCTGGTTCTAGAATATACAGGCAGTTTTCCTTGATAATTTTATAAAAGATGATGTCTAGGCTCTTTTTTTGATCATAGCTTTCAGGTAGTCCCATAATTTTTAAACTATTTCTCCTGGATCTATTTTCCAGGTCAGTTGTTTTTCCGATGAGATATTTCACATTGTCTTCTATTTTTTCATTCTTTTGGTTTTGTTTTGTAATTTCTTGGTTTCTCATAAAATCATTAGTTTCTATCTGCTCCATTCTAACTTTTAAAGAACTATTTTCTTCAGTGAGCTTTTGAACCTCCTTTTCCATTTGGATAATTCTTCTTTTTAAAGCATTCTTCTCCTCATTGACTTTTTGGACCTCTTTTGCCAATTGAGTGAGCCTATTTTTCAAGGTGTTATTTTCTTCAGCATTTTTTTGGGTCTCCTTTAGCAAGCTGTTGAGTCACTTTTCATGATTTTCTTGCATGGCTTTCATTTCTTTTCCCAATTTTTCCTTACTTGATTTTCAAAATCCTTTTTGAGCTCTTCCAGGGCTTGAGACCATTGCATATTTATTTGGGGGGTTTTGGATGCAGAAGTCTTGACTTTTATGTCTTCCTCTAATGGTATGCATTGTTCTTCCTCATCTGAAAGGATGGAAGAAAATAACTGTTCACCAAGAAAGTAACTTTCTATTGTCTTATGTTTTTCCCCTTTTTTGGACATACTCTAGGGACCTGTAAGTTCTCAGTTCTTCCAAGGTGGCACAATCAAGGGAGAGGAGTTTAGTCCTCTCCTGGCCTATGCACTGATCTGGGAGCAACCACAAGCTTTTCTGCCCACAATCTGGAAGTAGGATTCCCTCTCCACAATTACCTCTATCTCCACCATGCCAGTGCTCCTCCTTACCTCAGGGCCGCCACTCAGGGCTGAGATTCAGATCAACAGCTCAATTCCCCCAGGGTCTTTAGGCAGAGGGCTCCAAAAATGGCCACCACCACTGCCATTGCAGTGGCTGCTGCCAGCCAGACCAGACCACAGTCCTTTCTCATCCAGGTGAAAGAACTTTCTCACTGACCTTTGAAGCTATCTTTGACATTTGTGGGTTGAGCAATCTGTGAACAGCAGCTGCTGCCAGAGATTCCTCCCCCTGAGGCCTGCTTCGTTCCTGAGCCTGCGTGTGGCCAAGACTGGGTTGTGCTCCACTCTGCTCCCAGTACAATAGACCTTTCCTGTCCACCTTCCAGGCTGTTTTAGGCTGGAAATCTCTTTCATTCTGTCATTTTGTGATTTTTGCTGCTCTATAATTTGTTTAGAGTCATTTTTTACAGGTATTTTATGGGTTATGGGGGAGAGCTTTTACAGATCTGTCCTTCTACTCTGCCATCTTGGCTCTCCCCTCCTCCCCCCACCCCAGGCATGGAATTTTAAAGAGGAAAAAGATACAGGTCTGACCCAGATGGTTGGAGGGTGCCAACAAATGCAGACAGGCTCCAGGAATTAGACTTCCTGCCACTGAGGTCACATAGCCAGCCTTGGAACTACCCTCAAATACTAGCTAAGAAACAATAGGGGAAGAAACCAAACTTTCCCTTTGTATAGAACCAGTATGAGCAATTGGGTAAAAAATCCACTTCAGGCAAATCAAATAGGACATATAGGCAAGTCAAAGGAGAGACCCAGTCCTAGGATTTAGTCCCTGCTGTGTGGCCCTGGGCAAGTCACTTAACTCTGTTTGCCTGTTTCCTATTCTATAAAATTAACTGGAGAAGGAAATGGCAGACCACTCTAGTACCTTTGCCAAGAAAACCCCAAATGGGATCAGAAAGAGTCAGACATGACTGAAAAAATGACTGAACATGAACATGCTAGATCAACTTCCTGGGGCATGAGATCCTCTTCTTAACAACAGTCTAAGTAAGTAAGTCCTGATATCAGGACTTCCACCTTATACTATCTCTCTCTTTTCCACAAGATTTCAACTTCCACTATCCTTTCCCTTTCTAATCTTCAACTTCTCCTAATCTACTATTTCATTTCCTACTGCCTTTGAACATGCTCATCCTTCTGTACTTAAAAAATAATTCATTAGATCCTATCAGCTCTACAGGAAATCTTTCCTGACCCCATTTAATTCTAGTTCCTTCCTTCTGTTGGTAATTTCCTATTTATCCTGTGTATACAGTTTGCTCTATTGCAGGTGTCAGCATAAGAAATTAAATGGGAATTTGGGGGGGAATTGTGGAAGCCACAGAGATTTACGAAGGTCAAATATATATAACCAAATACATAGCCCAAATTTTACAATAAGATACTTTAAATATTCCATGAAAGAAAAAGGAATAACTTAGACTTCTCTGGTACAAAGGGAGGGCCAAAATATTTTACAAGGATTTTCCAGATTATGGGGGTCACCTCATCTCTAACCCCAGGGATATGAAAGGGATAACTCCAGTTTGTTTGCATGTTGTGTCCTCTCCCCCCTTCCCTCATTAGAGTGTAGCACAGTGCCTGGGACATTGTAAGCACTTAATAAATGTTTATTGATTGACCATTCCCCTTAAATTCCTTCCTGGTCTCATTAAAACTCCTTGAAAAAGCTGTCTACATTTGATGGCACCAATCCCTCTCCTCTCACTTCTCAAGCCTTTGCAATCTGGATTTCAACCTCATCATTCAATTTAGATTGTCCTCTCCAAAGTTACCAGAGAACTCTTCTTTACCGAAGTTGATCGTTCTTTTTTTCTGGATTCTCATCCTTCTCCACCTGGGCCCTGCACTTGACCCTCTCTCCTCCTGCATACACCATTCCTCTCAGGGCTTTCATGATACCACCGTCTCTTGGTTCTCCTACCTGTCTGACTGCTCCTTCCCAGTCTCCTTTGATGATTCATCATCCATATCATTCTCCCTAATTGGGATGTTCCTTGAGGCTCGGTCTTTGGTTCCCCAGTCTTCTCTTGCTAGTCTCTCTCTTGATGATCTCATTGACTCTCACGGGTTTAATTATTTTTATGCAGAAGACTTCCAGATCTGTATAGCCAGCTCCAGCTTCTCCCAAGGGCTTCAATCCTGCAATCCCCAATGACTATTAGACTTTTCAAACTGGGTATCCCAGAGACATCTGAAACTCAACATATCAAAAAATGAACTCATTATCCTTCCCCCCTAATTCACTTCTCTTTCAACTTCCCCATTTCTGTCAAAGACCTTACCATTCTTCTGGTCTCCCTGGTTCATAATCTTTTCATTATTCTTGACTACTTACTCTAGTTCACCCCACATATCCAATCAGTAGCTATATCTCACTGTTTCTACTTTACATCTCCCACATCTTACCCTTTCTTTCCATTCACATAGCTACTGCCTTAGTTCCTGACCTTATCACCTCTCACCTAGGTTATTTCAACAGTCTTCTAAATGGTTTCCCTGCTACAGTCCTGTCTATCCTTCACCCAGCAGCAAAGTGATTTGCCTTAAGTGCAGATCTGACCATGTCGCTCTCCTGCTTGATAAACTCCAATGGCTTCATATTGCCCTTAGAATCACCTCACTCTACTCTCCATCTCAAACTCTGCTTGGTCTCAACTACATGGAACAAAATATAACTCAGCATCTCTCCCCAATCTTTGTAGTTTCCTTTTGTCTATTATCTTTCCCAACTGGATTGTAAACTCCTTAAGGGCAGGGATTATCTTTTCCTTGTTTGCCCAGTACTTAGTACGGAGCTTGGCACATAGTAGACACTTCATAACTGTTTATTTAATTGAATTGAATCAAATAAAATCTTGTTAGTGTAGTTTTTAAAGCCCTTCACCACCTAGCCCCAACCTATCTTTCTAGCCTCACTGTATATTACAACTCCTTCTATGCTCTGTGGTCCAGCCAAACTACTTCTCTCTGTTCCTCACACACAACACTTCATTTCCAATCTCTGTGCCTTTGCATTGGCCATTCCCCATGCCTGGAATGCATTCCTTCCTCACCTCCATTATTCAGAATTCTTCTTTTCCTTTAAAAAGCAGCTAAAATCCCACTTCCTAAATGAAGCCTTTCCTGATCTCCACAGTTGTTAATATCCTTCCATCCTAAATACTATGGACTTATTATTGTTATTATTATTACTTATACCATGACTTATTTATTTGTATTCATTCTCTTTACATTTATTTTGTATATATTTATATACTACTTGTCTCCCTCATTAGAGTGTAAGCTACTTATAAATAGGGATTGTTTCATTTTCCTTGTGCCTAGAACAGTATTTGGTACTTCAGTAGGCACTTAATAAATTAAATTTAAAAAACTGTAGATTGATTTCCAAACTTCCTGCTCAATGAATCCTAACATAAGACACTGAGCTACTGGAACTGAGTCTCTGAACCAGCTTGACTCCTTGGATCCAGACTTCTGCAGCACTTGATCCAGAAACGTCTTTTATTTTACCTTTTACTACTGCTGCTGTTTCTCAGGGCCTGGTTCTTTTTTCCTTCCACTTTAAGCCACTACAGACCTCAGATCACAAGAGTGATTTTCTAAGATTTATTTAAATGGTAAAAGAAAATTCATAAATAATATACTAGGGTAAATTATGCATAAATGAAAGCATATTCCAGATGCTCTTGTTTGCAGGTAAAATTGTGCTGGTTGCAGCAAACCCTGAAATATTGCAAAGTCTTCTAGAAGGGCAATAATCGTTCAGACAAGTTTGGACTCATTATCCATACAGGAAAAAGTGGATGTCCATCATCCAGACTATGACAGGAAAGTAGGTGGATAACCTCTCCAGTCATATCCATTAGTATATGCACATATGCCACAAATATATAAGTTTGTATGTATGTATGTATGCAAATAAATAGACAAGGAGGTGGGCCCAAAATTAAATAGGAAGGAAGTAGGATCAGTCCCTTAAATGACTCCAGACTTTTCCCTGAAACAAAGGCCCATCCTCTCCAATACCAATATTCTACCATACCAATGTTCTTGCATGGCCTCAGGTCACAAAAAACTAAAATCTCCAAGGAATTCAAAATAAGGACCACTCAGAGAGCAATAAAAAAAGTACATGGTGGTTGTGACCAGGCTACAACCATGTAGTAAAGGAGATCAAAGAAAATGTAAGAATACAAAAGATGGTTTGACTGGTCGCGTACTGAGTATGTTCTACTGGCATCCTCATGATGTTACGTGAAAGCAAGAAAGGTCTCCATCACATTAAGTGAACCTCCAGGGATAAAACGATAAAAGGATATTGACAAGAGTTGCACAAGTTGGGCAGGGATGGATGGGCTACTATCTGCATCATTGCAGGGAACAGCTACTCTGATCAGATCCCAGATCTGTTTGAGCACTTGGGTATTAATAAAAACTACCTATTCACAAATAAGGGGACACTTAAAGTTCCTGAGTTACTTCATATAACTGCAATTCTCCAGGGCTAGCTTGGCCCAATGGGAGACTTTCTTCCCATGGAGAATCTTTTTCCCTGTGACCTTCAGACAACAATGTCATCTTCTACCCAAGGACACTCCCAGCTGATTTGTCCTCCTATTTTTGGTAGATCAAGCTCATTCATCCATTTTACAATTCCCTGACCTCCCTCAACTAATTAGAAAGCTTATTGATTGAATGGTGGAGTTTGAACACTCTATCTTTATTTCTATATGATTATTTACTTAACCTATTCTATGTTTCCTCCACCCCCAGAATACAGACATGGTTCCTATTGCCTCAAAAACTGAAAAAATTCAAACTGATCCTCAGGGCACCTCCAAAAGTTAACAAAATACAATCCTGTACAAGCCTTCCATGGACCAAGAGCTAGAGAGGCCTCCAGGAGGAAGTGACTGTAAGCTTAGTTAAATATAACATTAAAGACTCTTTCGAGACCAAATAGGAAAGTACTTTTCTTACTCACAGGGGTAAGGGTCCAGAGGTGCTATGCAGTCAGGGGCCACAGATCCACACCTAGAGATCAAAAGAGGAAGGTTTGGGGAAAAATCAAGAATCTTAAGACCTAGCAGCATGACAACCTGAATTCATCTAAGAATTCTCAAAGCCAAGTTTAGCATTCAACCGAGATAGGTCAGGGAAGTATTAGAAAAAGTAGAAGGGGTCAAACTGTAAAGCAATGGTTGTAGTTACCAAGCGAACTGATAATGAATAAAAAGGCATTTTTAAGTGCTTACTATGTACCAAGTGCTACGCCAAGTGTTAGGGATACAGATTTAAAAGTTAGATAGTCCCTGCCCTCAAGATTAGCTCCTAATACGGGGCACAACACATATAGGAAAATGTGGCTAATATGAGGTACTTTGGTTTAGGAAGTCAGAAGGATGGTGAATGAAGGCATAGAGGAATTGATTGGCATGTCCCTTCCAGTAGCAATGGAAATACTGATTATATTACCGTTCCAGAGCTGGAAATCTAAGAGGAGGGAAGTAGGAGAGTGGGTGTGCATGCTTTCAGGGACAAGTGGTTCAGAGAGAACAGTAGCAGACAGGGTAGATGGTAATAAACTAGTCAGAGTAGAATGGTTAGAGAAAGGCAAGAGAGAACTGAGGTGTGGGATGGAGTATCACATTCAGATCTAGGGCACAAGGCAGGAAGATGGGGTCCCTGTTTATAGACTTAGGGGAAGAAGAATGAAAACAACTTGATCCCAATGGATTCTTCTCCAGTTTTTAGAATCAGAGAACACAGTCAGAACAAGTCCAGAATAAAAAAAGTGACTTGTTAGTGAGCCCCTGGTGTCATAGGCCTCATCAATCATTTCCCCCCATTACGATTAGCTCTTCCTTTGTTAACTGGTCATAACAACAAGCTGTCCTGGTGTTGTAACATTTGCTGAGTGGTTGTTGTTTCGAGGCTCTCTCTTAACTCACTATTGTGTGTGTGATTGTGTTCAGAGAGTGTGTGTGAAAGTGTATTAGGAATAAAATGCCAAACATCACTCTCAGCTTGCTTTAAAAATGATACTTCCCATTTCATTATTTTTTCACATTTATATAGAGGCTATTCAGTAGCTATCACTATGTTCTTCTGTGTAGGTACTGAGGAAATAACTGACAGTGTCATTTTACAAGATATGCTAAATCCCCTGTCCAAAAGTATCTCTCCCAACAGCCTATGATGATACACTTGAGATTTCATTATTAGAAAGTCATTCCATAAGGTTGAACATGGTCTTATTTCCTTTCTCTCTCTTTACTTGATTCTTTCCTGTAGAAATTGTCCCAATCTGGACTTAGAGAACCTGGGTTCGGATCCTCATTCTGTCACCTGTGTGACATTGAATAAAATAACTTTACCTCTTTGGATCTCAGTTTCCTCATTTGTAAAGTGAGGAGGTTGGACTATGTAACCTGATATGTCTTCCAGCTCTAAATCTTTGATGCTGTGATCTTGATGCAGGAGAAGAAAAGATGTGTTGAAAATGGGATAAAAGGCACAGATATGGAAGACAGTAGGATGCTGATAACAAAGTGCTTATGGAAAAAGTTTTACCTATAGATCACAGCTTCTTAAACAAACATTACCTGAAATGTACAAACAAACAAACCTGAAACTAAAAGAAAGAATTTAATTTAAAGAGGAAGCCATACCTCTCTCTTTTCAGGCTGCATCAAAGGGTGAAAGACTTGTTCACTCAGAGGTAGCAACATGCAGTAATGGAGAAAATTCTAAGGCCACCTCCTCAGGCCATGTGGCATAGGGAAATGGCATTAGGACTCTGATCTATTTACTTGTTCATTTTCCATTCTAGGTGCAGAGAATAGTCTTGGATCCAGGAGCCTGAGGTATGGGGACCTCAGAGCCTGAGATCTGAGGTGAGTTGCTGCCACCAACCTGGTCGGGAAGCGCAAAAAAGCCAAAATTCCAAGAAATTGGGGAGGTGGGAGAGAACACAGGAAGGGAACTCTTTGAAATTGGACTTGGTAGGACAGACGCCATGTAGGAGCTGAGCTAGGCTGTGGAACTAATTTCCCTTTCTTCTTTATAGACTAAGGTGTTGTATTATGCTCCACAGGGATTGGTGGGGGGAGAGGGAAGGAGAATATGAAGCTAGAAGGAGAACAACAAAAAAGCCCAGAATAGAACAGATCTCTTGGTATATTTGTGGTGATCAATCTGTATCAATGTTGACCCTGAAATCACTGCATTTTTAATTCAACCATTCAGTCAATACCTGATGTGCTACTTGAGAAATGACGTTGGAGATGGAGTTGTGAAAAGCAGCTGAACCTGCCCAAATATACACCAAAGACATCTACACAACATTTTACATACTTTGCCTCATTTGATCTTCTCAACAATTCTGTAAGGAAATTCAGGATTTGTGATGCTCAATCAGTTAATAAATAGTCATTAAGTATCTCCACTGTGTCAGGCTCTGTTCTAAGCACTGGGGACACAAAGTAAGATAAAAACAGTTGGTACTGTCAAGGAGCTCATAGGCTGATGGAGAAGACAACATGCAGACAACAGTGTACAAACGAGCAAAATACAGGATAAAATGGAGATAAGCAACAGAGGAAAGAATTAAAGGGGATCAGGAAAAGATTCCTCTAAAAGGTGGGATTTTGGCTGGAACTCAAGGAAAGCCAGGAGGCTGAGATGAGGAAGGAGAACATTCCAGTGTGGAAGACAGCCAGTAAAATGCCTGGAGTCAAGATCTGAATCTCTCATTCAAGGAACAAAGGGGCCAGTGTCAACGGGAATAAAATAAAAGCATTCCTGTCCGTCCTGTGCAACTCTTGTCTATGTCGTTTTATAAGTTTTATAAGGCCTCCTACTGAATGTCTTCCTTGCTTTCTTTTGACATCATAAGGTTACCAGTAGAACATACTGAACATATGACCCGTCAGCCCATCTTTTTCAAGCTTACATTTTCTTTGATATCCTTTCTTTGATATCCTTTACTCCAGTTCCAGATTACAAACTATATTACAAATCTGTAATTATCAAAACAATCTAATACTGGCTAAGAAATAGAATGGTAGATCAGTGGCAGAGATTAGGTATATAATACACAGTAGGTAATGATCATATTAACTTAGTGTTTGATAAATGCAAAGATCTAAGCTTTTGGGGCCAGAACTCATCTTTTGACAAAAATTACTGAGAAATTGGAAAACAGTTTGGTAGAAACTAGGCATAAACCAATTTCTCAAACTATATACCAAAATAAAATCAAAATGGGTAATTTATTTAAAATGAAATGTGAAATCATAATTAGGGAAGCATGGAAAATTTTACCTTTCAGATCTATGGATAGGGAAAGAGTTTATGACTAAGCAAGAGATAGAAGGGATCACAGGAAGTAAAATGGATAATTTTCATTACACAAAATCAGAAACCAATGCAGCCAAAATTAGAAGGAAAGCAGGAAACCAGGGGGAAATTTTTACAGCAGATTTCTCTAAGTCCTCATTTCTCAGAAAAACCTAAGAAGACTTATATGAACTGATGCAGAGTGAGGTGAGAAGAACCAAGAGATCACTGTATACAGTAACAGCACTGCAACAATGATCATCTGTGAAAGACTTAGCTGCTCTGATCAAGACAATTCTAAAGGTGTGATGATGAAAAATGCTATCCACATTCAGAGAGAGAACTGATGAACTCTGAGTGGAAACTGAAGAATACTTGATTTACTTTCTTTATGTTTCTTGCTTTTTAATGGGATTGGGTTTTTTTTTGCAGTGTGATTAATATGAAAATGTTTTACGTGATTTCATATGTATAAATTGATATCAGATTGCTTGCCTTCTTAATGGGGGGGCAGAAGGCAGGAAGAGAATTTGGAACTCAAATTTTTAAAAAGTGAATGTTAAAAATAAATAAATGAAAAATGAAGAAAAAAGCATAGGCCTTTCAGAGAGAAAGTTGAAGCATTACAAGCATTATGCAACATCTCAAATACAGACCAGTCCATTCTGCTATTCAATACTGGGTCTTCCTTCATATTTTGTAAATAAACGTACACTCCAAACTAATCTTGCCATTGGCTGTCAAGTCTTGCCATGTGGCAAAGAGATCATGTTTGTTGTTTGGTTTCTGGGCCTATTTGTTCTTCTTGTATGGCAACTGATTTATATCAAACTTCTCTTAGAAATGCTGATAATCAGAGTCCACTGAATTCATTTCCTATTTTTCAGAGTCAACAGAATTTTTATAATTAGGTCAAGTTGAATCTTGGTTCTGGAGAACACTCAGTCAGCCAGCAGACATTTATTAAACACCTACTATTTGCCAGACACCATTCTAAAAACTGATGATACAAAGAAAGGCAAAAGATGGTTCCTGTTCTCAAGGAGCTCATAGTCTAATGAGGGAGACAAAGTTCAAGTAACTACGTATAAACAGGCTAGATAGGATAAGTTAGAGATAATCCGCAGAGGAAGGCAGTAGCATTAAAGGGGACTGGGAATGACTTCTTGTGGAGAGGGGAATTTTAGTGGGGGTTTGGAGAAAGCCAAAAAAGGAAGAGGAAGAGGAATAATATTCTAAGTATGGGGGACAGTCAGTGAAAATACCCAGAGCTGGAAGATGGAATTTTTGTTGGAGGAACAACAAGGTGGCCGGAACATACTCCTGTCCTATCAACAGAGAAATCAAAGATAACAGACATGAAATGTTGCTCATGCTGTAAGAAACAGTTATTTCAAAGGAAGTTTCAGGGGAGAGGGAGTATAAAGAAATTAATGTGGTAAAATAAACACAAGCCCTCAATAAAACTTTTTAAAAAGTACTCTAATTCACATTTGAAAGTCCTGGATGCCTCTCTTGCTTTATCTATTAAACTTCATTTGAAGAGGTCAAAGGCATCATATCTTTATGAGGAAATAGGCTTGCATATATCCCATTTAACAGAAACCAATTGTGCTTAACAACAATGCTGGACTACTTTTTTATGTAAAAATACTGAAAGTGCAAAAAATAATTATAAATAAGTAGGTCACATTGGAGTAGTTCTAATTGCATACAGGATCTATTGCTGATCTGTAGCCTTTGTTTTAAACAGTACACAATCTGACTGCACACAGATAGGATTCTAAAATGACTCCCACATCAGTAACCAGTTGTTTCCTGTCTGTTAAGATATGATCAATTTCATTTTTTTCGGTGATGTCATTAGATGCTCACCACATCCAGGGCCTTCTAATTTGCTTCTTGAAGAAAATATTCATGATGTTAAAGCATGAAACTTCTGAGTAACCTATGGTCTTTAACCTCTTTCAATTTTTGCTTTCAAACCTCATTTTCCAAGATGTTTTTTATTATCCTCCCCTGTTTCCATTTTTGCATTGAAGTCATAGAAGTAAAGATCAACATAAAAAAATCTTGTTAGGTTTTTCATAGAATTTCTCTACTTTGTCTTCTACGCCAGATGGTGCATTAGTTGCAGTTTTCATGTTCTTTATGCTTAAGTTCATTATGAACACTGCATGATAAAATGATCAAATATCCCATGAAATGATGTTCCTTGGTGTCTCTGGGCTTCTTATGAAATCAACTCTTCTGACCCCTTATTTGTGCCTCTGAGGAGGATCTGTGAGCCAACTTTCCTTCCAGCAGCAATTTCTTTGTCTTCTAACTTCAGTTAGATCAAGAATGTCAATATAGATGTGGTTCAGTTACTATAGTAATCAATTCACTGATGTTGGACAGAGATCATGTGTTAAGAATACCAACAATTAAATATATGTTCATAACTGTCCTAAAAGCTTTGATTCTTTGAACCCTTTGTCCTCTTTTCTACTTCTCTGCCATCATTAAACACAAAAGTAGAAGAGAGCCATTTTGCATTTTTATCTCTTTCACTGGTTGATATTGTCAAGGAATTTAAAGCATCATCTTCAAGGATCCAGGGTCATCTCCATACCATGACTAGGTATCACAGTACACAGTAGGACTTTTTCCAGAAAAATTATTTATAGGTGTTATAAAATATTGAATATTGGCAAATTTATTGTGTCTTTGTGTATTCTTTTGTTCCCAGTGTTAATTATTTATATAATTAAGACCTGTTTTGAACAAAGATAGCATGAAAATATTTGATGAGCTTGGTTTCCTCATATGAAATATAAAAATTATGGAATCCAAATAACTTTCAAAATAAAACAAATTTATATAAGTAGCTTAGGAAATAGATGTAAAGAGAAACACTATTTCTGACTTTAGGTCACCACTCTTCCTTGTCATGAGTATTAGAATTCTCTATCCAGGATATAGTTAAAGGAAGAAACATGGTACAAGAGGAAAAATGCTGAACTTTGAGTCTTACAACGAAATCTTGGTTCTGCCATTTACTACCTCTCTGACCTTAGTCAAGTCACCTTAACTCAGAGTTGATCTCTGAGCTTCCCTTTCCTAATCTGCAAAATGAGTGGAATTGGACTAGATGATCCCCAAGTTTTCTTCTATGGTCACAGCTATGATCCTGTATCCTATGATATGTAAAGGGAGTAGTCAGAGGGCTCTATCTCCTGTCTACTACACTGAAACTTTCAAAGGCCACCCCAAGAAATATGAATGGGAATAGGTTTTCTCTCTGGGTTACTTGGGTAATACATTCTGACCTCTTGGGACAAGTATGACCCAGAGGTTCCTGGTAATGGGGGGTACTGTGCTAAAGATGACTGACAACTAGAAAGAGTTGCTCATTCAGTAGCCCTTGAAAGGAAAAGAAATAGACTTTGCTTCCCCTCTCTCCTTCCCTTCCCTTCTTTCAAGTGGGTCAAAATTCTTCCAGCTCTTCTTCATGTTTCCAGTAAAGGGAGGATCTCTCTCTCTCCTCCTCTCCAGCATGAGCTAAAGCTGACAGTGAATACATGTATTTGCCTAAAACTAGATCTCAAGTTCCTGGTTGACTCCTCTGTTTTGTATTTCTTTCCTAAGCATAGGTGGCCAAACAGTGATGGATGTTTTTAGCCACAGCAATTATTCTGTAAGCTTGAGAGGTATGAAGTCACTGACAAATCTGGGTGCTGGTTGCTGGAGCTATTTCTTGCTGTTGCATCCTTTGTTGGGTAGGATGACCACTAACAAGAAGACATAATAATAGCTAGCATTTCCATAGAATTTAAGGTTTCCAAAGTGGTGAAAGTGAAATGCCTACTCAAGAGCACCTCTCAGGGCTGTATGATAGAGGTAATGACTTCTATGACCTGGAATAACTCCAGTCTTTGGGTACAATGAACCAGAAAGTGAAAAGAAGTCTGATCCCTAGACTTTGGGATCAATTAGGCTCCCCACAGGACATAAACTTGGTCTGCATGAGCCCAGAGACAAGACCCCTTGGTGAGAGGAAAGGACTCCTTGACTTCAGGTAACATATATGATCCTGAAACATGTTTGGCTTACTGACCTTGAAATGTATTTTTACAGTTTGTAGTACTACTTTAAATCAGGTAACAAGTTCTATAACCTCATGATTTTTATCTTCTCTTATCATCCTTGATTTCTTATTTTAAGATGAAGGTTCATAGGGTGATACATTTAAAGCCAAAGATACTACAGTGGTCCATTAGGTGATACCACCCCCTGGGGAGGGACAGCTAGGTGATGCAGTGGATGAAGCACCAGTGCAGGAGTCAGGAGGACCTGAGTTCAAATCTCACCTCAGATACTTGACACTCACTAGCTGTGTGACCTTGGGCAAGTCACTTAACCCCAATTGCCTCATCCTGGGTCATATCCAGTCATCCTTCTTGGGAAGTTCAGCGTGCATTGGCAGGAATATGTGTGTGTGATGACTTGTTTACAGTACAATACTATATAGTTACATGATGCAATACTGTGTTGTCAAAATTTCAATGCAGGAAAAAACTCATAAGTGTACAATAAATTATTAAACTTAAGATGTGTCATTTTTAAAAAACATATTTTATATTTTTTGAAATGATGCAAATTTAAATAAAAAATGGTAAAAGATTAAAAAATGTAGATTTCAAGGGTAGGGGAGTTGGGGATAGTGCTGTGTAATTTCTTTTTTTGAAAAGGGAGCAGTAGGCCAAATAAGTTTGGGAACCTCAGAAGAAAGGAAGCAAAGAAGAAAGGAAAGGAAGGAAGAGAGGAAGGCAGAAAAGGAGAGAGGTAGGGAGAGAATGAAGGAGGAAGAGAGGAATGGAGAAAGTTAAAAAAGAAACAAGCATCAAACAGTTATCCCCTCCACATCACAGGGGTTAGGGGCATGATGCCCTCATGATCTAGAAAATTTGTGTAAAATTTTTTGGCTTTCCCTTCATACAAGAGAAGAAATCTGAATTTTTTTTTTGTTTTATGGGGTGTTTGCCATACTATACATGTATTTTATGCATTCTTGCATTTCTAAACCTTTTCTGTGTCATCTGCTGGCCTTTGAGTATCATCTAGAGCTTCCACAAAACTCCCCTAAAATTCCCGTTTAATTTCTTGTGCCAACCCGCGAAATATCAAAACCACAATGGGGCAAGTTGCAATGTGGAAGGGATAACTGTAAAGAATTTGCTACATCCTTGGCACTGTACTAAGTTCTGAGGATAATAATATAAACAAAAAAGAAAGATGGTCCCTGTCTTCAAAGAGCTTACAATCTAACGGGGAGGAGGGAACAACACAGGAACGAGCTTCAAAAACAGAAGTGGGAGGGAGTTGGGGGAACAGTAAGGCACCTGGGCAAGGGAACATGGTTGTGAAGGCAATGACGGAGCCAGGAGGAGAATGAAGGCAAGGCCTCTGACCCTACACAAAATGAAGGCTCTACAGCACCTCACCAATGGAAGAAGTGATATGGGTCTTGCATGTGCTAAGTGGGCTACTGGGATGGTAGGCTGTTCCAGGATGAGGAGCCCCCAGGCAGTCAATCAATAAAACCTTATGAAACACCTACTATATGCCAGTACCTGTATAAAGAAAGGTAAAAGATAGTCTCTGCTCTCAAGGACCTCACAACAAGCTATATACAAGAAAACTAGGCGGTTATCAATAGAAGACAGGCAGTTCCAGGAGGTCAGCAGTAGAGGGGGATGGTTTTGAAATCCAAAGGAAGATAGACATAGAGCAGGGAGGGGTATTAAAGTTCTACTCCAATTTAATTTAGCCAGCATTTAATTATCTGCTAGGTCTTAAAAGACTGGCTAAAATAACAAAGATGAAAATTGTCCTTGCCTTTCCTCATCTGTAAAAAGAGAGGGTTAGGGCAGATGGCCTCTAAGGCTCCTCCTAACTCTACCTTGGCCCTTGTGATCTGTTTTCTACATCCTCTCACACAGATAAGTCAATACAAAATATATAAATACTTTACATAAATATAAATATCAAGCAGTTGGAGATTTTAGGGGCTGGGAGGTGTGGAAATGGGGATAGGAAAACAGGGAAGTGTTGGCAATTGGGAGGATCAAAAAAGGCCTAATATAGGACATGACCCTTTAGCTAAGTCTTAAAATAAGCCAAGGATTCTGAGAGTCCGAAGTGAAGAAGGGGAGCATCCCAGTTTACTGGTCTTTGAAATATTTAAGTAAGGAAATCATTGATGTTGGTGTTTTTCTATTTATTAATTTTTTTTGGTGTGAAAAAAGGAGTCTGGAAATACACCTTTATCTGCCACAGTGATGCAGGGAGAGGGTAAGCCAGATCACCTAACCCTTTTATTAAGGAGGAATAAAGATCTGCTCAAGTGCTCCAGCACAAAATAGACATTAGCAATCAGAACAGTATCTGTAGGAGTAGTAGGGTAAGGATGGGGGAGAATGCTCTTCTAATATCCCTGTTTTAAATGCTTGTTTCCTGCCAATCTCCTATCCATTCCCAGGGAAGCAAAAGTGGCCCACCACGCCTGAGCCTGTGTCAGCTGCCAGCTGTTACTTCCCTGGAAACAGGGTCAGGAGGCTGCTGGTAGCTAATAGCCAGCCAGAAGCTGCGAATGGGATCTCTCCCTTGTGGCTTTCAGCTGTTGGCTGATTTGTCAGCAGAGAGCTACAAGTTCTGATTTGATAAAAGCCAGCTACAGATTTATGAACCCTTCCCCCTTCCCTTATTTTTGCTCCTAATTTTTTTTTCTTTTTCTCTAAATTGGAGCCTCCCTGAGAGCCTTTGTCTTTGTTCTGAAAATTTCAGTACCACCAAAGGGCAGTTCTATTTAGACAGAGACATAAGCATCTTGGTGTATAAGCAAACAGGGAGGAAAGGAGTTATCTGGGGCTTATAGTATATACTTTTTTTTTTTCAGATGTGCAGTCTACTGTGGGATTATAGTTCTGTCTGTTGAGGCCCTGAATGAAAAGTGGATGCATATTCTTTGGCCTCCTCCATGCTTGGGGAGGGGCTGCCCAACAGGATTGTCACAATTCTTGCCCAAAGCACCTGGACTTAAATGAGTCACCAGCAAGATGTGCCAGGCAGGAAATCCAAAACCTTAAAGCTCCTTAGGCTCCATGCTTAGCATCTGTTCCAATAGGCCAGCAACCAAGAATACCTTCTCAGCAGCAGCATTTGTCAAAACATGCCACTGTGTAAAACACAGAGCTCTGAGGGTTCAGGGGCGCTAAGGCGGGGGGTAGGGAAGGACCTGGGAATGGCACAGTTTAAATTCAGATGCTCAGGAGTTGTCATGTGGTAATGCATCACCAGTGAAAAATAAACCCCCAGCAGATCCCAGCTACGGAGAGTGAACAATAAATTTCAACCAGTTAAATTAATTGCTTGCTGCTTGTTGTGAATATTAATCCCTGGAAGGGAACAGACAGTCTTTGGCCCCACCAGGAAAAAAGTGGGTGCGAAAAGAAGCATAAATGCAAAGGAAGGGACAAGGAGGGGGATTCACCCTTACCTATGAACGGGGTGGGAAGGGGGCCCTCACTGGGAGGCTCAGGGTGGATACAAAGCACCCAAGAGAAGCACATAAAACGTGATGAACTCATCTCTCCAGCTGTGCCAGATGAGACCCAGAGTCTATCCTTTTCCACAAACAGATCAGTCCCTAACATAAACAGATGATCTTCCAAATTCAGCTTTTCTAGGGAAACACCAACTGAGCAAAGAGGGCTAGCATAAGAACAGATAGATGCCCCACCAAGAACATTAGATCTCAAGTTAGGGAAGCTGGGTTCCAACCTCAGCTTTGCCATTTGCTACCCCTGTGACTTTGGGAGAAAATGCTTTACCTTTGTGAGCCTCAGTTCCCTCAAATATAAGATGAGACAATTAGATTCTTTGATTTGTTCCATTCTAAAACCATTACTTTGTGATATTCCTGATTGTCCTGCCTGGGTCTGCCCCTTTCATATTAACTCCCTAACCTAGAACTCCCACCACTGGAATCACTGCTGTACTTTGGATTAAATGGTAGAGGAGGGCATGTTATTTCCACATCATTGCCCAAGAGGGACCTGGCTAGGGGAGAGGCCTGGAGATTTCCTCTAGCCCAGAGGTGTCAAACATAAAGTAAGCTGGCCCACAAAATCACCTCCTTAGTGCAGCAGCCTGAACTCTATTAAAATGTAATTGGGAAATATTTAACAAAATAAATAAAAATAAGTAGGACACGGATAATTTTGATAGGTGGTTTTCTGAGTCACTGTGCAGCCTGCAGGGGTCATTATGTACGGTTTAGTGCCTCTTCACCTTTCTATTTGAGTTTGACACCACCGCTCTATCAAGCCTTCTCTTCCTAGTGCCTAGCAACTGGCATGGACTGGTTTCTCAAACTGCTCATTGTTCCCTTGGAAGTCAGTGAGCATTTATATAGAACTTCAAAGTTCACAAAGAGCTTTACATATATATGAGTATATTATATATGTGTATATTATATATGTATGCATGCATGCATGTCTGCGTGCACATGTGTATGTATACATACAGATACATATAAACATATATGTATGGGTGTCTATATGTGGGAGTATAAACAACTCTGTGCAGTAGGAGCTATTATGATACCCGTTTTACACATGAGGAAACTGAGATTAAATGACTGTGCCAAGTGCTTTACACAGATTATCTTATGTGACCCTCACAATAACTCTTGGAGGTAAGTGCTATTATCATCCCCATATTATAGCTGAGGAAGCTGAGGTAGACAAAGGCTAAGGGACTTGCCCAGGGTCACAAAGCTAGTAAATTGTCTGAGGCCAGATTGGATCTCAGGTCTTCTTGACTTCAGGCCCAAGAAGTGACTCGGAATGTCTACAGAGGGCCCAAGGGTTAAAGATAAACTTTGTCTAGGAATCTAGGGTCAGCCCTGTCCCCAAGGAAGAAGCTGTGGAACAGTCTCAGATTCATCATGGTTCCAGAATTATGCTTATTCTGATGGTTTTCAGAGGTCACCTTTTCCAACCTGTAAGTAAACAGAAACCACCTCTATGATATATCTCCACAATGCAGTCATCATTCCTCTATTTGAATACAGAACATGATGGAGACTCACTATCTCTTCCACTATTGGACAGTTCTAACTGTTAGAGTGTTTTTCCTTAGGTTGAACTTAAATTTGCCTTTCTACAGGTACCACTATGGGGCTAAAAAGAGGAAGCCTAGTTCCACTTTTATATATCTGTTCTTTAAACACTTGAAACCTGACCTTTCCTGAATTCCAAGTCAATATTACCAAATTCCTGCTAGATGGTTTCACCTGGATGTCGTCTAGAGATCTCAAAATCAGCATATCAAAAACTCCTTCTCCAAAATTTTCTATTTCTGATAAGGGTACCAACCAATCCTTTGACTAGAGGGAAGTAGGGTGCAAAGTGGATAGAGCACTGTACCTGAAGTTAGGATAACCTGAGTTAAAATTTAACATCCTTGTGACATTTGGCAAGTCAATTCACCCATGTGTGCCTCAGTTTCCTCATCTGTAAAATGGGGATAATAATTGGACCTACCTCCAAGGGTTGTTGTGAGAATCAAATAAGATGTATAAAAAACTTTGCAAGCCTTAAAGTATTATCCATAAATGCAAGCTACTTAGCTAGCTAGTAGAGTTGTAGTAGTAGTACTAGTAGTAGTAGTGGTGGTGGTGGTGGTAGTAGTAGTGGTAGTAGCAGTAACAGTAGTAGTAGTAGTAGCCAAGATTTAAGACCTTGGAGGTATCTTTGACCCCCCAATTCCAACCAATTGCCAAGTTTTATGAATTCTACCTTCACAACATCTTTCACACATTCATCTCTTTTTCTTTACTTCCACCTCTACCATAGTTTAAGACTTCTCATGTATTCTACTTCAACAGCCTTCCAATTGGTCTCTTTGCTTCCAGTCTCTCCTCTTCCAAGTCATCTTTCTACCCAGCTACCAAATGGATATTCCTAAAACACAGATCTGATCATGTTACTTCCCTACTTGAAATCTCCAATGGCTCTTGATATTGCTCCTAGGATAAAATACAAAATCAGCCTGGCACTTAAAGCTACAATATGACCTCCCCTTTTCCTTTCCAGTCTTATTTCTTATTATGCCCCTTCCATTGCTCTCAGTTCTGATCAAATTGGCCTATGGGCTGTCCCTGCCTCTGTGACTATGAGAAAGTGGGTCCCCATGTTGAGAATGTACATCCTCCTTACCCTTAACTCTTTGAATCCCTAAGTTCTTTTTCAGCATAGCTCAGGGATGACCTACATGAGATCTCTCCTGATTCCGTCATTGTTGGTGCTCTGGACCTCTCAAAATCAATTTTATTTACTTACATGTGTACATATTATATTCCTCTCCTGTCGCACAACAGAGAAGTTCCAAGGCAGAGATTGTTCTGTTTTTGTCTGTATCACCAACATCAAGCTCTGTGCCTTGCACATAGTAGGTAATTAACATTTAGTGATTTGAACTAAATCCCAAGGAAGGAGTGAGTCAGATCTAAGTCTGTATCAGTCTGGGAAATAATACTTATCTTTCCTCAACACAGAGAGGCATATCTTCCTAGCATATGTCTCTCCCACTCCAGAAATTCTCTACTTAGCTGTCAAAGTCATCTTTCTAATGTGAACATCTGACCATGTCACACAAAATCCCATACAACACACTCTAGTGGCTCCCTATTACCTCCAGGATTTTGGCATTCAAAGCCTTTCACATTCTTCCCCTCCCCTTCCAGTCTTACACCTTCTACCATTCCTTCCCCCTTGCCTCAACACATACTGTTCAATCTGGGGACACCGGTCTCTTTGCTGTTCCTTGAGTAAGAAACTCCAACTCCAGAATCCAGGCATTTTCACTGAGTTTCCTCCATGCCTGAAATGTTCTCCCTGCTCATCTCTGCCTCCTGGCTTCCTTCAAGCCTCAACTGAAACCTGTGTTCCAAAGAAAGCCTTCTTTCCTGATCCCTCATCATTTTAACACTTTTCCTCTGCTGAATATTTCCCGTTTGTCCTAGGTGCAGCTTGTCAGTACATAGTCACTTACATGTTGCCTCCCCCAGTAGACCGTATCCCCAGTATTTAGCACAGGGCCTGGCACATAGTAGGTACTTAATAAATGTTTATTGATTGACTAAATGAGAAGAAAATAACACAAACAAAAAGCACAGGATTCAGTTTCTGAATCGGGCTTTACATAGTATATATTCGTTATCTGAATTAAAGTGAACAGCAAACACTCATATTCAAATGCATATTTAATCTTATATAGTTAAATAGGTTATTTTAAGCTCATTTTACATTCTACATCCCCTGTCATCTGTCCTTAATATTATAGGAAAGGAATCAAGAACTGACCATAATTTTATCTGTGTACTTGTTTAATATTAATCCAGTTCCCCTGACATATTTTTAATTTGGGAGTGATTTATCTTAGATTATTAACTCATGGAGAGCATTCACCATGTTCTGTTAACTTTCCTTTGGTGACACCTGCATATATGCCAATGAATTCAAAGAAATAGGCCCAAACATACCTCACTTAGATATTAGTCACACAGTAGGGACCCTGAGGCACAGTGCAGAGTGCTAGGGATATTTTGATATTCAATGGATTGGGTGAACTTGCCCAACAGAATGCAATGTGGATAAGTGGTGCAGATTGCAGCCCATCCATTCCTTCCATCCTAGAAAACTTATGTCCATATCCTCTTCTACATCTAGGGTTTTCCTCTAGATCAGGATTCATAACCTTTTTGTGTGTCACAGACCCTTCTGATGGTCTGGAAAAGCAAATGGATTCTTCTCAAAACCATGTTTTTAAATGCATAAAATACCTAGGATTACAGAAGAAACCAATTATATTAAAATAAAAATGTATTTTTTCCATTCAAGTTCACAAACCCCCTAAAAACTACCCACAGATCCCAGGTTAAGACCTCTACTGTGAATCTCTTACTCCCTAGATACCAATGGAGCACATGGACAATGGTCCCTCAGTTATCCCTTCTCTCCCTATGTAACTGACTCATGTCCTTTTTCAGTTGCAGATCTCTCTGAGGATACTTTTACGCCACTTCTGCTCAGTTCTTCATTGGCAATATATTACAGATTACTCAGGCTCACCACACACTTCTCCATTTGGTCATAAGGTGACTTCTTTGGGCATTCAGGTATTCCCTGCATGACAGCCACACAGTATAAATGGAAAAATAGTTAATCAACTACTCAATCAACAAATGTTTATAGAAAGTCCCTACTACGCAGCAGGCACTGTGTTACTTAAGAATATTAAAACAATGAACCTTTGTTTCGGAAAGAATGAAGTCCCTAAAAATACTAAAGAGTTTCCCAAAGATAACCCAGCTCACTATCCTCCTCTTATTCCATTTTGGCTGCAATTTATAACAACAACAACTGCTAGCGTTTATATAGTGCCACTATAAGACAGGCACTATGCTAAGGGCTTTACATACATTATTATCTCATTTGATCCAACAACCCAGGGAGGTGGGTACTATTTTTATCCTCATTTGATAGTTGAGGAGACTGAGACAAATGGAGGCTACAGGCTACGTGACTTGCCCAGGGTCACAAGCTAGTAAGTGTCTGAGGTCAGATTTGAACTCCAGTCTTCCTGACTCCAGGACCAACGCTCTATCCACTGTAAATTTAGTGTACATCTTTTTTTTTTCAAGGTACCAGAGATACAGGGTAGCTACATGGCAAAGCAAATAAGAGCACTGGTCCTGGAGTCATGAGGATCTGAGTTCAAAGCTGGCCTCAGACACTAGCTGTGCGACCCTGGACAAGTCACTTAACCCTGATTGCCTCCAAAAAATAAAGTGCTAAGGATACAAAAATATTTTAATTTTTTTTTTTATCATTTTAGACAACAACCCTTGCCTTTAAAACACTTACATTCTACTAGAAGGCTAAGACTAATACAAGATGTAGGGTACAATGGAAGCAGTAAGATTCAAAAAAGGGAGGTGAGACCTCACCTGCATCTTGAAGGAAGAGAGAGGAAATAAGAAATGAGATGTTCAGTATTTGTCTCCTGTTCCAGGTTTAGGGGATGATCTGCGCTAATGAGTGGAAGAAAAATACACAATGTTGAGTTGGAGGAATAGCTTTCAGTAAAAGAGTGATATAAAAGAAATAAAGCTGGAAAGGTAGGTGAGAGCCAGATTTCAGGAGACCTAAAATGCTAGACTAAGAGTCTATATTTTACCCTAGAGGTGGCCACTGAAAAAACATTGAGTAAAAGAATGACATGGTCAATTCTGTGTATTAAGATGATTATTTTAATGTTAATATGATTACATATGTATAGCCTATATCAGAATGCATGCCTTCTTGGGGAAAGAGGATGGGATGGGGGAAATTTAGAACTCAAAATCCTATAAAAGTGAATGTTAAATACTAAAAATTAATTAAAAAAGAAAAAACGATGATTACTTTAGCAGTACAGCTAAAGCACAGATCTGACCAAGGCACTATTCTCCTCAATAAGCTACTGTAACTCCCATTGCTCCTAAGATCAAATGTTAAGTTTAGATTAAGTTCCTTTGCACCATGGCCCCAACTTACTTTTCCAACCTCACTACATCTCACTCCCCTCCCTGCATTCTATGAAGCAGCCAGTTAGGCCATCTCTGTACTGTGGCTGTCTTTCATCTCTGGATTGCACTCTTCTCCTCCTCTTCTTCAAATCCCTTGTTTCCTTTACTATTCAACCCAAGGGACACCTTCTCCTGGAAGCCTTTCCTAAGTCCCCAGCTGTTGGTGCCCTCTCTTGTCACCAAAAATTGGTATTTATTTTATAAATACTGATTTGTATGTATGTTGTCTTCCCCAACAGAATGCAAGCTCCTTGGGGAGAGGAATTCTTCCATTTATCTTTGTATCCTCAGTATTGATCACAGTACCAAGCACATAGTAGGCACTTCATAAATAAATGCTTACTGATTGACAGGAGGAGGAAGAGAATGCAGTCAGTCTTAGTGAAAAGGAGGGGACAGATGCAAGAAATGTGAACAACAAATTGGATACATTTAGAAGACTTGGCAACTGATTTATCTGGGATAAGATAAAGTGTGGAAGTAGGGATGATGGAGGATGGTAGTGCCATTAAGAAAAAATAAGAAAGTTGGAAGAAGGATAAATTTATCAAAAAAGATGATGATTTCATATAGGATTTGTTGAGTTTGGGTGCTGGCAAATTAGTCAGGTAGAGATGTTCAACAGGCAGCTAATAGTGTGGGACTGGAGTTCAGAAGCAAGTTAAATGCTTTTAGAGACAAATTAAATGGTTACCCAACTCCTTTTGACACATTTTTCAGGGAATCACAGCTAGCTCTCACTTAGCTAATGGGTATATCAGCCTTATATGATTAAGGAAAACTGGGGCTGTGGATAGAGCACTAGCCCCAGAGTCAGGAGGACCTGAGTTCAAATGTGACTTCAGACACTTACTAGCTGTGTCCCTTGGCAAATCGATAAAGCTCAATTGCCTCAAAAAAAAAAAAGATTAGGAAAAAAACAAGATTTCAGAGGAAAGTGATGTTCATTCCCTAAGAAATCAACTTAATTCTTCCTCCCTAAAATGCATAGAGTTCCACCAACAACTAGACATTTGGGGAAGCTTGTGAAAGCAAGCAAGGCACAAAACTTCCCGAAAGGATGGTGTTTAGTCTGTTAACTTGCCTTGCTTATGCCTAACATCTCCAAAGTACAATCTGAAAGATGTGATAGTGCCTGGCACATAGTAGGTGCTTAATAAATTGACTGTCTGGAAAATATCTCCACACCAATTGAACACTGTACATGAAAATCTCATCCTTAGAATGATTCCTTTGGGTCTAGGTGTTGTCTACAAAAGGCTTCTATTGAATGCAAACATTTTCTCCACAAAAGATTTTGTGCCTAGATATAGTAAGGGAGTGTAAGGGAGAGGTGGGCAGAGAAGGGGAGGAAGTTCTAAAGAGGGTTTGGATTGGCCTCTCAGTCCCTTCCAGCTCTGATCTAAAATTCTATGAAGTATATTCACTACCTGGCTCTGTAACAAAACTCAACCACTTGATTTGAATATCCATTAATTGCAAAGTATAGTCATTATAAAGTATTTAAAATACCATAGGAGTTTCAAATGGTACTCTTGGCAGGACTACCAATCATGAAAATTAGAGGTGAAAGGTCAAAGTTTATCCAGGGGCCGATGGATACTTCCACCCTTTCCCTCAGGAGCCTACTTCAGGGGATCCTGCAGCAGGCAGAGAAGAGTTTTCTAGCCCTTGGTCTAAATCTGTGTAGGGTTTTCCCCTGGCTGACTTTTGTAAGAACTGAGTAATGCTAAGATTGGGCAAACACAAAAATTCCCCAAAGTGAAACTCCAGTTCTTGATCAGAGATATGGGTGACTCTCATTAGGAGTTACAGGATGGGTTGGTGTGTTTGTATGGTGCCTATCACCTTGGAAACTGCATCCATGTTAATAGCACATGGAGAACAGTCATCTTCTTTCCTGCATCCTTTTCCAACGGAGTGTTGCTAGGAGTTTCTCAGAGATGATTGTACTAAGAGCAACTTTTCCAAGAGCCTGCTTAAGTATGTAATGAAGACACAGATAACACAGTTACTGTATAAGGATAAGGTAGAGATAGGGAATAGATTGACTTCATTGACAGGGTAGAGCTAGGGAATGGACTGATTTCATTGATAGAATATAGAGATAGGGAATGGACTTGTGATGTCATTGATAGAGGGACCTCTTGGATGAGGAAACTTCCTTTTACCACTGTATGTTGGCACTTTGCTTACAAATTATAATCTTAGTGAGTTGCTTAGAGGAGTAAAAGGTTAAGTGACTAGACTAGGGTTGAACAGTCAATGGGTCAATATTATATTATGTGAATAGTCTATTAAAGTAGGTAGGAAAAAACTCAATTCTAAAATTCCTTAAAGACAGACTGTACTTAATATTTTCAGCAATATTATATTATGTGAACAGTCTATTAAAGTAGGTAGGAAAAAACTCAATTCTAAAATTCCTTAAAGACAGACTGTACTTAATATTTTCAGCAAAATACACATTATACTGTCAGGCCTTCATATGTGTTCAAAGAGATGTTCCCCATGTCTTTGAGTGTTGGGACCTTATGTTATTTATCTCTTTCTCTCCCTAGTGCCAACAGAGTTCATTGCACATAGAAGTTTATAGAATGAATGAATGAATGGCTAAAGCACTCTACTCCAAACAGTTCAATCCTGCAAAGAAATATTTACTTGGTTGGATTCAACAACATTTATTGTTTGTTGGGTGTGGAGCACTATTATAGGGGTTGGCAGAGATACAAACATCCCTGTCCTCTGAAACTTATAATCTCATTGAGGAATTATTAATATATACCCAAATAACTTCAAGGTCATGTAGACCAGACTGTATCTTATTAAGAATTCCTTCTTTCACACTGTCAGTCAGTGGTCAATTAATTAGCCTCAGGATTTTTGTTGAGAGAGAATGCTACCTCTGGAAGCAGTCCATTGTATTCTGGAAAGCTTTCTATACAGTTGAAATTTGCTTTTTCCCAACTTCTACCTATTACCCCTGCTGCCTTCTGGGGTTAAGCAAGATAAACTTAATCCCTCTTCTGAGTGACAGCTCTTCACCCTTTGAATTCCCCTCTCCTTTTGTTGTTTAGTAATTTTTCAGTCATATCTGACTTTTTGTGACCCCATTTAAGGTTTTCTTGGCAAAGATACTGGAATAGTTTGCCATTTCCTTCATCAGCATCATTTTACATGTGAGGAAACCAGGTTTAAATGATTTGACCAGGGTCAAACAGCTAGAAAGTATATCATGCCAGATTTGAACTCAGGCCTTCCTGACTCTATGCCAGAGAGTGTATTCACTGTGTCACCTAGATATCATCCCCCTTTCTATCTCTCCCCTCTTCAGGTTATACCAGAACAGAACAGAAAGAAACTACAATCCTACCCTTTTCGCTTTTCATTTGCCTGAGCTGCTTGAGTGCTCACAAGGTATAAATGAGATTGAAGTGAAAAATTCCATCTCTTCTCATGAGAGGGTCACCAGGCCTTACCATCTTCCCTTCCCCTAAGATCCTTCAGGCCTTAGCACCAGTCTGCCTTGCCTTATCGCCTTAATTACTTAAGTAATCAGTCTAAGGACTTTGGGGGCCTTCCATCTACCCCACCGCTGCCCCTTAAGACTCTGGGGCTTTGCATCTGCCCTGCAGCTAAATACTATTTTATATGCTTTCCCCCCCATTAGAGTGGGAGTCCTGGAGAACATTAGTCTAGCTTTTTTTTATTAATACATCCAGGACTTAGGACAATGCTTGACTCATAGTAAGTACTCAATGAATGATTTTTTTCCTTCCTTCATTCACAGACTTGAAGACAGTTCTCATTCCCCCAACCCCACATACTCCCAACCCTTCTCTTCTCCAGGCTAAATATTCCCAGTTCCTTCAACCAATCTTCTTATGTCATGGTCACCCCACCAGTCGCTTCACTGTACTGATCTTCCTCTTCTGTGCATTTTTCAGCTCATCAATGCCCATCCAAAAATGTGCAGGAGTCAACATGGAAGACAATATTCCAGATATGGTTAAAGCAGATCAGAGAACTTAAGGATTATCCCCTTTCTCATGCTAGATTCTATGCCTCTCTTAATTCAGGCTAAAGTCTCCTGAGCCTTTTTTCCTCCCATACCATACTCTGGACTCACATTCATCTTGCAGTCCACTAAAACCCCCAGATTTTTTCACACAAATTATTGCTTAGCCATTCCTCTTCCCATAGTGTGCTTGTGAAGCTGATTTTAAAAAAAATTAAGTGTATGAATTTCCATTGGTCTTTTTGAATTTATTGAATTTAGCCCCTTATTCTAGCCCAGGGAAATTCAGTCTTGCAGTTGGTGAGAATTCTCAATGATGAGTTGGAGAGGAAGGCAAGCTGGAGAGTGTCAGAGGAGTCCAAAAGCAGTGCACGTTATGGGAATAGTAGTTTTCAAATGCATAAAATAGAACACATAGGATTACAAAGGAAATCAATTACCCTGAAATTCAGTTATCCAAGTATCCAAGTATTTTAAAAAAAAGTTCTAGGGGCCTTAGATTAAGAAACCCTTTCTTTCCAGCCAAAACTTTTTTTTTTGAATCCTTACTTTGTCATTGACATCCAATGTTCTTTTCATCTCCAAGTCGCTGACAAATATGATAAGCATACCATCTATTCCTTCATCCAAGCAAGATATTGATAAAAATGTTAAAGAGTTGGAGTAACTAAGTGTCATAGTACCTAGAGCACTGGATAAAGGAAGATCTGATTCTGAGTCCTGCCTGAATCATAGGTACTAGCTACCTACCCTGAGCAAGTCACTTAACTTATCTCAGCTTCAGTTTCCTAATCTGCAAAACGGGGATAATAAAAGCACTTACCTCTCAGGATTGTTGGGGAGGGTCAAATGAGATAACATATGTAAAGGCCTTTGTAAACATTAAAATGGTAAACAAACATGATGACAATTTTGTATACACCCAAAGTGCACATGGCACTTCTTACATTGGAATGTAAGCTCCTTGAGGGTAGGAATCTTTCCTTGTATCCCCCTTAACACAGTGCTTGTTAATTGACTGTCACTGAATCATTAATAACTACCCATTATTTCCAATTATTCAACCAGTTCCAAATCCATTTGTCTTACTACTTATCTCACATCTTTGTATCTTGTCTACGTATTCTACTCTGGGGATGCCTGACTTGGAAACAAGCAACTGTGCTGAGGCAAACTGGCACAGTCATGAGTCCCAAAGTCTGAGCAGAGAAGAAGGCACAAGTGAATAAAGAATCAGGTCTAGAGGAGGGAGAGAAGAGTGTGGTAAAGACAGCACATACTCTAAGAGAGTTTATCAAGTGCTTTGCTAAAGTCTAGGTACATGTGAAAGCAAAGTACCCAGTGCTATGTGAGGTATGAGGAGGAAAAAGTCCTTTCTGCTTCAAGGAGGAAACGGCATTTAGGTTTAGTCTTGGAGGCTTCATAGAATCTCAAGTCAACAGACACGAATTTGGGCAAAGTTCATTTTAAACACAGGGAATGTTGCCAGCAAAGATAAGAGGACACAATATATAATTGAGGCACCAGAAATATAATTTGACTGGTGCCCAGAGTATGTGGCAGGGAGTATATAAGATAAGATTGTATGTGATTGTGGGAAGGTCTCATAGGTCAGGTGAAAGAGTTAAGGCTTTATTCAGTAGAAAACAGGGAGTCACTGAAGTATTCTCTATCACCTAACAATGGCAAGTGTTCTTGTGTTGGCCACAAGTCTCCCAGGATATTTTTCTGTAGCAGAATTTTATCCTAGGAGCTTTTAAAAAAAAAAAAAAGATGTGTTCTCTTACTGCTGTGGAACTCCTTAAGCATGAGGAGGTTGTGACTGATGTTTATAAACTTCTTGAGGGCAGAGATCCTGTCGTATTGATTTTCCTATCCCCATACAGGCAGCATCACTTAGCGGATAAAGAACAGGGCTCAGGGCTAGAAAGACCACAGTTCAAGTCCCTGCTCTGATACATATGGCTGTGTGACCCTGGGCAATATAACCTTTCGGTGCCCCTAGGCAACTTTTAAAATTTTCAATTCAATAAACATTTATTAAGCAGCTACTATGTGCCAGGTACTCTGCTAAGTGCAGAAGATACAAATATTAAGTTAAAAAAAAAAAAGACAGTCCTTGCTGCCAAGGAGCTTAATATCTAATGGGGGGAGATAACACACAAAAGAAAGTTGAAAAGGGTCAGTGGGGAATGGCGACCACGTGATGGAGAAGTCCAAAAAAGTCCAAAAGCAGCATAGTTGGTTGTTGTGTTTGTCCTGCGTTCTCCAAGTGGACCATGACATTAAGATGATGACATGACTTGCAGTTGACTTTGTCTTGAGGGAGGGAGGGCTGTGCTGGTCACCAGCCTCACTTTCTGCTCCTGAGTCATCTAGGTCCAGTGACCAGATATTCATCAGGACAACTGAAGATGGCCCAGGATGCGATGGGAGACCCTGGCCCTTTCAGGCTAAGGGCTGGTAAGAAATTAGGAGAAGATTGTGCTGAGCCCCTTTCCTAAATAGAGGCCTTGGAACACATGGCTGTGCCTTCAGTCGGAGGGGCCAATCAGAGGAGCAGAAGGTACAGATGCGAACACTCACACAGATTCAATCCTGCAGGTTAATGAGATTTCCCAATGATGAGTTTGGAGATCAAGGGGCTAAATCTTATTTTAAAACAAAGAAAAACCCAGTTTAGACAGTCAGTAGGATACAATACGATCTTAAGAATTCAAACCATAGATACATAGATACAAACCTGGATGGATAATGTAATAAAACAAAGGGCTTATACAGAAATATAGAGACTCCATATCTCCATTGCTTAAGAAAAGGACTGGAGAGGTCAAAGTAGGGGAGAGGATGGGGAGGAGGTGGAGGAGTTGTCTTGCTGTCTAAGAATCAGTCTGGGTGGCACAAGAGGTATGGCAATTCCAGGGAGTAGAGAGGCCCCTTTTATTGGAAAAGCTAAACAGCAGAAGTGAAGAGGGTCAGAGGTGACTGGCTGTCTGAGATTGTATCTACTTAAGGTCAGAGCTAGAATTATTTACTCTCACATTTAAACCCAATACCCCAACTTGCATTTGCCCCCATCCCTGGCCTACATTGGTGGAAGGAATTTCCCCGCCTGGTAGTTCCTTATATCAATGAAATTACAGGTCTAGTCCTTATCCCAGAGGCTTCATACAACTGTAGACTTTTGGAAGAAAAAGAACCATATATTCTTTATTTTGTTTAGCCTGCCTTCTATCACCTACGCCGCAGGTGACGCAGAGTAAAATTTAGATCTGGAATAGACGTTGTTGTTGTCAGTGTTTGTGCTTTGTTCTTGAAGAGGGCCAATGACATCAAGAGGGTGAAGGACTGACTTGGAAGTGACCTAAGCTAGAGAGCACCTAGCCAGTCCAATCCCCCAGTTATACATCGAGGTAACAAGACTAGTCAGAGATCACACGCAAGGAAGAAGCAGCAGAGCCTATAGTGGCTTCTATACCCCAATGCCTTCTCACCCCAAATCCAGCTGGGCCAAGTTGTTGACTGACTAAAAGAAAGGAAATTAAATGGATCTTATGAAAGACCAGGGAAATTCACTGGATTTTATGAAACTGAACCAGGATGAAACTCCAGCTGAGTAACACAGCCCAAAAAGTAGCTACAGATTCAATGACTTTTTCCATGTCTCAAATAATGGACACCAGAATGAATCCTCCTTCTGGAACTCAAGGTGCAAAGATGTTTTGCTCTGTTTTGTTTTTAATAATTTTTTTATTTATTTATATTAGCTTCTACAATATGAGTCTCTTCATTTTATAGGATTCCATATTTAGCACTAGAATGGACCCACCCTAATGGTCCTCTGGTCCCACCACCTTATTTTACAACACTGAGGCTCAGAGAGCCGAGGGCATTTGCCCAAAGTCACACAGCTAGTAAGACACTTCCAGGGATCCAAATGAAACTCCTATTAGTTCAATCCTCTTTCCCACTGCACTGCTTCTCACCCTCTTTTCCCAGGAACCCCCTTTCCTCTTCCCACTGGGAACCCTAAACTAATTGATAACTACAGTTAAGCAGGAGAGCGTCTCGTGGGAGCTGTGACACACAGGGATTTACCATAGCCACTCAAGTCCCACTGGCATACCTCCTCTCAGTTTCTTTAGTCTTGGACGCCTAGGGAAAGAGGAAACCTAATTGGTTACTGGACATTTCTAGTCCATGAAAGAGGTTTCGGTTTTAAGAAATGAAGTGACTTCGCTGTAGGTTCACTCCCCCACAGGAAAATATTGAGACAGAGCTTTCTAGTTCTCAGTTGTGATTTGCATACAACTTCCACTTCCTGATTCAAAGCCTGTTCTGCAACTTACCTGAGACTAGACAGGACAGGGAGAGAAAGAGAGTTGCACCCAGAACAACCCAAACCCTGAGGACGGTTTAAGAAGTGACAAGAAAGAGGAGGGAGAGACAGGGACCCTCCTCCCTTTGCCTCTTCCCTTCCCCTGGGTTCCGTCAGGCTTCGTCCATCCTGATTCTAAGGTGAGTTGTTTCAAGATTGCTGCCCTGCCTGATCTTGTTTCTAGCCACTGATCCATTTTTAAAAACTGTGCTTTTCTTTCTCGGCTATCGAAGTGGCCTGTGTCCTTTGCCCATCCCCTTTTCCTTCCCACCCTTTATTTCTCTGCTTTGGTTTAGATAAAGAAGAGAACAGTGAAATCTTTCCCTCTTCTGCTTGAGTGTTACTTGGTGGTTTAGAATTTCAATCAACGAAGCAAAAATTAACTCTTTGGGGAAGCAGGACTCGGTTCTCAAATTTCAGATCTTGCCTGGGAAAACATTTGTTTAGGGAACCTGGTGTTCCCACAATAAGATGACAGATCCCCATTTGTCCTGAGAACAGAATTAAAACTGGCAAAAGGGGAGTCGCTGGCCCTGGGCCACAAGACACGTCAGGGGCAGTGCTGGGAAGACAGCACAAGCTTTCTGGCATTCCTGTTTTCAAAGCTGAGAAAATCAACGCTTGCTTAGGTCAGGCAGCTTCTCCCAATTTTCAATTAGTTGGTGGGCTGGTGTGTTTTCCTTCAAGAAGCCACTCATTTCCTGACTCTAAAAAGGAACCTTTAGGGAAAACTAGTACAGAAGTGCTATCCTGGATCTTAGAAGCTAACCCCAGACTAAAGCTCTCCAGTGTTCTGTACTTTGTGGGAGGTCTCTTTAGTACTGGCAAAGGAAAGACCACCCCCACCCTAAGAAGCATACAACCACCAAAAAGAAATTAAGTTGTATTAGATCAGGGACAGCTATGATGGATGGCCTTAGCAGCAACTTCATTATTTTGTTTCTTTTAATGATGTCTCCCCATAAGCAACCTGGGTCACATTATTTTTGTTACCCCCACAGTGCCTGGTACCACTAGCATTCCATAGAATAAATACATTCTTTTATCATGCGTTACACCAAATAAATTCTAAGTTTCTTGAGAGTAACGACTGTTTATTTTATTTTGTCTGCACTCATAGTGGCTTGCACACAGTATGCACTTAATACATGCTTGTTGAATAAGTGCTGCATAAATGCTTGAACCATAGACTGTGAAATCCCATCTGGGGTTTGTAGGCAAATGGGAGAGATGGGTATTGGAGTGAGAAGAGTGGGCATAAGCATTGGGGGCTTTAAAGGGAAGGAAAAAACACTCTCATGTTCATTTTTTTTTCTGTTTCCTCTTCCACTGAGGTTTCTCTCTGCTGCTTTGCCATAAATTCACCCACTTTTACCAAAAATATTTGTAACAAGGGCTGGGTGTATCAGGACAGACAGCTCAACTGTGTTCCTGAACGACTGCTTGTGGTTCAGGGATGACTTGTAGGGCCAGGGTCAGATAATATGAACTAGAACAGAAAAGTCAAAGGATTTTATGAACTTTGTTTAGGAAAAAAAAATCATTTTATAGCTCCCACTGTCTAAAGAGAGGCAAGTGCTGTCCAGAGGACTCATTGGCAAACCTAGCAGCTGAGAAGTGCAGAATTACTGCGCAGCTGAAATTACTCTTTTCTGGGGGTAATAAATGTTTGTGACACCTTTAATATCCTCAGAAAGGAAACTACAAAACACATCCTGTACACTCTCTGGGTTTACAAAATGTGATTAGAAATCCTGTTTGATGACATAAAGAATACTTAATGCTGTCCAGGCAACAATTTCCTTCTTTTCTTTCTTTCCCCTCCCCCAGCTCTCTTGTGTTTCTGGCAACTGCCAGCAGGCATCATAAATGAAATTCAGAATAGGCTTATGCTGAATGAGATATGCTGACCCTTCAAGGGGCCTTTTATGAATTTTTCCAGTTCCTAGAGCCCTCCTCCCCCAGTCACTGTGTACTTTCTTAGTATGTAACCTATATTTACATATCTGTTATTATAATCTATCTTCCCCTTAAAATATAAGCTTTTTGAGGGCAGGGATTTTGTCGGGACTGTGTACTTTCTTAGTATGTAACCTATATTTACATATCTGTTATTATAATCTATCTTCCCCTTAAAATATAAGCTTTTTGAGGGCAGGGATTTTGTCGGGACACGAAGTACCTTCAAACCCTTCTGTCTTTGAATCTTCAGAGTCCAGCTGAGTACCTAGCACATACTGTAATAAATAAAGTTATTGATTGACTGACTGACTGACTGATGGAGGCTGGCATTAGTTCCCTTTCTAATCCATGCCATGATTACGGCTTTGAACAGTACAGGTTTTAGGATGTTTTGTTTTCTTTCGGGGTTTTCAAGGCTGCATCACTTGAGATGAGTTTTGGGATTGTATAGTCAAATACTACGGCATCATTATCAAACATTGGGTTAAATATTGCTTAGCTGCCAAGACGGCTTTGATTCCCAAATGTCATGCCACAATCCTATTTTTATGTTGCTGCAGCCCCAAATCAGCCAGCTGAGAAAGCACTGTCAGACTTAGTCATATGGCCACGGTCCCTCTCTGCGGGCCACCAGTTTCAGCTAACAAGAAGGTAAACCTCCGAAATTTCAGAAAAATTTGGGAGGGAAAATATTCTTAGGGCTAAGATGCTCACTGTGTATGAACATTCCTAGCAGCTGACTTCACTGTCAAGATTCATGAGCCCCTAGTCTTCTTTCTCCTCCGACCACTACTGCCACTCCTCCTACTGATAATAAAATTCATAATTAGCAGTTTGAGAGAGCATGATGTATTGGATAGATAGCTGGTCCAAATGAGGATGCCATGGGTTCCATTCCTGCCCATAATACACAGTGACTCTGCGATCATGGGAAAGTCACTTAATCAATTTCTCCCTGTCCCAGACAACTAAGACTCCACATAGATCTTCATTGGTAGAAGTTTTCCTCAACTGAGAATATGCTATGCAGATGAAGCTACAGATCCAGACTGCCCTCCCCCAACCAGTAAAACAAAACAAAACAAAAACAACTTTATTTAATATTTTAAAAAACAACAACAACATAAAAAACCTCTTTCCTCACGACAACCCCATGAGATAGGCAGGTTCGGAAAAGTTAGGTGTCTCGCCTGGGGTCTCAAAGCTTGTAATTTTCTCTTTCAGTGGTTCTCCTTCAAACCTTGTAGTTATAACCAGTAACACACGCATGCTCACACAATTGGCAATCAGGAAGAGAAGCCAATCCAGGAAGATAATGGAGAGATAGTGGGCCCAAGGGACAGAGAAAGTTAGTGTTTGTCAAGGTCTTTGAAAATGAAAAAGGAAGAAAAGACAATTCACAATATTTGGGGAATTTTCTTTTAATAGGGAAGACAGAAAGTGGGGGAGGGAAAGAGGGAGGAAGGGAGAGAAAGACAGAGAAAGAGACAGAGAGAGAGAGAGATACAAAGAGACATATAGAGAGAAGAGATACTGTGTTTAGCTGGTCTAAATTAAGTTTGTATTTTTACAAGTTGTTGAATGTGAAACAGGAGAATCCTTTGAATTTACATCAGTTTTTTGCTACAGGAAATCTTGCATTCCCTTTTTAAAGCCAAGATGAACAACAAGCATCAACAGCAAAATAATGTGAGCAAAAACAAGACATACTAAATGATGTTCCTTCCTAATGGAAGAAAGCACGGAGTCTGGCAAATAGTAAATGCTATATTAATGTTAGCTATTATTATTAATTATGAATGGATCAATCCACCTAGCATTGATTAAGCTCATTTGTTCAGTATTTCAGTCAAGTTCAACTCTTCATAACCCTGTGGACCATACCGTCCATAGAGTTTTCTTGGCAGAGATGCTAGAGTGGTTTGTCATTTCCTTCTCCAGTAAGGCAAACAGAGGTGAAGTGACTTGCCCAGGGTCTAAAGTAGCATTTGAACTCAGGTCTCTACTGTGCCACCTAGCTGCTCCTAATGTGTACTTAATAGGCTCTGGGGATGCAAAGACAAAGTGGAATAATTCCTGCCCTCCGCTATATTCTAACAGAGAGAGACAACCCCAAGTCAAATATCTCATTTAAAAAATGAAATAAAATAACACAACCCCTCTGCCTCTCTGTGATGTGTTATATTTGTATTAGGAAATTTTTTTCTTCAGGGTCTCTCTCCGTGCTCATTGGCCCTAAGATAGTTTCAGCTTTCTGGCTATTCCTCTACCTTCTGATGCATCACAAGTCCACTATTTCTTCCATATTTTGCCTAGACTCACCTCTTTCCAGTTGCTCGTATGTGTACTTGTGGCTGCATATGTGGTAATGTGTATGAGTACAGGTCTTGAAGAAGAGACTGGAGAGAGGAAAACTGAAAGGTGATTAGAGAGTGGGCACTTTCATGAGCCTTCACCCCAGTCTGTGGCTGGGACCTTGGGGCTTCACTCTCTTAACTGGGGAGCTGATGCCAAGCAGTGCTGGGATGATGGGGCATTGTCCCAGTATCTCTGCCTTCTTGACGGCCTGCTCCACTGCCCTCCTTCCCTTCCCCAACCACGGCATGTTTGGCTATTGGCAGATACTTTGTGTATATGCATGCATGTGGGTGTGGGCACACATTTGGGTTCAGTCATAGAAGTTAATTGCCCTAGGAGGCTTGACCGTATTTTGCTAAATTATTTCCTAACTCCAGGAATTTCCAGTATTCCATTCCTCCTCCTTTTGATTTTGACTTCTAGCTAAATGGCCCTTCCCTGTCTTGAGGTTTGCTCTTCTCTCGCTCTCCCTCTACCATTCATCTTGTACTCCTTTATTGGGAACATTTGCTGTTTTCAGAACTCACATTTCCATCTCCTTTTATGCCTTTTCTTTTCACATGTCAGAAAGACAATCCCTCTTTGTCTTGCCCTCTTACAGTCCTTGGTTTTCTTTAAGGCTCAAGAGCCACCTTCCCAGAGCCCTGTCATGGACTTTCAGCCACAGTTTTTTAATGTCTTGCTTTTTCTAACACCTAACACTATGCCTTGTATACAGGCAGAGCTTAATCAATACTCTGTTGAATTGAATTGAACACATATAATAGTTTCAACTTTTTTTCTGAATGTTTATGGTTAATGAGCAAAGAAATGTAATCTGTTTATTCTTTGTAGTCAGTCTGTAGCTCCCACACTCTAAGTTGCAAAAAGATACCCAAAGCCAATTGAATTTAGAGCAAGTCATCGCACTTGGAGAATTACCGAGCATGATTTTTTTTTTCGAAAGGGCAGTTAGGGCTCCCTTGGCTCCAACACTTGCCACTATTTCAAATCCTTTGGCAAGCAAAACGGAAGAACTTCTATGTCTGGGAAATTTTGTAAGTAAGGTTGGAAGTATTTGTTCACTAGAGTTTGACTCTTAGCCAAGCAGTTCACTCAAAACCAGGCCTCCACAATTATTTACCAAGAAAACTGATGCTATAAAGTTTGCATACATTTGGGGGAGGGGATAAGAGGAACTAAGTATTAGCAGTTTTATTTTATTATTTTTTATTAGCAGAGTTTTAAATGACTTTTTTTGTCCCGAATTCTTAGAAACTTTCTTATAAAATATCTCATTAGTAGCCAAATGAGACATTAAAAGACTGTAAATGAAATACTGACAATAGATAGATTTTTGGACGTTTCTAATAGCAATCTTGAAACATTTGTAAATCTACATAAAACTGAACTATTTGTGTCACCTCTCTTAACCTAAGAACTACCTACCTGTTCAGAGGCTGTACGGATTCCAAAGGACTTTTACACTCCATTGCTGACCAAAAAGAGAAAAATCAGATACCTCAAGCAGCTGTTAAAAATCTAGCCTTTTTCCCCCTCTTTTGATTGCTTAGGAATCAGTTATCCAGCTTATTAATCATCCAGAAACCTCACTCCTGCTCTTACTCCATGTAATTACTGTACTATTTATCTTCTTCCAGATACTTCAAACCTTCATTAATTTCAGCCCATCTTTGCTTCACAAGCCCCTGGAAACCTTCCCCTAACTAAGCCCCAAAATCATTTATCGGCACCCTTTGTTTGCATTCTGTCAACCAGTTTTCAATTTATTTTGAATTCAGTTTATGATTAAAATTTAATGAGCCCTAATCAAATCTCTTTTTTCCAAATCAAGATTCTGCAGTCTCATCCTCTACCTTTACTGCAATACTACAAAAGAACACAGGCATGAGCTAATCAGTTTCTTATAGACCATAGGTCATGTGCATTATAGCTTCCATAGCCTCAAGTTTTTTATCCCGTTAACTCCTCAGGGGAAGCCTGCTGAAGCAGAAAGAAGGCTAATTTTGAAATCAGGAAGACCTGGGTTCAAGTTTTACCCCTGACAAACCAGTTGCTATTCTATAGGCAAGTCACTTAATCTTGCAGTGTTCTAGGAAACTAAGGGAGAGAATGGATTAAGCATTTACAGAGCACTTGTTACATACACAGTGCTAAGCACTTCTACAAAAATTGTTTGATCCTCAACAACCCTGCAAGGTAGGTGCTGTTATTATCCCCATTTTACAGTTGAGGGAACTGAGGCAAAGAGAGGTTAAATGACTTGAAAAGAGTCACGCAGCTAGAAGTGTCTGAGTGGATTTGAGCTCAGTTCTCCTTGAATCTAGTCCCAGAGCTCTATCCACGGAGCCAACTCACTCCTTCTGAGAGTAGTAAGTTACAGAAATTGTTGATCTCCATTAGTGAATGGAGTTTGCTCACTGGGAGATGCCCACACCAATGAAATTCATAGGTCCAAATCCACCCAAAAAACTCTGAAGGGCTTATGTAATTCTTTATGTATCCTATCAAATATCTTATCAACTGGACACTCTTATGACCCATATCTGTAGTTCTGTTAAATCAGATCTCATCAATGTAGGGCATTATCTCCCTCTCACAAGTGTGTATATGGTCATCTAGAAATGCCTTCTAATGTTAGGCAGATATTGTCCTTATCCTTCTGTAAATCCTTCACTTGGGGCCCACTCCAGTTGGCTGGGCCCTTTCTTCTAGATCTCTGCTCTAGATTTCTGGAGATAACTAGGTGGTACAGTGGCTAAAGGATGGGGCCTGGATTCAAGGGAGACCTCAGTTCAAATCTAGCCTCAGATACTTATTATAGCTGTGTGACTCTGGGAAAGTCACTTAACCGGTTTGCCTCAGTTTCTTCAACTATAAAATGGGGAAAATCTACCTTGGAGGATTGTTGTGAAAATCAAATGACAATAATTGTTTTTTTAAAAAAGTGCTCAGCATAGTGCTAGGCATGTGTCAGGTACAATATAAATGTTTATTCTCTTCCCCACTTAACCACTTTCTGCCTCAGTTTCTTAATCTGTAAAATGGGCACCTACCTCCCAAGGTAATTGTGAGATTCAAATAAGGTATTGGTAATGTACTTTGCAAACCTCTGTGACATTTAAAAAGTTTGAGAGACATAATTTCTGGTTAATTTAATCATTTTATTAATAATACCAGCATATTTATTTATAGTAAAAGGATGATCATTTGACCATCTCTCTCTCAATTATGGTTGTGGGCTCATGGCTTATATGGCTTTTGGAAGAGGGGTGTTCCTGAGGGTGGCGATTAACTCTGATTGGTTAATAATTAAAGAGAGTAAGAATATTAGAATGAGCAGGCTGAGTGACATAATGTCAAACAGAGACTGTCCCAATACCCAGACCATCCCCAGCCTTCAAGCTATTCTAAGAATTTATCCCCACCCAAACCTGACTAGAGCATAATGGCTTCCACACCTGGGTAGGGTCTGAACAAGACTGTTTAAGAGAGTTAGTTCAGGGGGGGGGATGATGGAAGGGAGGGCAAAGGGAGGAGGGAGTAATTGAAAGTCAACACTTGGGGAGGGACAGGATCAAAAGACAGAAGAGAAACAATGAGGGGCAGGTTAGGAGGGATGGTAATTCAGTTAGTCTTACACAACACGACTATCAGGAAGGTCATTTGCAAAGCTACACAGATATGGCCTATAATGAATTGCCTGCCGTACCAAAGGGAATGGGTGGGGAGGGAGGGATGGGGAGAATTTGGAACTCAAAGTTTTAGGAACAATTGTTTAGTATTGTTGTTGCAACTAGGAAAGAAGACATACAGTTAATGAGGAATAGAAAGTCATCTGGCCCTACAGGAGAAAAGAGAAGATGGAGACAAGAGAAGGGAGGGATTACAGAAGAGAGGACAGATTGGAGATAGGGAAAATTAGATTGCTTGGGGTATTGGGGTGAGGGGAGGGGATAAAAGGGGGGAAAATTTGGAACCCAAAAATTTGTGAAAATGAATGTAAAAAGTTAAATAAATAAATAAATAAATAGAGTTAGTTCAATCTCATTATCAGTAATGTCCTTCAACAGACTAAACTCTCAAAATCAGGGACTTTAGAAAAAGGGGGGAAACTCTGGATCTCCCCAAATCATTGATTATTAATAATCATTTTCTCACCTTTAAGCACTTTATAAATACTATTATATTGTGTCATTACATAGATAATTGTGAAGCAAAATAATTATCCAATGGTTATCCCTGACTCTCTTGCTACATGGCTAGCCTATCCTACCCTTTATAAAAATAAAAAAAAAAAGTAGCATAGGATTTCACTGTTGCTGAAGATTTGCTAATTTTAAAAAATGAGAGGGTTCTCATGCATGTCATAGATTTTGCGCCATTATCTAGACTATCTATTTTACCAGTTACCTCTTAATTGCCAAATCTAATAACTTTCTCAAAACTCATCCTTTTTGACTTCTCTGACACTATTACGCTCCCTCTTTCCCTGTATCCTCACTCCTTTCTAGGTTTTTGTGACACTTGTCTCTCCTGGTTTGGAGAGACTGGCTCAGTCTCCTTTCTCTAGGTTATGCCCAATCAACATTGATACTTCCCAAGGCTCATGCTGGTCCTTTTTTTCTTTTCTCTTTCTATTCTAACTTGCTTGGTAATCTCATCAACTTCTCAGAATTCAACTGTCATCTCAATATATATGTATATATATATATATATATATATATATCCCTTTCTCTCCACTCACACAGCCAACACCCTGGATCATACCCTTATCACTTCACTCCTATACTACTGCAATAGTCTTCTGAGTGGTCTCCCCAAGTCAGATGAAATGCTTATCAAATTAGCAAATGATAAATCAGTCAGTAAGAATTTATTGAGCACCTACTATGAGCAGCTAGGTGTCCCAGTGGACACTGTAAGGGCCTGGAGTTAGGAAGACTTATTTTTCTAAGTTCAAATATGGTCTCAGATGCTTAGTGCTATATGACTGTAGGCAAATCACTTAATGATGTTTGCCTAGTTTCCTCATCTATAAAATAAACTGGAGAAGGAAATGGCAAGTCACTCCAATATCTTTGCCATGGAAATCCCAACATAAAAAGGTGGACATGACTGAAAATGACTGAACTGAACTACACTATGGTCTTGGAACTAGGCTGGGCACTAAAGACACAAAGAATAAATCCACCCCTACCTTCAAGAAGCTTATATTCTAATTCCCATGATACAGATCTAGAGAGGATGGCTAACACAGTGGATGATAGAAACAGGATTCCAAAAGGTCTCAACAGGCTAGAAGACTGGATGAAATCTAATATAATAATATCTGATGGGGATAAATGTAACCTTATACTTGGATTTGGAAAAAAAAACGAGTTTGAGATAGAGGAGTCATGGCTAGACAGAAGTGTAAAAGATCAAGAGGGTTTAGTGGACTGCTAGCTCAGTATGAGTCAGCTTGGTGATGTGGCATCCAAGAAAGTTAATGCAATTTTAAGGCATCACTAAGAGACAGCACATTTAAGGAAGGTTATAGTCCACAGTACTCTACCTTGATCAGACCACAGAGATGGTAATGTGTTGAATTCTGTGTGCTACATTTTAGGATGAACAATGATAATTTAGAGGGTGTCCAGAAAAGGGCAACTGGGAAGATAAGACCCTGGAAATGATAATATATGAGTTGTCTGAAGAACCAGAAAACTATACACTTGGGAAGGGAGAAGGGGAAGGAGGCATGACAGTTGTCTTCAAGTATCCAAAGGACTGTCCTGTGAAAGAGGGAGAAGACGTGAACTTGCCTGTTCATAGGATCTTTAACCTCAACAAGGCATTTGGTGAATTGCCCACTTAGGAATGGACAGTTTCTCACACAGTAACTTACATTTTTATCTGTCCCAAAGCAATTTCTATCTCCAATAATACACATTCCTGCACATAGTTCTGCCCTTTCCTCTCTATTTTTCTCTGCCCCCATCCCACTCTAGGCTCTCATTACCTGGGTCCCAGGTTTTTACAGCAGTCCTATAACTGGTTCTCTTTCTTCCTGTCTCTTCTCTCTCAGACATGTCACTTCTCCTGTAAACCACAACAGAGTAAATTTTCTAAAATAATACTTTCCTTGTGTCACTACCCCAGCTCAAGGCAGTTAGGTGGTGCAGTGGATACAGCACTAGTGCAGGAGTCAGGAGAACCTGAGTTCAAATGTCTCCTCAGACACTTGACATTCACTAGCTGTGTGACCTTGGGCAAGTCACTTAATCCCAATTGCCTCATCCTGGGTCATCTCCGGTCATCCTGATGAATATCTGGTGACTGGATTCAGATGGCTCTGGAGGAGAAGTGAGGCTTCTCCTGCACAGCCCTCCCTCACTCAAAACAAAGTCAAGTGCAAGTCATTGTCATTATTTCTCTGATGGCATGGTCTTCTTTGGCAACAAAGGATGAGCACACACACACCCCTACTCAAAAATCTACAATGGATTCCTCTTGTCTGCTACAACCAAGTCCTCTGCTTTCCTAGCTTTTGAGGCCCTCTGTAATCAGGTCCCACCCTACGTATTCAGCTTGGTGTGGAACCCTAGAGTTCTACAGTCAAAAGAACCTAGTTTCAAATCCAATCTCAGATACTTATTGGGCGTGTGATTCTGGGAAAGAAAATCTGTCTGTCTTTATGTTCCTCATCTGTAAAAGGAGGGATTGGATTTGATAGACTCTAAGGCCCTTTCTCCCTCTAAATCTGTAACCCTGTCAACTTGATTCCCATCCCTGGCACACGCCCTCTGAGTCAGTAAGGCTGGATAACTCACTTGTTGTTCAGTCACTTTCAGTCATGTCTGACTCTTTATGACCCCATTTGAGGTCTTCTTGGCAAAGACGCTAGAATGGTTTGCCATTTCTTTCTCCAGCTCATTTTATAGGGTTATCAAGAGGGTTAAATGACTTGCCCAGGGTCACACAGCTAGTAAGCATCTGGTCTGAGGTCACATTTGAACTCAAGTCTTCTGGTCTTCAGGTCCTGTGCTCTCTATCCACTTTGCCATCTAGCTGCCATATCTCACCGTATATTTCCCCAAACTGTCTTCCTCCCTACTCACAACTCATCTGGACCAGAGGTCACCCAGTCTAGTTCTGCTCATTCTCACTTTCAGCCATGTTTTTCTGTTTGCCCTGGAATGTCTTCTCTTTTCCTTTGTGTTTATTAATGTTATTATAGGATCTACATTATTACACATGTGGCTACTCCCTCTGTCATGACAATCCTTCTTCAATGATGGTCTTTGGGAATTATGGCCAAAGACTGGCTATCACACTGTGGCCAACCTCTTGATAGGCATTTGTTGTCTTGTATCTATTTGCATTCATTATGCATATACATATTTACATACACTTTGTCTCCTCTCATTAGAATGTAAACTCCTTGAGGAGAGATCTTTCCATTTTTTCTTTTCTTTCCAAGTGCTTGGCAGCGTGTCTTGGCACTTAGCAAGTGATGATGGAAAAGGTTTAAGACAAAAGAAAGGAATGGCAAAGGATGAGATAGGTAGAGAATGTCATGGAAGCAATGAACATGAGCTTGGACAGACTTGGGGAGATAGATAAGGCTAGAAGGGCCTGGAAGGTCCATAGGGTCACAAAGAGTTGGACGCAGCTGAACGACTGAATGACAGCAACAACTCTGGATTTAGCTAAGCTAGCCTTTGAGCAGCAGCCTGTTGCTTCATAAATGCTTGTCAATTAATTAATTGATTATAAGGCTGCTGCTCAGACAACAGGCACAGAGTCTGAAGACCTCTATCTAAAAAACTTCCTCCTTTGAGAGAACCTGCCAGATCTTATGCTCCACTAGGCAGAGCTTTCAAGAACCCAGAGTCCTCTCCATGCCATAATGAGGCACTAGAATAGGATTTTGTTGGATTTCTTTTCTACTATACAGTTGATGATATATTGTAGTACTGCAGTCTGTTTGTGATCTTATCAATATGGGTACTCCCTCCAACAATGTGGATGTCAACTCAACCATGACCGTTCATTCTGCCTGATTAATGTTCATGTCCTCTGATAATTCATCTCCAGGGGTTCACCAATGTCTGAGGACCTTCCCGTCATACTATATAATATATAGCATATATATTTTATGTACAACATATGCTTTCATTAATTTTATTACCTTAATTCCTACTTTCTTCTCTCAAGTATGACCCACGTGCCTCATTTTGATATAAAGGTAACCCTTGGTGCCATGGAACACAAACTGTACTGTCTTCACCTCCTCATGAGCACAGATTTCCTGACTGGTGAGTCTCTAGCCTGGAGAGCCATTTCATGGGGGACACCACCCATGCTCACTTAGTTCCTGCCTGGCTCAGTTCCGTTTCTGGACTGCACTTTCTCTCCAGCAGCTTTTGCACCCTGGAGATCTCTCTGCCCTGAAGCTGGATCTCCCAGTTAGTCAATCTCTAGCCCCCACTGCCATTTCATGATAACCCCCAGCCTGGCTGAATTTACCCTTCTTCACTGCCTTACCAGCAGTCTTGCCCCTGAAATGTTATCCTTTCCTCCACTCAGCTCCCTGCTTTTCGGTTCCCCTTTATAAGTTGTCTTATCCCATAGAATGTAAGCCCATTGAGGCTAGGACCAGTTTTGTTTTACATACACGTGTATCCTCAGAACTTATCAAAGAGCCTGGTATATTGTAAGTGCTTCGTAAATACTCTATGTATCATCTATGTATATATGAATTTATCATGCATACATGTATGTATGTATCTATCTAGTATGGGTCAGAAGATAAAAATGTTGTGTCATCAACATATCCATATATCTAATCATGCATCTATGGTACAGGCTGCTGCTCAAAGGCTAGCTTAGCTAAATCCAGAGTTGTTGCTGTCATTCAGTCATTCAGCTGCGTCCAACTCTTTGTGACCCTATGGACCACAGCATGCCAGGCCCTTCTATCCTTATCTCTCTCCCAAGGTCTGTCCAAGCTCATGTTCATTGCTTCCATGACATTCTCTGCCTATCTCATCCTCTGCCATTCCTTTCTTTTGTCTTAAACCTTTTCCATCATCAAGGTATTTTTCAATGAGTCCTGTCTTCTCATTATGTGACCAAAGTATTTATGCTTCTGCTTCCAAGAACAGTCTGAATTAGTTTCTTTAATTATTGAATGATGTCATCCCCTTACTGTCCAAGGGTCTCTCTAGAATCTTCTCTAGCACCACAGTTCAAAAGCATCAAAGTCCAGCTCTTACAGTCATACATTATTACTGGAAAAACACAGTTTTCACTACACAGACTTTTGTCAGCAGGATGATATCTCTGCTTTTTAGTATGCTCTCCAGATTTGCCATGACTTTCCTTCCAAAGAGCAAGCATCTTTTAATTTCATGGCTGCAGTCACCATCTGCAGAGATCTTTGATCCAGAGCAGCTCATCCCGAAAAAATTGGCCACCACGATTTTATTCTTCCATGAAATTACTAAAGATTTACTGAGAAGCAGAAGGAAGTATTCCCTCTGATGCAATCAGTGTTCTTGAAATGTTAGAGAAGAACTCCTAGTAAGGATCATAGGTTTAGAGCTGTTATCTGGTCCAGCTCCTCTTTTTACAGATGAGGAAACTGAGGCTCAGAGAGGTCATGTGATTTGTGCAGGATCAAACAGTGTCTGTGGTTGTATCTATATCCGAGTATTCTGAATTCAATGCCCCATATACCATACTGTCACTAAGGTTCAGGACCACACAATCTAGTACTTATCTTTGAAATGTTTCAAGTGTGCTACTTCTGTTTCTCTAGTTTGAATATTATCTCCTGGAAGGCAGGGATCATGCCTTATAATTCCATTGAGTCCCCTTCAACAAAGAGCACCATTCTGAACACAGAAAGGAATCTATAAATATCTGTTATTTGAGATAAGGAGAATGCATTTTCCTCCCTTGTTTGAAAGGGTCAGGGAGCTAGGGGTGTGGAACACTGCATAGTAGGAGATGGCTACGTAGCAGTAGTTAGAGCACTGGGCCTGGAGTCAGGAAGACCTAAGTCCAAATCCAGCCTTAGATACTTGTCCCTGAGTAAGTCACTTACCCCTGTTTGCCTTAATCCACTGGAGAAGAAAATGGCAAATCACTCCAGTATCTCTGCCATGAAAACCCTATGGACAGTATGATCCATGGGGTCACAAAGAGTTAGACACAACTGAACACAATAAGGGACTTGGTTGATGTACTGGTTAATTTTACTGAGCTGGGATTTTTTTCTTCTTTTTTTATTCTTGCTGTAAGGGATAGCTCTTTTCAAGAAGGTGGGAAATGCATATAAATGAACAAAAGATAGCAACAACACTTTTTAAAGAAACTGGTATTTCCAAGATGATATACTTTATAATTGTTTCCTTTTCACCTAGCTCACATAAATCACTCAATTCCTTGCCACAATAAGAATTAACAAGTAGATCTAGCATCATCAGTGGTCTTGATTGTTCACTTTGAGAACAGCTTCAGCATCAGTAAAACTCCAGCTGGTGCCTTTAGCTCAGGTTTGGACTGAACATGGCTCCTATCAGAGGCTCCTTCCAGAGCTGAAACTCCATGATTCTCACATGTGAAAGAAACCTTTCTCTCTCTTTACCTCTGAGAGGGCCTGCTGGCAGAACACAGAATTTGCAGGTCCCCTTTCTGTTTGAGAAAGCAGCTTACACACTAGCTACACTTTAGAACTAAATAAGAGCTTAAGTGTTGGCAGTTGTATTTGAAGAACAGACGATGAAAAGTAATTGTGTGGCAAGGAGTGTTTGACAGCACATTGTCCTCATTCTCCTGACCTGGTTTGATATATTTTTGCCCTTCCACTTAACCATGGTCCCACAGATGCACACAGTAGATTTCAAGACACTTACCCACTCTTCAGAAAATGGATTTGCTCCATGTTCAATCTGGGGGAGCTGAAGGGCATTTTCTATTGTGTATCAAACCTTGTAGCTGGGGAAGAATCACTGATGAGGAAGAAAAACAGTAGAAATGGAGGCCATCATTTTAAAATGGTCTAGTGGGACTTTAACTCTCTCAATGTTCTCCGTGGGTTTAGTTAAACCTTACAGAGGTGAACTATCTTTAAACAGCAGGGTTGCTTTTATGCTGATGCACTGGAATGGGAAGGGGAGAATACACCCCCTCAGTATACAGTGCAGAAATGAAACAAAGCAAACTATGTACAGAGCAAGGTGGCAATGGTAGAATGTTTGGGCTGGGTAGAAAACTAGTTGTCATAGACTGGAGACCTTGTACTGACTGGGTGGAGGAAGGGAAAGGCAAGATCCCAAAGCTTGGGCTGGGAGGAGCTGGGGAGGCCTGTGTTAAGGCTTTGCTCTGTAAAACAATTTAGCTATTTGGCCCCAGATGCAAACATTACCAATTACACATCTGCCATGGTGGCTGTATTTCGCAATAACTTGAGTAGGAATAAAATACGAAATGAATTGTGTAACATTCCCATTGGGCCTGATACAGGAGTTTAAGTGGACTCTAGGTCAAAAAGAAAATCCTGTCCTTGACTGATTATCTTCTGTGCAGCCTAGCTTTTTTTCTGAGCTCTGTCTTTTGCACATAAGGGTTTGGAATTGCAGGAGGAATTACAGGTCAGCAGAAGATTATCAATCACCATTATGCAGAAGAGGGATTAGTCTTATTACGCTTGGCCCCATAAGGCAGAATGAAAAGCAGTAGGTAGACATTTCAAAGAGGCTGATTTAGTTTTGATGTCAGGGAAAACCCTTTAACTATTAGTGTTATCTGAATGTGGAATGGGCTGCCTGGGAAGGCAGATTTCCTCTCACTAGAGGTCTTTGAGCAAGGCAAGGTGGACATGTTGAATTCTTATTTAGGTATGGATTAGATTAAGTGGGTTCCAAGGTTCTTTCCAACTCTGAGTCTGTAATTATTTAATATTTTAACATACTCTATATATGTTCTAGGACTGCATAGCTGTGGTCTACTGTCAGACAATATATAGAAAGCTAAGGCACCATTGGATAACTCATGGAGGTGTGTATGAGAGGAAAGATCTATGACATTCTATCCTCCCCAGAAGAGCTAATCACTGGACTTAATTTCCAACATAAAGTGTATTACTCCTTCCACTTGTTATTACCTAGTACTCTCCCACACTGACCCCTTATGCCCTTCCCACTGATGGTCTCCATTTAATGACCAAGATCCTGACCTTTCCCCTTCTGTCCAGGCATCAGCACCCTCAGGCAATTTTTCTAACTGTCACCAAGCCATCCAGGGTAATTTTTTGATACCATTGTGAAAAATCCTTTCTCCTCCAGCACACTGATACTTGAACCCTCAGATCACCTCATGGTTACAGTAGCCATGTCCCTTTCAAAGTCTCTGGGGCTCTAAGGCAGGGACAAGGAAGGAAGAGTGTCGTCACTCCTTTTCTTTTCAGTGGGGCAGAGTTGTACAAGATGAGCAGAAACATTTGTACAGAAGCTCTTAGTACTTCCCCCCAAAACCCTCCCTTCTTTCCAACTTTCCTCTTTCCATTGAGGTACATCCATCCTTCCAGTCACTTCGGTTCATGACCTTGGTTTTAACACTGACTTCTCCCTTTCATTCATCTCTACATACGTAATTGGTTGCCAAATCTAATTGTTTTTACCTCCACAACATCTCTCCAGTTTTCTACTTTACCAAATCACCCTGTTAATTCTGGCCTAGATCACCTTTCATCTAGACCACTGCAATAACTTTCTAATTGCTACCCCTAAATGAAGCCTCTCCAATCCATTCTCTACACAGCTGCCAGTGATTTTCCAAACTGCAGGTCTGCCCACTGTTGGTCCCCTAATCAGTAAAACCACGCAGTTTCCTGTGCCTCTAGAATCAAATATAAACTCCTCTATTTGGCATTTGAAGCCCTTCACAACCTGGGCCTAACCCTCCCCTCTAGCCTTATTAAACACTACTCCCCTCCCAGCAGTTTTCTGTCCAGCCAAAATGGCCTTTTTGACTGTTCTATGTATCTAACACTCCATCTTCTATCGTAAATTCTTTTTTCATTAGCTATTTTTCATGCCTGGAATGTATTCCCTCCTCTCTTCTGCCTTAAAAACTCTTATTTTCTTATTCAAGGTGCTCATTTAAGCACTATCTTTTTACTTTAAATCTTTTCCCATCCTCTTACATAATAGTGCTGTTCCTCCCCAAATTATTTTTTTATTAATTTAGTACATTTCTGTTTGTTCCATTCTTATTTTTGTATACCCAGCACTTAATACATTAACTGGCACATACAAGGTACATAATGAATGCTTAGTGATTCATGAATAAATGGATGGGCAATTCCAAATTGATGAAATCACAAATCAATTTGAGTATTTGAGAGATTCACCTGCTTGGTTTTAACATCTACAAACTTAGGTGAATTCTCAAAGACATAAAACTAGTCATAGAAAGAATAAGGTGACTATCTGAAAAAAGTTATGATGAAAAGAGATATGCAATACTCTGTAAAAAAATTTTGTAGAGTTCTAGACTTAAGAATTGGAAAAAATTTAAATATTTCAGTATGAAATATTTATCTGGCAAGTGCTATTGAAACAAACAAAAAGTTACCTCCAAAAGGCTTTATCCCACAAAATAGCATGTAGACTTATTGATTATATCCTAATTTAAAAGCTGTCAAACTTATAGATGCTATGTTTCTTTCTTCTACAAAAAAACCAAAAAAGTGTTTCAGATTTTCTGTCTTGTGTTATGATGAGGAGGAGATCTGAGTAGCATGCTACCTACCAGATATTTTCACAAAAGTAAACACACGTAATCTGCCCCTTTGAGGTAAAGATGACATTTAATTATTTAATTGGTATTTCTTGTTTTCACATCGGCTTCATTTCCCAATAGGTCTCGTCTCCTTCCCCATCCAGAAAATCATCCCTTACAACAAAGAATTAAAAAAAAAAAAAAGCAGTTCCCAATATATCAGTCAAGTCCAATAGTGTATATGGCGTTCTCCATCTCTAGTCATGTACTTCTGCAAAGAAGCAGAGGAGATACATTGTTATATCTCTTCTTTAGGGCCAACATTGGATATTTAGTTTTGATTTACTGTTGTCCTTTCCATTTACATTGTTGTACTTGTATTTATTCTTTTCTTGATTCTATCAGCTTCACTTGCATTAGTTTCTGTTTTCCCATCCCTCCCTCTTTTCTTCATGCTCATCTCATCCATGATTCCAACATTCTGTTTAGCCATTCCTATACTAATGAACTTGTCTAGCCTGGAGTCAGGAGGACTCATCTTCCTTGAGTTTAAAATCTGGCCTCAGGCACTAGCTATGTGACCTTGGGCAAGTTACTTAAGCCATTTTCCCTCAGTTTCCTCATCAGGAAAATGAATTAGAGAAGGAAATGGCAAATCCCTTCAGTGTCTTTGCCAAGAAAACCCCAAATGAAAAGTCGGACATGACTGAAACAACTGAATCATAAGTGATGGACATTTGGTTTGTTCGAAGTTCTCTATGCTACTATGGCACTATATGGTGTATATTGATCCTTTCATTCCATCTCTGACCTCTTTGGGGTTACATGTCTATCAGCTGTATCTCTGGAACAAAGGCAAGCGGACACTGTAGTCACTGTCAGTGTAATTCTAAACTGCTTTCTAAAATGGCTGGACCATTTCACAGTTCCAGCAACAATGTATTCATACACCTGCCTGTCTCCCTACGTACCTGCCTCTCGTACGTTGACTCTTTCCTTCAACCTGCTGGGTGTAAGTTGAAACCTCAGAATTGCTTTGATTCAAATACCTCTTTATTAGTGATTTGGAGGAGCCTCTCATGCGGTTGTTAATAGTTTGCATTTCTTCTTTTGAGAGCTTTTTATTTATATCTTTTTTTACCACTTATCCATTGGGACATGGCTTTTGATGTTATATATTTGAGTTACTTCCATATATGTTGAATATCAGACAAAGGTGACTTTTAGTCATGAATGAGAAAGTAACTGCCTTTTAAAAGAAACATGCTATGAATAGAGCATTTTGAAAACAGATGTTTGGAAATGTTTCCATCATCATGTGATTTTTTTGTTGCCAAAACTGATGTGTGTCACCTACAAAAGAGCTCCTATCCTCACACTTTAAAAACTTAGAAACACAATTTTCTAACTTTTTAAAAAATCTTTCAAATAAAGAGTTTCAATAGATTTTGAAGCCATTTGATAAAGATTTATAAATGCAACACTTTGGGATGAATTTTGTTAGAATAACTACTTGTGATAAGGGAATATGGAAACTTACTAGCTATATTTCCATGAAATCCTTTGCATAACTGATGAATGGGATTTTAAAATGAACTTCATGATTTTGTAAGAGTGGCCAGCAATAGATTTGTTCCACTTGGATCTACTTATATTTAGCAGGTATCTTTTTTTTCAGCTGTGACAAACATCAAAACCAATACTGATATAAACTGAACTCAGAAACATGTACATGCCTATAATTTATAAATAAATAAATATACACCTATTGGGAGCAATATACTTGAAAAAATCTTTATAGAGAGTGTGATTTAAAAAAAAAAATTGGAGAACACTGCCCTACAGAATAATATGCAAGAACATGGTCCTCGTTGCAAAGAATACAGTGTTTTAGGGAAGGATGCAATATGATTAAGCAAAGGCAGAGATGTAGCTAAGCCTTCTGGATCTGAGGCAAATTCAGATGTGGGAAAGGAACTTGAACCTCAGTATACAAGGCTCTCTGGGGACAGAGACATCCCCACCCACCGTATTTGCCTATGAAAACCTGAGACACCATTGCTTGGGAAGCTGCCAGGGGATGGAACAGGGAAACATTCTCTGGGCTGTAGGACCCCACCCCAATTGGTGCATTACAGCACCTCTTCTAATACTGGGTAGGACCCTAGGCCTTGGCAGTCTGACAGAAGGTGCAGAAGGTAGTGTGCCCTGGCTAGGAACAGTTACACTGGGAAAGGGGGTAGCCTGTCTCATGGAAGTCTGGTTCATGTCCCAACAGCCCAGCCAAATACCTTATCTCCAGCCAAAACCCAGAAGGAAAACGTGATAGTGGGGAAATTAGGGGCCCAAGAGGAAGTTCCTCGGGGTAGTAATTCAGAATGAGGTGAGAGAAGGAGTGGATACATGGTGCACAGTTGATATGGCAGCCGTGGGATTATGCCAGGAAGAAGCCCTAGTCACCCCACACTAACTATGGCTCAAAACATAAGTTCTATTTACTACTTTTAGCATTTAAGTTAGTATAGACAATTGGATAACTGACAAAAATTAAAACCTTTAAATTCCCAGGCTCATTTTAAAAATAAAGCATAGCACATTCTTATATTTACCTTATGAATAGGTTCACCCCTCATTACACATTATTTCTCATTATTTATTCTCCTTACAATTATCTCTCTTTTCACTCCCTCTTTTCAAATCTGATTTTAAATACTTTGGCCACCTATTTTTCAACCTTCCCTTTTATTTTAGACACTTGATATTTTTCCTCATGCAGCAAGGAGGTACGATGGTTAGAATACTAGATGTAGAATCAAAAGATCTAAGTTCAAATTCTGGCACAGACACTAGCTGTGTGATCATGAACAAGTCACTCGAACTCTTTGCCTCAGTTTCCTCTTCTGTAAAATGGGAATAACAACAGCACCTACCTCACAGGGTTGTTGTGGGGACCAAATGAGATAATACATGGAAAGTGCTTTGCAAACCTTAAAGTACTATATAAATGGCTAGCCACTATTATTAATTCTCCTCATCTTCCTCTTTTAAGCCACAATTTACTTTCCCCTTTCCCCTCCTCCACTGCTGCTAGACTCATTTGGAGATCATCTGAAATATGGTTAATTAGGTAGAAGTGCTGAAACCATGATATTCAATTTGATTCAGTAAAGATTTGTTAAGTACCTCCTATGTGCAAAGCATTGTGATAGGTGGGGAGATAAAAAGATAACCATGGCACAGTCCTTACTGACTGTGAGGATCCCATCATATAACTTCATCTATGAATGACAGATTGTGAGTCACATGAGGCTCTTAATTAAAGCCAATAAAGGACTTTGTACTTGTGGGCTGACTCATCTCAATTCACAAGTACTTTACAGATGATAAACACAAACACACCAGCTTTGGAGGGAAATAGAGCTCAGGTCTATAGTTCTCACGGTCTTCTCCTTCCTCCCACTATCACCTATAGCACAGAACCCTAGCCTGGGCTGCCCCATTTTGTCATCTTCTTAGTTGTGTACTACGTTAGGTCCTTCTGTCTATCACGGTTTCCTCTGCCATTCTTTCCTTCCCCTTCAACCCTCATTCTTCCCTGTCTCATCCCTCCCCTCCTAAGGGTCAGGCTCCACCAACCTTCCAATTTGACCATTATACTATTTCTCAAATGCCAATTTACTCATATGCCAATGGGATAGGTTTACAGTGACTCTTCAAGATCCTTTTTCCAGCTTCAAAACCACATAGATGCATATAGTAAAAGAACCTCTTGATGACAAGAAATTATTAATTGATCTTTCTATTTGTAACAGAGTTCAGATGACTACAAACCCCAGATATAACCTATGTGGTTTGGAAGAGCTGTGTAGTGAACTATGTTTGTCAATAATCACACTAACCCCTCATCCTTCAATCTGCTACTTCACTCCTACCTTTCTAATTCTCATCCCAGGTTCTAAGACAGTCAAGGAGTATGTTCTGATATTGCCTCATAAATTAACAGAAATTCTCCCTCCGTCTTGTGAATTAATTTGCTCTGATTACCCCTCCCCTAGTAATTAAACCAGAGAAACCACTTTTCTAATTTGCACTCTGTCTGTCCCGGTTTCTTTCTCTCTCCCTTAGTCTCAGCCTCAAATAAACACTAGCACTTCTGGCCACATAATGTGCTACAATACAAAGATGTATTTGAAAATTTCAACAATTCATCACAGTGAAAAAGATCACAAGCTACTCAGCTCTAATCATTAAGAGCAACTGCTTATTTTTTACCTGTGGAAACACTGTCCTGCCATTCACCTCTCAAGATAACCGCCAATTTCTCAAGAATTCTCTTTGGGATACCTATTTCACAACATAAGTGTTAAACTCAGTTCTCTGAGGAAAGAAAGTCTCTTCAGTTTTTCTCCTTGATAATTAACTTGCTCAGTATCTCCGAAAAGAAGATCTTTTAAGTCATTTCCCTATGTACTTCCATAGTCTCTTTCCAGCTATGACAATTAACAATCTCCAGATTACAGGTAAACTCCCTCCCTGTCATCCAAGAGTTTCTTCCCTCTTAAAGATACATTATTGGCTTTATGGGTTATATTAAAGCTGCTGTTATAGCTTTATAGTTATTTTTAATTATAGTATTGTAGCAATTTGCAAAAGTTGCACAAAAGAACATAAAAAGATCATGTGATTTTTCAAAATTATATTATAAAATATTACAATTTTTCCATTGAAAGAGTTGTCAATTTCTATTTTAAATGTTCCAGTATTTAACATTCTTTTTAGGAAACAGGTTGGCATAGATCAGATTGTAAAAAGTTAAAATACAAATTTTTTAATATGTAAACCAATTCAATATAATTGAAAAACTGCTAAAAGAAGCAAAATTGTTTTGGTTACCAGAGGAATTTCTTTCTGATTAGAATGAAATGATGTATGCATATGACTCCATGTTATTAGGTGGAGGCTTTTTTTCCTTCTTTCTTTTTGGCTAGCCATGAAAAATAGGCCGTAAGAGCTTGGAGCACAAAGAAGTCATATGGATGGTCCATTTTACTGTGATAGCACTAATGCATTGTTAGTGGAATTGTGAGCTGATCCAACAATTCTGGAGAGTAATTTGGAACTATGCCCAAAGGGCTATAAAACTGTGCATACCTTTTGATCCAGCAATACTACTGCTAGATCTGTATTCCAAAGAGGAAGGACCTATTTGTACAAAAATATTTATAGCAATTCTTTTTGTGGTGGCTAAGATTTGAAAATCAAAGGAATGTCCATAGGTTGGGGAATGATTAAAAACAAGCAGTGGTATATGATTGCAATGGATAAGAGTGCTATAAAAAATGACTAGTAGACTAATTTCACAAAAACCTAGAAAGACTTACATGAACTGATGCATAGTGTATTGAACAGAACCAGGAGAGCATTGTACATGGTAACAACAATATTGTTCAGTGAATTGTGAATAACTTAGCTGTTCTTAGCAATCAAAGATCGAAGACAATCCCAAAGGACTAATGATGAAGTATACTATCTGCCTCCAGAGAACTAACTGATATTATTTGAATACAGACTGAAGCATGCTATTTTTCACCTTCTTGCTTTCATTTTTTCTTTTGTTTGAGTCTTCTTGTACAAAATGACTAATATGGGAATGTTTGACATTGTATAAATGTATAATTTGCATCTGATTGTTTACCATCTCAGGGAGGAAAGAGAAGAAGGAGAGAGGAATAGAATTTGGAACTCAAAACTTTAAATAAAAATGTTTAAAAAATTTACTGTCAAAGAAAGTGTAGGGATTTTAGAATCCTGAGACTAAAGAGTCATGGACAAGAGACAAGATGCTAGCTAGAATTATTTGAGTATTCAGTTTAACAAAAGTTTTCAGCTCCTTTCAGAAACAAGTGGCAAACCAAAACAACAAACATTCTACTAAGCCCAATATTCACTAAAATCCTAAACCTCAAAAAATTCATGGCACAAGAATGAATGAACTCAGTGTTTTTGTGCTCTAGTAAGAGAGTCAGATCCTGGAAAGTAAAACCAGGGTCAGAGTAAGCTGTGGTTAATAACATTTGGAGACTAGTGAAGGATGGTACTTAACCAAGGGATTGCTTTTTACTGTACTTTGTTCCACATTAGGGCTTTTTTGGGGGAGGGAGGGGAGGGACTCAGAGTGTTGCTTGTTTGTCTTGTTTTGGTCTGGATCTGTGGTTTAATCAAAATGAGGAACTCCTTCTACCAATGCAGACAGAAAATTGTTTTCCAGCTTATAGTCTTAGTGTGTTGCCTGATGGCTTATATGACTTGTCCACTGTCATTTACCCAGCCAGTGTGTTAGAGACTGGACTTGTCTTCACTAGCCATATGCTAATATCCTAGAATTTAGGGATGTATTTTTTCAGAGAAAATAATACTGAATAGATTGTTTGTTAAATTATGTGAGGTTCAGTTAACCTGCCCATACGGACATTCCCTAGTACACCTAGTAGCAGCTGCCTCAATTAAAATAATAAAGGAGTAATGAAGCAGCTTATATAGGATATGTGCTATAGAAAATTATCAAGACTGTAAATGTCACAATGACCTTCTCTCTCTCTCTCTCTCTCTCTCTCTCTCTCTCTCTCTCTCTCTCTCTCTCTCTCTCTCTCTCTCTCTCTCTCTCTCTCTCTCTCTCTCCCCTCCCCAGGATTTTCTTTCTTTATGGATTCCAAGCACATGTGAAACACTTCAAATACTGATTGTGCTGTGAGATTTGATCTGCTCACTACTCAAGTTGAAAAAATGACTTCAATCGCAGGTGAGTCCAACCCAATAAGCTTATTCACTTTCTATGTTGAAAATCCGACCAAGTACATCTGCTCGGGATACACATATATTAGTTAAGATTTGCTTACCTTGAGCACACTGGTTTCACATTCCTCTTCTTAGAATATTAAAAATATTCCTTATTAAATGTCTACTCTGATCTCTTGTTGGGGTATGGAAGTGATCCTGAGTTCTTAAGACTATGCCAACAATCACTAGCTTTGTGACCCTGGGCTTAACCTCCCTGAGACCCCTCAGTAAAAAGGGATATTAATAGCATGTATCACACGGAGTTGTTGTGAGGACCAAATGAGATGATTTATATAATATGCTTTATAAATCTTAAAGCACTATAGAAATTGCTGTCATAATTATTATTGCCGTTCATTTTATTCTTTTATATTAAATGTTCTGTGGACTAGTGGCACAGGTGTTTAAAGGAACTGTTTTTCTTTTTTTAAATAATTGAATAAAAGTGTTAGAATGTTAAGCTCATTTCTGTCGGCCCACTAAAAAAATCTTCAGGACAATTTTAGAAGCAGACAAGGTGACGGGGTGATATGTATCGCATGGTTTAATTTCTTGAATGAATGAGAGAACAAAGCATTTATTAAGTGCTTACTTGGTGCAAGGCACGATAAGACAGTCCTTGTTCTTACAGAGCTCACAATTTATAGGGGAATGTAACACATATGGAAGTTTTCATCTGCAAGTCAGATTTCTTCTGCTAGGTCTACATTTTTGAAGCTTTTCATTCCATGAAGCATGGAGATTATATAGTTGGTATTTGTTATTCAGTCAGTTGTGTCTGACTCTTCCTGACCTCATTTAGAGTTTTCTTGGCAAAGATATTGAAGTGGTTTGCCATTTCCTTCACCAGCTCTTTTTACCGATGAGGAAACTGAGGCAAACAGGGTTAAGTGGCTTGGCCAGGGTCATACTATTAGTAAGTGTCTGAGGCCAGATTTGAACTCATAAGATGAATCTTCCTGACTCCAGGCCCAGCAGTCTATCCACTATGCCACTTTGCTGACCAGTGGTTGATATGGTGACATCTAATAATAATAATGTCTTTTCACCTTGTCAATTGTTGTCATTCAGTTGTATCTGACTCTTCATAATCCCACTTGGGGTTTCCTTGGCAGAGATACCTAGTGATTTGCTGTTTCCTTCCCCAGTTCATTTTACAGACGAGGAAACTGAGGCAACCCCTGGACAAGTCACTTAACCTCTATTTGCCTCAGTTTTCTCATCTGTAAAATGAGGGTAGCAATAGCACTTACCTCCCAGGTGTTTTGGTGAATAATTATTGTAAAGCAATGAACACAGTACAATATAAATGTTAGCTATAATTATTGCTATCATAAGGAGGGAGTAATGATGATACAATTGATAGATTGCTGGGCCTGGAGTCTGAGTTCAAATCCAGCCTCAGACACTAACTAGTTGTACAGCTCTGGGCAAGTCATTTAACTTTGCCTCAGTTTCCTCATCTGTAAAATGAGCTGAAGAAGGAAATGACAAACCACTCCAGTTTCTTTGATAAGAAAACCCCAAATGAGGTCAGGAAGAGTTGGACGCAATTGTCTGAACAACAAGTCACTCCAGTCTCTTTGCCAAGAAAATCCTAAATAGAGTCACAAAGAACTGGACATGACTAAACTGAATTATTATGTATTTAGAAGCTTATCACTAGACGATCAGCTATCAGGTAACAGTTTTGTTTTTTTTTTGCCAAAGTGATTCATGAAGCCAGTCAACAATGACCTCCTCCTTGAGGCCTTTCCTAATTCACCAGTTGGTTATATTTTGTATAATGCTATGTAAGCTATTTGAGGGAGGGACTATTTCATTCACATCTTTGTATCCCCAGTGGTATATAATAGACCCTTAATAAATTCTTAATTGATACAAAGGTATAGAGAAGATATGATTTCTTTGGGTAGTGCTAGTATTTAAGTACGATACTGAAGTTTAGGCAGATCATTAAAGATGAATCTTGAAGTTGTATGAAATGGTGATGTCCAAGAAACACTCTGTATTCTGAAAACATTTACTTTTGATTTTCGTTTCAGAAACTAGAATGAGCCGTAGTATTCCTGTTGAGGTGGATGAATCTGAACCGTACCCAATTCAGCTGATGAAACCATTCTCAGAATATTCAATGGAAAGGGAATTTGAACCACCTGGTCCAAATGATGGCAGCATGGTACACAGTGGTTCATACCCACCTGAAGCTGCCTGCCCTCCTCCAGCACACCCTTCATCCTCCAGTAAAGCCCAAGAGCTCACAAACCACTATTGTCTTGTAGAACAGCAGGACAGATGTCTGCGTAGTAAGATACTGGAGGAGTGTGAATACAGCTTCTGGAGGAGACATCCAGATCCTGGGAAAGATTTCCCCTCTAGTTCCTCAGCTGCTAGTGAGTCAGTGGTTGCAGCACTCTCCCCTGAGCATCCATTTTCACTTACGGAAAAACGCAATCAGCCACTGGGATCTCAGCTTTCAGCAGTTTCTCCTGACACTGGCCATGACTCAGGAAAATCAGACCAAAGTTTACCTAATGCATCAGCAGACTCCCCTACCAGGAGCCAGGAGAATGTGCATCGACACCAGCACCCTGGGAACCGAGGGCCACTGGATTTGCCCACAGTAGACACTGGGTATGACTCCCAGCCTCAGGATGTCCTGGGTATCAGGCAGCTAGAAAGGCCCCTGCCCCTGACATCAGTGTGCTACCCCCAAGACTTCCCCAGGCCTCTCAGGTCCAGAGAGTTTGCCCAGGTTGGACCTCAGAGATACCCAGGATATGTACAGATGCTACCTCCTAATCCTTCTCCACATCCTCAGTGGAACTGTCAGTACCATGGCCCAGGAGAACCGGATCACCATGTTCCATGTAAGTCCCACTTTAATTACATCAAACACCTCACACTATGCTTTGCTGCCAAATGATGGCACCTCACCATCACTTCCCTTCATGCTGATTAGCCTGGACAATGCAAAATACAGGGAAAGCATTTGACTTCTCTCATGTGCTCTTCATGGGCTGCTGGCTTGTTTTCCCAAGGCCTGTCCCATTTGCAGCCTCCTTAGTCACTCAATAAGTATTTATTAAGCTCCTACTACGTTAGTCATTGTGAAATGACTAACAGAAATGATTGCACATTACATTCTAATGAGGGAGACAATACCTATAAGGAAATGGTAGCCAGGGGAAGGATATTTTGGTCTTGGAAGTGGGAGGAGGGATGCTCCCTTTCCTTAGAGGTTCAGCTCAACAAGCATTTACTGACCGTCTGTTCTGTGCTGAGAACTGTGCTAGGTTCTGGGGGTTCAAAGATCAAACCAGAACAGTGCCTGCCCTCCAGGAGCTTATATTCCTCTGGAGATTCAATTTTACTGAAACTTGCCTAAAGCCAGAAGGGTACACTAACTGAACCTTCAGAACCCTTCTCTAGCCTATTTGTCAGGATTCTGGGCTCCTGTCTTTTTCTGTCTTTTCTGACTTCCACACTTTCGTACTGCTTCCCTAGCATAGAATGATGTTGGTGAGTTAGCAGAATAGGGCGTGCCTGGTTAAATAAGCCTGTCTTGGGGCACCTATGTTTCTCTGAAGCATTCCTAAGAAAAATGGAAAACAATTTCATGTGAGAGATAAGTTGTTTTTCTAGTAAGCCCTTTCCTGCATGGCATTTCATATTTTATAATTAACCTTCCCTTTTTGCCTGGGTCATTGAGGAAGTTTGATTCTGCCCTTGGGCTATAATTTTCACCCCCATTCTCAGAACTGTACATTACTATGCCTATGCCTGAGACCCCTAACTAACCTGTCTAGGCTTCTATCTCCTCAATTCTCATCACAGCCACTCATCATGGGAAGCTTCCAAGCAACTACTGCTCTTTCTTTTCTGGAATGCTTTATTGAATTTCTAGTACTGTGCCCTGTTTGTGGAAGGGGGTGACATTTTCAGAGAGAAGGGCCCAGCATAGCTCTGGGTTTTTGAAAGGTTTTTGCTGAGGCCACTGGGACTTGAAGGGCAATACAGGGTTTACATAATGTGCATCAAGAAGCAAGAGGTGATGAAGTCTGTTGAAAGAAACATAGGAGGTCTTCGAATTCCCAGCAGGTTACATTAAAAGAAAAGGTGCTGGAAGCTGAAATTATAAAAATAACAGTGACTGATGCTATGTTTCCTGTGACTAGGAAGTTTTCTCTCCCATGCTTACTGTTTGAATTTCTTGTCATCCTTTGAAGCCCTTTTTGAAGCAGCTTGGTCCTGTGAGTGGAAAGAGGCCTGGCTCTGAACTCAGAGGACATGGGCTCCATTCCCATCTCTCATACTTAGTACCAGGACGACCTTGAACATGCCATTTTAGCCTTACTGGGTTCCAGTTCCCACATCTGTAAAATAAGGGTTAGAGAAGACAGCTTCTAAGAACCCTTCGAGCCCTAGATCTACACTTTTACTGATCTCTTCCGGACCCATGGTAGACACAACAAAATGCTTATTTTGTCATTGTCTGCCACACCCCCATTCCATGCATGTATACCTCTCATAGCCTTTGGTTTGTTCCTTTGCCTTGCCCCACTTAGCTCGTAGAGGATGACTATCTATGTGGGTATCTTATTACCCTGCTACCTGGAAGCTCCCAGAGGGCAGGAGTCCTGTCTTTTCTAAACTCTGTATCTACTCTAAGGCCTAGTACCTCCTTAACCATCAAGTTAGTGTTCAATGAGTTTAGCTGAACTGAAGTGGTATCATTTGAGAGGGCCTGAGACAACTCTCCCACAAATGAAGTATCCGGACCTATCACCTCCTTTAGTATTTTATTTCTAGTTAAGCATTGTCCTTGGAGTCATCCACCTTCGAAATGCAAAAGACCCACTCCTGGGAGCAGTAACACAGTAAGTCATTACCACTATAGCATGAATGAGTTAGTTTACTTTCTTCCCTGTACCACACCTGAGATACCACAGAGCACCTCTCAACTGCCAGGTAAAGATGGTGTTGGGTAGCAGAGAGGGCCTAGGAAGGATAGGTGGAACAAAAGACAGACTTTTCTGCTGGAGAACTCCTGCCTAGTGCTTTCTTGCTTTCAATGGCCACGTAATCTGAGGGAAGTCAGTCTATGGTCTGTTCTCCACAGTAGAGGAGGCTAGGCATGCTCCTGGGGCAGTCTCAGCATATTTCAGAGGGCCCTGGCCCCATGAGCTGTCCTCACACTCTCACCCTCACACTTGGATGCTAAACTCTCCAGGCAGGTGTGTAAATGCCAAATTACTTATAGCCTGCCAACAAAGCCACTTCAAAAAAAGACTTTGCCTGAAGGGTACTCATGCTGCTAGAAACCATGGATACTGGTGCATCTCTGCTCTAGAAAAACAGTTCTTACCCCACTCCCCAGTGAAAACATAGATAAATAATGATCACCTTGAATATGTATGGAATATTTTGTCATTTTTGTAATGAATAGCACAAAATGATTAACAGTTTTTTGGAACTTTTGTCAAAAATCATTTCAGACAGGGTAAAACTGGAAAAGACACAAAAGAAGGCTCATCCAGCCACTCCAAAACAAAACAAAACAAAATCCAAAGTCTGACTTCAAACATTCAAGGCCTCCACTGATGTAGGACTGAGCCAAGATAGTGGATAGACAGTCAAAAGAGTTTCTCAGAAAACAAACAGGAAACAAGATCTATATAATAATAGCTAGCACTTAAATAGCATTATAAAGTTTGTATAGCGCTTCACAGATACCGCCTAATTTATTTCCACAACTCCGTGAAGTAGATATTGTTGATATCCTCATCTTACAGATGAGGAAACTGAGGCAGACAGCAGGGTCCCACAGCTAGGAAGTGTCTGAGATTAAATTTGAACTCAGGTTTTTCTGACTTCAGGTCCAGCATTCAAGCAGTGCTGGAATCTTTATGGGATTCATAAAGGATCTTTGAAAGGTTTTGGCTGATCTTTACAGGATCTTTATTTTATTATAGGGCTCTAGAATGACTTTGCAGTGGGGAATGAATAAAAAAAACATGATGATCGCATACAGGGGTATTGTGAGACTCAAATGAGATAATGGATGCAAAGTACTTTACAGACCTTAACGTTCTGTACAATTACCCATCATCATCATCAGCCTCCAGTCACCAGGCCTTCGTTTTGGTGATGACTTCCTTCCTGAATTTTCCAATTCACTCCTGCTGAACTCAAGCTATGTTAGTAGTTCTGGTACGTACTTAACAAGATGTGCGTACTCACACTTTTAGTTTTAATCTCCATTATTAACACTTTATTAAGTCTAGACACTCGAAAAAACAATAAATCAAGAAGTGATTGGTGGGGACGGTGGATTTCTGAGGTGCAAATGTTTCCACTGAGCATTAAGCCTTGGGCTATGGCTGGAGATTAGAGCTGGGTCCAGCCACCCTTGCCATGCCTACAAATCACTCACTCCTAAAAAAAAGTCATTACATGATGCAACATAAACATTATCAGAGAAAGTAAACAGGATAGAAGAAATAAGATGGAAAAGAGTTATCTAGAGCCATGTACAGCTGTTCACAGCTGTGGGAGTTTCTGCAATAGTTTATATTGGCCATTTTTTCTATCCTATCTAAACTAAGTGTTTTATATCTTGGGAAGGAAGACTTGAAATAATTTTCCATTTTTCTTTCTTTTGCACTATATTTAATAAGGAAGGCAAACATTGACTCACAATGTAAAACCCCATGTTTAACTTTTGGTTTACAAATTTTAAACTCCAACATGGTATAGTGGAAAGATTGCTAGACTTAATAGCACAGAACTGAATTCACCTAGCCCCACCACTTACTAGCAATTAGATGGTGTGCAAGTAACTTTATTTCTCGGAGCTTCAGGACCATCTGCCTCTAAAGACTATTTGTTTTGAGGAAAGTGTTTTGTAAGCCTTAAAATGCTATAAAAATGTGAATTGATGAAAGCACAAGATTGTTAGTGGGCTGCCCAAACAAATTGGGAAGTTGATGCATCTAGGATCAGAGTTGCAAGGGACATTAGAAGCCATTAAGTCCAAGGCCTTCATTTTATAGATGAGGTTATGACTTCCCCAGGTCACAGAGATAGTAATTGTCTGAGCAGGATTTGAAATCGGGTCTTCCGGACTCTATCCACTATGTTACCTAGCAGTAAGCCTGTCTAGTGCTGGCCTAGTAATTGCAGGCATCTTTACCTTGTCTTCTCTATAGCTTTAAGCAATTAAAAAATGTCAACAACTCTAATTTTGTATGTCCCCCAAGTCTCTGAACTCTTCTCTAAGCTTTCAACACTCTTTCTCTTAGTGACTCCATCAACTCCCAACGGTTTAATTACTATCTCTATGCAGAGGACTCCCAGATCTGTCTGTCCAGCCCTAGTCTCCTGACCTCCAATCACATGCATGTTACCAACTACATAATGGACATTTAGAACCGGATGGCCCATGGTTATCTGCAATTCCACACATCTAAAACAGAACTCTTTCTTTCTTTTAACTGTGTGAGTGTGTGTGTATGTGTGTGTGATGGACCCCTTTGGCAGTCTGATGGAGTATAGGATCCCTTTTCACAATAATGCCTTTCAATGCATTAAATGAAACACATGAGATTACAAAGGAAACCAATTATGTTGAAATAAAAATGTATTTTTTTTCCCATCCAAGTTGACAAAGCCCAAGGTTAAGAAGCCTTCCCCTAAATCCACTCCTCTTCCTAACTTCCTTATTTCTTTCAAAAGCATCACTGTTCTTCTAGGCATCCAGGTGACGACTTCAGTCATCCTCAGCTCCTCATTCTTCCTTCTAACCTACATATCATCGGGCAACTCTTGTTAATTTTACTTCCACATCTTTCACGTCTATTCTCATCTCTCAGAAATGACCACCACCCTCGTCTGAGCCCCCAGCATCTTTCACCTGGATTACTGCAGTAACCTAATTGGTTTTCTTGCTTCAAGTGTCTCCCGTTCCCAGCCCATCCTCCACACAGCTGCCAAAGGGATTTTCTTGAAGGGTAGATCAGATCATAGCATTTTCCTACTCAATGAATGCCAATGGCTTCCTCCATGTTGGTTTTAGAGTAAAATACATATTCCTCTTTTTGGCATGGAAAGCCTTTTACAACCTGGACCAAATCCAGCTAGTCACAGCTCTAGCTGCCTCTGCCTCTCTCTCTCTTTCTCTAACTCTAATTCTCACTCTGTTGTCTCTCTGTCTCTCCCCCTTCCCCTTTTCTTTTCTCTCTCTTCTTCCCTTTTTAATTGCTGTACCTTCCCTCTCCTCATAAGCACATCTTTGGTAAGTCTTATTCTGCCCTTTCTTTATTCTCACTAAGTACCTCTCCTGTGGCCTGTTCCTAAACAGTGGTTGCTCTTAACTTGCTGTAATGGTTGGTAGGATGTGATAAATTAACCCTCATTGAAATGTTAGTTCATAACATATTACAATTTAAGGTGTTTACATTTTCCCAGGATTCTCTTAAAGACCAGAAAGCTTTAAGACCCATGGGAATAAACCTCTAAAAGTGAAATTCCAGGCATGGTGACAAATCAGTAGGGAAAATAGTAGAGAGCAGTGTAGGGAGGAGGCCCAGAAGGGGTCTTACTAGTGACCTCCAAATTATATCAGAATATTAAATAGCATGTTAAAAGCATGGGACCTTCTCCTACTCTCCATGACCCCAAATGAGGCTTTCTTGGCAAAGATATTGAAGTGGATTGCCATTTCCTTCTCCAGCTCGTTTTACAGATGAGGAAACTGAGACAAACAGGATTAAGTGATTTGCCCAGGGTCACGTAGCCAATAAGTGTCTGAAGGCAGATTTGAACTCCAGAAGACTAGTCTTCCTGGCTCCCAGCCCCGCGCCCTATCCATTGTACCACCTAGCTTTTTCATATGGGACCTTAGCAGTCCAGTCCAAATCTACTCATTTGAAAGATGAGGAAACTGAGGCCCAGAGAAGGTTAACTGCCCAATGCTACAGTATCCTAACTCCCAGGTCAGGGAAGCAATTGTTTATTGATTAGGTCACTCCTGAATTTGCCAATGTTGTAGCAATGATGTGAATAACAGAAATCTGAAGCACTAAAACTGTGAAACCTTTCATTTGACTGATGTTCTCCCTGGTTCCTGGCCTTTCTTTTCACATAAAGATTCATTCATGGGGGTAGAGCCAAGGTGGCGGAGTAGAAAGACTCAGGTATGCTAGCTCTGAACCCACAGCCCATATATTTCCTGCAAGAAGAACTCCCCACAAATTCTGGAGCACTGCAAGGCATGCAGAAACACAGGGGAAAAGATTTCCGTTCCAGAGAGCCCTGGAGAGCCGTCCCCAGGGGTCTGTCGCACTCTGGACAGCAGAGTTCACCCCTGTGCTGCCCTGGCCGCGCAGCCCCAGAGGAGGAGATCCGAGCAGGCTTCAGGGACGGAATCTCCGGCGGCCGGGAAGGTCCCTCCGCCCACAGGCGCTACAGGTCAGTGAGAGAGAATTCTGGGCTGGCTGAGAGGGTAGTGGGGTGTCTCCGTGACTGGGGCCCCCTCGGGAGGCAGCGGCAGAGGCAGCGGTGGCCCGGGACTCCCTGAGCAGGCAGAAGCTCCATTACTGAAGGTCTCTGCATAAACCCCCTGAGGGAACTGAGCCTGGGAGATGGCCCTTCCCCCACCCACCCCATTACTGAAGGTCTCTGCATAAAGCCCCTGAGGGAAGGGAGCCTGGGAGGCGGCCCTGCCCCCACCCAAGCACCAGAGCTTAAGCTCACATTGAATAGCAGCCGCTCCCACCATGGATAGCCCTGAGACTGGGAAGCAGCATTTGAGTCTCAGACCCCAAGCACTAGCCTGACAGATCTAGGCGGGGGTGTAGAGGAATCTCATAAGTCAAGTAACTGGCTGGGAAAATGCCCAGAAAAAGGAAGCAAAATAAGACCATAGAGAACTACTTTCTTGGGGAAGAGATGTTCCTTCCTCCCTTCATTTCTGATGAAGAAGTACAATGCTTGCCATCAGGGAAAGACGTGGAGGTTGGGGCCTCTCTATCCCAGACATCCGAGGTGGATGTCCGGTGGGCTCAGGACATGGAAGAGCTCAAAAAGGATTTTGAAAATCAAGTTAGGTGGTGGAAAAACTGGGAAGAGAAATGAGAGAGATGCAAGAAAAGCATGAAAAACGGGTCAATACTTTGGTAAAGGAGACCCAAAAAAATGCTGAAGAAAATAACACCTTGAAAAATAGGCTCACTCAATTGGCAAAAGAGGTTCAAAAAGCCAATGAGGAGAAGAATGCTTTCAAAAGCAAAATTAGCCAAATGGAAAAAGAGGTTCAAAAGCTCACTGAAGATAAGATAATAGTTCTCTCAAGATTAGAATGGAACAGATGGAGGCTAATGACTTTCTGAGAAACCAAACAAAACCAAAAGAATGAATAAATGGAAGAGAATGTGAAATATCTCATTGGAAAAACAACTGACCTGGAAAATAGATCCAGGAGAGACAATTTAAAAATTATGGGACTGCCTGAAAGCCATGATCAAAAAAAAGAGCCTAGACATCATCTTTCATAAAATTATCAAGGAAAACTGACCTGAGATCTAGAACCAGAGGGCAAAATAAGTATTGAAGGAATCCATCGATCACCACCTGAAAGAGATCCAAAAAGAGAAACTCCTAGGAACATTGTGGCCAAATTTCAGAATTCCCAGATCAAGGAGAAAACATTGCAAGCAGCTAGAAAGAAACAATTCCAGTGTTGTGAAAATACAGTCAGGATAACACAAGATCTAGCAGCTTCTACATTGAGGGATCGAAGGGTGTGGAATAGGATATTCCAGAAGTCAAAGGAACTAGGACTCAAACCAACAATCACCTACCCAGCAAAACTGAGTATAATACTTCAGGGGAAAATATGGTCTTTCAATGAGACAGAGGACTTTCAAGCATTCTTGATGAAAAGACCAGAGCTGAAAAGAAAATTTGACTTTCAAACACAAGAATGAGAAGAAGCATGAAAAAGTAAACAGCAAAGAGAAGTCATAAGGGACTTACCAAAGGTGAACTGTTTACATTCCTACATGAAAAGACAATATTTGTAACTCTTAAAACTTTTCAGTATCTGGGTAGTTGGTGGGACCACACACACACACATACACACGTACACATGTACACACATGCACACATATGTACATGCGTGCACGCACACACACATACACACATGCATGCACACACAGAGACAGAGAGCACAGAATGAATTGAATAGGATGGGACCATATCTTAAAAGAAATTAAGGTAAATGGTGAGAGAGAAATGTAGTGGGAGGAGAGAGGGTGAAATGGAATGGGGTAAATTATATCTCATTCAAGAGGCAAGCAGGAGACTTTTTAGTGGAGGGGAAAAGAGGAGAGCTGAGAAAAAAAACATGAAGTTTACTCTCATCACATTCGACTAAAGGAAGGAGTAAAATGCACACTCATTTTGGTATGTAAACCTATCTTACAGTACAGGAAAGTGGGGGAGAAGGAGATAAGCAAGGCAGGGGATGATGGTAGGGAGGGCAATGGGAGGAGGGAGCAATTTGAAATCAACACTTGGGGAGGGACAGGATCAAAAGACAGAATAGAAACAATGAGGGGCAGGATAGGATGGAGGGAAATACAGTTAGTCTTACACAACACAACTGTTATCGAAATCATTTGCAAAACTACACAGATATGACCTATATTGAATTGCCTGCCTTCCCAAAGGGAATGGGTGGGGAGGGAGGGATGGGGAGAATTTGGAACTCAAAGTTTTAGGAACAACTGGTTAGTATTGTTGTTGCTACTAGGTAATAAGAAATACAGTTAATAGGGAAAATCAAGTCATCTGGCCCTATAGGACAAAAGAGAAGATGGGGACAAGAGAAGGGAGGGATGATAAAAGAGAGGGCAGATTGGTGATAGGGAAAATTAGAATGCTTGGTGTATTGGGGTGGGGGGAGGGGTTAAAAGGGGAGAAAATTTGAAACCCAAAAATTTTGTGAAATGAATGTAAAAAGTTAAATAAATTTTTATTAAAAAAAAAAAAAGATTCATTCATGGACAGTGAGGTTGGAGAACACTAATAATTCCTGGTTATTTACTGAGTCACAGAATTGAGTGTTCTGAATCAATTTAATGGATAATTAAATTGCAAGGAGCCTCCCTGAGTAACTATCTCCATCTACTCCAACCCATTTAGAAACTAAATAAAATCTCCAACATATAGAATTGTTTCATATAGCTGAAAAGGATCTTAATGATTATCTAATCCAAGTTCTCGTTTTATAGATAAAGAAACTGAGCCTAAAAGAAATGGATTGCTTGCCAACATTATATAACTAGGAAGTTGTCAAGCTAGGCCTAGAATCTACAATAACATGCTATGTCCTCAAAAAATTCAAGATACCTTCTTATGTATGTGCACACAGTTTTACATTTATGTTCTTGGTGTGTGATAGAATAAGAGTCACCAGGAAGCTAAAGCAGAGCTCTAGGTACTACATCTTTGAGTGAGGGCAGCTAGGTGGTGCAGTGAATAGAGCACTGAGCTTGGAATTGGGGAGACTTGCCTTCATGAGTTCAAATCTGACCTCAGATGCTGGCTGTGTGATCTTGGTCAAGTCACTTAACCCTGTTTGCCCCAGTTTCCTAATCTTTAAAAACGAGCTGGAGAAGGAACCAGCAAACCACTCCAGCATCTTTGTGAAGAAAACCCAAACCATAGGGTCATAAAGAGTCAGAAACAACTGAAATATTATCTTCAGGTTAGAGTTCTGAATATCCTTACTACAGTCAGACTAATATCCCTGACTATTAGTGATAAGGATCATTAGATATTGGAACATGCCTTTAGACAAGAAAACAGCTTTAAAAATTTTTTAAGATGTATATAAAATTAAGATCATAACTGGAAGATAATTTAGAGGCTATTTACTTCATTTTTGAGATGAGAAAAAAAGACGCCCAAAATAGGGGAAGTAACTTGTCTAAGATTACTCAGGTAGTAAGGAAAAGACCCAGGACTCAAACATATTTTCTTTCAATAACATTCCAAAGCTAAGTCTAGAAAAGACAGAAGAGGGGAAAAGGAGCCACCAATGCCACAGACTGCTTTTGGTGAGCACTGAAGCATATAGAAGGCTGAAAACTAAGCTGTCTTTTAATCAAAACTGTGTTTCTTCAATCTCAGGAGAAGGGGGTAAGGGCTAATGTTTTCCCTTCATTGTCTCTTCATGTTCACTAGTTCCTAAAATTCAATCATTACTGTTTCTGTGAAGACTTTAAAATGTAATTGAGAAGCAACATGATGTAGTGCATGGAATGCCGAGCCTAGGGTCAGAGAATGTTATTGTTCAGTTGTTTTCAACTGTGTTTGATTCTCTGTAACCCCATTTGGAGTCTTCTTGGCAAAGATACTGGAGTGGTTTGTCATTTCATCATTATAGATGAGGAAACTGAGGCAAACAGAGTTAAGTGACTTGCCTAGGATCTCACAGCTAGTAAATGTCTGAGGCCAGATTTGAACTCAGGAAGAGGAGTCTTCCTGACTCCAGCCCCAGCACTCTATCCACTGTGCCATCTAGCTGTCCTCGGGTCAGGGATTCAAATCCCAATTCAGTCACCTATGGGCTATGGGATCCTGGCCAAATCATTTAGCCTTGATGTATCCCAGTTTCCTCATCTGTGATATGGGATAACTGTAGTGCGTACATCACAAGAAGGTTGTTGTGAGAATCAGATGAGATAAAAGCCCTTTGCAAACATTGTAAGACTTCAGAAATGTTAGTGGTTATTGTTCCTCTAATTTGCATAGTGCATCTAGTTGTTATAGCAGACGTTCAACCTTATAAAGTTTGGTTTTGTGTTTCATAAAGAAGGAAAATCACAAGTTCTGCTTCCTAACTCAAGTGATGAACACAATAACTTTTATTGACATTTCCTCTCACACAAAAAAGAGCACCAAAATTGTATTTTGCTGGACCCTAAGATATGCAAAAGCAGTCTGGGATAAGGGAAGAGTGCTGGACTTAGCAGAAGACCTGGTATTGAATTCCAGCTCTGATGCCTTCTAGCTACCTGAACCTGAACAACCCAACTTCTCTGAGTCTCACTTTCCCCATTTCCAAAAAAAAGGGATCAACAATTCCCACACTGTATCCCAGGAAGCTAGGTGGAGCAGTGGATAGATAGGAGTGCCAAGCCTGGAGTCAGGAAAACTAATCTTCTTGAGTTAAAATTTGGACTAAGAAATGTACTAGCTGCGTGACCCTGGGCAAGTCACTTTACCCTGTTTGCCTCAGTTTCCTCATCTGTAAAATGAGCTGGAGAAGGAAATGGCAAACCACTCCATTATCTTTACCAAGAAAACCCCAAACAAAACCCCAAGACTGAACTGACTGAATAACAACAAATGCCCCAGGATTCTTTTCATGAAAGTTTTTGTAAACCTTAAAGTACTTAAGTACTATAACTTTTAAATAAAATCGTAGCACACAACATAGCTATAGCTATGTTGGCTATCGCTTATTCATTTCCCTTTACTATACCACAGTTGAGACATAATGGCTCTGGAGTCAAAAGACCGAGGTTCAAATCTTGCCTGACTTCTACTCACTGTGTGACCTTGGGGAAGTCACTTAATTTCCTTGGGCTCCATTTTCCTCATCCTCAGGTGAAATGAGATGATTGGATTAGATGGTTTCTGGGTTCCTTTCCAGGTCTAGACTGATAATCATAGGGTATCTTTTTTCAAACTAAAAAAAAATGTCAAAATTTTGTGTGATTCAAAATTACTAATATGGAAATGCTTTACATGATTAAATATGCATAACCTATATCATATCGCTTATTGTCTCTAGGAAGGGCGAGAGAAAGGAGAGGATTGAATTTGGAACTCAAAACTTCACAACCAGTGTTAAAAAATTGTTTTTACACGTAATTGAGGGAAAATATTTTTAAAAATTCTATGTGATTGTAATTCTACTATTAGTATTTATTGCTTGAGAAAAAATGCATAGTGATAAAAACTACTGTGAATTCATTTATTCATTTAAATGAATTTCTATATATTAATCATATACATTTGAAAATTAGCCTGAAAATTTAGTCTGAAAATACAGTCTGAGTCTGAGACAGTATTCAGTCTGCAGAAGGTATGTTTGCTTGTTTTATTACAATGAGTTATTAATGGAATGGCTGGCACTATTTTTAAAGCTTTCAGAGCCTGGAAATCTGGGTGAAGTGATGAAAGTTTCAGCTTTAGATCTTGTTCCACCGTTAGCTTGTTTCCATATTTAGATTTTGGTGCAGCAAGTTCAGAAATTCCTCTTTCCTAAATACACACTGCGGTGGAAAGCATCAGACATTCCACAGCTTTAGCCACCAGAGCTGGGTCCTCAGAATGAACAAGTAGCCAGGAGTCAGCTAGATTCTTGTTTGGAATGAAGTACTGATAATAGCAAAAAACCAAAACACCAAACAAACCATAGTTCATGCCACATACCTTTTCTTGGTGCTTAAGCACCAAGATCAAAGTTATGATGCTTGGTGTGCATGATATCTTGGGAGCCCCCAGTAAGGATGCAGCTCCCAGGACTCTATGGCCCACAGGATAGGAATGACTGTCTTCTCTACTCCCATAAAACTGCTTGCTTTTCCCCACGTAAACTGACACTTAACTGCTCTGATGTCCCTGCCCCTGTGCCTGATGAAACTCCTCCCAACCTTCAAAGCTTAGTGCATGTGTCACTTTCCTAAACAGAAGTAATCTGTCCTGCTTCTGAATTCCCATGAGTTCTCCTTTGGGTTTCCTTTATGGCATTCACCTGGTACTCTCTCATATAGTAATTAAGGACATTACAGGAGAATGTATGCATCTTGAAAGCAGGAAACGGGGGAAGGAGTGGGGGGAGTACTGGTTGGATTTTTTTTTTTTATCCATATGGTATAGCCAAATGCATGGAACACAGGAGATGTTTAAATGGAATTAATTTGACTTGAAATGCACACTTGGTCTTTTTTCTCCATGAGATTCTAAGCTGCTTGAGGGCAGAGATTATGCCTGAAGTATTCAAAGACACCCTTTGGTTCTGGGTTAATAATCAGCGCACTAGTCTCTCTCTAAACTCTACTTAGGAGAAAAGGGAAGCTGTGTTATTCTTTATAGTTTATGGCAGAATTGTGAAATTTTAGACTGTCAGAATTTAATCATTCTTTCTTTAAATTACATATTCTGTTTGAGTCTAACCTTAGCAAGGATTGAAATAAATTTCTTAGAAAATGAGAGAGTTAATTTCCTAGGGCTGATATGTGGTATAGTAGCTAAGAGTGTTAGTTTGAGGGTTTCTAAGATCTGGGTTCCAATTCCTAAGGGACTCCTTACTACTACCTGGGTGGCTTTGGACAAGTCACATGGCCTCTGGGTCCCAGTCTCCCCACCTATAAAATGAGAGGGTTGGACTCTATGACCTCTGATGCCTCTTTCAGCTCTAAATTTATTATTCTATGTTCCAAGGCATCAAATTTGTACTGTGCTTATTTTTTCTTTCACAGGCAAGAAAGGAGAACGTTTTTCAGTGTTTCTTTGTTTTGTCTTAACTTCTCAGATGGCCAAGAGTACCCTAGGGCAGACTACCAGCAATTGGTACAGCCAGTTCAGCTGGTGCCAGGCCTTCCCGGACCCTGTGGAAGAGATCTCTATCCTCCTGTTCAAAAAGTCATCCTGAATTACCCCAGTCCTCCTGGCCAAGAAGAAAGCCATGCACAAAGAGACTATTCTTCCCCGGTGCCCCCAAGATACCAGTAAGTGGTACAGAGCCAGACTTCAGGCATTTTTGAAATGGAACCAAGACTTCAGACAGCTAGGTGTTGTAGTGAATAGAGTAGTGGGCCTGGAATTAGGAAGATCTGAGTTCAGATCTGGCATCAGACACTGACTAGTTGTGCACAATTTGCCTCAATTTCTTCAACTATAAAATGGGGATAATATCACCTACTTCGTACTGTTCCGGAGATCAGATGACACAATCTGTAAAGTGTTTACATAGCACACTGGCATCCTCTGGATGCATTCCAGTTGGATCTTCCCTCTGCCTTTCTCTTCTTGATCTAGATTTGTCAGGCATCAAGGTTCAGTTATACAGCCAAGTAGTAAGAAAGTAAGGTCTACCCAAACCCATACCACGTAGACTTCTCAGATCCTCTGAGAAAGGAAAGTGCCTTTATAGATATCTCTTTATAATACTAATAACTAAAAAAAATTATAGTACTGAAATTTATGTAACACCTAGCAGTTTGAAAAGCACTTTAAATATATGATCATTTTTAGCCCTCACAACAACCCTGTAAAATAATGACCACAGATATTATTACTCCCATTTTGCAAATGAGAAAATTGAGGAGGAGCAAAGTTAAATGATTTGTCACAAAGCTAGGAGGTGTCTGAGGCAGGATTTGAACCCAGGTCTTCCTGACTCAAGTCTAGCCCTCTATCCAATGAATCATATAAATTCAAGTCTAGAATCATTTGGTGGAAATGATCTTGAAAAGCTATCTTGTTCATCCCTCTACTTTGGGTCAGAATGACCTCTCTCCTAAGTTAGCACTGACAGTGTGTGCTGTTTATGAAACTACCCCATAAAAGATGGACACTCTTTATAACCTGAGGATATAGCAGTCCTCAACCAGTGAGATGTTCTCTATCTCCTACTTTTTTTCTGAAGTTTAAGCCTATTCCCTATACCCACCCTCACACCCATATCCCTACCCACACAGGTATGCTCACATGTGTATACGCACATATACACATATAAATTCTCAGTGAAGGAAAATAATTTGTCATTTCCTACTGTAATCATTTTTTTGTATGCTTCTATAACTTCTACATCTCCAATATTGTATATGATCTGCAGCTGCCTATAGTACTTAACATAGTACCTGATACCTAGTAGGTGCTATATAAATGCTTATTTCCTTCCCATGTTTTTTCTCAGCAAAATAACCTGAGTTTCTTAAGTTTTTATTCATCATTCTAACTCTTCAACCATTTAAACATTAATCCCTGCTTACTGGTCTCCTCTGAATCCTTTTTAAAGTTTTCAGCCTCTAAAGAAAGTTATATGTCCAAAATGAGACAGCACCTGGACAATCTTGAATATTTATCTGAATCTCATTAATTTGAGCCAAACTAATTTATAATCATTTGGACAGGAGTTAGGATGAAATGTACCTTTACTTAAGCAAATCCTTTCTTCCTCATACAAATTAGTACATTACATTTCTGCTTTTATAGAATTGGTTGAGACTATCAAAATGAGTTTTCCCAAAAAATTTGGCAATTAACCCCCAAGCATTCATTGTGGGAAAAAAATCCTTTTGAATGATAAGACAGAAAACATACCTGTGTTCCTAATTTTTCCCTTTTATTAATGAGTTAGAAGACCTAGAAGCTTTATTTTAAAAATCATGTAAAAGGATTAGAAGCATCATTTAAATCATTTAAATTCTTGTTACCAATTACTTTAATTTAATACAGTTGATATTTCCCCTTTAATAAGGGATTTAATACATTGTAAACAGGATTGACATAAAAATAGCTAAAATTCTAAAGAAAAAAATTATTTTCAAGCATCTTCATGAGATAAATTAGGTTTTGAATAGTTATAGGAGATTTTTGAATTATCTGTTGTAGGTGCTAAAATCTTGTGGGGCTGGTTTCATTGTGGTGGGTACCATAGGCTGAATAAACCCAAAAAATTAGAAAAATTCTATTGTTATTTTTGAATTAGATGAAAAATTGTGGACACATCATCTAGCCAACTTACTAAATGCAAAAAAAAAAGGGTTTTACGTATATGTGTGTGTGTGCATGTATGCATGTGTGTTTAGTATTATCAGAATGTCTGTAAGTCAGTCAACTAGCATCTATGAAACACCTACTATATGACAGGCACTATGCTTAAGTGCGAGAGAATGTCTTATCTTCTGTTTCACCTACTATGCAATGATTCTTTTACCACAAACTATTCCAGTAAAGAGTTTTGTTGGGGAAAAAGAAATGACACTAGATCCTCTTTTGATCAAGTAACATTTCCATTTCCCATTACTTCATTCCTGTATCCATCAAAATACAAAGTATCTGGTTGGTTTTTCCATACAGGCCCTCTTTCCCTGGTATCAGGAAAAAGTATCAGTGTTGCAGGTGAATGAATGAATGAATGAATGAAAAAAGCATTTACTAAGCACTTACTATGTGCCAAGTATTGAGAATGGACACACATGTACACATGGCAGAGGCATATATAGATATAGGGGGAAACTCACTAAAAATCACACAAGTAAAAAGACAAAAAATATAATTAAAATTCTCTGGAATATCTTCCCCAATATTTGGGGGTTCCTTTTCTGCAATCTCAATAGCTTTAGCACAGAACTTGGGTAGAGTAGGGTATCTGTAAATATTTAAGATCACATCAAACCTCTATTCATCCCCAGGTTTGAGAAAAAGGATAGAAGTATAGGAAGCAACTATCATCTTGTATTGCTCAAAGACACTGTGTGCCCCATCGTTTTTCTTGGGCAGAATATACATTTTCTGTTTTCTGTTTCCTTCTCAGGGGTCTGATATTTAACCAGCCGCCTCACCAACCTGCTGCTCAGGATGACTCCCATGAATATCCCGCTGATTTCAGACCCCAAATTAACCAGATTCCTTCCCCAGCTGCCATTCCAAGACCCCCCAGCACACGCGCCATCAGAGGGACTTTGAAAACCAGCAATTTGCCAGAAGAACTGAGTAAGTTGTATGCATATTGGCTTCTCTTCTTTCTTGTAAAATCCTGTTATTCTATTGATAATCCCCAGTTTTGGGATATTTCAAATAATCTCAATAAAAGCAAGTGCTTTGCTTTAAAAGTTGCTGGGCATTTAGCAAGTGTATGTTGGGTAACCCTGTAAGAGCTTTCAGTTATGCTCAGGGATTGCTCACTACTGGGTTTTCTTTTAAAAGAACACCCATTTCTCCCTCCCTTCTTTGAAATGGTGCCCTGAGCTGCCTACCTGCTTGACTGAATCGATCAGTTGTCTAAATGTGTGTGTGTGGTATTGACCAATGACCCCACGTTTCACCATAAATTAGTAACAGCCATCGAGAAAGAGTTTGTTTTCTGGAGAAATGAGTAAGACATTGGGTTTGGAAAAATGGGTTAACATCCTCCATAAGGCTTCACAATCAAACACTTAATTCAAAGAGACATTCAGCCCAGTGTCAGATGGTGATTCCTCTTCCATTTTATTCTTTTCTGGCCAGAACCAGAAATGCTGAAATATCACCAAAATGTTCTCAGATTAAGGTCAGGCAGGACTGAATTCCAGAAACCTTACAAAAACAAGCACTTCTCATGGAACTGTTGCATTCTGTTGTACTTACTGGAGAAACCCAGATGATTCCAATAAGCATTTTCCAAGTCTGGGTGCTTCTCAGAACCAGGCCTGAAATAAAACCCTGTAGGGTTTACTGATCACTAGGGGAATGGAAATGTGTGGTCCATGTCTGTCTCATTTATTCCTGTTGCTGCCTTGGAAGATTTCTTTGCCATGGATACAATTTCTTTTCCATCCAGAATGTGTTTTGGTTTTTGTTTGTTTTTTTCAGAATTAAAAGGGAGGTTAGTTTAGTTTCTACACATTTAGGTTAGTAATTAGAGCATTCTAAAAGAACCAAAATGGGGTCAGAAAGAGTCGGACACAACTAAAAATGACTAAACAACAATAGGAGAATTTCTACCTCTCTCCCATCTCCCTCCCCCCTGCTTATCACATGGCCCTAAAAATCAGTATCCACATTTTATGTAATAATAATTCCAATGTATATCAACAATTAAGGTTTCAAAGCAATTTGCTCACAACAACCCCATGATGTAAGTAATACAAATATTGTATTTATGAATTGACAGATGAGGAAATTGAGGTCTAGAGAGGTTAAGTGATTTGCCCAAGGTCTATTTGATAGTACATTTGGAGCTTGAGCCCAAGTCTTTTACTGCCTAGAATTGTGTATTTTCCACTATATCATGACTCCTATGCCGGCCATTGGTTAGTTATTCCTCCCTACTCTTCATTCATCTGCCACCATGATTCAATAACCTTTCCTACTGTGAAGTCCATGCAATCTATTTATAAAACTCTAATTCCCTTTCTATTACTGTTATTTATCAACTTTCAGATTATTTTCTTAGCATTGTCAATGGCATTAGCATTTGGTTCCCTGTCTTTCTTTCTAAACTATTTATTCCCTGCCATCATCATCATCATCTTTGGTAATGTCAATGTTTATTTTGATATCATTTCTAACATACTGACTTTCCATCATTCTTGCCCTGCTAATTCTTAACACCCACCATCTGACTTCTTCAATGATGTTCCTGTCATAATGAAAGTGATCAAAGAAAGTTACAAAATCATGATGGTTTTGCCAGCTATAAATCTAGTGTATAACCTTACCTGGACCCTCTCTGTTATTCAGTGCTTGTGTTCCACTCTCATTGATTCCCTAAATCATTGATCATAGCAATTACTTCAGTAACTCTTCATATCCCCAGCTTGCTACACCCATAGCATATGACTCATATGTCTCTTATGAGAAGTCATCCAGTGTGAGTTCCTTCAATTCCTCTCCATCATACCTCAAAATTCGGCAGTATCTTAATGCATTCTCTACTCCTTCCCTTCTGTCTTAAGGGACAATATGTTCCTGACTCTGTTTATTCCTGTACTTCTTGAAATTTCTTCTCACACTCTCCAGAACATTACAACATCAATTATCCACTTTCTCCCATGCGTCCTCAAGCTCCCTTCCCCACTAGCTCCTTCCTTTATGCTTAGACAAATGTTCAGATTTCCCCAATCCTAAATAAACCATTTGTTTATCTCTTTGTTCCACTCATCTCTCTTGCCTTTTACTGTGCTAAACTTCTTGAAAAAGTAACCCACACTTCCATTCCTTCCCAACCCACTAATTTCTCAGTCCCTTAATGTCCGCTTCTACTATTTTCCTAAAGGTCAACAATAGTTTCCTTAACTACCAGATCCAATGTTTTGTTTTTTGTTTGTGTTTTTTTAATTGACCCTCCTTGAACTTTTGGCAGTATTTGACACCATTGATTACACACACCTTTTGGGTGTACTTTCCTCTTTTGGTTTCTGAGAACCATATGTTGATGGTTCTCCTTCTGCCTTTCTCATTTACCCTCAGATCTTTTAGTTAGTGAACATTTCCTGATGTGTGTATTTCTTTTTCCTTCCTGACCTCTTAAAACAATAATTATATTGTTTTATATATATAAAATATATATATATATAAAATATAAATAATTATATTTAAGGTCTGCAAAACACTTTATAAATGCCATCTCATTTGATCCTCACAATCATTCTGTGAAGTCGGTGAAATTATCCCACCCATTTTATATATGAGAAAACTGAGGCACCCCAAAGCTAAACAACTCACTCAGGATCACACTAATAGGTTACTACTGAGGTAGTATTTGAAACAAGGTCTTTCTGATTCCAAGTCCAGAAATCATTCCATTACTCCATCACACTGCTTCCTCAATATTCCCATTCCCCAAAGTTCTGTCCTTTTCCTCCTACTTTGCATCCCTTATTAATTTCATTCATGCCTACACCTGCAGCTATAATCTCTGAATAAATGGTTCTTAAATCGACACAGAATCGACAATCAAAAATAGCCTTCATTTTCCTACCTCCATGTTTTTGCTCACAGTTTCCTCCACTTGGAATGTCCTTCTCCCCACTCTCTACCCTGATTTTCATGTCTTGAAGTCCTGTCCATAAGACATGCCATTGCCATCTCCTTCATGAAGCCCTCATTCCTAATTCCTCCAATTAATGAAAATTCTTCCCTCCCCAACACACCTTGACATATCATTTAGTTTAGATTTCTCTTGTGCCCTTTTCATATATCACTTTACATTGTAGTTATTTATATATGTTGTATTTACCTAATGAATTCTGAGGTCTGTGGAGTAGAAAATATGTCTAATTTAATTTTTGTATCATCTTCCAGTGCCCAATGTCTAAATAGCAGGTACCCAATGAATAGCTGAAGTTATTCTAACTTCCCACCCCTACTCTCCAGAAATAGTCAGGAAGATCATCACATCAGAGAACATTGGGCTATGGAAAGGGCTCAGTGGGTGGCCTTCTGTCCTCACATATTTCCCTAGGGTACTTCACTTAGTGATTCCCAACTCTGTTGTTACACTCAGGGACACAGAGAGTTGTTTGGGCACAGTACCAAGTATGATTGTAAGCAGACAGTGATGGCTTCATCATAAGAGTAAGGCAGACTCTGAGTACTGTTTTAAAGTCACAATATGATTTTTGAGTCCCCACCCCACCCCCACCTGCCAAGCTTAGAGCATTGGGTGCAGAGTATGAGGACCTGGGTTTGAATTCTGACTCTGTTACTTTTTCTGGACACTGGGCCAGTGGGACACTGGACAGGTTACCCAGGTTATTCTGTGGGCCTCAGTTTTTTCATCTGTAAAATACTAGAAAAGACTAAATGAGCATAAGGAAGTTTGTTTCAGTTCCAATTCTTCTGATTTCATGCCTTATCCTCCTTTGTCCATATAAGCAACGCTCCTCGGCCCCTAATAGTCCAGTATTTCCATTATAGAATTCCCTAATTTTAGTGTTAGAAGGAATTTCTACTATAAAGTTTTCAACAAGTGCTTGTCCAATTTCCTCTTAAAGACCTCCAGTATGGAGGAATCCACTACCTCTGAAGGAAGCACATACTACTTTTAGACAGTTATTGTAACGGATGCAAAGAGAAGTGAGCAGAACCAGGAGGACACTGTATACAATAGTAGCAGCCTTGTATGATGATCAGCTATGAATGATTTAGCTCTTCCCAGTAATACAGTGATCCAAGACAATTCCAAAGGATTCATGAGAAAAATGCTATCCACATTCAGAGAAAGAACTAAGAGTCTGAACGCAGATCAAAGCATACCACTTTCACATTATTTTGTGTGTATGTGTTTTTTCCCCTTTGATCTGTTTCTTCTTTCATAACATGACTAATATGGAAATATGTTTTACAAGACTGTACATATAACCTATATCAAATTGTTTATTCTCTTAGAGGGGGGAGGGAGGTAAGGGAGGAAGAAAATTTGAAACTCAAAAATTTTAATTGGATGTTAAAATTTGTTTTTACATGCAATTTTTAAAAATACCATAAAATTTTTTTAAAAAGTTTTTTTTTCTGGAACCATACTTAAATTTGTCCCATGCAACTTGCTCCTGATTTTGCCCTATGAGACCAAATAACACTAATCTAATCACTCTTTCAAATACCAGCCTTTCAAATATTTGAAGACATGTCCCCCCAGAGTCTTCTCTTTTCCAAGCTAAATATTAGCAGTTGGTTCAACAGATGTTCACATGGCAAGGATCAGAGGTCTTACTCTCCTTTGGTCAGTAAGTGACTCCCTATCAGTCACCTGCCTCTTGAACTCACCTTTTCCAAGTCCCCTTCCCCTAATTAACTGAACTAATGTATACAGATAACTTGAGTCATCTTAGACTGGAAAAGGAAGAGGACTGAGAGTACCCCAGGTCAATCTAGCTGCCTCGACTTGGTGGTAGGCATAATCCTGTCGGACTGGACAGGTGTCCCTTTATTGAAGAACAATTAAAACTGTATACAATGTAGTCCTGTTTCTTTGAATTGAGTGCCTTGGCTAGTTTCTAATTTAAGTGAAAAAATCTCTCCTAGGAAAAGTCTTCATAACTTATTCCGTGGACACAGCTATGGAGGTCGTGAAATTTGTGAACTTTCTGTTGGTAAATGGATTTCAAACTGCTGTAAGTATTTTGTCCAAAGAGAAGATGGAACAGCAAAGGACATAAAATAATGAATCAAAAAGAGGAGAAAGATAAATAAGGCAGCTAGCTGTTGGACATTTTAAACTGTGTTATTTATGTTTCATTTGAATACAAACTTAATGGTTGTGGGTTTAGGTAAATTTGAAATTATTCAAGTTCTCTTGCAATGTTTCCTGTGTGCTTTCTTGAAATTGCTTTAATATCACTGAAAACATGGATGAGTCTCCTCCAAAACCTAACAGGAATAGAAAATTTCTGGTGCATATTTTATCAAGAAGAAGCCTGGTAGATTAGACAAAGAGCTGGACTTAGAATCATCAAGGCCTGAGTTCAAATCCTACCTCCGACACTAGCTGCATAGTCATATAATCAAGGCACTTAATCTCCATGAGCTTCAGTCTTCTCATCTGTAAAATGGGGATAATAATGCTTGCAATCCCCATCTTGAAAGGCTGCAGTGAGAGGAAGTATGCAAAACACTGTGTTAACCTTCCAGTTGTCTATCTGCTAACTCTGATAGATGCGGTTACACTGCTTGTGATAGAGGGATACCAATGAACTTCTCCTTTCATTTCATAAGCCTTGCTCACCACTGAGAGGTAATATGATACAGCAGATAGAAAGCCAATCTCAAGTTGTGGCTTTGTGATCAACGAATCATTTGATGTCTCAGGCCCCCAGGCAATTATCTAAGACTGTAAATTTCATAAAAGAAGCTGTTTGGTGGGGAGAGTTCCAATGGAATCACAGGTTCAGTTCCATTCCCACTACCACATACCAAACAGTAATGTCTTTGGACTACTCCCTTCCAGGTAATGATGCTATAGAAACAATGTTATATTAGATGTTAGAAATGATGCTATGTTAAATGTTAGAAATGATACTATATTAAAAACAACGACTTCACAGGGAAAATTGCTTTAACTCAGCCTGGCAGATGGATTTACTTATTCATGGGTCCTAGGTGGCTAAGCCTCAAGTGAAAATGGGGAGATATGGTCAGAGGCAGTGGGGGTAGGGGAAAGGCGGGGTACCTTTGTTCCATTTAATTTTAGGCCACATTAAGTAGCACCACAATAGTCCAGGTTATGGATAGGGAATAATTGGCCAATTCCATCCATGCTTTGACTCTTTTTTCGCTAGACCAAGCAATCTGGAACAAAAATTTTAACTCTAGCCTTGCTGCTAACATTGTGCAATCTTGGCCCAGTTCAGGGAACTCAGAAATGAAAAGCAGCTATTGTGAGACACTGCAGATTTTTTGCAGGAAGAGAGGCCTCTCTTTTCCTTCCTATGAAGTCCTCTGTGTACTCAGTGGGAAGGCAATAAATATTAATTGCTGATGATTACATTCTGCAAGATGGTGCAAAATTGAAAGAATGCATAAAAAATAGGAAATTTGTAGGGTGAGAAGGGAGGGTAAAGAGGGGATGCTTGTCACTTAAATTTTCTTTTTCAAAATTACTTAGCATCACTTAACAGAGGTATCTTTTTAAATTCATCATTTTCTTATACTAAAATCTGACTGGTCTAGGAATCTAGTTTTTAAAAATGCATTAGTGCGTATGTAATAAAATCACAATGTCCTTGTTACTGAGTAACAACTATATCACTTTCTTGTTGCTGAAATAAAGAAAGTCTTGGTCTAGTGTACACTGAAGCCAAATTCCAGAGCCTCCGGCAAAAAGGTACAAAAGGCAGGGTCCAACTTCTCCTACCTCTTTCCCATACTCTTGGTTAATTGTAAAATAAACAGATCACCTTTGGAACTGGCCTATGTCTTTTTGTGGCCTCCTTGCCAATCTGGGACTGCCTGAGCTATTTATACTTATATTGGCCTCCCATTGTGAGTCCTTAGCACAGGCTCATAGACTGAGCCCACGTATCACCAGCGGTCCCACTGTAACCTAGTAAAGATGGCACTCTCAAATCCTGAGAGGGTTACTGACTGTGCCTTCTTTATTTACAAGCACTGAGTAATTTACATTTGGGGTTAACAATGCCGTTAGAATCACATTGCTCAAAGGACTTCAGAGGCTTATCATTTGCCCAGTCCTCAGGTTTCAAGCACATGAAAGTCATAGCTCATCCCACAATAATCACTCACCTCTCAGTAGTATGCTAAGGTTTACAAAGAGCTTCCCTCAAGCAACTCTGGTGGGGGTGGCAACTATAGGAATTATTATCACCAACTTATAGATTGGCAACTGGGGCTCAGAAAGATCAAGTGAATTGCCCTAGCACAACTAATAAGTTGTTAGAAGGGTAATTCAACCCCAAGTATTTCATTACTCCAAGTCCAGCACTCTCTATCACCCTGTCCGTCCTCCTAACCCCCAACCCAGACATATGGGAGCTTTGCTATTTAGGAGATTCAATCAACCAGCATTTATTGAGTGCCCACTACGTGTCTAACTAGGCATTATGGGGCACATGAATGTACTCTACAAAACATAATCTCTTTTTTTTAAGGAGCTCATAGTCTAATTTGAAGGATAAAACATGATCACACAAAACAGTGAATAAGGAAGCGTTATAAAGAAAGGCCAAATTGCATGGCATAATTAATAAGATAAGACTGACTACAAACAGGAAGTTGCCTAGTTATCGGGGCAGCTAATGACTTTAAAAGGGAATTAAGAAGCTCAATACGGACTGCAATCATCTGTAAAAATTTCATGGAGAAAGCGGGATGTGATGTGGTCCTTGAAAAGATCCGGAGAGGATATCTGGTAGGGATAGAGAGGTCAGGAGATATGAGTCAAAGCATGGAGGTGAGAGTTAGAAGGGACAGTAGTCCATGGGATCTGCCTGACTAGAGTTGAAGGGTAGGTGTTGGGGAAGCAATAGGAAACAAGTTTAAGTGAGCAGGGTGGGAGCAGGTGATGAAGAGATTTGGAAGTCAGGGGGAGGATTTTGATTATTGATAGCTACTGACTAGATCCAGTAGGAAATAAACAGCCATCACAGGTTCTTGAGCAGACAGCGATGTGATAAAGGCAGTGCTTAGGGATGTTAACCTGGCAATTGTACGGAGAGTGATTTTAGGTAGCATATTTACAGGGAAAGAGCTTTTACAGTCTCTCTTGAGGAGCTGGTTCCAGTAATCGCCCTGGAGTCTACCCATACTGCCAAGTGGGGACGTTCGAGTTAATCCTCCCTGGAGTTGGAGAGTAGTAAGCACCTTCTACTTAATAGCTCCTAAACTGGAAGTCAAGTCATCGGAGCCATCACACTGAACAAACAGAGCCACTCTGGGGCTAAATGATCCCAACTCTTCACCTTTCCTACTAAGAATTATTTTCATTCCAGGACTTACTTCAGTTGCTGTTCCTTGGGGCTCCTCCTAGTTTCATTTTTTTTTTAATGTTTAATATTCTATTAAAATAGGATAATAGATTGGGTTAGAAAAAGTCTTAGAGGCCATAGAGCTCAACACCTTCATATTATAAATGAGGAAACTGAGGCTTGGGAAAGTGAAAGTGATTTGCCTAAGGTGACAAAGGTAGGATTTGAACCTCTTACCTTCTGACTCTAAATCCAGGGGTCTTTCCATTGTGCCAGTATTTAAGTGCTAACTGCCCCCCCCAACTCCAAGGTTAAAGTACTGTGTTTTTCTATAATCCTTTTTGAAATATCCAAGCCTAATAATGATACTCTAATTAGGCAGCTGATCAATGCAGAGTACAGAACTATTATTCCTGGCTCTGTCACGTTTTACATTCCTAGGATCATGTTTGTTTTCATTTGCTTGTTTGTTAAATATTACTGACCCATTAAGCTTATGGTCAACTGTGACTTTCAGCTTTAAAAAAATGTAATTAGGGATAGCTTTGGTGTGTGAGAGCCACTGTAATTGTATAAATAGAGGTAAGAACTATGTTAATAATGAATGTTAAATATTCAAATGTTGAGATATGAAATATTTTAAGGAAATTTTCTTTTATTCTTTAGACATAGATTTCCCTTTTAATCACACCATCTACCCCAAAATAATTAGTAACTATCTGGGGCAGTTTTAAAATCTCTTACTATTTATATCTTCTCACACCCTGAATCTGCTGTCAACTTCATTAATATTCTCTTCCCAAAATTATCTTCTTACAGATAGACATATTTGAGGATAGAGTACGAGGCATTGACATCATCAAATGGATGGAGCGCTACCTTCGTGATGTAAGCAAACACCAAAAACTACAAGGTCCACTCATTCTTTCCTGAGATTCATTTATTCATTTGACACACTTTCATTAAGTACCTAGTAGATGCCAGGCACTGTGTTAGGTGCTGGGGATACAAAGGTGGTGGAGGGAGGTGGGGAATATGACATGTACCCACCTAAATGTATGCAAAGCATGTATGAAGTAAATAAATAAACTCCAGTGATTCCTTTTGCCTCCAAAATAAAATATAAAATCTTTTTTTGTGGCTTTAAAAGCCCTTCATAATCTAGCTCTTCCTACCTCTCTATCCTTCTTATACGCCACTCCCCTCCATCTATAACATGACCCAGAGATACTGACCTCCTTGCTGTCTTTCACACACAATGCTCCATCTCCTGACCGTGTCGTTTGGCAGGAAGTCTTTCCCTGTTCTCCCAGCTTATGAGGGTCTTCATTCTGAGATTAGTTTCCAATTACACTATATACCTGGTAACAACATAATTATTTTCATGTTGTTTCCCCTCATTAAAATATGAGATTCTTGAGGAAGCGACCATGTTGTTGGTTTTCTTGGCTTCCTTAGGGCTTAGCACAGTGTCTAGCACATAGTAGGTGCTTAATAAAGGCTTGTTGATAGATAACTAGGGGGATTAGGAAGAGCCTCACATGACAGGTGCTACTTGAGCTAAGCCTTAAAAGAAGCTCATAATTCTAGGAGATATACAATCCTAGTTGTTTGGTTCAGAACCTCTGCCTCTTGCCTGTGTTGACTGACCCTAAAAAAAAAATCCACTCTTCTTGTGAACCATGCAGGCTTGAAAAGGACAAAGGGAGGAAGGATGAGAATGTAGGTGACATCCTCTGGAGGGAAGAAAGACTAGCAAATTGGAAATAATGAAGAGACCAGGCACAGATGATTGATAAAAATCAGGGCAAACTCTTTTTTAAACAATAGAGAAAGATGAGACTCCAGTGTAATGGGAGGTCAACATTTTCCTGTCCCTCTTTTTCTTCCCCCTCCCCATCCTTCAACATTTTGTTTAGTCTTGGGGCTTTCCTGAGCAGGCTCTCTTCCTGGGTACTCTGTCATCTCTGAAGTCCCTTAAATCATCCACAGCAGTTCTCTGCTCACTGAGCTGTGATTTGTTTTCCCCAGGCTGGCTGGCCAGGATCTGTGCGGAGGACACTGCAGTTTAATAGGAAAGAAATTGATGGTTGCGGCTGCATCCTGGTTGGTGCTGACCAGTGTTGCAGCTGCAATCTGGTTGGTGCTGACCTAACCTTTCTGCAGGGGCCCGTGGGGGCCTGGAGCCTCCCTACAATACAGGCCTTTTGTCTGAAGTGTGGAGGGATTTGCTTTGTGCAGGAGAACCTCTTTCTTCTGATTCTCAGGCTGCATTCAAAAGGAAAGGCAGCCATTAGCTGCAGAGTTGCAGTTCAGTATTGATGTAAAGTCTTTTCTGTATGGAGGCTGAATCCCGCAGAATGTTTTTCTCTTACATAATGCAATCCTTCCTGAGAAAATGGAGGGCGATAAATATCTATTTGGAGACTGCCTCCTCCAGTACATATCAGGTATTTGATTGGAGAGGGGAGTGGAGAAAAGAAGTAGATGGACAGTCAGGATTGTGATGCATTTTACTTTCCCAAGTGAATGAAACTTGTCCTCCTCCCTCAGCACATCATAGAATACTTAAGATCCTGGCTGGCCAGTATCCAACCTGCCTTTACCAAACAGACTGCACTTTACACGTCCATAAAAGTGCTTCTCTCTCATTAACAGAAGACAGTGATGATAATCATTGCAATCAGCCCCAAATACAAACAGGATGTGGAAGGAGCAGAGTCCCAGCTGGACGAAGATGAGCACGGCTTACATACTAAGTACATCCACAGGATGGTAAGTCCTGGGCAGACAAGGTTGCTGCTGCAATAACTCACCTTCCCAGAGACATATGCATTTTCTCTAACAAATTATATTTCCTTCCCTGGGGGCTCAGCATTGTGTTTGCCTGACTGTACAAAAAGACACTTAAAGCTTGCTATGAGGGGTTGGAATAGAAGGCGTCATGGGTAAAAGAAAGGACACTGGATTTGCAGTTGTAAGATGTGGACTTATATCCTGTCTTGACCTCTCTCTCCTTGACTCTGTGACCTGGGACAAGTCATTTCATCTTCCTGTGTCTCAGTTTCCCCAGCCTGTATAATGAGGAAGCTTAGAATATGTGATCTCTAAGGTTCCTTCTAGGTCCAAATCGTTGACGCCATGAACAAAATGTAGTATGTGTTGAACTTTCATTCAAGAGACCTGAGTTCAAGTTTCAAGCCGTGTGATGTTGGTTAAGTCACTTTTATCTCTTGGCCTCAGCTCCCTCATCTGTAATATGGGGACAATGATATTCATACAACCTACCTCACATGGTTCTTAGTTTGCTTTTTGTTTTTGAGAAAAATGCTATAAAGTGTGAGTTATGATATTATGAGATCAGACTTGCATCTCCTGTCCTCTCTAATGACAAATGCAGAAGGCTCTGACTTTACAACTGGCCTGCAGAGAATACTTAAACTAGGACTGATTGAAGAAACTTAGGAGAAAACAGGTTTTGGCACAAAAGCTAACAACCAGAGCTGTCTACCCATGCAAGGGGGTTGTTCTAGTAGGTAGTGATGTCACAACAGTGACATTCAAAAAAAAGACTGAATGTTCATCTTCTAGGGATTCAAGAACTAGGTGGGAGGCTGAACTAGCTCCAGAGTTTCCACCCACCTGCCTAAAATCAGCACCAGCTTAGTAGGCAGGCTCTCCAGCAGACAAGCAATTAGGGCGGTATGATGAGCACTCCAACTCTATGAAAGGAGTGAAGCTCAGATTTTTACTATGAAAGGCCCTTACTACTTAAAACTGACTCTTTTCTCCTATCTCTCCTGCTGCTCCCATTCCCTGCTTCCTTTTTCTCTCCAAGTCTCAGTTCTTGATCCTGAGCAGCTGCCAAGGTGGTGTGGGGAGTGAATTATAGTATATTTGAGTTGGGCTACACAAGACTGGATCACTTCTGAAGTTCTTCAAATTCTAAACCTAATGAGTGCTGGGCTAAAGCTCTCAGTCTATGCTGTATCAGGTAACACATGCCACCAATCCAAACTGCTTCATTACTCAGGAGTCATCCTACTCACCAAGAACAGGGGCAAAGAACCTGAAACAAGAACCAGAGCGGCTAGTATCAGGGATCTCTGCCTAAGGCAAGGGGACAAGGGCAGGATTCAGAACCAAGAGGTCAGGCAAGGTGGAGATAAGAAAAGAACACAATTGAGGAATGCACAGTAAAGCAGGACTGCTGCTCCAGAAAGGTTGACTGGGGCAGAATAGCTGGCATTTAACTCACGAGGTCATCACTGGCTCATCCTCTTTCTTGAAAGAGAGCCTATACATTGTCAGCGCTGGGAGTCATAGAATTAATAGTTGGGAGGGTTTTTGGAGACTTCACCTCTCTGGGCATCAGTTTCCTTAGGTATAAAATAAGAGATGATCTCTAATCACTGGGTGATCTATAATTCTAATTTTCAATCAAATAATGTAGTCCAACCCCATCATTTTATAGTTAAAGGAATTGAGAGCCAGAGAGGTTTAAATGAACTTGCCCATCCCCATAAAGTGGGAAACAGTAGATCTGAGATTGGAATCCAGGTCCTCTAATTCCAAATCCAGAGCTCTTTCCACTAGACATGGGGCAAAGTCTGGAGGAAAGGTAGGGAAGAGTTATTTTAGGACTTGGTCTTGGAAGCAGAAGATAGAATCAAAGAACAAAATGGCAGAAGCGGGGGGAGAGGTTTGAGGAAAAACTCATAAGACATTGCCTCTAGTTTCAGGACCACTATAGTTTTTTCATGTTGAAGCCCCAAACTGGTGCCAGTCCATGGAGTAAAGCAACTCCCAATCACGACCTGACTCAGGGTTTTTACACTCCTTGGCCATTAGCTGACAGAGTGAAGCTTCTGGGGAATGGAAGTGTACTCTTAGAGCCCCAAGTGTATTCTCTCCATTTCTAACCACATAGCTCATGCCAACAGCTGGTATGTGGGTAGTGCTTTAGTCCAGTGCCAGTTTCTGGGAGAAATACATTCAGAAGTGTTCCTACTCCAGCTCCCCAGAGCTCAACTGAACCAGGCAAATACACATAGGACAACTACATGATTATAGATTGACTAGGCATGATCTAAATGTGTGAAAATTAAGTTAATTGGAGAATGGTATCAGGACCTTTCCACCATACCTAAGAGCTGATAGGGAGTTAGAGGGCAGATTTTACTAAATAAGCTGACACCTTGGGACCTATCCAGCAGGTAAGCAATTCCAAGGGGATGAGCATTGTAACTTCATGGTGTGAGTGGAGAAGTCCCCATGGACAAGTGTAGAAAGCACAGCAAAATCAACTCATGTTGACCAGAAAGGTCTATTTCAAGGTGAAGGTAAACTGTACACAATTATACTGTGGTTGGTGGTTAGCTTCTGGTACCCTGGTAGTCCAGGCACATTTTGAAGTCAACAGTTACTGAGCACCTTAAACCTGACACCCTTCATGTGTCCAGCACCATGCTATTCTTATGGGTCTGCACTTCTGTTAATGTTTACATACGTTTGTATTATTCTTTACAGATTACAAAACATTTTCTACACAACAACCCTGAGAGGTGGTGCAACTATATTCTGTTTCACAAATGGGAAAAGTGAAACTGTAGAAAGGTTAAAAATCTCACAGCTGTTATATGGCAGAGTTTACACCTGAACCCAGCTCTTCTGACCACGAATCAGTGGTGTAGTAGAAAGTGTATTGGTTCCGGAGTACTTTGATACTTGCTACCTATATGAACTTGGGTAAATCCCTTAATCTCCCTGGGCCTCAGTTTCCTCACCTGTAAAATGAGAGGACTAAATTAAAGGTCCCCTGAGGTCCCTTTTTATAGCTCTAAAAATATCATCCTTTCATAGTGCGACTCCAAGTCCAGTGTTCTTTCTCCTCTGTGCTGATTATGATGCTTGAAAATTTAGTCTGTACTTCATTTAGGTCATCTGACTTTTGAGGTGAGTGATTGTGAGAAAATGATATTTGTAAAAGAAAAAAAATTAATCCCAGGGGGAAGAGAAGGAAATAGTTTGGTAACTGTTGATGTTCAGCTGTTTTCAATCACATTCAATTCTTCATGACCCCATTTGGGGTTTTCTTGGCAAAGACACTGGAGTAGTTTGCCATTTCCTTTTCCAGCTCATTTTACAGATGAGGAAACTCAGGTAGACAGGTTTAAGTGACTTGCCCAGGGTCACATATCTAGTAAATGTCTAAGGTTAGATTTGAACTCAGATCTTCCTGATCCCAGGTCCTGTGATCTGACTACTGTGCAACCTAGCTGTCCTGTAAAATAGTTTGGACCTGTGATTTTATTGCTTTGAGGAACTCTTGATGAGGAAACTCCTTCCACTGATACATGTAGGCAACTTGTCTGTACTTTATAGCCCTAAGAGATTTGCCTGAATTACCAAGAAGTTAAAGGACTTTCCCAGGGTCTTATACCTGGTATATTTGTAAAAGGGCAGGACTTGAACCTAGGTCTTCTGACTTCAAGTCCAGTTCTTATTCCACTATATATCTCTTGAAAACTCAAGTTTTTATATAATCTTGAAACATTTTTAGGGCATCTTCTGATTTTTTAAAAGAAAGTTGTTTTCAAAATCATATTTTTAAAAATTGGAACTGATGTTTCATTCTACTGCTCAGCATGGCACCATGCAGAGGAAAAGAGTTAAAATTATTAGCTCTTGGTGTTCCAATAAGGAAATTAAAATCATAATACTGCCTGTGTCTGTGTGTGCAGGTAGCATTAATTAACCTCTCAAACTAATTCCTGCAATTAAACCCACAAATCTTTCTGGTTCCAGATGCAGATTGAGTTCATAAAACAAGGAAGCATGAATTTTCGGTTCATCCCTGTGCTCTTCCCCAATGCTAAAAAGGTAAAAACCAAAGAGTTTATAATTAATACAGTTTGAGTCATCTGGCTCTATCATAGGGGAGTTGAAGCGGAAAGACCTGCCAACTTATTATCAGTGCTTACAAAAAGTGAAGTTAGCCAAAAGATCAAGAGGTTCAGCCACTCACTTCAGTGGCCTGGATTGGTTGAGTTTTAGGGCTTTATCTAACAGGACCATCACTGTCTTCCTTACCCCCCAAAACCCTCTTCCACATTAGGAAGTGGCTTTTATTTTGACCAATGACAGTAAACACAGAAGCATGAATTTTATCTGATACTCATCTTTACACAAAAAAGGCCAACTATTTGGATGTGCCTGTTTTTGCTGGCTGTTCAACAGATGTGTTTTGTTACATTTCAGCTAAAAACCCATCTAGTACAACACTCATTAGCTGGAAGGATAAGTGAATTCCACTGAGGTCTCTCCTTAAATTGAGTTCTGCCACAGTTCATGTGAGGACTTTTTGCTTTAGAAGATATTACCAGCTGAGGATGGAGGGACTTCATGAACTGGGGGAGGGTGAATTTATTAAGAATATTAAGAATAATGTGACAGGCCCTGAAGATAGTAAGACAAAAATGAAAACGGTCTCCGTTTTCAAGGAGCTTATGTTCTACTGTGGATGGAGGGGAAAAGACAATGTGTATGTAGGTAAGAAAATGAAAAATATATGCAGAGTCATATGGAGAGGGAGAGGGGTAAGGAGTCTTTTGGAGGAGGTGGTTCTTGAACTCGGTTTTGAAGGATGCCAAGGATTCCAGTCAGTGAGAGGGAGGCCACTCTGGACCTGGGGCACAGTGTATATAAAGGCATGAATGCAGGGGGCAATATGCTGCAATTGGGAAATAGCAAGTAAACTGTTTGTTCTATGTTCTGTGACTGGAACATAAGAGTGTGTGAGGAAGAGTAATGTGAAATGAGTCTAGCCAACTAGGTTAGAGACAGACTGTGAAGTCTTTAAATGCCAAACAGTTTGTATTTTGTCCAAGAGCAATGGGAACCCACTGAAGTTTCTTGAGTGGGGAAATGACAAGATCTGTGCTTTAGAAATATCACTTTATATAAAAAAAATGAATATTGAAAACTATCTTTACATGTAATTGAAAAAAATAAAATACTTTTAAAAAATAGATAAGAGAAAGCAAGAAAGAAATATTACATTGGCAAAGGATACCTTCTGAGCTTCTCATGTAACTAATATGGAGTAGGGTCAGGGTCCACCTCAGACCAGAAAAGACTTGGAAGATCTTCCATACGATGGCAGCTTTTGATCTGCTCTAGGGAAGGTACCCATGACTGTCGAATGGAATCTCTGGACTTACTCTGGAGAAGACAGGAACATTTTTTTATAATTGTTGTTCAGGCACTTGTCAGTCATGTCTGACTCTTTGTGACACCCTTTGGGGTTTTCTTGGCAAAGATACTGGAGTGGTTTTTCATTTCCTTCTCCAGTTCATTTAACAGATGAGGAATTGGGGTAAACAGGGTTAAGTGACTTGCTTAGGGTCACAAAACTAATAGTAAGTGTCTGAAGCCAGCCACATTTGAACTCAGGAAGAGCAGTCTTCTGAGTCCAGGCCAGGTACTCTATCCATTGGGCCACCTAGCTGGCCATATTCTTTCCAGAAGCATGGTCCAATGGCATCTTCTATGGCATTGTCTGCAATTGAGGGAAATTTGGAAGGAGATGGGTTTGTTCTAGACCTATGTAACATAGAACCCCAGAGGCAGCCTAACCCCTAAAAGGCCTATTCAGACTCAGAGCAGATCAAAAGTCTAGGTCAACCATAAACTAGTCCCAAGTCACCTTTAGCCTCAATTAGGGTCAGCATTCCTAACCTAGAGTTAGCCGAGCTATACAGTCATCCTTAATGGATTGTAGATCTGTGAATCAATGGTCAAGCTAGCATGTTGTATGTATGTGTTTGTGTTTATAAAAAGAAAGTAGGAGGAAAGTCAGGGTAAAGTAAGTAGGAAGATGGGGATCTAGCAGTTACTAGTAATGAACAGAAAGTAGAAGAGATTGACAATACTGCATTGGTCAAATCACTAAGGATGTGTGGCATGAAGAGCCCCAGTATTAGACGTGGCATCTCCATACCTTTGCACCAGGCCTTTCCTTATGCCTGTAATACACTCCTTCACTTCCCCCACCTCGAGATGGAAGCCCTAGCTTTGCCCAGGTACCATCTATTACTGGAAAATTTTCCTTTTTACCCCCAGTTGCCAGTCCTCTCCCTTGAGATTACTTGTATTTACTTATCTAAGCACATTTATGCTCACAGTAGAATAGAAATTCCATGAAGGCAGGAATTGTTTCATTTTGATCTCTGTATCCTCAAGCACCTAGCATTCAATATGTTTATGCTTAGTTTGTTAACTGAATTGAAAATGAAATGGGAGATTTAGGACTCAAATACTCAAATGAATGTGTAATAAAAATAGTAATAATGGGAATGCACTAAAGCATGTCAGAACTTTGAGGACCTGTACTATGGGTCAGCCAGCAGCACTTTGAGGCAAGGGCTTAGTTAACTTATTGTAAGGTGGCTTCCCCTTCCAGGCAGTCCCATGGCAGGGACCCAAAGGATAGCATTAGAATAAGGATAGGAGGAAGACCAGCCTGTTTTGACTTTACATTTTTGCCCCTAGATGAGGAATAACTAGTATATTGGATAACGGAGCAGAAAGCTCTGTTTATTATTCATCCATGCAGTTCTGTGACCATAAGCACAGATGGGACCTGTTAGAGTGAAAGGATAGTAAGTCAGAGGAAGCTTACAGTCCCAGAAAACTTTACTTCCTCCTGTCCTGTCTAGCCATGGGGAAGAACCACATCACTCAGAGCAGCCTTGGCACCACCTCTTTCATGTGAAGATGGTGAAAAGTTCATTACAACCTAAAGGCAAGGTTGCTTCTTCCTGGTGGAAAATTCCCAGTCCATGTGGTTTCCATGATTTAGATATGATGAGCTACAGGTGTAAGTTCCCCTACCTCTCCTGCCACTTTTAAAACAGGAAACAAAAATGCCACCAAGATTAGTGGAAGAATCAAATAAAACTCTTGAGGTTTGAGGGCAATGGTCCTAGGAAATTAGTATGAGGAGTGTGTGGTGGTACCCAGGGACTTTTTCTAACAACCTGCCTTCTCCTTCCTACAGGAGCACGTGCCCACGTGGCTGCAAAACACCCACGTTTACAGCTGGCCCCGGAATAAGAAGAACATCCTGCTTCGGCTCCTGAGGGAGGAGGAGTATGTCCCTCCTCCAAGAGGGCCTCTGCCCACTCTGCAGGTGGTGCCCCTTTGAAGGTGCCCAAGAGCCTGGGGGCAAAAGGTGCTGCTGCCTTCATTTAGACTGGTACCAGGGCACTCCTGGGACCTGAGTGATGGGAACAAGCTCATGCTCATAGCTTTTTCTCACTTACTCCCTGGGCAAGGCTATGGGTAACTTCTTTCAAGCGCTTCTCCCCACTCAGCATCTAAATGGACTTTAACACTGACGCTGAGACAGAAGGAGCATATGCCACCCTGAGTTCTTCAACCTACTGCCCAGTGGGATGTACAGATATTTTTCCCCCCTTAAAATCACCTAGGGCGTTTCCCTTAGCACCTTCACAAAAAAATACTGTAAATGATATTGCAGTAACTGTAGACTTTGACAAACATTCCCTATCTGCTTAAGGACTCTTGTTTCCTGTTTAGCCAGATGCATTTTTCTGTCCTTAAAACCAAAGGATTTCATGTACAACACAATAAAATGTTTACTTTTGTAAGGCTGGGGTTCATTTATATCTAGAGAGATAAAGGGGACACCTATTCAATAGTGAAACAGGCAGTTGCCTCCTAGCCTGAGGCACAAAATAAATTAGATATTCTATCAGGTAAAACAGAGCAGATTCTCCTGAATGAACGGATCACAACAAACTAGATAAACAGCTTCTTTTAACATCCTCATTGGCACTTTTACTCTAGCTGTTCGAATTTTAACAATCCCATGTGGTCCTCAGTACAATCGTGACTGTATAGAATTACTCTATATTTTAGGATCTGTATGGGTAGAAGTGGGCAGGTAGGTGGCGCAGTGGATAGAGCTCTTTGGTTGGAATCAGGAAGATTCATCTGTATGAGTTCAAATCCTCCACTGACACGAGGTATGTGACCTGTGCAAGTCACTTGACTTTGTTTACCTTAGTTTGCTCATGTGTAAAATGGGCTAGAAAAATAAATGGCAAACCACTCCAGTACTTTTGCCAAGAAAATCCCAAATGGGGTCATGAAGAGTCAGACTGACTGAAATGATGGCACCACAACAACATATGTAGCAAGCGTGTAAATACATTGGCATGTGAATGGTTTGCAGCACACCTGATCCAAGACAGCCAACGCCTATGCTTCAATCAGCTTCTTTATCTAGTAGGCTCCTTAAGAGGAGAAACTAACTGTTACTACATGGTGCACACCCAGGGGTGTACTTGGCTGGCTCCACCTGGCGCTGGTTAGATTTTCAGCTTGAGAGCACTGATACCTCAGAAATCAGCAAACTACTCATCAGGACACGATTGATTGTTTTGTTGATTTTCTAGATTTAAGGAAGTACTGGAGTAAAGGTGATGCAGATTAATAGTGTGTCCTGAATACACATTTTTTCTTCCCAGAGAGCAGGCTATTAAAGAATTACCAACACACCTCTGAGTGAACCCAGTAGTGCCTTGAACAGAGCCTTCCATACGAAAGGAGAAGAAAACATTAGATATGGAAGGGTCCTTCTAAAAAGGGCTAGGACTGCTATTCCTGTTCAGGGTGGATGGAACAATAATAACAGATAACGGAGAGAAGGCAAATCTGCTTAACTCTTATCTTGCTCAATTTTTCTGCTAAGGGGAATTATCTTTCTACTGGAAAGGACAGCACACATCTGGCTAATGGGGAGTTGAAAGTAAGATAAACAGGGAGTCTGGGCAGCTAGGTGGTGCAGTGGATAGAATGCTGGGCTTGGAGCCAGTAAGACTTCTTTTCCTGAATTCACATCTGGCCTCAGACAATCACTAGTTGTGTGTCCCTGAACAAGTCACTTAATCCTATTTGTTTCAGTTTTCTCATCTGTAAAATAAGCTGGAGAAGAAAATGGCAAACCACTCCAGTACCTTTGCCAAAGAAACCCCCAAATGGGGCCACAAAGAGTCCGATGAGACTGAAACAACTGAATAAAAAATAGGGAGTTAGTAAGAAAACACCTGGATGCTGTTGACTGGCTCAAGTCAATTGGCCCAGATGAAAACCATCCTAGCATACTGAAAGAACTGGCACCTGTGGTTTTGAGGACACAGTAATCTGTAGATAGATTGGGAAGAGCCAGGGGTATAACCAGAATGGAGTAGTGCCAAAATTTTGATTAGAGATAAAGAAGCGAAGTCAGCAAGAGCCATGGCCTGAGCTAGGTTTGAAATGACCATAGCTGGAAATTTAATAGGGAAATTTGTAAAGAAATATTTAGGTTCTTAAAAAAAAAACCTTCCCAAGTACAAGACCAAGGAGGTGTAGCTGGACAGTTTACCTAGAAAAAGATGTGAAGGTTTTAGTTACTACAGTGGAAAGAACATGGGATCTGAAATCAGAGGACCTAGGTTTAGATCAAAGCTTTGCTACATATTTATATGGTTTTAGGCAATCAATCACCAAACAATTATTAAGTGCCTACTAAATATCAGGCACTGCGATAAGGAAAAGAGGCAAAATAAAAATACAAGGAATGAAACAATCCCTGATCTCAAGGAACTTACAAGAACATCTATAATTACAAAAATAAACATAAAGAGAATAAACACAAAGTGGTTAAATGCAAGGTAGTTTGAGAGGAAGGGCAGTAGCATTTGGGAGAATCAGGAAAGACTTCTGTGAAAAACAGTGCTTGAGCTGCATTTTGAACGAAGAGGTGTGCAAAGATGAGGTCCAGCACTAGGGAGAAGAGAATCTCACTTCGTATCTGGAGTGTTTAACTTTAGGAAGGATGTTAATAAGCTAGAACATGTGTAGAGAAGAGCAAACAGAATGATCTTGAGGTTTCAACATGATGAGGATCTGTTTAAGCAAGGGGTAGTGGAATATGTGTGAAACTTAAGCAGTGGATGGGAATGGTGAGACATAATGGCTATCTTGTAGTTGAAATTTGCTTCAGTTTCCTCATCTGTAAAATAAGCTGGAGAAAGAAATGGCAAACCACTCCAGTATCATTGCCAAGAAAACCTTAAAAGGGGTCATGAAGAGTCAGACGACTGAAAAACAACATGTGGAACCTGTGGAAGAGGGAAGACCTCTTCTGCTTGGCCCCAGAGGGCAGAACTAGAAACAATGGGCAGAAATTGCAAACAAAAAATTGGGCTGGATTTAAGAAATAATTTCCTAACTATCAGAGCTATCCAAAAGTAGAAGGTATTGCTGTGGGAAGAAATTGGCTCCCACTCACTGGATGTCTTCAAGCAAATGTTAGATGACTACTCGTCAAGTCATGTTGGAATAGATGGTCCCTTACAATTCATGTATTCATTCATTCTATTAGCATTTAATAAGCACTTGCTATATGCTGGACACTACAGTAGGTCTTGGGACGGAAAGAAAAAAAAATGAAACAGTCTGTCATGTTGGGATTCTATTTGTTGAATAGAAGAAACAAGGTGCAGAGTTAGGTGCTGTGTGGGGATACAAAGAAAAAGACATAGTCCCTGCTCTTTTGTGACATATTCAGTTAACCAGGTTCACAGTTTATAAGTTATTCTTGATTCTTTTAAAACATCTCTTTGTAAATTCTGAACCTAAATGAGTTTTTCCAAATACATTGTAAAAGGAGAGGATTATATAAAACTGTGAATATTATGTAGCACTTGCTTTCCTTTTTAAGTATTTAGTAACTTCAACATGTAACTTTCAATCAATGTCCTGATTGAGCCTTTCTGGTCTTCCTGTTCTCTCGTTTTTGGAGGGAGAAGGGGAATGTTACCTCTACCTTCTATCTCCTTCCCACCTGCCTTACCCAAGATGGATAAAAATAAAAAATATGAACATATATATATATCAAATACATGTTTGTATTTATAACAAATGTGCAAAGTCAAAGCAACTTAGTATCCTAGTGTTTGTCCCATAAACCAGAAAAGCCTAGTTTCTGGTATATGGACTCACTATTTGGCAGTTGCTGAGGGAAAGCAGCTTGCCAGAAATTGGGTATAAAGAGACCAATATTATATATCATATTGCAAGATAAACTTCAAATGGATAAATGACTTAGCCATGAACTCACACTGCTTACGTCCAAAAAAACATGTCTCATTATTTCTTCTGAGACTCCTAACCTTGTTCTTCCAGGTGAAAGTTATTATTTTTCTATTATTATAAATTAATCATTTGGTTGTTTGATTGGTATGATGCTAAATAAGTGAATTAGTTTTGGTAGCATTTCCATTACATTGGTTCAGCCTACATTAAGCAATTAATTTTTCTCCAGTTATTTAAGTCTGAGTCATCCTTGATTCTTTACCCTCACTCACCTTTCATCTTCAGTTAGTTGATAGATCCTGCCAACAGCATCTTCTCAACACCTCCCACATTTCTCTCTTTCTCGCCATTCACAACCTTCCCAATTACTTCAGCTCTGGCCCTAATCACCACTTGCCTGGACTATCCAAGTTTTCTGTTGGTATGTTTCCTTGTATTCCATGTCTTTCCTCTTTAATCCATCCCCCACAAAATATTACTGAAATAGAAATCTGACCGTATTGCTCCTCTGCTCAGAACTTCCAATTCTTCTCCACTGCTTTTATTATTAAAAACCAAAACAACCAAAGTCCTTTCTGTGGCATATACAGTACTCTCCATTTTAGCCTTACTTGCCTATGCTGTTCCCCTGGAGAACATTCCCTCTTCAATCTACTTGCCTTTGCACAGGCTAACCCCTAAGCCTCTAACTTTCTCCTTCCTCCCTTCCATCCCTAGGAACCATTTGCTCCTTCCAAGGTTGAGCTCAAGGGTCACCCCATTCCTGAGTTTCTCCTCTGTTCATGTCCACATGCCTAACAAATCATTGTGCATTCATTTTCTATGCATACTGTATTTATCTGTGAAGATGTTGTATCCTTCCAGTATGATGTAAGTTCTTTGAGTGCAGAGACTTGTGTCATCTTTCTATGTGTACACCACGTACCTAGTAAAATGTCTGGAATATGATAGGGATTCAATCATTTTTTGGTTGAGTTCTTGATTATAATCTAGTGCAGTGGCTCTCAAACTTTTTGGTCTCAGAATCCCTTTACACTCTTAAGAATTATTATAAGGACTATAAGAGCTTTTGTTATGTGGGTTATGTCTATTGATATTTACCATACTAGAAATTAAAACTGATAAATTATTTTAAACTGTTCCTTATTAATTTATTTTAAAAACAGTAATAATAAATCATATATGGTAATATAGATAACATATTTTTATGAAACTAACTATATTCAGAGACAAAAATATCAGTGACAAGAGTGACATCATTTTACACATTTTTGCAGATCTCTTTCATGTCTGGCTTAATAGAAGACAGCTAGATTTGCATATCAACTTTTGCATTCAATATATTGAAATGTTCTTTTAGTTGAAGTATATGAAGAAAACCCAGTCTCACACACGTGTGGCAGGAAAAGGGAGGACTATTTTAATGGACATATAATATCTTAGTATTATTGTGAAAATAGTTTTAACCACTTAAGCCCCTTAAAAGTATCTCAAGGACTCCTAGGGCTCCAAGGACTATACTTTGAAACTTTGGACTAGTAGAAGGGATAAGATACACACACAAATATGACATGGATTAGAATGTGAAAGGATAATGAAAAGAATACTGGAATGCTACAGGAGTTAAGAGGTAAAAGGGATTACCCATTTGGGGTAATCAGGGAAAGCTCTGTGGAGAAATGGCCTGTGAGCTCAGCCTTGAATGGTAGATAGTAACTGGACAGCAAAGCTAGGAGATGAGTGGGCAGCATTAATTTGTGGGCTAGTTAAAGTACAGTGTTCCATGACTATACTTTTATTAGTTTACACTGGAAATAAATTGTTTCCTTCATATTTACTATATACCAAGCACTATGCTAGGCGCTGGGGATACAAGTAAAAAGTTTACAATGTCTTCATCTCAAAACCTGTTGACATGTTCTCCTGAACTCTCCTCTGTACCACCTAGTCTCTGACAAAATGGCCCTTCTTTTTGTCAAAACCAACCCCTCTCCATGTATACTGTATCCCATCTCTTCCCATCTTTCCAGCAGATTGCCACCCTTTCCTTCTCCATTCTCTCTGTGTTTTCATGACATTACTTTCCTGGTTTTCCTTCTATGATGGCTCCCTCTAGGTCTTCTTTCTTGGCTATATCTAAAACTTACCCACACACATATGTTTATATACTGTTACATTAGAGAAACAGAAATGCATATACACATCATGTATATGTATGCATCACACATACTTGCAATGTAGATATACACCTGTGTATATATGGACATACTTGCACACATGATTGTGTGTCTGTGTGGGTGGGGGTGTGATAATATCCTCAAAGCCAAAGTACAGATAGGCCAGTAGGCAGATCAGCTTTTCTAGATTTGATATCTCCTGCTTTTCCCTTGTCTATATCCCCTATTGTTTAGCCAAGGCCCAAATGCTCTGTGGAATAATTCAAACCTTACATGTAGGGTAGAAAAGAACAGCTTTCAGTCGTTCAGCAATTATTTATCAAATGACAATTATGAGACAGGACATTGTGCTAAATGCTTTAGAAGATCCACAGTACAAGCAAGCAACTCATGAACAGCAATTATTATTATGTAATTATTTTGTAATTATGTAATTATTTTGGATGTCTTTTAGAGAAGGAAAACACCCTTGAAAAAATGGTAGAAGATGCTGAACTTGTGTTTACTCCCCTGACATTCTTCTCTTTCTTCTTTCCTCTCTCACCTCCCACTATTTTGGAATGCTTCCATACTGTGACAATTTCTGGATGTCACATTACTAGCCCATCCTCTTTTTTCCTGGACTCTGCCTTGAATGCTCACTCGGTCAACTTCAGCTGGCTCCCTGGAGAGTTCAATATGTAACGTGAATGAAAGATGAAGGTCCCAGATGGTCTACCAAATAGTCTCTAACGTGTTACAGCTGGTGCTGGTGGCAAAAAACACCTGCTAGGGTGATGAAAATGTGGCCCTTCAAGTTCTTGTGAAATATGAAGACCCACAACAACAACAAATTTAACAACTCTTTTTAAGCTCCATCACTGGAACCGACACTTTATTTAAAGGTAATCTTCATCAATTTTTAACAATACGGCAAAAATAAATTCTCAAAGGTATATCGTTATAGATAAACTGATGGGTGGAGGGAAGGTTGGATTCCATCAGACAACCAATTAGTAAGTAGTTTTGAAATAAGTAGTTTAACCAAATTCAACCTTTTTCTGTTTTCAATCTAGTTTCTCTGTGTGTAGGAATTTTATTCATTAGATTAGTTCTTTCTTGACCCATCTCTCAGGTGAAAGATTTTCCCTTGACATTGTCAGTCTCTTTTCAGTCTATACAAGCACTGACTTAAAGCTTTATTTTATCTCAGAAGCCATCTACAAATGTTTTAAGATGATTGCTGCTGACCTAAGTTGCACTGGACACGTTTCATGTTGATACCACCTTTGCCCAACAATATTCCTCTTTGTCCTACGCCCTTCACCAGCCACCCAGTTTGTTACTTCTTCCTATGCCAATGGGAAATGGTCCCAGAAACATTTCTAAAACAAAAAGATCTTTTTGCTCCTTGTGTTCCTGCACCAAGGAAAATCAATGGGGTCCACTATCTGCAAGCAAATAAAAATAGAATGAAAGTCATATTGTAGGAAACTACTTTTTAAAGAAGAAAATTCTTTCTCTGGGAAATTTAAACATTCTTTAGTGAACCAAAGCAAGATCCAAGGATCATCAGCTTTAGAGGTACCTATCTGTTCAATCCCCTCATTGTACAGGTGAGGAAACTGACACCCAGAGTGACTTGGGCAAAGCCATACAACTAGCAAGAGAAGAGGCAGAGCTGAGACATGAACCCAGGATGAGGATTTGCTTTGGACTACTGAGGCAAAATTAACTTCATTACCATACCCTGCAGAGGTGGGCACCTCTCTCCCCTCTTGGTTTGAGGCTTATATGATCAACTTGTTTTAGGGAAAATTACATGGGATCCTAGAATCTTCTTTTTACAGATGGGGAAGTTCTTCAAAGAATAAAAAATGTGTTACTTTTTTTTTTTTTAATATTCAAGAGAATGTAAGCCCCTTGAAGACAGCAACTATGTTGGTTTTATCCCTGGAACAGTACTCGGCAAACAGTAAACATTTCATAAATGCTTGCCAAATTGAACTGAATTTTTAAAAAGAATTTTGGTAGAGTCCATAACTTGGAACCTTACTCTCCTGGCTGCTGACTGCCTTCCTAGGGCATTGTTTCAGGAAATCCAAGCCATGTTTCCTTTCATCCCCATCCCAACCATTCCCCCCTCCTCCTTAATATATCATCATTATCACAGTTAACATTTTTAGATTGCTTACTATGTGCCAGTCACTATACTTCAGTACTTTACAATGATAATCTCATTTTACAAATGAGGAAACTAAGGTAAACAGAGTCTAAGTGATTTGCCCAGGATCACCCAACTATAAAGTGTCTAAGGTCACATTTGAACTCAGATTTTCCTAACTCTAGACCTGGTATTCTAGCCATTGCACTACCTAACTGCCTGACCTCAGTCCTTATGACTTACCCCTCTAGTTATGAAACTGTAAACCATGAATTAACTGACATTGTTCCTGGATGAGGTATGTCAATTTATGCTCTTATGGTTCCACTCACCACCTCTAACTTTCCAAATCAAAATACCCCTCCTTGGCCACCATCTTCCTATATGTGGTGTTTCCCCCTATTAGAATGTAAGCTCCTCAGGGGCAGATAATCTCTTTGCTTTATATTGCTGTTTCCCAGTGCTTAGCATAGTCCTTGACATATATTAAATATTTACTAAATGATTTTTAATTCATTCATTCATATGTTAAAGATCAAGTTTTATTTTCAATGGAGGAGCGATTTAAATATTTCTTATCACCATCAAGTCAACAGACAAGATGAGGAATATGGTAAGCACCTGCTCAGCTCCAGCATTAATCCACCTGATCAAACTCTCTAATGCTGGCTTTAAGGGACAGAAGGACGTTGATTTTCCCATGAATTTCTAACTCTACAAGGGCAACACTTGTGATAATAATATTATGTTACAGCTGCTAGGAATATTGATGTCACATCAGAGAGAGAGAGAGAAAGAGAGAGAGAGAGAGAGAGAGAGAGACTTGAGGACTCTGTTGTCTGGGGGTACATTTGTTACTGCAGCAGGAGAAGTATGAATTTTATTCTTTGACCGAGGCAACCCAAGCCAAAAATATGCAATAACATTACACAAACTTCTCAAAACTAGAAGGATCAGTCACTTGGCTAACTTTCTAAGACTGACAGTCTGTATCTCCTATTGCCAATTCAGATCAATTTAACAATCATTTATTAGTGCCTACCATGGACTAGGAATATGCTAGGCACTAGAGATACAATGACAAAATAGTTCTTGCTCTCGAACAATTCTACTGGGAGGAAACAACAGATAAGTAAATACAGTTGTTGGTGGTGTTAAGTCATGACTGGCTCTTTGTGACCCTGTTGGGGTTTTCTTGGTAAAGATACTGCAATGGTTTGACTCCCCCCAGTAGATTAAGGCAAAGGTTAAGTGACTTGCCCAGGGTCACACAGCTAGTAAGCGTCTGAGATATGAACTCAGACGTTCCTAACTCCAGACCCAAAGTACTATCCACTGAATCATCCGGCTGCCTCCAAGTAAATATACTATAAAATATAAACAGGGTTGATAAAATGTAATTGGGAAGAAGCACCAGTAACAGGAGAAATCAAGAAAGACCTTGTGCAGAAAGTGTCACTTGAGCTGAACCTCAGAGGAACTAAGTATTTCAAGGAAGAGAATGAGGAACAAGGCCATTATGGACATGAGGGCAAGGCAATGGCATGGTGGGGCAGGAGATAGAATGTTGTACCCAAGGGAGATCCACTGACTCAGTGTGAAATCAATCTGGAAAGATAAATTCGAGACAGATTGTGAAGGCCTTGTCTGTTTTTATCTTAAAGGCCAGTACTGAGCCAATACTGAAGCTTCCTGTGTAGGGGAGAAACTTCAGATCTGATCTTTAGGAACAGCAACTGATGGAGAGAATGGATTAGAGAAGCAAGCCTGGAGGCAGGGAGACCAATGAGGCTATTATTAAAATAGTGTAAGGAATAAGTGGAGAGGGCTTGGAGCCCAGTGGTAGCTGTATGAATGGGAAGAAGGGGACAGATAGGAGAGATGTTGAGAAGGCAGACTTGCCAAGGCCCTCCTGAAGCCCATGGTTGAGAAGAGGAATATAAGGAACAGGATTTGTGGCACCTAAGGAGTTTGCAGAACTGGTCTTGAAATTCTGCCTCTAACTTGACTCATTTGTTCTGTTTTCTACTGAATGGGCCATTTGAGGTAAAAGCTTAAGGATGGAGTTTATGAACTATGCATGAGTGACTATTATAAAAGACAGGACTAAGTAGAGAAAAGATAGGAGCACTGACAACTAACCTAAATGACTGGAACCTAAAAGGCACAACAGCTTCATTTAGCGCTTGAAGGCTTATAACGTGCTTTTAGAGATGTTAAATCATTTGATCCTTTCAATAACTTTATGAGCCAGGTACTTGTACTGTCACCATTTTATAGATGGGGAAACAGAGGCTCTGAGAGCCAAAGTGGTTACAATGCCAGAGAACGTCAGAGGCAGAATTTGAACCAGATACTCCTGACTCCATGTCTAGCTCTCTATTTACTACATCATGCTGCCTCTCAGATCTTTGTTTCAGGAGAATCAATTTTGGCAAATATGATGGGACTCAAATCTTAATATCATTTCCCTGAAATAGGAATTAATTTTTCCTAAAAGGCAACAAAACTGTCCCTGGGATTTGATTGACTCTTGCCTTCCTTGACACAGATTCTTGGTCATCTAATGCACCCCTCCAATTTGGTGGATTTCTGAAAAGATCAAAGGCAAGTCACCTTACCTTGACCTGCTGCCTAGATATATTAACAAACAAAGATGAGGGGGGCCATGTCAGAGAAACTAAATGCCACTGTTCCTTGTTGTAAATCCTTACTGTGAGAATAAAATAAAACTCTTTTTGTTAACTGTTCAATGACTGGCAAGTATCTTATTTCATCCAAACATCAAACCTGAACAGAGAGTGCTAATATTAAGTCCATCTCTAACAGCAACTGTGTGGAGGATTGACTAGAGATGGGAGAGACTGAAGGTAGGGAGATGAACTAGGAGAATATCACAATAACCCAGAAGAAAGGTGATGAGAGATTGAAAATAGCAGAGTGAAGACTACAATATTGGAAAAAAAATTCATGTTTAGTGTAGGAATCCTTGTAAAACTCCCAAGAAACATGTAGCCTGGTATCGGAATTCCTGCTTTGCCCAAGTCATTAGAAAGTAACATTGGAATCTGTGCTAGGCAACATGAAGAGCTGGGTCTAAGAATGAACAAATTAAGGCATCTCTGTGTGGAAGCTGCCTGCTCATTTCTAGACACTACAGTCATGTTGTAGACTGAGGGTTGGAGGAAAGTTTCCTAAACATTAGAGCAGATATTTCTGGCACCTTTCCTGACCTCCTAGTGCTCTCCTTATTTTAAGGATGGGAACTAGAAGGCAACGCACAGAGGAGAGGACAGGAGAGGAAGGGAGGAGAAAGAAGGACAGGAGAGGAGAGATGAAGAAACAGAGAGAGAAAGCTGGCACATCTGAGACTAGTAGATTTCACGTGGAATACAAGTTGAAAAGAAGTAGCTGCTCTGGCTCCCTTCCAAAACTACCATTCTATTTTCATGCTTTCTCACAGGCTTCTTTGCTTGACAGTGTACTACCCAGGCACCTGGATTAGCAGTGAAACATGGAACTCAGCCACTCATTTATAAAACTAGATGGAAGAAGGTCATTGATGCAGAACTTGTTTATGACTGGCGAGGAAGGAAAGGAAAGCTGGAATGTTAACAATGATGGTGGCTATACAAGACAGCACTGGGCCCTCGTTACCAGTGGTTCAAAGGAAAAGCCAGGCAAGGGCCTTTGCCGAGTAAACATGAAATGTTAATAGAGAAAAGAAGGAATCAATAATGCTCTTGCCAGCTTCCATGTCATTGTGTTAGAAAAGGTAGGACAAGGACCAGGTTTCAGGAAAGGAAACAAAGCCACATGGCCTTGAAGTGTAACAAGTTTGCCATGGCAACAGATGAAAATGAGCCTCCCAAGCCCAGAGCAGGTGTGTGTTATCTTACAGAATAAATATACTTCTCTCACCCCTCCTGGTTTTATAATGAAACCCATGTTTGGATTTTTTTTTTCCCGCCCTCTTTTGTTACATGGAGAAGTTGGCTGTTGCTCAAAGGCTCCAGCAGGAAGGAAAGGGTAATCAGCTTTATCAAAAGGTCTGCTTATTAAAAGGCAGCCTCTCGACTGTGCTACAAGTTTCCTGGGGCACTGAGCAGCAGCTGGGCTATAGCTACCTATTTGGCCTTCTAGGTGTTGACCATGAATGAAAGCTTCTTGCTGGTGCATTTACTATGGTACAGCAATTAAACTGGGTTCCCTCATCGTCCTCATTACATTTTTCAGAGAACTGTATGAGCACATTCTCAAGAGGCTGAGGCCTGACCAAGTTGTGGCATCCTATATTAATCTGGGATATGGGACAAATGTTTTTTGTATTGAGAGATTAACTGTGTTCATTTTCCAATCTGCTGTTATCTATGAAGTTCAGTTACTGAGAAACTTCAAGAGAGTTGATAATTCTCTTAAGTGGAAACTTATCTGAAATAGGCTCAGGATGGTAGTTTTCCACATCTAAAATGTCTACTAAATATAGGAATTGAAAACAAAATAAAATTTTTAAATCTCCAAGTTTAAAAATGCCATAGATATTTCATATAAGCAAAAAGGTAAAGGGGGAAGTAAAACGTGACTTTTATTTTTCTTGCTTCACTATTACTGGAAAATCTCCACTTCATTTTAAAATTAGGATAGTTTGCAAAGCCCTTTCTGTGTTCTTGGATGTTAGCTAATGATAACCTTCTAGAATATGGCTGGCAACTATTCCAGAAATGCTGCTTGCTATAACAAAACCACGGATAGGTTTGACAAGGGTTGCAAAGTGAAATTGTTAAGAAGTTTGGCAATTTTTCACCTGTTTTTCTTTATCTTCATCTCCTCTCCTCCACGTACGCCTTCCTGTGTGTACTCCCTTTCCCCCCTGATGTTCCCTCTCCTAAGTGCCCGTTGCCCTCATGATAATCCCTGGAAGCCTAAGTTTCCCCTCCACCCTGACTCCAGACAGTACCTGAAGCTACAAGCCTTTCCTGGAACTCTCCTCTTTGTCATTTACCTACCTTATTTCTATGGTTACCAAAATTAAGACTAAAAATAAATTGACCCATCTAGTACATATTATTAAGAAGCAACCAGCTTCTGTAACAAAAGAGTGGCCAAGCCAGTCAAATCAGATTCTCTTACTCTATCAGATTAACTACCTGTATCTCATCTCTTTATGGAACTAGATGGCTAGTGAATCTAATAAATTAACAATGATCTAATTTAATATCTTAGTGTATGAAACTCAGCATGTAATGCTGGACTGAGGGTTGGCCTTGGAGTCAGGAAGATCAGGGGTCAAGTCGTTCCTAAGACACATGGGAAAGCAACTTAACCTTTTAGTACCTCAGGCGACTCTCTAAGACTGAGTTACAAAAGAAATGCTGCTCTACATCAGTAGAAGGCATTTTCACACTTGGAGTTCTCTTCAGCTATGAAATCATAGGTACAATCTAATATATACATGCATACAATCATATATATATTATGTATGTATATATACATATACATACATATAGATGAAATATATTTTAGGTAGATTTTGTATTAAAATATGCTTCTATATAATAGATAAGTAGTTTAGTGATATATACATATATAATATATAACTTTGTGAACTTATACTGGTCATATATCCATATCTACCTATCACTTATAACCTACAGATGTCCATATGTATATGTATAAGTGTTATTAGTGTGTTATTACTTCTGGGCCACACATCTGACTTATCTAGAATTTATTTATCCAACATTCTCAAATGTTTGGCACACAGCCAAGAATAGGAAATTAAAAAGGCCCCAAGTAATCCAAAAAGAAGTCATACGATTTATGTACTAAGGTTCACATATTTTAGTTAATGGCAAACTCAACCAATCTATTCCATGTTACAAAATGAGGGAGTTAGACTAGATGACCTCAAGGTTGCTCTCCAACTTTCTTTTACAATCTATTTTTATTCCATAAAATCCTAGGATATCATATAGAACCTACTTATTCTTATTTTTAAAAACATTCTAACAATTTTAATTATTTAGTTTTTCGGTTGGTAGCAGATTAAAAGCAGCAAATTAGAAAGTTGGGGTAATTAGAAGCAGGCACATTGACAGCAGCAAGATGTGAAAGTTGACAGTGAGGGAGGAGACAAAAAAGTTATAAACTCAGACCAGGCACTCACAAAGCTGCTACAGGTATCTGGGACCATTTAGAAAGTGTAGGGGCAAACATGCATCCCAATAGCCTTGAGGTTATCACAGTTATTATAGCACTGCATAGAAACTGATGTACATGGTAATGCTAATTTACCAGAAAAAGGAACCTTAGATGATACGCTGTCTAGGAACCATTTTTTTTTAAAAGTCAACATTTAAATAGTTATGCTTCAGTATCTGGAGAATACAATTTCAAGGAGTTCATTCCCAGACAATGCTAGGTATAGGAGGTGTTGCTTCCCTTGTGACACAAGTTTCACTGAGAGAATGAGGAAGACTCTGAAGATATGAGCAAGGGTGAATCATGGACACTAGCAGGAACAATCAAAGACTTTGGAGTCAGAAGACCTGGTTCAAATCCCAATACTGATATTTATTACCTATAGGACCTGAGGCAAATCACAATCTTCCTAGACTTCAATTTCTTCAAAAATAAAATAATTGGGCTTTATTAGATGGCCTCTGAAGTCCCTTCTAGCTCTAAACATATGAGGCTGTGAATCTAGCTTTGACCTTAAGGCAGATAGTCACTACCTAGCAACATATTGGCTATGCTTAAGACCCGGGACCAATACACAAAGATTACCCAGATATGTATATAAAAACATTCAAATCCTCAAATGTTTATGAACTCATTGTTGTACATATTCTCTCCAGTTGCAACCTATTCCTGCTTGTCCATCTGCTCCAAGAATGGGCAAAATTCCAAATTGCTCTCCAGAAAGCCTGGACGAATTCACACAGCTCTACCAGTAGTGCATTAATGTACCTATTTCCCCCCAGCACCTCCAATATTTGTCCTTTCCCTTTTGGGGGGCTCAATTCTGTCAATCTGAGGGGTGTGAGGTATTATTTCAGATTTGCTTTAATTTGTATTTCTACAATTATTAGTGATTTGGAGCATTTTTTTATATGTCTACGGCTAGCTTTAATTTCTTCCTTTGTAAACTGCTTTGACCATTTAGAAGTTGAGAAATGGCTTATTCTTATATATTTGAACAAATTCCTTACATATCTTGTAAATAAGACCTCTATTAGAGAAATTTGCTACAAAAATTTTTTTCCTCAGGTTGTAGGGATTAAAGGAAAAAAAAAATATCTGTAAAGTGCTTAATCCAGTGCCTGGCATATAACAGGCACTTAAGGAATGCTTGTTTCCTTCATTCCTTTTTTCCTTTCCTCTGTTCCTTACTGCCTAATCCTTTATTCCCATTCCCTTCCCCCTAATGATCCCTGTTTCTTTTCCAAACTTAGTTGTGTTCAACCTATGCTCTTTTTAAAACTATCCGTTTTGAGATTTATCTTTTTTTTTCAAATAATGAAAATTCACCTTCTATCCTACCCACTTTCCTCCCCTCTCTTCTTGAAAAAGAAAGACTAAAACCCTTGTAACAAATACGCATGTTAAGCAAAACAACTTCCCTAACTGTCCATGTCCCAAAATGACATGTTTCAATCTGCACTGTGAGTCCGTAACCTCTCTGACAGGAAGTTGGTAGCGTACTTCATTTAGAATGTTGGTCACTGCGTTAATCAGTTTCCCACTCCATCTTTATAAAGAAGAGGTGGTGAAAGAGAACTGTGCTGAGCACTAATGGTCTAGGTGGGTGCAATCTGATTCTGCTCCCCTTCCTCTTATTTTCCCTGTCCAGAGCCCAAGCACAGGTTCTTACACTTTCTTTCTTTCCTTTTAAACCCCTGCTTGAGATGCATCCTCTGTGGTTAGAATTTGTTATGCCCTCAATCTACCCTCCTTCATATTAACCCTCCCCAACTTGCCTTCATTCCTTTTCCTTCTGCTGTATTTCTGCACCCAACTATGTGTATGTATTTCTTTTCTTTGACTAGTTCAGATGAAAGTGAGGTTTAAATATTGCTTGTTCTCCTCCTTCCTTTTTGTATACTTGCATACTCTAGTAAAATAACTCCCCCAACCTTACTCTTCTTCCATGCCCACCACCAATGCATTCCTTTACCCTTCCCTTTTCTTTTAAGATCATTCAAACATTAAAAAAAGGCACAACAAACTTATACCTAAGCCCTCTGTCTTATTATAGGCCTTCTATGATCTCTAATAATGATAGGGTTCTGAGGGGGCTCATGTATTATCTCCACATATAAGATTGTAAGCATTTCATCTTTAGTCCCTTATGATTGGAGTACTCATACCTACAATTTTGTTTTTTTCCTTTACTCCTGTATCTTTCAAAGTTTCTAGTTAGCTCTATTTTTTTTAATCAGGAATACTTAGAAGTCCTAGATTTCTTTAAAATTTCATTCCTTCCCCTACCTCCCATAGAATTATAGTCAGTTTCTTGTATTTTTTCAATCTTTCAACCTTGTTTTAATATCCCTTTTCTCATGGGGTCATTTTTGCTCCATTCTAATTTTCAAGAAGTCTATTATTTAGATGAGGTATTATGCCTCTTGTGCTAACTTATTAAATTCCCTTTCTAATTCTTTCTTCCATAGCACTCATTTCTTTTCCATTTTTTCCTCCTAGCACACTCACTTCTTTAGCAATGGTTTCCTGTATTTGACTCAATTTCTTCAACTGTAAAATATAAAAAAGAAAAAACCTACCTCTCAAAGTTGTGAGAATTAAATGAAAAAATATTTGTAAAGTGCTTAATCCAGTGCTTGGCATACAACAGACACTTATAGAATGTTTGTTTTTTTCATTTCTTTTTTTCTTTCCCCTGTTCCTCATTGCCTAATCCTTTATTCCCATTCCCTTCCCCCTAACATCCTTCTCTAAAACTACCCACCCTTCCACTGTGCTCTCTGGAATGCCTGCTCCATAGGTAACAAACTTGGCTTTTGTCTTCAGTCTTTTCCTCTCCCACTTCCACCTTCTGCTCTCACTGAGACTTGGTTCCCTCCTCAGGACAAAGCCTCTCTGACCTTCCTTTCTAGCACTGGCTGCGCTTTCACTCATTCCCTGGGAACTCACTGATTGAGGTAGGGGAATTAGAATACAGGATTCCTTGCTCCACACTGTCACTTCCAGCTTTTCCCTCTACTCATCACTCAGTAACCTGTCCTCCTTTGAAGTTCATTTAATCTATATCCACCACTCAATCAAATTTCCCATAAATATTGTCTAAAGACCTCCAAGAAACTCCCCTTCTTTACTCAATGACTTCAGTGCCTGGCTCAGAATCTTTCTTTCTTCCCCAAGTCCTGTTCTGTACTAAGGGGTCTTCAAACACACATACTGATACTCCTTCAAACACCCTAACCACCCAGGGCCTCATTTTGATCTCATTTCGGCCACACACAAAGATAATCATCCTCCTGATCTTGCCATGATCCACAAAGCATTGAAAGAACTACATGAACCCATGCAGAGTTAAAGTAAGTAGATCCAAGAAAACAATATACACAATCACTACAGCAACGTAAATGGAAAGAACCAGAAAAAACCAAAATGGAATGTCTCCAAACAATAGATGTGAGAAGATACCCATACTCCTATGCAGAAGTAGGAAGTTGAAGATACATTGAACATATTTTCAGATATTTTCTAAGTTTCAATTTTTTAATGTAGTGATGAGTTTGGCTGATTTTTTCTCTTCCTTTTCTTCTGTCTTTAAAAATGTCATTTGTTATATGAGCTGGCTCTGGGAAGGGGAGGAAAAAGAATAGTTGGAGAAATTTTGGTAATGTAAAAAAAATGGGTCAGTTCTTCCAAACCTTTCCATTCTACCTCAAACTTCCATGGTTCTTCTTCCTCTAATCTTCTGAGTCAAGCAGTTAGCCTCCTATTTCACTGGGGGAAAAGTTAAGACCACCAAGGTAAGGCCAAAATGGGCGCATGATTTAGACATAAAAGGCACTATTCTAAGTAAATTAAGGGAGCATGGAAAATTTTACCTCTCAGATCTATGGATAAGGGAAGAGCTTATAACTAAACAAGAGACAGAGAAGATGATGGGAAATAAAATGAATGATTTTCATTATATGAAATTAAAAAAACCATTTTTGCACAAACAAAATCAATGCAGCCGAAATTAGAAGAAAAGTAGGAAACTGGGGAGAGGGGGATTTTCAGCATGTCTCTGATAAAGACCTCATTTCTCAAATAAAGAACTAAGTCAAATTTATAAAATGAGTCATTTTTCAATTGATAAATGATCAAAGAACATGAACAGGCAGTTTTCAGAAAAAATCAAAGCTATCTAGTCATATAAAAAATGCTCTAAATCATTATTGATTAGAGAAATGCATATTAAAACAACTCTGAGGTACCACCTCACACCCATCAGATTGGCTAATATGACTGAAAAGGAAAATGATATATGTTGAAGCAGCTATGGGAAAAACTGGGATACCAATGTGCTGTTGGTAGAGTTGTGAACTGATCCAACCATTCTAGTGAGCCATTTGAAACTAGGCCTAAAGGGCTGTAAAAACTGTGAATACCCATTGATTCATCAACACTACTACTAGGTCTGTATCCCAAAGAGATCAAAGAAAAGGGAAAAGAACATACCTGTACAAAAATATATCTAGCAGCAATTTTTGTAGTGTCTTAAGAACTAGAAATTGAGATGACCATCAGTTGAAGAATGGTTGAACAAGTTGTGGTATATGATTATGATAAAATATTATTAAGCTATAAGAAATGGCAAACAGGACAATTTCAGAAAAACTTGGACATTCATTAACTGATAGGGTGTGAAGTGAGCAGAACCAGGAGAATATTGTACCCAGTAAGAGAACATTGTACCCAGTAACAGCAATATTGTATGATGAACAATTGTTATTCTCATCAATACAATGATCTAAGACAACCCCAAAGGACTCATGATGAGCAAAGACTTGTACTCTAACATCATAGGATATGCTTATGGAAGAAACAGAAATTGCATTAGAATAGAAAAGTTACTGAATTAACATTAATGCCTTCACTCTGTTGATTATTTCCAATTTATCCTCTACATAGCTTATTTATACATAGTTATTTGCTTGTTATCTATCCCATTGGACTGTCCTTGAGAGAGGGAACTAACCTTTACCTTTCTTTGTATCTGCAGTGCTTAGCACAGTATCTATCTCATAAGAGGTGTTGAATAAATGATAGATTTCTTCTATGTACATTTGATCTAATTCAGTTACTTAGGATACACTCTGTACAGCCTTGCGGTTTCCACAACAAACAGAGTTCTGACAGAGCAAGAGGGAGGGGCTTGCTGCTAGGCAAGAACCCCCAAAACAGAGGGGCTTGTCAGGGTGCTACTAGGCAAAGGACCCCAACAGAGGAGAGGTGCCAGGAGAGGTAGCCAATCACAGACTGGTTGTCATTCAACATAGAGTAGTTGTAAGGAAGGGGAGGGGGCTCAGCAGAAGGTGGTTACCTGGCTAACATTAGGGGGGCACAGGTGGTTACCATGCAAATGGACTAAACAAAAAATGACTGTTAACAATTCATCAGATATTAAACCAAAGGGGAATAACATTTTGACAGGGGCCCAACAACAGAAAAATTGTTACTAGGCAAGTTATCCAACCCTGCCCAGTAACCTAACAGATATCTCCCAGCCTAGGGGCCCAGGGAGGAATAATGTCCACTTCACCAGGAAGCTGAGACTCAAAGACTTAGGTGACTTGCCCATGGTCAAAATTTGCAAGTAATGGAGGGAGGATTTGGGCCCAAGTATTCTTGACTCCAAATTCAGCATTCCTTCCATTATATAATGCTTCCTTATAGCTATTTTGATAACATGAGGAAACCAAGGGCCAGTGGGATGTTGTATATTTTATGTGCACTTTCAATATTAGGGCCTAGTGATCTCATTTTCAAAGTAGAATAGACATTTTTCCAAATTCAGAAAGTCCCCTCATTTCCCTACCCACTAATACTTCCTTGAAGATGACAGTATTCAAAAATCCTATAAATCATGATGGAAAGCATGAACTAGGAGACAGAAAATAAGAAATGGGAAAATTCTGCTAAAAGGCATCATAAAATGAGCATATTAAACCAATAAATTATAGTCCTGCCCATCAGGCAGAGATCACCTCTTCCGACAGAGCAATCAAAATCCTTGAGTGAGAAAAGTGTTGGCACTGCCATGAAATGGAAGGCAATGATGTGTGTTGTCTGTATTGCAAACATTCACATTATGGGAAAAAAATACACACACACACACACACACACACACACATATACACACACACACCCCTGATGCTGCTGCAGAAGGTGAGAGACATGAAATGCATTTCTCCACTCTGCTCCATAGGGTATGAGTAACGTTTGAGGTTGAGCCACTCACCTAAATATATGAATGACCTAGATAGAAAGCAACAGAGTGATTTGCTGTAAATGGGGGCCAAAACTGTCTATGGATATAGACATGTGGGGTTCCTAAGCTCCCTATTCACAATGTGGGACTGCCAAACCACATCATGGCCTTTGATGGTGACCCACACTCAGATAACAACCCATTATGCTTTGGAAAACCTTGAATGCAGTTTTCTTATTTAATATATCCTATCTTGTAGTTTGGGGTCTTCTTTATAGGAGGTATTATAGGGACTTGGAGTATCATAACTTTTTTTTTTTTTTTTGAAAAGGCAACTAGAAAAGCTTTTTTGCTTTTCCATACCAGCAACATGATGTGAGGTAAAGGCAAGTTATCCCATTCTGTAATTGTAGTTAATGACACTGTTTGTTTCCAGAACATTAATAAGAAATGAAGAGGGGGCTTGAAAGCATTGTTTGGCCATCTGGCTAGCATTAGGGGAGGCCAGTATGTGAGACTTCCTACTTAGAAACTTTCATCTAATTGTTTTCTGTCAAGCTAATCAGTGGGGTTTATTTTGGTGAGATGGTTGGGAAAAGCCATAAGAGCTTTCTAGTTCCATGCCAGTGTCAGGAGTGTCCGAAGCCAGGCTTCTTTCTCTTTATGCTAGTTCCTTTGCTTCTGGAGGGGGCATTCCCTTAGAACAAAAGGTAGGATTAAAGATAAAACATTTAACATGGGCTGAGTTTGAAAATTTGGCCATTTAAGAGTATAATTGGAACCTAAAATCTAATATAGACTGTGAGTTCTGTAAGGGTAAGGACCATATCTTCCCTAAATTTTGTGTTCCCCCTATTAGCTACTACAGTGCTATACACATACACATACACATACACACACACACACACACACACACACTCAGCAGATGCTTAGTAAAGGTTTTGATTTGTACTTTACCTACATTATCTCTTGATCCTTAGACCAACCTTGTGAAGAAATTTCTGACTCAGAGTTGAAAAAACTGAGGCTGAGAGAGATAAAGTGATTTGCCCAAGATCAGTGTTACAGCTAGGATGCAAATTCAAATATACCATATGGTATATTTTCACTGTGGTACTTCAATCATTCAATCCACTTCAATTTTAGTTTAATTCAATAAACATATATTAGGGACCTACTATGTATAGAGTAATGTGCTAGGTCCTGGATTAAATGAACCTCAAGGAAGAAGAGTTACTGAGTGATGGTGGTAGAGGGAGAGCCAGAAAGTGCCAATAAGGGATCAAGGAGTAATCCAATTACCCCACCATGACCAGTGAGTGGTGGTGGAGGTATGAGGGAAAGTGTAATCAGCTCTGGAACAGGTGGCCAGGGAAGTTACGGGGTCAGGAGAGTGCTAGGTCTTAGTAGGAACAAGAAGATGGAACAAACAAGGAAGGAAAAGGTTTAAGATGAAATCTAGTTTGTTACCTATGAAGCAAGCATTCCAAAAACACCACAGTAATGCAGGGTACCTTTAGAGTAGGATGTTGGAGGGGCAGGGAAACAAGGGAACAGTAATATGGGATGGAGAACAGGGTTTGAAAAGTGGTAATGAGGGTTTTAGAGTCCCTGGGAAAGGGTGGGTATGATAGGGTGGAAGCATGTTCATTCTTGAGGAATGAGTTCAGTTAGGTTATCAAGTGGTATCAGGATGTAAAGTGGTTGTATAAGACTAGAAAGTTGGGGGTGGGGAGAGTGTGAAGGGATATGGAAGACCCTTTACAGGGGCCAACGCAAACCCTATGGAACTATATGTGGCTGGAGAAAATGTCTGGAGTATAAGGGAAAGGTGAGAGCAAATTAGGCCTTGAAGATGTAGGTGGCCAAAGAGAAAGAGAGAGAAGTCTTTCAATCAGCTGCCGAGCAGAAGTGAGAATTCATTCAAAAGCAAAGTTAGAGGCCTGAGATCTTTATCTCCCCATAGGGATTGCCACCATATGTGAACATGTGGCTCTACTGTTGCTTCTATGTCCATTGTGTATATTCTTTTTGTTCTCTGTTAGGTTGAAAGAGTGTTGGATTTAGGTACAAACTTGTGAGTTCCAAGGGCCAGAAGTCCATGCTGGTATCTGCGATTTTCTAATCTGTAAAATGAGCTGGAGAAGGAAATGGCAAACCACTCCAGGATCTTTGCCAAGAAAACAAATGGGGTCACAAAGAGTTGGATACGACTGAAATGGCTCAACAACAACAACAAGCATGGGGAAGTTGGCAACTATGGTGTTGAAGAACCACTGGCTTGACCCAGCCCAACAACAGCATAAATACTTTCCCACTTGTCTACTGGCCATGCTGCATTTGGAAGTGAATTTGGTGAACTGAAGGCTTTGTAGCAAATGCTTTAAGTATGAACTGACTCTTCCCACCAGTGGCTGAGATAGATAGATAGATAGATGATAGATAGATAGATAGATAGATAGATAGATAGATAGATAGATAGATAGATAGATAGATACATGCTAGATAGACAAATAGATGATAGGTAGAGTGAACATTTATTAATAATTAACATTTAGTAAGTACTTACTAAGTGCCAGGCATTGTTTCAGTGCCAGGATACAAATATAAGCAAAAACAAAGTTTCTGCCCTTAGGCTAAAGTGAATATAGCTGATGATGGTTCCTCAAATGGAGATTCCAGAGATAAACTCACTAATTAGAATAAAAGGCTACAGAAGTGGGGGTGTTGCTGTCATGAGAAAGTCACGGATGCAGAGGTGGAGAATTAATCAGAGCAGTCATGGGCTGGGATGAGTTTGGAGACATGGCTATAGTGGGTACTTGGTCAAATGGGAGTTCCAGTGATGAACTCTGACTGAAGAAGAAGGCTGTCAAGAAAGGAATGACCAAAATTAGAAGACCAACACCAGAGAGGGGACTTAAGCCAATGGCATTAGAAAAGAATACAATCCAACCCTTCAGGGATACTCTTAGAAGCCTTATAGGAAAATGCAGTCTTCCCAGGTACCAGAGTCAACAGTGAGAGTAGAAGCTGGGATAAGAATAGCTTAGAATAAATAAACTCTACATACATAATATTATATGGGTCAGCCACAGAGCAAGCATTAGGGATGACCAATGACTATTGGAGTTAGCATTCTCAACTAGTATCCTTGCAACACTGAGAGAATATGGGGAAGACTTCCAGCATGCTGAGTGGGCTTCTTGTGATAATGTGGAAAAACAGAAAAGTCACCCAGTATGGTTGGGATCTCTATCTTTGGAGGAATACTCAGAGGAAATTAGATCACAGAGTCATTGTGATTCACAGATTTTTTACCAGTAGAGGGTTGGAGAATAAGGGCATTAGAGATATAAAACAAAATGCTATGTGAGCTTGGGCTGAGGGTGGGGCAATTTCCAATAGAAAATATCAAGAAAGGCTTTCCGGAGGAGTTAACATTTGAGTTACGCTTTAAAGGATGGGTAAAAAGTCATGTGAGAGTGAGATGGGCAGAGAAGGGCATACCATGTATAGAGAACATTTTGAACAGAGGTATGGAGAAAGAAGAAGTCAAAACCTGCTGGAGGAGCATATGGCAATCTAGGAATGTATAGTTTGTGGAGGAGAGTAACATGAGATAAGGCTTAAAGGGAGGGTGATTCTTCATCTATAAAAGGGGGATGTTATGGCTCAAAATGAAATCCTGTGTGCAAAACTTAAAGGATTACACACATATTAACTATTATTACCTGGGAGGATAAAATGCAAACTATTTTCACCAAGTAAAATACATTAGCATTAAACCATTCATGTCATAGCTAAAACTTTGTTTGATGGTATGTCAGGAATATGCAGCATAATAGTGTTTCATTATGAATATCCAATTATTATGATCCCATCATGTGATCCCCATGATCCCAGCTGTGTTGCAGAATTGGCATTTGGTTGAGTTCTACTTGGTGAAAGTTTGTCTGTCCCCTCCCTGTTTGATTTTTTTTTTTTTTAATTAAAGAGGCCATCCCTTGAGTAACAGGTATGAAACTACTGGTAAGAAACTTGTGAAGGAGGCCCTAAGAGTAGCTGGAGCAAAGAACTCCACTGTAGATTAAGTCCACCACCAGTGAGAGTCAGAGCCAGCCATAAACATACAGCATGAATAACCTTTGGGACTTGGCTTCCCACGGATTTGTACTCCCTTTCCCTCCCTCTCCCACTCTCCCTTTATGGACATTTAGCATTAGTAATGAACTGATGCTCCAACTGCAGCCAGCCCAAGCAGGGTGGCTCATAAATCCTGAGTGATTCCTCCTAAAAGTTTTTGCAAATGCTCTTCATTCTGTGTGGGGACTTCTCTCTTTCAGCAGTTCAGTTTCCCCTCCCAAGGCTTGTGTTGGGATGGGGATAATGCATTTCCTGTATCAGAGCACAAGACAAGGAAACTCATTGTGTGTCCATGGAGGAAGAGGACATCTGCAAATCGTGGTGAAGAGCACACTGAAGGATCTTGTGAGAGGGACTTATTCTCCCAGTTCCATTTGGTTGATGAAGTAGATCACGTGGGCGGTGGGGCATAATGAGCTTCTTTAGCTGTTGCCAGTGGGAAGTCCATCCTATAAAATACTAAGGCTCCTGGAGTCACTGAGGTTGCAGAACAAGCTGATTGCGTAAAAGAGGAGTTTTCCTGATTTGGAGCTGTCATTTCTGGCTGCTGAGCACAATGTTCCAGTGTTAGGAGGCATCTTAAGTCACAATTTTTTTTTTTTCACAATTCAGGATGACTCGTTTCCCCATAGGATTCTCCCAATGGCAAATATTAGTATGATGGGGAACTCAATTCTTGCAAAAGTCTGTTTGCTGGAATACTTTATAGTTTTTATCACTAAAAAGGAGAAATAATGTACCACACATTGATACTACAAAATAAGACCTCTAGCTTTCTGTCCCTTCTCCTTTTGTTATTTTTTTTTCATTCTGGATTTCTGTTTCTACCTCTTTTCTCTTCACTTAAATAGCTTAGTATCTGCCTCTGTATCTTTGTTGGGAATTGCTAACTGAATTGAATTATAAGAGAATAATGTATTTCCTCAGCACTACCATAGTTTTAACCAAACAGCCAAAGATAAGTCAGAGTCTAGGACTCTTCTATTAACTCTCTCTGGTTGATTCCAGGCCACTGAAGAGCAGGTAGATAAAAAGCTTGTTTTTGTAACCTCTAAAGTACCTTAATGATTATCTATTGGATTGGATAATGAATAAAATAGTAGAATTGGACTTAGAACTGGAAAAAAATAACTTAGAAATTATCTAGTCCTACTTCTTCATTTTACAGATGAGGAAAATGAGGCCTAGAGAAGTTAAGTGACTTATCCAAAGTCACAAAGATAGAAAGTTGCAGAACTGATATTTGAACCCAGATCCCTTAACTCTGAATCTGGTGTTCTTTCCACTATAACTTGTTGCTGTAAAAAATAAAATAAGCTCAAGTTAAAAACAGGTAAGAAAGAGGAATTGATTCAATTTAATTTAATTCTACTGAGAACACTATAGTAGAGTATGGAAAGGAGACCCTATATTTAGAGTCAGAAGACCTAAGCTTTAATCCTAGATCTAGTACTTATTGCCTGTGGGATGTTGCACTTTATCTCTGTGGGCCTGGAGTGCCAATGTGTGGCTGTGAATATGCCAGCACAGTTCTGAATTGCAAAATATCAGACTCTCTACATGGAAGACAGAACCAAAACATTTTATTCAAACACCAAAAAGCCAAATTCATCATAGCAACCAAGAAGTCTATATACATTACCAGGCCTGCCCACAAACAGGCCCCCTAAGCAAAGTGCCTTTCTCTCACTCACAGCCAGCCGCCTGCCTCCTCTGTCCTTCCCCGTTCTGACTAGCCTGACCAACTTCCTCCAGCTCCACCTCTTCCTATTCCACCTTTCCTGCTCCACCCCATCTTGTTCTACCTATTCAGCAAACTCCTCCCATCACAGACTCCTGTGACTCAGGCTTCCATGTGATTTAAGCAGATCATATGGACCTATTAATGTATGGGAAAGATCTTCAAATTAAGCAAAAAATACATTAACAGGACAGGGCTTCAGTTCAGTTCCCTCAACTATAAAATGAGGGAGTAGAACTAGATGAGCTCCAAGGTCCATTCCAACTCTACATTCATAAAATTATCAGAGCATTTACTATGTGTGACCTTGAGGTTGCTAGGTGATGTGTGTATGATATAAAGGAATCAGAAGATATGGTCCCTGTCCTTAAGGAGCTTATTTAGGGAAATGAGATATATACAGATGACATACCGTTCAATAAAAATACAATATTATTAAATAGAAAACCACAGACAAGGGCTGTAGGAGTTCAGAGAAGAGAGAGCTGATGTGTGTTGTAGTTGTCAGGAAAAGCTTCACAAAGAGGCTAATAGTTGAGCTGGACTTGAAAGAAAAAAAAAAAGAAGGAAAAAAACTAATTTGTAGGCTGTCAAAAAGAATAGGAGAGAACTGAGAACAATCATCTCTAAAACAGGAATCGAGCTCACAAAATGGAAAGATCTGTATGAACTGACACAGAACAAGGAGAGGAACACCAGAAAAGCGAGGAAATGTAATAACTACAGTACAAATGGAAATAACACTAAAGATCAGGTGAACTCAGATGAAATCAAATGACCAATTTTCTTCTCAGACAGGAAAACTAGAGGATTCACGATGTTGCTTAGACTGTGAGGCTAGGTCAGGGTATGGGTTCAGCATTAGTCAACTCCTTTTGTTACAAAGGAGGCAAGTAACTTCAGTTTCTCTTAGAATGTGATTAACTATGGAGTCAGTAAACCACAGATAAAGGAACAAATCTGTCCCCCATAACCTGTTTTCAAAGACCAGTGAACTAAGAATTTTTACATATTTAAATACAATAAAACTTAATTTTAAAATGTCAAAACCACTCTTAGCTCCCAGGCCATATGAAAACAGGTGGGGCTGCTGCCATAATCTGCAGCCTGGAATAAAAAAAAGGAAGGAAAATCACAAAATTTCTGTTTTGGAAGGTACTTCGGAGGCTATTTCGTCTAACCTAAGTAAGAATCTCCTCTAATACATATAAGACAAATGGTCACCCAGTATTTGCATTTATTTACACCCTCCAGTGAGGTGAACCCACTACTTCCCAAGGCAGCCCATTCTACTTATCAATAACTCTAATTTGTTAAGATAGTTTTCCTTATATCAAACTCTTATTAGCTACCTTGCAACTTCTACCCATTGCTCTTAAAGGGGTCAGTCACAAAGATAGAAAGTTGCAGAACTGGTATTTGAACCCAGATCCCTTAATTCTGAATCTGGTGCTCTTTCCACTATAATTTGTTGCTGTGAAAAATAAAATAAGCTCAAGTTAAAAATAGGTAAGAAAGAGGAAGTGATTCAATTTAATTTAATTCTACTGGATCTCTTTTCCCCATGCCAGTCCTTGTGTGACCTTTGGCAGGTCACTAAACCTCTCTTCATCTTCAGTTTTCTTATCTGTAAGATGAAGGGATTGGTCTAGAATCTAGACTAATCCTTAATAAATGAATGAATGAATGAATGAATGAATGAATAGGTAAATAAACCTTTAATAAAAGGATTTGTTCTGTGAAGGTTAGATTCCATCAAAGGATTACACCTGAGGACCTAGAGGGCCAGGTATGGCCTCAAGGCTGCAGGTTGCCCATCCCTGGCCTAGATGATTCTAAAGTCCCAACTACTCTAAATCCATGCTGTTCTATGATCACGCTGCTGACTCATATTGAGCTGGCAGTCTACCAAAATCCCTGGATCTTTTTCAGATGAATGACTATCTAGTCCAAACTTATACTAATAAAGTTGATTTTTTTAACTGAAGCAGGGATGTTATGTTACCCCTCTTATATCTCATCTTATTAGTTTTGCTTCACTTTTGTAGTACATGGAGGTCTTTTTGAATCCTGACAGTGTCATTCATTGAGATGGTTATTCCAGGGTTGTGGCACCTACAAGTTTAATAAGCATAAAAGCTATACCTTTATCAAATTATTAATAAAAATATCAAGCAGCAAAAAGTCTAGCACAGATTCCTGTGGCACACCACTTGATATCTTCAAGTTGACTCAAATCATTAATGACGTTGAATCTGGTTTTCAGCTGGTTTTAATTTTGCCTGACTACAATGGTTTTACCTAAATCTCTCCATCACAGCAATAAGAACAGCAGGAAACACTTTGTCAAAATCTTGCTAAATCTAGGTCAGGAGTAGGGAATCTGCAGCCCTCAAGGTCTTTGAGTGTGGCCTTTGGCTGAGTCCAACTATTACACAACAAATCCTTTTAAGGGGATTTCTTCTGTTAAGTTTGGATTCAGTCAAAGGGCTGCACTTGAGGATCTAGAAGGCCATACATGGCCTTGAGGCTGCAGGTTCCCCACCCCTGATCTAGGTAATTTCCTCTACCTCTCAGTATAAGAAAAATGTCAGGAGCAAGGGAAGAAATGATCTCATGTGATCTATTGTCGATAATGACATTCTGGTTCTTTGTGATCACTAAACCTCCCTCTGAAAATAAATTCTAAAATTTTCTCAGGAATAGAAATCAAGCTATAGCTTGCAGACTTGCTGCTTTTTCTTTTTCTTTTTTTCTCAAATACTGTAGCACTTCTCATTCTTCAGTCTTTCAAAGAGCATGGTGGCTCAGCAGTCTCACCTGCCAGTTCTTTTGGTAAGTACCCTGGGTTGTAATTCACCTAGGCCTGACAGCTTGAACTCATCAAGGAAAGTTAGGTGATTTCTTGATTACCCCATTATTTACCTTGGATGCTAACTCCCTTTCAGTCATTTATTCCTTTGTTGTTTCTAATCTAAGGATCATCTTGTTGACAGAGAAAAGAGAGAAGCAAAATACTAATTTAAAAGATCTAATATCCATTATCTCTTACCTTCCACCCCATGTAGCTATCCTATGCTTTCTTTCACCCTCTTTTCTCCAACGTAGCTACAAAAACAAAAGAACCTTTTTGTAGACTTTTGCCAGTCTTAATTTTTTCTGAGTATTTAGGCTGACCCTACAGATCTCACCATCCTTTTTTTGGTATTCATCTCTCAGTAACCTGCTCTTGTCTCTGGTTTCTGTACATGTCTTCTTAAAATTTAAGTTAGCCAGTGAATTTCCTGTGCATCTGTATTGGCTTCTATGGACAGCTCCCCTTTTTTCTTCTTTATGCTACATTCTAAAATAAAATGTTCACTTCCCTTCAAAGTTTCCTCCATTTACACCTCAGCAACCCAGTTCCTATTATTAGTGACAATTAGGTCCAGAACAGAAGTTCCTTCCAGTAGCACATCCACCTTTTGAAATATGAAATTTTCATTAAAGCAAGTCAAGAAATTATTATCTCTTCTGCTTATGACAAAAAGACAGAGACCTCCAGTAGATGTCTGGATATTTGAAATCCCCTTCACTACTATATCATGCCTCTGAGTCAGGCTTGTTATCTGATTCAGAAAGGAAAGTGTGTAAGGGTAAGGGAATAAGTATTTATATGGCATCTACTATGTGCAAAGCATTGTATTAAGTGCTTTTAAAAATATTATCTTATTTGAGCCTTACAACAACTCTATGAGGTGGGTGCTATTATTGTCATCCCTATTTTTACAACTGAGGAAACTGAGGCAAACAGAACTTAAGTGACTTACAAAGGGTCACACAGCTAGTAAGTATCTGAAGTCAATTTGAACTCAAGTTTTCCTGTCTCCAGGTCGAGTGCTCTATCCTCTGTGCTACCAGCTGGCTCATTTACACACCATCTCCTACCTTGTTAGCATACCTTCCAAATTGTAATGCCCTAAGGCTATGCTGACTTGATAACTGAATGCCCACTCTATCTATCTGGGGCCACCCCAGGCTATTTGCCATTCCTTAATGCCATCCAGATATTCTCAGTCTTTTTTTGTATATAAGTATGACTCTCACCCCCATTAAGGTGCAAATTCATTAGGAATCTAGCCCACTCTATTGGCATTACAATATACCTTGCTACTTTGACTGAAAGAAAGCTCAAGTGCTTGAATTCTTTCCAGGCAGACTCGCCCTGTGCCCTGTGCCCTGACATTTCAGGGTTCCCAGCAACATCAAACCGCATTAGCCCCAGACCTGACTGTGCTCCTTCATGCAGATCATCTTCCATCCTGCTGCCAAACCATTGTTGCTGTTGTTCCACCCTCCAAAACAGAACTAGCCTCCTGAAGCTAGCTGGCCGCAGATGCACTCCAGTTATCTGTCCTGCCTATGCATACGTGCACAACTGCAACTGAAATCAACATCTTCTGGAAAATATGTACAAATCAATTATCCTATTGTTCCACTGACACTTCCAAGACCAAAATAACCTTTCATGACCACCACTCTCTTAACTCCCCCTATTGGAATGTAAGCTCCATGAGAGAAAGTACTATTTGTATCCCCAGAGTTCAGAACAGCGTCTGGTACATCAGCACTCCATAATTAATTTCCTTCTGTTCATCCATTCATTCACTCAAAGGCCTGACCATGACACTCGTCAGCTTCGGAAGTTTCATTGACTTCCTACTGTCTATTCAACAAAATACAAACTTCTGTTTGACATTTAAAGAAAGGCCTTTTAAATATGGCTGTAAAATATCTTTTCAGACTAATTCTGCATTACTCCCCCTCACACACTGCATACTTGCTATTCAAAGTGGATGGTGAACCATCTCCTGTCTCTATACTTTTGCCAGACTGGTCCCCCTGTCAGTAATTCTTTTTTCACCCCCTCCTCTAGGAACACCTACTTCTTTCCAAGGCTCAGCTCAAGTGTCACCTTTTAGAAAAGTCTTTTCCTCATTCCCCCAGTTGTTAATGCCTCACTTCCCAAATTATTTGATATTTGGTTATATATGTCTTCTAATTATTTATTTACTTAACAACTGTAACCACTGCTTGGTCAAAGGGGCTGGAGTATTGTGCCTTCTCCCTCTCCACAAAAATATTCTAAACCTCTTTTGCATAGCCTGGAGCAGGCTAAGTCCTTGGGGAGGTTCCACTAAAAGAAAGGTAAGACTACCCTTCTCTCATTCTTTGGTTGTTATACCCCCCCAACAACAGCACCTGTAGAAGATGTACTTGATTAGTTTTTGTTTCAGATCTATAATTTCTTCAAAGGGAGGAGTAGAAAGGTACTAAGCATACAGTGTAAATAGGTAGAGCACTGGTATTTATTTCCTACACACAAAAGAAATGCTAAATATTAAAGTTTTTACAAGTCCAACTTGACATAATTTAAACAAGTGGCAATAACAACTACTGGAGGTTTACCTGGAGATTGAAACTTAAAATTAACAACACATAAAGCATGGTGGGCTAACTGAATAGAGAGTTTACATTTCACATCAACCCCATTCTATCCTTCTCACGATAGATATCTCTGGCAAGTCAGCCCAGAGATTTGGGCTCATCCTCTGGTCAACGTTCATCTTTTCTGAGAGTATTACGTACAGCCAGCACCATTTATGACCAGGATCTCTAGGACTGTAAAACTCAAAAGGCCCCCTTCAAGCCTGGGTACAGTCATCTAAAGATCTGTTTATTGACCCAGAATCAGGCAAAGAAGTCCAAAGAAGAAGAGGATCCCAGGATCCCAAGCTCAAGCTAGCTACCATGTAGGAGCTGGTAACAGGGATGGAGAAGGTCCAATCAGTCTCCCCCAACACACAACATTCTAAGACTAGCATGGTACCTCCAAGAGGGCTGAAGGAAGATGGGAGATAAGAGAAGTCTCTCCTTTTTTAAAAGCCCATTGAATCATTGGCTCTTCTTGTTCAATAGGCAAGAAGGGGGTTTCCTCCTCATTCCCAAAGCACAAATCTCTTCAACCCTGAGTTACACAGTAGGTCAAAAGTAGCCAGGGAATCCATCATCCCCAAAGAGACAGAAAACTCAGTTGATATTTATCACTGTCATCACCATCATCATCAAAATATTTATAGCATTTGTATAGTGCTTTAAAGTTTGCAAAACACTTTACAAATATTCTCTCAATTTATCCTTGCGACAACTTTAGAAGCAGGTGCTATTATTAACCTCATTTTACAGATGAGGATATGGAGGTAGACAGAGGTTAAATGACTTACTAGCCCCACAACTGCTAAGTGTCTTAAGGCTGGATTTGAACTCAGGTATTCTGATTCCAGGTCTAACACTTAATCCATTTTTTTACACACAGTCAACTTGAACCAGATATGAAAGCTTTCCTCATGCCCTGCTATATTTTTATACATTTTGACATTTTGTACCCTCCCCAAGGGAGGGGGCCATCTGCAAATCATCTCGATTTATAGGTGGCCACCAGTCCCAGAAGGCTCCAGAAGAGAAAGTGAATTTGGTACCCTTGCACAGCCTTCCCTCACTTAAATCTAATTTACTTGCAAATTGTGGCATCACTGTCCTGATGCCCTGGTCCACTTCAAGAACAAAGGACAAGCAACAACCCTCCCCACGCTCATTGATGGAAGTAACTGTCTCATTTCTGTCTTCGCATCTTGAGCACCTTAGCACAGTACTGGGCATGCTGTAGGTACTCAGTAAATAAATACTGTTGAATTGAACAGAATTGAATTTCTCAGATTATTTTTTTTTCTCTTTCTGTATAGGTGGGTCTGTGCATATTCTGAAGATAATACTGCTTCTATTTCCAACTCCCAGTTGATCTTTACCCAAATATTCTCTTTTCTCTGTCGGTTCCTATATTTCCTCACATAAATACATCTTTTTAATATATGTTACCTAGCTCCCTCTTTGAGTAAGTATGATACCCTTGCAGAGCCATATTCTAGTCATGAGTCTTATCCTACCAAATCTTAGTAGATGTATTTGCCTCCTTGTGTGAGAATCTCTAGTTCCCCTAACTTCTTACCCATACTTTATGCAAATGACTTGATCAAGTATTCAGCAGGTTTTAAGAAAGGGCTACTTAATTATCTATATTCCATCATAGAGGTTGCTCAGTAATAATAATCTCACTTTTAGATTACGCATAAATGCTTATCAAGCATTTAAAATATTGGGAGATAGGTAGAGCAAGTATTAGTATCCCCATGTTGCAGATAAAGACCAAATGTATTATTATTCTTATAGAACACTTGTGAGTATCATTAGTAAGTTAAGCACTCTGATAAATTTATGAAAACACCCAGTGTTTGTGCTAGAAAATGAAAGCCTAATCCTTTATTACCAAAAAGTAGCTTAGGGAGTTATCTTGGAAGCTAAATATTTAAGAGCAAAATATTTGGCTTCAGTTTAGGATTTTTTTTTCCTTCCAAATAAGGGTAAGTGACATGTTGTATTAGAGGGCAAAAGGTCATCATGGGCCTTGTTTATTCCCAACTCGGATTCAGATGCTGGATTTCAGTTCTCTGTGAAGAAGCCTGCCTGTATTTTGTTAAAAGGATGAAGGCTGGCCACAACTGAGAGAGCACCTAGGATTTTACTTCTCAGGAGTAAGTATGGTGGCGGTGGGAGTCAGTTTCTCTGCTAACTCAAGAGGTGGGAAACCTGCGATCTCAAGGCCACATGAGTCCTTCTAGGTCCTCGGGTGAGGCTTTTGACTAAATCCAGGTTTTACAGAACAAATCCTCTCATTAAGGGGATTTGTTCTGTGAAGTTTGGAGTCAGTCAAAGGGCACATCTGAGGACCTAAAGGGCCACATGTGGCCTTGCTACTGCAGGTGCCCCGCTCCTGGTTTAACTCAGCAGAGTGACCAATTTTCTAATTTGTTCCTAATTGAAACCCTTTTCCTGTGGATCTTTGGGTCCATTTCATTTCAAATTTCATCATTTTCAAGTTATGGGTTTCTAGTCAAACAGGCAAGAATGGTTAATCTTCACTAACCCTCTTTCTCAATGGTGTTTGTTTTCTTAAGGCCCTTTGCAAACCTTAAAGCAAGATACAAATATTGGCTATTGTTATTATTATTAATTTTACAAGGTTTCTCCCTTTCCTCCAGTCTTAGAGGCTAGAGCAACTGCTTATAAGTGGAGTGGACAAAGAAATTAAATGGAATGGGGGGAAAATTTGGCAACTTTCATCTAGCCATATTTGTTACACTCTGCCATCAAATCCTTGTGCATATTGCATTAAATGTATGTGTTTGTTCACACGTATAGGCAGATGCATATAATACACATGCAAACATACGTAAGACACATGCACATACATATAGACATGTTAGTACATAAAGAACAGCACTTGCATCCATATTGTGACATGAATGCCTATATGTATGTGTACATGCACTCACATAAAGTACATTTATAAACACACATGCTTACATACATATGAGAACATGCACAATTATTCCCTACATGTTTTACCGAATGATCTAAAGAAACACTCTTCTGGTATCAAGGTGACCTAGGTGCTTTGTATTGTTTTTTCAGGATAACAATCCTTCCATATGTTTACAGGAGGTTGAATGAATTAACTGGTCTGCCTATAATCCAATCTGAAACCTACAATTAGATCAATTTGTACTTTTGCTTTCTCACCCTTAGATGCAGCTAAACATTTCCTCTACCACCTTTGGGGACCTGAATTATAGTAGGTACAATTAAAAGTAGGAAACAGGCGGGGTAAAATTCCCCCAAATGCTCTTGAGAGAATCTTCCTGGAAAAATTAGTATGCAAAAAGGCAATTCACTCCCATGAAGCCAGAGACTCAGGGTACAGGAAGAAAACGCAAAGCCACATTCATGGATAGGGAAAATTGCAATTCGCATCTTTAAAAAAATATGTTGTTTTCAAAATAGAACTTCAGTCAGTTCTAGAACTAAGATCTAAATGGTTTCAGTTTTGAATGTTTCTTTTTATAGGGTATCTTCTCTGGTATTTGTCAAGAGGTGAATCTTAGGTGGCAGCTTCTGAAAGTGGTTTGGAAAAATTAAATTTGTAAAACTGGGCAGCCCTGATGTTGTATGCTATACCAGATCAACTTTCATTATTTTTTAATGAATCTTTATAATTCTTGTTCCAGATCTCCACACGGTTGACTTATGTTCACCTTGCTGTGCAATGATTTAAAGGACGTTGCATCTAATAACAGAGGAAAATGATGAATTATAGATGCCAAATCATCCAGCAGTGAGTCAGGTTGCACTGGGGTAAGATTGTAAGCAATAAAGAATTTCTTTGTTCAGCTTCTAAGTTTGGGGCAAATAGACAACAGCTGCTGAGATAATTAAAAAGAGACATGCCAACCTGTCTAGTAATATGCTAATCTGATTGTTTTTACATGGAAGCATAAAACAAAATATGAGGAATATTTACCAGTTTAAATGAAGGAGCATAGTCCATATGGCTGAATGTGATACTCAGACCATGTTCTGGACAACTACAGAGAGATCAAGACAAGGAGAGCACCTCCACAGTCAAACTTTTAATAGATTGGAAAGTCTATTATAAATAGATGAAGTTGGTGATAGATGGGGAACCAAGAGGGCAAGATTAGTTATTTATTACCTGTATGAACCTGGGTAAATTACTTAAGCATTCTTAGTTTCGGTTTTTTCAACTATGAAACAGCTAGCCTATCTAGCTCACTGTGCTTTTATAAATGCAAGGAAAGCAGTGATCAGATTTTGTTGCTGGAAGACATGAAGGACAAAGTTTGCCAGCTCCACTTTGCTCTTTCAGTCTTGCTAAGAGAAAGTCCAGGGTAATTTACAAGGACTCTCCTTGTGCTAATAGCCAAGGATACGATAGAAATTAAATAGAATATTCTCACTATAATCCACAGAGTAGGCATACATGAATAGGCTGTACTTGGGAAGGAAGAAAGCAGTTCAAAAGGCAGATGACACCAAGTCTTGCTCACTGGCTGAATTCCAGCTGTGGGTTTGACTCACAAAAGAGTTGAAATTGCCCTGAGATTGTGGGCTAGATTCATAAAGTAAGCTATAACATTTACCCCTCGGGACTGCATAACCGTCTAATGGAGAAAGCTATCTAGTAGATGACATCAGCAGATCTATGGGAAAGCTGCAAAGTACCTTAAGAGGCAGAAAAAAGTTCCAACTGGAATATATCCCTAGAAAGGAATGAGGGAATAAGCATTTAAATAGTGTTTACTATGTGTCAGGCACTACCCTAAATGTTTTTACAAATACTTTCTCATTTGATCTTCACAACAACCTTGCAAGTTAAGTGCAATTATTATCCCCATTTTACAGCCACAGGAACTGAGGCAAACATAGGTTAAGTGACTTGTCCAGGGTCACAGAACTACTAAGTATCTGAGGTTGGATTTGAAGTCAGGTCTTCCTGACTCTGGGCTTTGTGTTCTATCCACCGTGCCAGCAGCTGCCTGAGCTGCTTTACATCTTTGTGTTCCCTATAGATGTCCCCTAACTAAACATGTTCACTACATGTATTTCCTCTCTAGATGCATGTTTATAATGCATGTTCCCTCTCCCCTACTACTACTGGTATGGGAATCTATTGGAGGGTGTGCCCCTATGTGTATAAGTAAATGTATTTTTGCTATTTATCTTGTCATGCTATCAATTAAATATATTTTTATTTAAACTAACATGCTTTCTGGTTTGGTCTGACAAAAGAGAAAGACTGGTGTGGGCTGTGAGCTGTGATTTTGAGTAGAAACTGGCCAAGCATTCTTTGAACATGGATGTAGCTTTCAAGGTGGCCCTTTTAAGGGCAACTCAGGCTACACGAGGATCAAATAAATTAATGTATTTGAAAGTACCTCTTTTCCACAGCTGTGGGTAGAAGAGGCATTTTTAACCAAATAAAGAATAAAGACAGTTTGTCACCCTCCTTTTTAGTTGTTTTTCAGTCATGTCCAACTCTTTGCGACCCCCTTTTGGGGTTTTCTTGGCAAAGATACTAGAGTGGTTTTCCATTTCCTTCCCCAGCTCTTTTTACAGAGGAAGAAATTGAGGCAAACAGGGTTAAGTGACTTGCCCAAGGTCATATAGCTAGTAAGTATGTGAGGCCACATTTGAATTTAGGTCTTCCTGACTTCAGGCCCAGAGCTTTGTACACTGGGTCACCTAGCAGCCCTAGAAGGCAATTACAAAAGACAAACCAGAAACTGATTCTGTGAAACTGGAAAGTTTCTGCACAAATTTAATGCATCTATAAGTGGCTCAGTGTGAAAAAAAATTTTTTTCTGTTTCAAATTTCTTTAATAAAGATTTGGTATGAAAACTATATAAACAATTGACATATGTATACAAATACATACATACATACATACATATATAGTCAAATTTCCCAATTATTTCCCAATAGATGAATGGTAAAAGTTTATATAAACAATTGACATATGTATACAAATACATATGTGTGTGTGTGTGTGTGTGTGTGTATCCAAAGACTATTTCCCAATAGATGAATGGTAAAAGTTTATGAATAATTTTTCTCAAAAGAGTTTCAAACAGCTAACAACCAAATAAAAGACTGTTCTAAATCACTAAGAATAAAACAAATGCAAATTAAAACAACCCACATTTTTCATTTCATATTCTGCAAATTAACAAAAATGACAAAATATGGTAATAGTTAATGTTGGAGCAGCTACAGAGAATAGGCAGAGTAGTGCATTATTGGTGAATCAGTATAGCCATTTTAGAAAGCAATTTGGAGCTTTGCATATAAAATGTTCCTATATACTCCAAAATATTTATAACAGCACATTCTATAATAGCAAAGAAACAAAGCAGATATCCAGGGAGACCACCATATAAATTATGACCCATGGAATATTATTATGCTATAAGAAATGACCACTATGGTGAATACAGAAAAGCATGGAAAGATCTACATGAATTGATGAAGAGTGAGGTAAGTAGATCCAAGAAAACAATATATGCAAAGACTACAACAATGTAAGTGGGAAGAACCAGAAAAAATCAAAAGGGGATATCTCCAAAGAACAGATGTGAGAAGACATTCATATTCCTTTGCAAAAGTGGGAAGTTGAAGACTATAGTTCACTGAACATATTTTCAGATTTTTTTAAGTTTCAGATTTTTTAATGTAGTGATGGGTTTGGCTGATTTTTTTTCCTCTTTCTTTTGTCTTTAAAAATGTTATTGTGACTTTATGGGGAGGAGCCAAGATGGTGGAGTAGAAAGATACACAAATGCTTAGCTCCTAACCCACAGCCCATAAAATACCTGTAAAGAAGAACTCTCAACAAATTCTAGAGCAGCAGAAACCACAGAACAACAGAGTGGAGGAGATTTCTGTTCCAGAGAGACCTGAAAAACCGACAGGAAAGGTCTGTCTCAAACCGAGGAGCAGAGCCCTGCCCTGCCTTAGTCACGCGGCACTGAGAGGAGAAGATCCGAGCAGGCTTCAGGGACAGAATCTCCAGCAGCAGCGCAGGTCCCTCAACCCACAGGCACCAAAGGTCAATGAGAGGGTCTTTTGAGCTGTCTGAGAGGGGAGTGGGGTGTCCCCATAACTCAGGCCCCATTAGGAGGCAGCAGGGGAGGCAGCAGCGGACAGGAGCTCCCAAAGTAGGCAGTAGCTCGCATCCATTATTGAAGGTCTCATCTTAAACCCCCTGAGGGAACTGAACCCTCCATGGTGGCCCTGCCCCTACTTGAGCAGCTGAACTTAATCTCACACTGAATAGCAGCCCCGCCCCCCAACCCAGGAAAGTCCCTGAGGCTTGGGAGCAGCATTTGAATCTCAGCCCCCAGGAGCTGGCTGGGTGGAAATGGAGGTGAGGTGGTAGTAGAGAGGAAACTCAGAAGTCAAGTAACTGGCTGGGAAAATGCCCAAAAAAGGGAAAAAAATAAGATTATGGAAGGTTACTTTCTTGGGGAACAGGTGTCTCCCCCCAACCTTTCGGGTGAGGAAGAACAAGGCATACTGTCAGAGAAAGTCAAGGCCTCTGCCTCCAAAGGGAACTTAAACTGGGCTCAGGCAATAGAAGACCTTAAAAAACAAGTTAGCAGCTTACTGAAGGAAAACCAAAAAAATGCTGAGGAAAATAACAGCTTTAAAAAGAGGCTAACTCAACTGGAAAAAGAGGTCCAAAAAGCCAATGAGGAGAAGGAGGTTTTAAAAAGCGGAATTAGCCAAATGGAGGAGAAGGTTCAAAAGCTCACTGAACAAAATAATTTGCTGAAAGAGAGAACTGAGTCCAGGGAAACGAATGACTATGAGTTAAACCAAGAAGTTAGTAAACAAAACCAAAAATTTGAAAAAAGAGAAGATAAGGTGAAACAACTCATTGGAAAAACAACTGACCTGGAAAATAGATCCAGGAGAAATAATTTAAAAATTATTGGACTACCTGAAAGTCATGATCAAAAAAGAGCCTAGACATTATCTTCCATGAAATTATCAAGGAAAATAGCCCTGATGTTATAGAATCAGAGGGAAAAATGGATATTGAAAGAATTCATTGATCACTTCCTGAAAGAAACCTGAACAGAGAAACTCCTAGGAATATTGTGGCCAAATTTCAGAGTTCCCATATCAAGGAGAAAATACTGCATGCAGCTAGAAAGAAACCATTTGAGTACTGTGGAAATACAATCAGAATAATACAGAATCTGGCAGCTTCAACATTAAGTGATTGAAGGGCTTGGAGTGGGATATTTCAGAAGTCAAAGGAACTGGGATTGAAGCCAAGAATCACCTACCCAGCAAACCTGAATATAATACTTCAAGGGAAAAAAACGGTCATTCAGTGATATAGTCGAATTTGAAGATTTCATGTTGAGGAAAAGACCAGATCTGTATTTAAAAATTTGACTTCCCAAGACAAGAATCAAGAGAAGCATGAAAAGGTAAATAGAAAAGAAAAATCATAAAAGACTCTCTAAAACTGAACTGTTTACATTACTACATGGAAAGAAAATATTTTTAATTCTTGAATCTTTTCTCAGTATTTGGGTAGTTGGAGAGATTGTACATACACACACACACATACACATAGATAGAGAGTATAGGGTATGTTATATCAGAAGAGATGATATTCACACACACACACACACACACAAATAAAATAAAATAAAAATTAAGGGGTGAAGGAGGAAAATTCCTGGAAGAGAAAGGGAGTAATGGAATGGGGCAGGCTAGAACTCATAAGATAAGAAAAATCTTATTCAATGGAGGAGATAAGGGAGAAGGGGAGGGAGGGGGAAAATAAAGTTACTCTCCCCACATGTGGCTGAAGGAGGGAATAACATGCTCACTAAATTTGATATGAAAATTTATATACATCAAAGGAAAGTAGGAGAGGAGGCAACAAGTGGAGCAAGGGGAATGTTAGAAGGGAGGACAAATGGGAGAATGGAGTCACTAGAAATAAACACTTTCAAGAAAGGACAAGGTCAATTGTAGGGGGGAAAAATAAGGGAGGAATAGGGTAGGTTAGAGGGCAATATAATTAGTATTACACAACATGATTACTATGGAAGCCTTTTGCAAAACAACACATATTTTGTCTGTATTGAATTGCTTCCCTTCTCAGTGGGGCTGGGGAAGCGGGGGGAGGGAGAGAAGTTGGAATTCAAAGTATTAGAAACGAATGTTGAGAATTTTTATCGCATGTAATCGGGAAATAAGGAACTATAGGGATAGGGGTATGGAAATTTATCTTGCTCTGCAAAAAAAGAGAGAAGATGAGGATAGGAAAGGAGTGGGGTGTGATGGAGGGGAGGGTACATTGAGGAAAGGAGTAATCAGAATGCAAGGTATTAGATGGGGGGGAGGGGAGTGATGGGGAGAAAAATTGGACATGTTACAAAGTGAGGTAAAAGCAATTAGTATTAAAACAATAGACTGAATTAATTACTGAGAATAAATCAATGACATCTTTAGTTTGGAGAAACGAATTTCAGTCTAAATTTCCTAGAGGAAGGTAATCTTGGGTAAAATTTGGCATTGATGGAAAAGTCAAAAGTTTTAATGGTAAATTTGATTTTATGATTGCCACTTAATCAGGAACTAGAACATGTATAGAAAGACATGGAAGCCACTTAGGACTTGCCTCAAAAGATGTCCCTTAGCCAAAGTGAAACTATAATCATATTTGAAACCTGGTTATTGGAACTTGCCATTTTTAGATGCTATGGGACTATTAAGTGACTGTTCTTCTGAGTCTAACTCCAGGTATGGGAAGCAAGAAAGGCGATCTGAGCCTCCAACACATGATGCCAGTAAGCTGATGAGGTGCTGGTATGAACTGCATAGGTGATCTCAAGAGAAGGGTGGGAGAGCGGCTGTTCAGCATGGGCTGAGGTGGGATTCTCCTGACTCAATTTCCCCACTGACACGTGGGAGACTTTAAGCCTGACTGAATGCAAGTGGATAATCTAATCCTGCCTGGAATTGACATGAAGTTGGGGAGATACTGTATCCCTGCAATGTCCTTACTATTAGAGGCAATTTCCTATAGTCAAAAGGTTTGTAAACTTAATACCAGATCTATTCAATTATAGATTATGGGTAAAGGAACATCCGAGGTTGTCTAAAATTAAGCTATTAGGCACAGGACTTTAGACCAACAACATTAAGTTAGGGTCCTTTAATTCTCAGTAATACTGTGGAGACAATTAGGTCAAGAGCTTGTGAAGTTAGCAACATAAATATTATCTGTGTCTCAGTTGGTTAATGTTTAAAAAAAAATTCTTTTGTGGTCCATATTGTAAATGCTTTAAAAAGATGTATCACCTGACCAAAAGTTTGAATTGCTTTATCTGTTATAAACCATGTTAAAAATAAATAAAATAAAAATAAAAATGTTATTTGTTACATGAGTTGGCTCTGGGAAGGGGAGGAAAATGAATGGTTTGGGAAACTTTGGTAATGTAAAAAAAAGGGATCAGGCAGTTCAGTGGATAGAGTGCCAGCCCTGGAGTCAGGAGCACCTACCTAACCCTGTTTGCCTGAGTTTCCTCACAAGCACTCCAGGATCTTTGCCAGGAAAACTTCCAATGGGGTCATGGAGAGTACGACACTACTGAATGACTGAACAACAACAAAGAAGACATCAATAAAAGTTTATATAAATTATTATAAAGTGCTTCTTTGTATTTTATACAACACAACACTAAGCATTTATTAAGTATCCACTGCGTACAAGCACTGTTCTTACTGCTAGGAATAAAAAGAAAGACAAAACTCTCCCTGCTCTTAAGGAGCTTAAAATCTAATTAAGAGATAACATGCAAACAATTATGTACAAGCAAGATAGATACAGGATAAATTGTAGGTAATCTCAAAGGAAGGGCACTCTTAAAGAAGGAGGAATTTTAGAAGCCAGAGAAGCCAGGAGGCAATAATGAGAAGGAAAAATTCAGTCTCAAGGAGGCCAGTGTTATTGAGCACAGAGTATGTGAAGAAGCTTAACGTGTAAAAAGACTTGAACGGAAGAAGCTAGGTTATAGAGTCAAACAAGGAATTTTATATTTGATCCTGGATGTAATAAGGAGTAACTAAAGTTTATTGAATAGGAGGGTGATAGAGTCAGACTTGCATTTTAAAAAAGATCACTTTGGCAGCTGAATGGAGGGTAGACTGGAGTGAAGACAAACTTGAGGTGAAGAGACCAGCTAGAAGGTTCTTAAAATTGTCCAAGTGTGAAGTGGTCCTTAAGACTCTGTACCTGGCTGGTAGGCGTACACAAGAGATATTGGGAAGGCAGAATAAATGGGATGTGGAGTCACTTTAGGGTTCACAACACACCTTTTCACAGGAGACACATGAGGAACAATCATTGTTACTTCCACTTTAGAGATTAGAGGACCACATTTCACAGTTAAAGAAGTAAGTATTCTAAGTCATATGGTTAGTATGTATCAGAAACAAGATTTGAATCCAAGTCCCCTGACTTCAAGTTCACTCCACCACATTGCCTCTCTTAGACTGTGAGCAATGAAGATCAGCATTTGACCTGTGAGTTCATAAAATATAGGTGGAAAGTGAGGCAAGGTGGCAGAAAGGAAGGAAATAGTACAACTCAGCTCCATCCCACCATTAAATAATCTAGTTACTGAACAACTCACCTGTTGGACAAATGTTAAATAAGATCCAGGTCCTTTTAGGGATAGAGGTAAGAAATTTCCAGGAAAAAGCAAAAATGAAAGACTAAAAGTCTCAACCTCATCAACAGGAAGAAATACCCTGAGGGACTAAAATGAAAATGACAGATTTCAGAACTAATTTACTAGCCAAAGAAAAAAACATCTCAGTGTGAAGGGAAAAAAACAAAACAAAACTTCGGCCCAAATTAATAGTTGATTTTAGAAAAGAAAAAAATGATTCTGGAAGGACCTCAACATAGTAAGATAGATAAAAATAAATAATTCCTACTCTCTCTTTCCCCTCAAGGAAAAGGCTTTAACTAGGTCTTTTCCACTAGCAAAAGGCAATTTCTTCATCTCTCATTATGTAGAAGAAAGAGCTTCAACTAAGTCTGATCCCAGAACAGGAGGACTTTTGGCAAAGGGAAAGCTCCTGAACCTGATTTTATTCCCCCCAAATAGGGGAGACCTAGAACTCGTAAATTCCCAGCAACAAAAACAGGGGTGGGTGGGTGGTAGGGAGAGAACAGGATTATGATACCAGAAACGATTGAGACATAAACCCAGAAGAGAAAAGAGGATAACTAAAAAAAATCTCAAAGAAAAAAAGAGTTTGTTCACAATAACAATTAAAATACTTAGAAGAAATGATGCAGAAGTTTAAAATACATACATATTTTAAAATAAATGAGTGCCATAGATATAAAATCTTACCCATTAACCAACTCCCTAAAAATGAAAATGGACCCAAATAGAAATTAATGACTCTAGGAGATGATAATTCTTAAAACAAAGCCAAAAGAATGAGAAAAAGAGGCGAAAATGTAAGATATTTTATATAAAAAACAGCTGACCTGGAAAACAGATTGAGAGACAATTTAAGAATCATAAAATTACCTGAAACTCATGATGGAAAAAAAGAACCTGGATATCACATTTCAGAAAGTCATCAAAGAAAACCGCCCAGAAATATTAGAATAAGAAAGTAATGTGAAAACAGAAGTAGCCACCAATCATATCCTGAAAGAAATCCCAAGAGGAAAAAAAGTAGTCAATTGAGAAAGATGGCCTATAAGTAGTTCTGTTATATTTTGAAGTTTCAAGAAATAAGAAAAGGAAAGAAGGAAGGAAGGGAGAGGATACATTAAGAGAAAATGGAAGAAAAGATCAGAGAACTTGTTAACATACATAAACATGCCATGCAAATAGAATTATATATAAATACAGAAGGGTAAAGAGAGTGGAGAATCATTCTAACTTTGCTTTTCACTTCACTACAGTGGTCAAAAGAAGACAGAACAGACACACTCCACGCTGGTGGAGAAAAACATTCAACTCAATAGGTATAAGGATAGGAATAGGAAGAGGGAAAAGCGGAATAAGAGGAAGGATAAATTCATGGAAAGATTAATCTTAAACATAGGGTTAATTGTAAAATAAATCATAAGCTTAGAAGACGATAGTTAAGAGGTTAAAGAAAAAAAGAAATGGTAATACCTTGAAATAAACAGGGAGGAGCATAGAGAAAAAAAATCTAAGTGAATAGGATGCAGGAAAATAAGTAATTCACTACCATATCTGTAAAAGTGAATAAAATGAACTCATTCATAAAATGGAAGTTAGAACACATTAGAAAGCAAAATCCAATAAGATTTTATTTGTAAGAAACACACTTGAAACATTAAGATTCACAGAATTAAAATAAAATAAAGTTAAAATCTATTCAGCCTCAGGTGAACACGGAAAAGCGGGGTGATAATTATGATTTCAGACAAAGTAAAAGCAAAAATGGCCTTAATTTAAAAGAGATAAAGAGGGAAACTAAATTTTGCTGGGAGGTAACATAGACAATGATTTGATTTCAGTATTTAATATATATGCATTCAATGGTGCAACTTCTAAATACTCAAAAGTAAAACTAAATTACAAGGAGAAAGAGACAGTAAAATTATAATAGTGGGGGAACTCAATTTACTCCTATAAGCCCTAGATAAATCAGCAACAATAAAAAAATTCACTGGTATGGAGAACTCCCAAGTGAGAAAGATTCCTCTGCCAGTACATGTGCGCACCTTCTATTCAATCTTAGTGACTTACTTAGCATTACAAAGCCAATATGTGACAAAAGGGGCCCTAGAACCCAGGTCTTTCTGGCTTTGAGACAAGCTCTCTATCCACTATACAATTACTTATTAAATTAAATACTAGAAAGAACATCCAAACAGGGTACTCATAGATTACCAACCATGAGAAGATTTGGCCACTTCATGGAAGCATCTAATGAACTATGATTCCATCCACAGGGTACATTGAGTGCTTCCAGGAATTCACTTGACAGGAATGATATGTTCTCCACATACCATTTGATTGACATTGAGTCTCTTCAAAGAGAAAAATTTAAGTCATGGTTCTTGACTCACTATCATCAGATTGATCTGTTCTTATCTGCCTCTTTCTGAGTTGAATTGTTATTCTACTGTTTGATTTTAAAATAGGGTGTTACATACACAATTTTCAGTGATGAATGTTTTTTTTTAAAGTTTTAACTTCTAAAAATAAGTATCAGCTTCCTAGTATACCATCTTCTATTCTACCTAACCCCCACCCCAATTCCCCCACATACACACATATCAATTTTTTGGAGAAAGAATGACTCAAATAATCGTATTTAGATATTTCATCTTACATATATTTTTCTTTGCCCTTACAAGGCAGACCTAAAAGAAATCCCCAAAATGAAAAATTTTCAGGAATATTTTTGCCAAAATCCAGAGCAAAGGAAAGGAAAGAATATTGCAAGTAGCCAAGTAGAAAGAATTCAAGTACTGAGGAGCCAGAGTCAAAATCACATAAGATTTAGTAGTCAGCACCATAAAGAAACAGAGAATTCGGAATATTATACTGAAGAAGGCAAAGGATCTAGGTTTACAAACAAGAATAATCCATCCAACTAATCCTGCAGGGGGAAATGGATTTTTCATGAAATAGAGGATTTCCAAACATTCCTGGTGAAAAAAAAACCAAAGCTAAGTAGAAAATCTGACATGCAAACACAGGAGTCAAAAGAAGCTTAAAAAAACAAACAAGTGAGAAATCATAAGGGACTAAAAAAGATTAAACTGTTTTCATTCTTATATGGGGAGATAATTCATGTAACCCCTAATAACTTTATCATTGCAAGAGGTTTTAGAGGTAATCTAATTAGAGAGCCTAGGTCAGACTCTATTATGTTGGGATTATCTCAAAAGAAAAATGGAAGTATGAGGAAAAAGGATGCCCTGGGAGAAATGGGCGGGGAGGAGGAAGAATGGGGAAACTATCTCATATAAATGAGATGCACAAAGAAGAGGTTATACAAAAAGGAGGGGACAGTGTGTGTGGGGGGGGGTGGGGATTGTGACATTTGAACCTCACTATATTCTGAACTGGTTTGGATATGACTAATGTGGGAATTTGTTTTACATGGCTATACATATTTGTGATGGTTTTTTTTTTTTTTTTTTTTTTTTGCCTTCTCAATAGGTGGGGAAGGGATTGAGGGGAGGGAGAGAATTTGGAACTAAAAATGATATAAAACTGAATTTAAAGATATTGATAAACACAAAATGTGTTTATCAAAATATTCTTTAAAAAACAAGTTTGCAGATCCCAGATCTTGAACTGCTCCCTTAGATCATAACAAGAGTTAGTGTTCAAAATGTATTTCAGGTTTAGGTATAGAATTAAGACATCATCTTCTCGACCTGGAAATACTCATCATCGGCCCTGAGAACTGTAGGAATTTTTGCTCTCTTGCATTTTTTGTTGAGGTAAGCTGAAAAATGAGAAGTATAACATTTAAAGTTTCTGGGTTTTTTCTTCAATATAAAGCATCCTGAAGAGAGTGAAAAGGGAAAAAAGTCTATTCTGTAAAGTAGGTTCAGGTGGGAAATTGAAATTCCTTAATTAAACCAAGAAAATTCAAGAAATAAGAATATTCTGCCACCCTAGATATCATTTTTATATCAAATATTACTTCATAACCCCAAAGAACAGATATTGTTTTTCCTGTCTGTCAAAAAGTCCCATGTAAGCAAATTTTAACCTTCTTTCTTGGTCTTGTGAGAGCATAGGTTTAAATTTTTAACCATCACGCTGATACTTGAGATGGCTGAACAAAGTTAATTTAGATGTGGTTTTCAAATGGTTTTCATATCATTGTAATCAATGTTACTTTTCTGGTAACTGCTGGAATGTATTACCCAAGAAGCCAGCTAATTTCATAAACTCCTTTTTCTCTCCTCAAAGGTACAGGAATAACTTTGGTGTACACTTCCTACTCCATTCTGACCCATCCCAAACATCCGTTTAGCTTTAGGGGTTTAGAAGTATGATATAATACAGTATTCTACTGAAAGAACTGGCAAATCTGATTGCTTGTTATCAGTAATCTTTGCAAGATCATGAAGAATGAATAAGGTACAGCAGGACTAGATAACAGTAAATGTCCCAATCAAAAAAGGGAAATGTATGTATGTATTATAGACCAGTATGTAAACTTGACTTCAATTCCTGGCAAAAATGTAGAACACATTTGTGGTGGCAGCATTATCCCAAACTCAACCCTTATGCAAGTTAGGCTAATTTTTCACTAATTCCAAAGTTCTTAAGAGAGACCCTGAGTATCCTTGCATCACTTTTTTTCTGATCACCACATGAGTGCTTGCCCTGTGTGAGTTCTTCATAAAATAGTTGTTGTTTTTTTGTTTGTTTGTTTGTTTTTTGGCAAGCTTATGTTATCATTTGAACAATGTGGCCAGCTTATTGGAGTTGTGCTCTCTGCAATAGAATTTGAATGCTTGGCAGTTTAGTTCTAGAAAAGACTTCAGTGTCTGATATCTTATCCTGCCAGGTGATCTTCAGAATCTTCCTAAAACAATTCAAATGGAAGCAATTCAGTTTCCTGGAATGGTGCTAGTATACTGTCCAGGTTTCACATGTTTCACCTACAGTGAAGTCAGCACAATGGCTCTATAGACTTTCAGTTTGCTAATCAGTCTATTATCTCTTCTCTCTCACACTTTACTTCACAGCCTCCCAAACACTGAGATAGCTCTGGCAATGTATGTGTCAACTTCATTATCAATGTGTACATTCATGGAAAGTATGTTGCCAAGATAAGTGAACTTATCCACAGTATTCAAAACTTCTCCATTTGTTGTGACCAGTGGTTCCACATATGGATGGTGTGGTGGTGGCTGTTAGGCCAAAATTAGCACAAGCAGCAGAGAATCGATCTGTACTTTGTTGTATCTCAGCTTCAGAGGCTGCACTGAGTGTACAATTATCTGCAAACAGAAAATCATGCACCAACACTCCCTCTACTTTGGTCTTGGCGTGTAGCCTTTTCAAGCTGAAGAATTTACCATCAGTATGGTAGTTGACCTTGATGGCATGCTTTTCCTCATTGAAGTTTTTTGACAACATGGCTGAAAACATCATGCTAAAAAGGCAAGCACACAGCCTTGTTTCACTTCATTGGTGACTGAGAAAGCACAAGAACATCGTTCATTAACCAGAACCCGGGCAAGTATGCCATTGTGAAACTGACATATAACACTGATGAATTTCTCCAGGCAACCAAATTTTGACATAATTTTCCATAAACTGTCACAACTGACAACATCAAAGGCCTTGGTCAGATCTACAAAAATTGCGTACAGACCCCTGTTTTGCTCCTGGCATTTCTCCTGGAGTTGTCAGGTAGCAAACACCATATTGACCATTCCTTGGTCCTTTCTGAAGCCATTATGGTTCTTAGGTAGATGACTATCATCCATGTCAAGGATCAACTTATTAAGGAGGACTCCAGGAAGAGACCTGTCAGTAATGACTAAGAGAAAGACCCCATCCCATCCCCTATGATTGTCACAGGCCTTTACCTTTAGAGAGATTGATAAGGGACACATCCTTGAACTCCTAGGGGATAACCTCCTCTTGCCATATAACCCAGAAAATTTCAGCCAGCTTTTGTATGAGCAATGGACACTCCCCACCACTACCTTGTAAATCTCCTTGTCCTCATGGAGCTTACAATCCAGTTTTCCTGTATTGCAAAATCAGAGATCAGGGCTGCTTTGGAGTTGGACAAAGAGTTTCCACAAAATTATTTTATAAGTGGAAAAGAACATAGAAATCACCTAGTCCAATGTTTCCTGAATTGTGTCCTACAGAATATATGTTTCATGGCTAAATAGGACTTCCATGAGAAAAATGGTGAAATGTGATATTTTTCCTCTAAAACATTAAATATGAAATTATGTATATGTTAAAATACTCATTACATAGGAGGGGGTTTGTATTTAAAAAGACTTGATTTTCCCCTATTTTTCTCCATTAACCTCCTACCCCATTCCCTTTATCCCTGGGGTATTTCACAGAATCACAGAATTTGAGATATGGAAAGGACTTCAGCTGCTCCAACCCATAAAGAAAGCTCTAATACAATGTACCCAACAAATGGTCATCTAGCCTCTGTTTCAAGACATATAAAGAGGGATAACCTACCATGATCCAAGACATTCTTTTTTTGAGCAGCTCTTATCATTAGGAAGTTTTTCCTAATTATTAATAATTTCATATCCTGTGAAAGAATGTTTATGAGTTACAAGCCATGGGAATATATAACTTCTCTAAGTGCCCAGGCTTGGGCCTATCCCTAGGAGTGGATCTCAAAGGCTATATAGGTTTTTACAATTTTCAAATATAAATTACATGAACACATAGCATCACCTTATTGTTCCCCTTTACCTCCCTCACTCCATAATGAATATGAGAATTCATACTGGAGCAACACTAAAAGACAAAAGCAAGGGTTTTAATGCCATCCTACCAGCTTACCTTCTCCATCCTCAGCACGAGTCACCGTAGGGGAGAAGTGGAATTTTAACACTTTGTATTTCTTTAAATATAGGATCTAGGATTCTTATTTATTTGTTTGTTTTTAATAAAACCTCCATGAAGTAGAAACAATGTTGTTTACATCTCAAACTGGATGTTCTGTAGACATCTTAAAACTGAACATGTCCAAAACTTTTCACCAAACGCCTTCCTCCTCTGAACTTCTGTATTACCATCCTCCTAGTCACCCAGGCTGGCAACTCAGACATTATCCTCAATTCCTCATTCTCACCCCCCATATCCAATCTCTTGCCAAATCCTGTATATTCTACCTTTGCAACACCTCTCTTCTAACACTGCCACTACCCTGGCACAGGCCCTTATCCCCATATGCCGGGCTTATGGTAACAGCCTTCCCATTGACTTCCCTGCTTCAGGTGTCTTCCTAATTCAGTCTGTTCTCCACTTAGCTATCAAAGTAATCTTCCCAAAGTTTAGATCAGACCTTGTCACTCCTCTATCTAATAGACTTCTGCCTCCAGCATCAAAAATGAAATCCTCTGTGTGGCTTTTAAAGCCCTTCATAACCTAGCCACTTCCTATTTTTATGATCTCCTTCTATCTTACCCTACAATAGCAACGACTCTCCCCCTTGCTGTGGCTCGCAGGAGACATTCCCACTCCCAACTGTATCTTCACTGGCTGCCTCCTAGGTCTGGAATTCTCTGCCTCCCTACTGCCCCCTCCCCCTGGTTTCCTTCAAGTTTCAGTTAAAATTCCATTTTTTGTAAGAAACCTTTCCCAATCTTCTTTAAGTCTCAGAGATTATTCCCAGAATATTGTATATACATAGTTGTTTGCATATTGTCACCTTCCATTAGATTATGAGGTCCTTAAGGGCAGAAGCTGTTTGTTTTTGCCTTTGTATCTGTAGGTCAGGGGTAGGGAACCTGTGACTTCAAGGCCAGATGTTCCCAACCTTGCCCTAAGACTTATCACAGTGCCTGGCACATAGCAGGCATTTAATAAATGCTTCTTGACTTGACTTGATCAGTTGATCTGGTAGTTTTGAAGTTCTAAAAATTCTGGGTGGTAGCTTTAGCCAGCATGTCTCTGAACTGCATCTTTTACCCCCAGATTCCTTTTTGAATGAGTGGAAAGAAAAAGATTATATTTGAATTACTTATCACAGCAGGGATTTCCCCTCACTGCAATGGCTGTCAGTGGAATAGTTTTGGCCTTTGCTCAGAAGTCTCTAAGACTTCACATGTAGCAGCATTCTACCAAGGCTTCCACACATTAAAACAAAACAAAACAAAACTCCTCTGAACAAGGAAGGTTCATTGAATTGGAAAGGCTGTCATTTGCTTTCTCTGGAGCCAAGAAAACTCTCCATGAGTTTTTAAACCACCTCCTGCCTCTGTTTTCTGGGATTTAGCTTCTGGCATATGTTCCAAGTATAAGGACATAATGGCCCCTTTTCCTTGGAGCTCAGAAGTTGAGGTAATTCTGCTGGAAAAAGTAAACTACCCTTCTCCCTCCCACCTAAAGTTTCAATTAAAGGGCACTACAGTACAATGCACACAGTAAGTGCTTTTCTAACTTTATTGAATTGTACCCCTGTGCATCACTGCCCAGTGGAGGCTTGAAGTCTTCTATGGAGCATGTCTGACTTGATTTGTCATAAAGTAAATACTTGTGTGCCAAGGAGAGTGAAATTTTCTGGCAGTAAAAACAGCTACTACATTTGTTTTTTAAAAAAGAATTACTTAAAAGTATCCTTTGTTTTCTACTCTGTGTCACACCCTGGATTTCTCCCTATCTTGTATACTTCTAGTCCCAGCTCTAAACCGGTTTTCTATCCTGACCTAAAGCGTCAGTAAATAAGCCTTCCCCTTATTTACTGTGCCTCTCTTCAAGAAGAAACCAATGATATAAACTAGCTCTCGGACCAGCTTACAAACTACTGTATCACAAGTAGAAGGATTTATTAGGGTACAATCTATATAAAGGTTGGCAGTTATTAGTGTGTGGACATAGGTCCAACTTAGGATAACAGAATTATACATTTACATCTAGAAGGTACAGAGAAGGTAATAACAGTAGCTAACCTTTGTACAGGGCTTATTATGTGCCAGGCACTGTGCTAAGGACTTTACAATTCTCTCATCTGATCTTCATAACAAACCTTGTAGGCGCTATTATTATCCCCATTTTACAGATGAAGAAACTGAGACAGACAAAGGTGAAGTGACTTGCCCAGGGGCATACAGCTAGACTACATCTGAACCAGCCTGCTTGACTCCAGATCCATTGTACCACTTCGCTGCCCTATTTTAGGAGTCATCTAGTCTAGCCACCTCATTTATAAAAGAGAAGGAAACAGAAACCCAGAAGGATAAAACTGACCTGCCCCAGATTGCATAGGTAGAAAATGCTAGAATTAAGATACTTTCATCCCGGTTTTTGATATCTTTGTGAAGCCACCCAAGTTCAACTCATTTTGGATTACTGATCTTTCTTTCTTTGGCTATCAGAGGAGTATGTATTCTTTTCCTGTTTTCATCCAGTTTGGGATCCAAGATGAGTTTTCATAAGTCCTCTTGAATACTGAAAATCGCAGGTAACCATGTCAGCTTTTCCAGTTCTTATGGCTCTTGTAAAAAGACTATAATCCCAGGCCTAGTTTTCCTGAACTTCCCAGTGGCAGAATTATATGGCTCTCACAGAACTGTCTGTTTCCTTCTAAATCATTCTCGTTCTGTTATTTACTTTTTCTCTATCTCCCTTCTCTGTGGACCTTTACTGTACAGCTAGTTTACTGTATAGTTTATTGTATAGCTAGGCCCTGGAACCTATCACTCTAATTATTCTTTTGCTTAAGCATTATTTATTACTAACTCATCAAATATTAATATTTAATTCTACTGAATTAGCACATACAAGCAATCATTTTACAACTTGGGAGCTAGTACCAGGGAGACCCCTAATACATAGGAGGAAATATGGCAATGAGTTTGGATCTCCACTTTTTATGTCCTCCCTTCTTCGTCTGAACTGTAATATACTCATCTGTAAAATGAGGACTATAATAACTGCACTCCAAATCTTATAGATGTGTTGTCAGGAAAGCACTTGTTAGCTATTATAGCACTGTCATAGCATCTGGGGACATCCTCCCAAGTCATAGTGTATGTCCCCTGTATAAGTCCACCCCAGGTACATACTGTGTGGGTCTGCATTCATTCAAAGTTATAGGTTAGCCAAAGGACACAATTAGTTCAAAACAAAGGCATTTATTGAAGTAACACAGTAAGACAAACAGCAATGAAGGTTTTTCCTCATAAATCTGAGCATATTCTACCACCAATGCATATAATAATTATGGGAAAAGTAGATAAATATGGGGGATAGAGAAGAGTTATATACGTAGGAAACACGTGTGGCCAGATCACATATGTGGAAAGGCACACAAATTGATGATACATGTGCCAGATTCACACTACACGTCTAAATGCAGGTTGAAATCACATAAAATATATTTTTTAGTTATCATCATTCCATCTGCCCCAAATTTGTATTTTTCCCTTGTCTGACGCTCCTCATTACCTACTCACTCCTGACAACCCCCATCCTTGTTATTGTCCTTAGAATTCGTAGAAAAATACCAGCTCATTCAAGTAGAAGTTTATGAAGTGATTAGCTTCATGCGTCACAATATTGTCAAAGTTCCCACCCCCAATGCAGTGGTAGGTGTGATTATATTTCTCATCCAGCTCCTCCTTGATGTGTTATGTCCTTCTCCATGTTATAATTCTCCAGGGCCTTAGTAGAACATTTCACAGAGGCTTGCTGCATTTTCTCTTTTATGTCTACATGCTTTCATATAGCCTTGCAGTCACATGTCCTTTTCTGTAGGTTGGGAGGCTGCACTGAATCCTGGCAGGAATAGGGGGCCAGTGGCCCCTTGAGCATCTTCAACAACTATTTTTTTTCCACTCCAGCCACAGTAGCTTTATTAATGTCAGAGTGTTCTTTATATAACTTACAACGGGCAACAGTAGGATTTTCTAAGTTTTTCCATGGATTGACTTGGGACATTTTGGAAAAATACCGGATAGCATTTAAACTGGAGTAATATAAATAAGCTTTGATGTATATATTTCAGAATATACTATAGGTTAACACCGCACTACAAATACTTCCCGGAATACCAATTTTTAACGGGAATAGGTTTTTTTGGCCGAGTTACTTCTAAGTGAACAAACAAATTCCTTCCCAGATGCATCTTTCTGGGTTTCTGCGGCTCGGGTAGAAGGTCACTTCTGAGCAGCGGCATCTGTTTGGACCTGCCGCTTGGCTTTCATCTGCAGGTTATCTGCCCTTGCCCTCTTCAAAACACTTTTTCTCCTCTTTAGTCTCTACCAGCAGCTGAGGTACAGGAAGTGTCCTCCCCTCTTTGCTCAGAGACCTGCAGCTGACAAAGGCACTGGCAGCGCAGTTTCTCTCTTGGGAATGCAATGCAACAGGATGGGCATCCACCGAGACTTCAATCTCCATGGACTTACTGCTCGTGAAGGCCATGCGTCCAGATATGGTGATGACGCAACCTTTCCGGATCTTGTCATGAAAGTTAATGGCATCCACAGAAGCCGTGCCAGTGTTGGTCTTGCAGTGGCGGGCGGCCGCAACGCCAGCTACTTCATCCATTGGCTTCATGGTAACACCTGGGTTAACAGAAGGCTGCACCATCTCCCCATTCTTCCACTTGGTTTCCATACGTTCCAGCTTTTGAGCTTCGTATCTCTTTCTGCCCTCTTCTTCTGGTTCCTTTCGGGGGTACGCCAACGTTGGAACATTCTTCAGTGAGAGCGGCACGTACCAGAGGGCGGCCTTGTGGGTCACTGTCCCAGCCCCTGTGAGGGTGTTGTCCGACATCACGGTGACCTGGCCTTCCACTGAGCGCTTCGAGGTGTAGCGATCTCAGCACTGACGTGAACCCCTTCTCCGAGCACGTGGGGCACAGGAAATCCGTGAGCGCCCCTCCTCCGTGGCCGCGGCAGCGCAGGGTACTGATGGCAGCCCCAGCCTCTTCAGTCATTTTCAGGATCGGCCCTCCACGGACGTCGCCTGCAACTTGGCGCCATCCGGGGCATCACCCTGCGGATCTGGACGGCTGATGCGGGCGCAGTTTCTCCGCCCGACACGGCGTCGCGGCTCCCGACAGGCCCAGGGAGAAATCAACAAGTATTTTTAAAAATAATGGTATTTTATTTTTCCCCAATTACATGTAAAAACAATTTTTAACATTTTTTAAAAAACGTTTTTGAGTTCCAAATTCAGCTCCCCTCTCGCTCACCTCCCCTTGCCGTGCGATGGTAAGCAATGTGATACAGTATCTACCATGCGCAAAGCACTTTGCTAGGCATGAGCAAGGCCCGGATGGTGTGGCAGATAGAGTGATTGATGGAGAGCAAGGAGATTAGGGCTCAAAGCCTACCTCAGATGCATTTCTCAGCCTAATTTTCCTTATGTGAAAATTCAGATAATAATACCTGTGTCACGTGGCTTTTGTAAATTTCAAATGAGATATTTCCTATAAAGTACTTTTGCAGTAACCTGAACCTGTGATTTTTTTATTTGGTGTAAGAAGTTCCTGCAGTAGGAAACTTTCTATACTAATGCAGATCAGCATTTTCTCGGCAACAGTCTTAATCAAACAGCTGCCTGAGATGAAACAGCCTTTATTGAACAACAGTACTGAGATGTTAAGTGACTGGCCCAGGTTCACTGCACAGTCTGTGTCAGAGGAAGGACCTGAACAAGGTCTTCCTGGCATAGGGGCTAGCTTTTCACCTACTATGCTGCATTGCCTTTTATAAAGTTTTCTGTAAACACTCTAAGGCATTCTATAAATGAGTTCTTATGATAAATTTTAAAAGAAACATAACACAGATACTGTTCTCAAGGAGCTTTCAGTCACATGTAGGTGGAAGACACACATACATTTGTAAAGAGTGTTGTTTGTGTGTTTGCTGGGTAGTATCCACTGTGTCCAAAAAAAGCACAGCAATATTCAAAAAAAAAAATTTAAAGTAAGGGAGAATGTGCTAAGTGCTGTGGATGTGTTCCAGGCTTTGAGAAATATGAAGAGAAAGATTTCTTTCTGTTTGAGATGTCAAGGAAAGCTTTATAAAAGACATGGCACCTTACTGGATGTGGGAGGTAGAAATAGTAATAGTAGGGATAGATGATGGAGGTACAGGGTGGGTGTCAGGAGTCTGTTCAATGCAGGACTATGAGACAGGGTCAGGAAAGATGAAGGAAAGTGAGTGATCCTCTTCAGTTGGAACAAAGAGATCTGAATTCGTGAGATTAGGCAGAAAATAATGAATTGGAGACATTTTGGATTAATATTTGTTACATTTGTGAATTTAGATTTGTTGGCCAAAGAGAATTTTTTTAGGCCTAACTTTAATTTTTTAAAATAACAAATTTAATGACCAAAAAACCAATCAAATAAACAAAATAAGGAGCAAAATCTTTAATAAAGCAGAGCTTCTAGCAGAAATTAGGCTTAGAATAGTAATTTACATCATATCCTGCAATAAACATGAAATGTATATGTGACTTGAATATGAAAGGTCATATCATAAAAAATTAAGAAGAGAATCAGATCAGCTATCTTTTTACAGTGGTGGTTAAGGGATAAATTCTTAACCAAAGAAGGAATAGAAGCAATCACAAAAGATAAAACAGATGATTTTGACTGCACAAAATTAAAAAGTATTAACAAAATTAACATAACTAGGATAAGAAGAAAAGCAGACAATTGGAGAAAAATATCTTTGAATCAAATAAGTTTGATGAGGGACTGATATTCAATAATTATATGGCAACCTATTGAAATATATATGACCCAAAGCCATTCTCCAGTAGATAAGTGGTCAAAGAATATGAAGAGTTTTCACAAGAATTACAATTAACTGTCACATGAAAGAGTGCTCAGATTCATTAATAATAAAAGAAATCAAAATTGAAATAACTCTCAGCCAAAAGTGTGAGGGTATAATAGTAAATAATGATAATTTTTTTCTAAAAAGGGGCAGAAACAAAAAAAATTAACAAATAACAAACAAATTTTTGTTTCGTGTCCTCTTATGAACCTGTCCCATAGTCTGCATCCTTTCTTTGGTCCTGTTTTCCATCCTTCATTCTCTATTTTCTTATCCTTTTCTTTACATAGTACTAATCTAATTCTAGTTTTGCTGATTTTATTCTATGTTACCTCATATAGAACTTTTCATATTTCCTTCCATGCTTCACATTTATTATTTTATGGTATCATAATATTCTATTATATTAGCATATAATTTGTTCAACCTTTCTCTAATTGATGCACATATAGATTGTTTCTGGTTTTTGCCATTACAAATACAGTAGTTTAGAATATTTCTTGGAAATAGCTTCCTTTCTCCTTTCTACAATTTTTTGGGATAAAGTCTTATTAATGGGATCACTAAGTCAAAAAGTATTAGCATTTTTATGACTCACTATAAAATACTGAAACCAGTCTGCAGCAATGCAATGGTGTCTCTTTCTGGATAGCACCCAAAACATGAGATTTTGATCGTTTTTTGCTAGTGTTGCCATTCCAGCGGTAGTATAAGTTTCTCTTGATTTGAATTTCTCTGATTATTAGTTAACTTGAGCATCCTTTCATGTAATTATTATCACTTTGTATTTCTTCCTACAAGCCAAGAGTCCAAGGAAGAGAAAGACCTCCAAGAAAAACAGCCTTGCTTTTAGTCTGATACCTCTAATTATCATCTAGGGAAGAAGTGATCTATCAATTGTCTTTGCAGATGTTACATCCGCTGTTGAAGACTAGGGGGAAAAAGTTCTTGCCATTAAGTCCTTGGCACTGTCAATTCAGAAACAAATAATTTTATAAATCAAAATGATATTTTTAAAAATGCATTACCATCTGCTTTGTTAAACTAAGGCCCATAGGACCTTGCCAACTGATTTGCAGCTGAAACTTCCTATATATGTATTCTTCTATTAAAATGCTTTGAGGGAAGGGACTGTCTTACTTTTCTATTTGTATCCCCAGTATTTAGCACAGTGCTTTGTACATAATAAGGTCTTGTTAAATTCTTTTTTATTCATCCAGAAACTATTCACATGCTTTGATCATTGCTCTATTGGGGAGAATGCATTACGAGCTTATATATCAATTTCTTATAGATTGTGGATGTCAGATTTTTATTAGGTATATTTACTGCATATTTCTCCCAACTGATTTATATTTTTTTTATTTTAAAGATATACTGCTTTTTGTTGTACAAAATCTTATGACCTTTATATAATTAAACCCAATGACTTTTTCAGACCTCACTTTTTGAAGCAATTCACGTTTTTGTGAAGTGTAGAATGCGTTTGTGCCAACAGACCATGTTTATTGAAACGAATTGATTTAATTAATAAAGGCTATGGATAATTATGTTTTTCTTGTTTTCTCTTTGTGATACAAATAGTATGTTTTTAAATGGCAAAGTAAAATCTCAATAGGGAAGAAATAAAAATATTATCAGAAGCTACTATAGACAACTAGATAGCAGTAAAATTAAGAATTTAAAATAAAGGGAGGAATAGCTATAAAAATGTAAAATATACAAATTAACATAAAATGAAATAGAGGCCTTACACAATTGGATTTCAGAACAAGAAATCAAACTAGTAGTAAAGAAATTACCAGAAGAGGGGGCCCCTTCTGGTCCAGATGGACTTACAGGTGCATTCTATCAAACTTTAAAAGAACTATTAATATCTGTTCTGCACAAATTATTCTCAAAAGTTGAAAAAGAAAACATTCTATCAAATCCTACTTATGAGACAAATATAGTCCTAATATATAAGCCAGGCAACAAAGAAAGAGAACTATAGACTAATGTCATTAATGAATATTTATTTCAAAATTATAAATACAATCCTGGTTTAAAAAAAAAAGACTATCACAATACAACCAAAATAAATCACTTTATTTTACTCTGACATTTTGAGTGATTTGTGATGTCATTGGTGTAGGTATACACTGCATCATTATAGATCACCGCCTTTCCATGATTTTTCATTATCTGTCTGTATTTTCTCACAAATCCTCTTATCTGTATTTTTCTATAAATTTCATAAAGGTCAGTCAGGCCAATGCAGTCTTTCCTTTTATTTTATTTGTTTCTCAAAGGTTTTAGTGCATCACTTGGAATGTGTTTAGCTTGAATCTCAACATGTGAAATGTAATATCCTATTGGTCATGTATGCATACATGTAAGGATGCCCTTAGTACCATAAATAAACAAAAAATTACCTGCAGAAAATTAATAAAGATCCAGGCATGGAGGGAGGTATTAGGAAATTCCTCTCTTGGTAGGTTGTTTTAAGCAGTAAGTAACAATGTCAGGAGAAAAAGGGCAACTCCCTCCTCCTAGTCTGCTATCTAAAATTCAATATTTCTTGCTTCCAAATGCTGGGAAGGTAACAACATTTTAGTTGAGGGTGACAGGTGAAGAAGGAGTGGCCTTGAACACGTTTGGCAAAGGAAAACAAGCTCCTAAAGCATGTTGGACCAAAGAACTGACTCACTACCTCCTAGATTCTTTCCTGGAGAGAAGTCTATGCTTTCAGTTTGGATGAATCGTATTTTCCCCAGTTTCCAGTTATGACACTTTATTATATATTAAGAAGAATAGCTGGAATGGCTCACATGGTTCCTAATTACCCCACGGAAGATTGGATGAACTGCCTAAAGGAAAGTCTCTTTAATCATATAAGGATGGATACAAATCTGCTCCATTGATGCAACCCTGTAGAAGGTTTCCCTCTAAAGATTAATCACAATCTAACCATGCTATGTAGAAGCAAAATTGTATGGTTTTATATTGCGTGGACATTATAGTGTATACAAAACAACCCTACAAAAATAGTATGCTGAACCTGGGGCAGCAATCATATATATTTTGGACTATTTGTTTGCTTTTTCACTTTTTCTCCAGCTATTTTTCATAAAATAAATATGTTTTCAGTCTATTGATCTCTTTTTTTAAAACTATTTTTCCTCTTTTTGCTTGAATTACTATTTTGAAGGAAGATCAGATTAAGAGAAAGGAGGATAGATGAAAACCAGAGGACAAAATCCATATGAAATCAGGGCAGGTAGGTATCCAAAAGGTCAGAGAACACCAGAATGGAAATAGAACATCAGAAAGGGCAGGAAAGGCACAAAGGAGAGAGGGCTGAACAAATGGAGAGAGGAGAGAAGGCAAAGGAAGGAAGGAAGCTAAGACCTTGGGCACAGCTCTTCTGCCTTAGCCCCTTTGCTTTGGAATAGAAGCAAGCACGTGGAACAACTAACTACCTTTCCCTGTCTAGTTCATATGTAATTTCAGCCCCACTCCTGCTCTCCTAACTTGGAGGTTTGTTTTAGTGCAGACACTCCATCATCTCTAGCTTGGACTACTGCAGGTACCTCCTAACTGGTCTCCCTGCCTCTTCTGCTTTCTTCAGCGCATCCTCAACACCAAAGATAAACTGATATTCCAAAGCACAGATATGACCATGTCCTTCTCTGCTTAATAAATTCCAGCGGTTCCCCATTTCCTCTAGGGTCAAACACAAACACCTCTGTTTAGCATTTAAAGATCTTCACAAATACTACTCTTTGTGAGTCCAGCCTAACCAGTCTTCTTGCTGTTCCTTACACATGGTACTACTTCTTCTCAAGAAACCAGCGACACAAAACCGGAAAGGAAAAAGAAAGCCCCCCAGAGATTCGTCTCTTCTCCCTCTCGAGTCTCTCTCTCTCTCAGGAGAAAAGGCGGTTGGATGCCACTACCCGGCTCCCCTCAGTGGGAGGGGTTCCCACCACCAAAGCTCAAAGGAGCCTAGAGGTGGGAGGGCGTCAGGGCAGCTAGGTGGTGCAGTGGATAGAACATCAGTGCAGGAGTCAGCTCAAGGACCTGAGTTCAACTGTCACCTCAGACACTTGACACTCACTAGCTGTGTGACCTTGGGCAAGTCACTTAACCCCAATTGCCTCATCCTGGGTCATCTCCAGTCATCCTGATGAATATGGTCACTGGATTCAGATGGCTCTGGAGGAGAAGTGAGGCTGGTGACCTGCACAACCCTCTCTCACTCAAAACAAAGTCAAGTGCAAGTCATGTCATCATTTCTCTGATGGCATGGTCTTCTTTGACAACGAAGGACGAACACATAGACGTTTCTTTTCAAGTCTCCACGTGAATTCCAAAGGCTGTCTAGCCATACCTGTAATTCACTTCCTCCTCATCTCTAAACTCTGAGATTCGTAGCTTCTTTGAAAATTCATTTCAAGTGCCACTTTTTACTTGAGGTCCTTTCTGATCCTGCCTTCCACACGTCTAATGCTCCCTCCCACAAATTATCTTGTAAATACTGATTTACATGCATATTGTTTTCTCCAATAGAATGCAAACTCCTTAAAGGCAGGGATGATTTCATTTTTGTCTTTATATCCCCAGCACTTAGCAAAGTGCTTGGTATGCCTTTTGACTGATGGGCTATTCAGAAAAGGGAAAAGACAATTAGCTCTATTTTGGATAGTTTTAGTTTAGCACGTCCTGGTGATGTCTATAGGCAATTATTAGTATAGAAATGGAGCTCTAGAGAGAAGGCTAGATTTGTAAATATGGTGGTATACTAGAATAAATATCTGCCACTGTCTAGAATAGTTTTTCTTTTGAAACCTTGAAACTTAATTGACTCTGGGGACTAAGGCTCAGGTCATTGATATAACTTTTTGATAGCTTAAGTACCAAAAGCTATTCCACAATAAGGCAGAAATTGTTTGTTTTTCCTCATGCTAGATTAAGGCACCAGCATGGCCAACACAGAAGCAGAGAAGCTGTGGTCAGCTGACTGAAAGCTTTGTCCTTGTTCATATCTTTCAATCAGTGTCTAATTTTGTTTCAACTCTTCACCTGGAGCATCAGATTGACCTGAATCAGATTGGGCCTATAACAATGTTATCCAAATTGAGATAATAATTGAGATTAAAATTAAGTCACTGTACTATAAAAGGATCACTGGATATATTGAGAGTCAGGAGTTGGTTATTGTCCCAGCTTTGCCATCACCTAGCTGAGTGATCTTGGACAATTCATTTTTCCTTCCTGGTATCAGTTTCATCATTCATAAAATGAGGGGGTGGAACTAGAATTCAGGGATGGGAAACCTGCAGCCCTGAGGCCACACATGGACTTCTAGATCCTTATGTGCAGCCTTTTGATTGAATCCAAATTTAATTTAGATTCAGACTTTTGACTTGATTCAGTCAAAAGGTTGCATGCACTTAAGGATGAAGAAAGCCATAGGATTCCCACCCCCGAGCTAAATAATCTCTAAAGCACTCGTCTCACATCTTGTGACTGTAACAAAGACCAATATTCAATGAATTGAGTATTCATAACTATTGAAAACATTACTAATTTCATTTCACTACAGGAGAACACAAAACTGATGACATTGCCTCTCACCATCATCAGAGCATATGATTTTAACTGTTTTTCTAATATTTATGACAGATTTACTCTGACCTGACCATCATTCCATCTTATATATGTAGGAGCATATCTCAGGGTGAAAACTTAAACAACAATACAGAGAGGTGTGCAAAGTCCATCTTCCAATCTATCCCCACTTTCATGTCCAGTCATGTGTTGACAACATGAATGGCTAAAGTTAGAAGTGCAGCCTAATAGACCGCCATAGGAATATACGATGATACCTTGGTGAAATTAGCATGAAGTATGGTATCTGAAATAGCACAACTAAAAGCTAGAAGGGTCACCACTCCATTAGACACTGGAGCAAAGGAAGAGAGAACGGGTGATGATTTAGAAAGGTGCTGAGGTATGGAGTGGAAGAGAGGAAGAAGTTCATGATGGATGATGGCCTCAATTTTTTGGGGGGGAAGAAAAAAGTAAGGTTCTCTGCTGAGGGGTAGGTCAAAAAATCTGACAGAAATCTGAGGAGGAAAGAAGTCTGAAATAGCTGTTATAGAGTCAATCAGAGAAAAACAAATGGATTGTTCTGTAGCACTGAAGGCCTAGTTGAGATTGGATGACAAATTTTTAGTGAATTCAATCAACATGACTTCATGACATGCTTCAGCATTGTTCACTAGCATATAAGTAGAAATAGTGAAAAAAGTCGATAGTAATAACTGAGGGCTGAAGTTTGGCAAGGTTTGGCAAGAGGACAAAGGATTCAAGGATAATTGAAAGTAGACAAATTGGTTTTGACAGCATCCCTACAAATTTTGGTATGCAGTATTTGTGGTATTATCTCTAAGGCAATCTACTTTTTCTTTAAATATAATTTCTTCTTTAAATTCTGCAGTATTCAATTAGCCATTTTTAAAAAGCTCATATGGACCAATGGCTTTCGATCGCATTATCAAGATTTACATTATCAAGTTTAACATACTATGCTCAAAAATTGAAGTATCTAAAATTCCTGACTTATTAAACTTATCTAGAATTTCTCTGACTAAAATATGAAGAATTTTTTGAAACTTCAATGTGTAAGTGAAAAAATTTATATTCCTAATTTCCCCTATATATTCACTGTATTAAATCCAATTTATTTATGCTCTGTTCAATCATGTAATTTCCTAGTCATTAATCTTTATTTGCCATATTTTAGAATGCTGAAATATCCTATTATTATTAATTTTCCATTTCTCTTCTTAAAAGATGGCATTTTCCTTTATTAATTTAACTGCTCTATTATTTGATTCATATATATAATTGAATTTTAGTCATCACAACTGCAAATTTTCTTAATTTGCTTCACATTTTGTACATTTTGTTATAAGACAATTCTGATTTTCTTATTTTGCAATTCTTATTCCAAACTTACTAAAAGAATACTAAACAGAACTTTTATATTTTATGCTATTAACTAATTTTTTAAAACTCTGCCCTTCCTCATTATGTTAATAGTAGAAGCTTCACCCTGTAATAGCATTATACTACCCAAAGCCCCATTCATCGACCTTTTATTTTTAACCTGTGGTTTAGAATATAGCTTCAGATTTATTTTTACCTTTTAATTAACTTTTAAAATTAAAAGACCAATTGTATTATCCTGTAATGTAATTGATACATAGCTATCATCTACAGCTATTATGTTTGTGGGACTATGAGGTCACAAACTTATCTATAACCGAGAGCACATGACAGGTAACAATGGGAGATAATATTAAACAGGGAAGATGTCTGAGAAGAATGTCACCATCCACAGAGAAAGATATCTTTGCCTTGGACCCTGCACTGGACCTCCTTCGTTACAGTGGCAAATAACTTTGGTGAGCACACACATAAATGTTTTATGCTTTACCTGATGATAATGATCACAGGATTTTTGAACAAGACTATTTCTGTTGTTTTATCTTTCAAGAAATCTTGAGTGATTTTGATTTATGGATGAAAGACACCTTCTTAGAAGAGAGCTCTTGAGGCAATGTTACCATATCAAATCAAATGCTTTTTCATAACCAAAAAAAGAAAAAAATACATGATGGGATTTTATCTTCTCCACATCATTCAGTCAATTGTAAAATGGTAAAGTTATGGTCTATTGTTGAATAAAGCTTGAAAAAACTTGCTTGTTCCCCACTAATAACTTTATCAAGGATGCCCTCGAAGTGTGAATATATGACTCACATAAAGCTTTTATAAATATAGATGGTAAAGTAAAAATATAAGCAGGTAGATGTTGATATTCTATTTTGGTTGACTAAAAAATATTAGTAAGATTTGAGATTTTTTTCTATGCATTTGGTTAAGTCCTCTTCCTTCAGATATTTTACATAAAGATCCTTCAGGTCTCTCACAATTGTATCTTCTCTATTATAGATCTCTCTACATATTGATTCAGTCCAGCAACTGTTGACATCTTTAGTGATATGTCAGGTGTTTAGTGATATATCAACTTCTTTTATAAGCAATTACAGGACAGTGATAGTAGGGTCCAAGTGTAGTGATCCCATTGTCCTTGTGTTAAAAACAGTGAATTATAGTAATCTTTACAAATCTTTTCCATTTTCTTCTACTTACAGTCCTCAGTACATTTTCATCCTTAAATGTCCTTGGGATGACCTAATTGGACCTCTTGCTAAACTTTTTTAAAATTAGTTTTGCCCTTCCATCACTCTAATTTATGAAATGATACTGATCATAACTGTCCTTCTTTGTAAGATTTTACAAATGAGTTTACATTGTAAACAGTTATATCAATCAACATTTAATAAGTTCCTACTATGTCACAAATCACTCTGACTTCCATTGAATGGCCAATAGTGGACCCCAGTCCAAATCTCTGTGGTTCACTGTTTAGGTTCTGATAGCTTAGCCTGAGTATAAATAGCAGTGTTTTCTGAGCTGACCTTAAACTATGAGGATCTTATTGTGATGGTAAATTAGGCCATCTTTTGTCTCAATTCTTACTTATCCCTTCATCACTGAATGGTCATTGTTTCTCACAGGATCCCAAAGTGGGCGATACCACCCCCTGGGAAGTGCTGGATTGGACCTAGGGGGCTGGTATTTTTATTCTACATCCCTCCAATTGCACTTGAGGCTAGTACCAGAGAAGATAAGAAAATTGTGAAAAACCATTTGTACATATTTCATCTATTGTGTAACAGAGTTAAGGTCATAGTGATTACATTATTTTCTAAATAATCACACAAAATGCAAGTTAAAACCAATCAGTGGTCAAGTCCACCAACAGATCTTAATAAGGAAATGTTGGCAGGTGAGTGAGAGCATTGTGGGGAAGTCTGGCATGCCTTGGCAGGAATGTGTTTTCGTAATGACTTGTTTACAATATACTACTATATGGTTATAGGATACAATATTGTATCATCAAAACTTTAATGCAGAAAAAAACCCCACAAATTTACAAGAAATCATTACATTTAAGATGCATCATTTTTAAAATATATATTTTATATTTTTTGAAGTGACACAATTAAAAAAATTAAAGGATTAAAGAAAGTAGATTTCTGGGGGACTGCCGAGTAATTTTTTTTAAAGGGAGTGGTAGACCAAATAAGTTTGGGAACCTCTGCCTCAGATAAACTGAGACCTGGGAAAGGCTTTAATTTAAAAAGGCCAACTTCACCTAGACTTTACTTCCTACCATTGCCAGTTGTCGTGACTTTTGTCTTGACACCGGATTGCAATGATTCTGGAGGCGAGAGTGAGGATTTGCACAGCTCTGCCTCATTTAAATCCAAATAGCTCTAAAGTCAAGACATCACACTTGTCCCCTTCTAGAACGAAGGACAAACAACCCTATGTGCTAGGCTCTGTGATAAAGGCTGGGAATGCAAAAAGATAGTCTTTACCCTCAAGAAGCTCACAGTGTAATCTAGCTCATATCTTTCCACTTGGCAACTAAGTCAAATGTTTGCTAACTAAGGCACTTTTGGGGTTCTTTTTGTTTTCTCATTATGACAGCAGACTTACAGAAATTAAATATCTGTATAAAATTAATCAGTGGCAATATTATTTCTGATATCCAGATTCCATTTCTCATTGTTGATTACTTGTTTAAATACGTTAGAATTAATTTCTTTTAGTTGTAAATCATTCTTCCTTCTCCTCCTCTCTTCCTTTTCACTAATTCTGGTTATTACCCTGACCAGTCATTCTTATGTATAGGTGAAAGATAACAAGCATTTATTAAGCACCTACTATATGGCCGGTACATTTTACTGATATTTTCTCATTTAATCCTCACAACAACTTTGTGAGATATTATTATCCCTACTTTATATCTGAGGAAATTGAGGAAGGCAGAGGTTAAGTGACTTGCCCAAGATTATATGGGTAGTATCAGGTGTTGGATTTGAACTCAGGTCTTCCTGACACCAGGTTCAATATTCTCTATCCACTGCACCACCTAGCTGCTGTAAACAGCTGATTCACGGATAACTAACTCTTACACCAGTACCTCGTCTTTCTCTATATGTTAAAATGTAATTCATCTCATTTTTGTACAACATTATTTGATGCTTGCTATATCCAATCTCTCTCTTTTTTTTTCCTTTTTGAGGCAACAGGGAACTTAAGTGATTTGCCTATAGTCATACACACAACAAGTGTTCAAGGTCACATTTGAACTCAGGTCCTTCTGACTCTAGGACCAGTGTTCTGTCCACAACACCTAGCTACTCATCAATTTGAAAGAGTCCTCATGATAGAAATAATTGAAGCTCCTATGAAATCTACAAGTCTTTGGCCTCTCCTTTCTTTCTCTTGTCATCTGTACCTTTTCCTGCCCTTGCACTGAAGTCAGCTGTGTATTATAATATGTACTGATTTAATCTGGAGGGCTAGTTTAGGGGGAAAAAAACCACCTTGAAGTCCTAGGATCAATAGTTTTATTTTTAACTTTTTTGGTCATAATTTTGAAGTTTAACTATGACATGCCTGGATGACTTGGATGTTTAATTTCTACTCTTGGATATGAACAGGCAGTTTTCAGGGGAAGAAATTAAAGATATCTATAATCATATGAAAAAGTGCTCTAAATCACTACTGATTAGAGAGATGCAAATCAAAACAACTCTGAGGTACCACATCACACCTATAAGATTGGCAAACATGACAGAACAAGAAAATGATAAATACTGGAGAGGATGTGGGAGAGTTGGAACACTAATTCATTGTTGGTGGAGCTGTGAGCTCATCCAACTATTCTGGAGAACAGTTTGAACTATGCCCAAAGGTCTACAAAAATGTGCATACCCTTTGACCCAGCAATATCTCTTTTAGGACTGTATCCCCAAGAGATCATAAAAATGGGAAAGGGTCCCACATGTACAAATAGCAGCACTCTTTGTGGTTGTCAAGAAATGGAAATCAAGGGGATGCCCATCAATTGGGGAATGGCTGAATAAATGATGGTATATGAATGTAATGGGGTACTATTGCATCTTAAGAAACGATGAACAAGAAGACCTCAGGGAGGCCTGGAAGGATTTATATGATCTGATGCTGAGTGAAAGGAGCAGAACCAGGAGAACTTTGTGCACAGCAGTGACCACAGTGTGTGAGAGTTTTTTTCTGGTAGACTTGGAATTTCGTAATAATTTAAGAACTTACAAAAAAAAAAATCCCAATGGTGGTATTCTAAGGCAAAATGTCTTCCACACTCAGAGAAAGAAATATGGATGTCATTCGCAGAAAGTAGCAGATCATGTTTGTATGTGTGTGGGTTTTAGTGTATTATATATGATTTCTTCCATTTATTTTAGTGCGACTACATAGCATGACTATAGTGAAAATGTACTCAATAGGAAAGTATATGTAGAACCTATACAGAATTGTATGCCATCGCGGGGAGGGAGGGGGGTAGTGGGGGAAAGCTGGGGGGGGGGAATAAATCTTAATTTTAAGTAAGTGATTGTAGAACACTAAAAAAAAATAATAAAAAATTTTTAAAAAATTAAAAAAATTAATTTCTACTCTTGGGGTTCTGTGAACTCTATATACAGTAATATTTATTTTGGTTAGTTCTGGAAAATTTGCTTCTATGATACCTTTAAAGATAATTAGCATGCCCATATATAACCTGTATCAAATTGTTTACCCTCTGGGGGAGTAGCGAAAGGAGGGAGCGAGGGAGAAAATTTGGAACTCAAAAGTTTATAAAAAACGAATATTAAAAATTGTCTTTACATGTAATTGGAAAAAACAAATTACTATTTAAAAGGAAAACAGGATAATCATCAGATTCTTTTCTTCAATATCTTTGAATCTCTCATAATTCTGCCATTCTCTCTCCTTGACTTCCTTGTCCTCCAGATCTGTCACTTTGAGCTCTAACATTCTATGATTCAATGACATGTCTTCAAACCTCACCTCTGCCACTTATTACCTTATTACACTTACTACCACTTATTAATCTTGGGCACACCACAACCTCCTTGGTGGTAAGAAAATCCTTTGGCTTCTAGCCAATTAAGTACATCCTTTATAAAGAATCCTTTCATATGTGAAAAAAAAGGTGAATCAAATAAATTTTAGAAAAGAATAAATGAAAACTGAGTGATCGTTACTCTGTGTCAACCTTTGGCAGAGCTGTGTGATTTATATTCTCACACTCCAGTGTCCTGATTTGAACTAAGAGTCTCTATAGTTCCTACACAATTCTGACTCCTTAAGCTGCTGTTGGACCAGTTACAACTTTTTTTTTCTTTGTTAACTGTCTTTATTTCAAACATTTTAGGAGAAAAAAAAATCTCTGTATAACTGAAGAGAACAGTAAATGCCACTTGCAACACATTCTCTGCCTGGTATCTGCGCAACCTACAAGGATCTGGAAGATATGTACAATATATGGAATAAAGGCAATATCTCTCACGCCGTGCATAAGTAGAGACTGAAGCTATGGCTGATCACAGACTGACCAAGGAAGAAAGAAACTAGGGTACAGAAGGGAATGTAGCAAGTCTGAATCAGATTTGTGGCAGCCATTCAGAGCAGATCTTCTGGTGGTCATGTCATGGTCATAGCTGCGAGGTGGAGAGAGCTTCCAAGAAACTGCATTCAGATCACAGAAGGCAGTATTAGAAATGAAGTCACTAGTTATATCAGCTGGGCTGCAGGCCTGGCTGGGGGGCCATCAAGTCAACGTCACTCAAGTTCCTAGCCAGCCAGACACCAGCAGCAAAGAGTCCCAAATTCATAATCAAATTCCACCGGAGGTGGCTAAGCGATACGCGCCCCGCAGCCATTTCCCGACGCCCTCGGGGGCTCCAGTTCCTCCGCTGGAGGCCCCTGAAGGCGACACCGCCTGAGGCGGCACCGAAGACCCGCTCGCAGCCAGGGCAGGTAGCCCCAAGGGCTCAGCTCCACATGGGCGCAACTCCCTACAACTTTTAATTTTATTACAGAATTTTCTCCTGCAGGATTTAACCCCAGTTAAATAACCAGCAAGTTTCTAATTGCTTAAATGACAAATATCTGTGTAACCGTTTCATATCAAAAGTCAGGAAAAGGGTAGAAGTTACCTGTGTTTTTCAAGATATGAGGAACATATTAAGTTCCATAGCCTCCTTCTGAATTCCGAGTAGGATTTTCCAACAAAAACTATTTGATAAGCACTCCTTAAACAATGAGGTCTTTATTAGTTTCTCTCCCAGAAAACCTTTTGTTCCCTTGGATTATCAGTAAATAAATATAATTTCCATAGATTGTTTTTGTTAAGGAAGAGAGGAAAACAAGGAAAATGTGGTCTTGAATCTCTTGGTGAGAATGGCCACACACATTTCTAGCATGTCAAGTAAAAACAGAAGCCCAGAAGTCACTCTCTCTCTCTCTCTCTCTCTCTCTCTCTCTCTCTGTATGTGTGTGTGTGTGTGTGTGTGTGTGTGTGTGTGTGTGTGTGTGTGTGTGTGTGTGTGTGTGTGTGTGTGGTTGGTTTGAGCTGCATTTCTCTATGAAACATTTTGGCTAGCATGCTAGTTTTGTATTGTTGACAAATACGCTGTTCACAATATATTTATAGATGAACTGCTCAAATTCTTAGGTTCAAAAATACTTCCACTCTATGAGCTAAAGAGATAAGATTTTAAATATTTAATGGGAGTTAAAACACAAGTCTGCAAAACAACCTAGCAAATTGTTAATGTATAGCTGTTTACAAGACAAATAACAACATTTTACAAATTTTGGTAAAAGTTCAGAATTCCAAAGGTCATAGGATTTTTAAGGAGAGATAAAGAAGTCTGGAAAATTCATCTTCCTGAGTTTAAATATGGCCTTACTAGTTGTGTGACCCTGGACAAGTCACTTAACCCTGTTTAGTTCAGTTTCTTCATCTATAAATGAGCTGGAGAAGGAAATGGCAAACCACTCCATTATTTTTTTGCCAAGAAAACCCCAAATAGGGTCATGAAAAGTCAGACACAACTGAAATGATTGAACAACAAAAGGGAATTATAAAGGTTTTTCCTCTATATTTTTCTTCCTATTTTACTTCATAAGTTTAGGGTTGGATGGGAAGTTAGAGAGAAGAAAACTGGTAATTTCTCCAAGTTCATAAGGATAAAAAGTAGCAGGGCTAAGATTTGAATTATACAAGGTCTGAATGGAAAGACTCCTTTTAGATGGTGAGGTCCTTCCAATAGTCCTGTTTACAAATGACAATGTGGTGATTGCATCATGTTCTACAACATTATAGAAACTCTTCAATACGATCCAAGTATCCTCAAGAGATGAATCTAACAGGGGTGGGGAACCTGTGACTTTGAGGCCACATGAAGCCCTCTAGGTCCTCAAGTGCAGCCCTTTGACTGAATCCAAATTTCATAGAACAAATTATTTTATTATATATGCAGATATATATATATATATGTAAGTATATATATATGTATACACACACACATACACACACACCAGGAATATGTACAGGAAAAAGATACATACACTTATTTTTCAGACCATGATATTCCATTGGAAGATCAGTCCATTGACTTAGTATACATGTATCATATGTAAATACACACATATGTGCCAGGCACTGATGACAGGCAATAAATAATCCCAGAATTAAAAGGAAGAAGAGGTATTATGGAATATACTTATGAAATTGTTCAGTTCTTTTAACAATCCCATACTGCTTTTTATTCCTGTCACCAAAAATAGACCTCAACTCTACCCCTCCAACCCACCATCTTTTTAACTCAAATGTTCTCCTGGCAAGGCTGTCAGGTTGTGATCTTCCAGCATCACAATCTCTGAGGAATGTAAGTTGTGGATGATCCAAAGGAGCTATACATAGGTAGGCATAAGGAGAGGGGAACATATCTTAAAAGATATGCATAAAAGGTGGTGTAAGTAATTTCACTTTAAAACAGATTATCAGAAAAAATGAGGTGCTCATATGGCAAAAATGAGATACTCTCTAAGAGTTGAACCAGTACCAACGAAATGAAAAAAATGAGTAAAAGTAGTCCTATATCACATTAGGTGGAAATTCTATGGAGGGCCTTTGGGAGAGCATAAATAAGAATTTCATATGATGAGAAGGCATGGATGGGGTGCAGTTCACTGATGGAAGACTCACATCAGTGTGGTCACAGATTCACTGAAATAATCTTTGGCATGAAAAGAAAATGAATTATTTCACAACTATCGCAGTAAATTGCCTTGAGTTCTTTAGAGATAGTCACATGTAAATTACTAGACTAGGTCTGTGAGCATACCACACTTAAAATAACAGGACTTCAACAGTGTAGTCTAAAAGCACTGATAATTTATAAGGTCTGGAAATTTAACTCTTGGATCCAACAGTTAGGAGAATGGGTGACCTTCAATCAAAATGCACAGTTGTCTTTACAGTGAACTTAAGGACAGTCTTAATCAGAAGCATGTAATACTAGTAATATAGGAGAAACACCAGTGGCTGATTTGGCTCTAAAAAGTATTTTTCTTTAGGCTAAACCATAAGGACAGATAAAGAATGAAGGTTTACAACTATAAATTGAGATGGTACTAATGAATTATCAGTAAAATAAAGTATTTTTCAATCTTTTTTTATTAATACTGTCAGGGATCCAAAAATTCAATTTTATACACATACACACACACACACACACACACACACACACGCCTACCATGTGCAAAAGTCCTGTGATAAAAGCTGGGGAAATTAAACAAAAAAAGAAATTTTGTAAGCTCCTAAGACCACATACAATTTCATATTACTGACTTGGAGTGGAGGAGTAGATGCATAAATATAATCCAAAGGTATAATGGGCACTTATGAGAGACTTAGGGAAGTGATCTAAGAATATCTGAATATGAAAAAAACACTTTCAGAGAGATTATCATGTCTTCATGTTTCATACTCAGCTACTTTGTTTTGTTTTAATTCTGCAATGAGGGCTTTTTATTTTCATTCCTAATTTCTTCTTTTGAAGATTTCATTTCTCTTTTGAACAGTTCAGGAATGTTTTTTTATTACTGTTCCACCATTACTAGGGAATCTGCAGATTCTCATTTTGATGGGAAAGTATTAGCTCATTTTCCTTAAAATTATAATATCTGTTCATAGTGTTTAGATTTTTCTATAGGTTTTCATTCAATTTTCCTTGTGTCTTTAAGAGCTTTTCACTTCTCTCTTGATTTATGTGCTTATGAAGTTGGTGTTTGATTCAGACTTTTCTACCTTAGGATTTTGGTCTTTCTGCCTCATTAATAGTTATTTGCCTTTAGTTCCCCTCCTCATTTTTTGGCTACTTTCCCTTTCATGGCTTCACAGAACCCACAAGTTGAACATTCTCGGTCTCATAATGTTGGGATAAAATACGATAGTCCAGGTTCCTGCCTACATTAAACTCTGGGGAGAAAAAGACTATGCTATGCTCTAGTTACAGATGCATTTCATTCCTCATGCCTACTTGCTTCCCTTTTCTATCATATGCAGAATCAGTGTCCATTGCTTCTTGTGGGGTGTGTGTATGTGTGTGAGTACAGGAAAGGGTGATTCAGACAAAATCACTGTTGTGTGTGTGGGGAGGAACAGCCAGCAACTTCTGAAGAAGTCTCTGATATTGCTAGAGCTCACTGCATCCGGTGAGTGGATTGGTTGAAGGGTTAGAGAAAATGAATGTGCATTTATATTTCTTTTTTTTAAAAACGGCATTTGCATTACAATCTATTTTATCATCCCTTCTGCTCACACTCAGCTCACTTTTCTTTTGCCCTCTATAACTACAGTTTGTTTGAGGCAGTCCCCTCTCTTACCCTATTTTAGGCTGGTACACCCCTTCTCATCCTCCCTATCAGAATCAAATTCCCTCCTTACTTCAATGCACTTTTACTACTCTTTCATACATCCCTTACCTGGTCAGGTAAAGATAAAGTTCCTAATATCCATTCCCTATCCCTTCATCACTCAAGTCTGTTTGAGTGACCTTTGCTTATTCCACCTAAATTGCATGAAATCTTATGGTCCAGCCTTGTCCTCCCCTCTGCTTCTTTGATATATCACACCCACAGTTTCTCTCTTTTTATTTCTTCAGTGATCTTTAGGCAACATTGTACTCCAAAGGGGAAATACTTTTTCTATCTCAATCAAAAAGTAATCACTAAATCACTTAACCCTATTGAATTATTCCAAACTTGTTTACAATTAGTGACTTTCTTTTGTCCACTGAATTTACATTGCTAAGACTGACCAATTTTGGTTTTCTCAAAAAGAATACTTGAAATTCCTAAAAAAAAAACACAACTTACTGTTGAATAGAATGTACTAGAAGTAAGAGAAAGGGAGAGGTAGAATGTAGCAAATCATCTCATATAAAAGAAAGAGCTTTTACAATGGAGGGGAAGAGGGGGGAGATGAAAGGAAATAAGTGAGCCTTACTCTCATGGGATTTGGCTTAAGAGGGGAATAACACACACTCCACTGGATAGGGAAATCTATTTTAACCTGCAGAAGGCAAGAGGGAAGGGGATAAGAGAAGGAAAATAATACAAGGGAAAACAAATTGGGGAAAGGGATAATCAGAAGCAAACACTGTTGGGGGAGGACAGGTCAAGGGAGAGAATGGAATAAATGAAGGGCAGGATAGGACAGAGGGAAATATGGTTAGTCTTTTACAACATAACTATTATGGAAGTGCTTTCCATTGTTACACTTGTATAACCTGTATTGAATTGCTTGTTTTCTCAATGAGGGTGAGTGAGGAGGGAGGGAGAGAATAAGGAACTCAAAGCTTTAATAATGAAAGTTAAAATTTGTTTTAGCATGCAACTGGAAATTAAGATATAAAAGTAATGGTGTATAGAAATCTATTTTGCTCTACAGGAAAATAGAGGGGATGGAGCATGAAAAAAGGTTGGGTAACAGAAAGGAGGACAGATTGGAGGAAGGGGTAGAGGGGGTGCATGCTGTCCTGGAGTGGGGGGTTTGGGGGGGTGGAGAGAGATGGGGAGAAAATTTTGGATTCAAATTCTTGTGGTGACTGGCACAGCCCTCCCTCACTCAAAACAAAGTCAAGTGCAAGTCATGCCATCATTTCTCTGATGGCATGGTCCTCTTCAACAACGAAGGATGAACACAAACAAACTTGAAATTCACCAATTTTGTGTTTTTAAAAATCACTTTTCTTCTCTATAGAATTATACTAAAATTTTTAGGATGTTATTCTTAAGCATAAACCATTTTCTTTCATTTTTTTGGCATAATATCTTCAATTTTTCCTCTTAATTCTCTTTTATTGTGAGAGTTACAACATGATACTTTATTATGTAATGCATCTTTTCTTGGCTATTTGCAATCATGACCTGGGAATTCTGAAATGGAAATCACATTTTTGATGCATTAAAAAGTTTTCCTATCTGTTGGTATTTTGTGAATCCATTTAATCTGTGATTTGCCAAATGGGTCCAATATTTCTAAGCAATTTACTTTTATGATTTCCTGAAATATAGAATTCAGATTCATCATCTCTCTGTGGGAGTCCAATGAATCTTAGATTAATTAATTAATAGGTCAATTACTTTGGATTATAAATATTTCATGTGTTCTTTTTACTTTCCTATCTTTTAACTTCTCACAAACATTTCTTCCTGTGTCATTAAATTTTTGAATTTTATTTATTCCATTTCTCCCCACACCCCCAGGGTATCCGTTACTTTGCTAAGGTTTGCCATCTTCTGTTCTAAGAATCCTCCTTTCAAGTTTTTCTTTAAGAGCTCAAAGTTCACTTGCTTTTTTCACTTCATTTCTTTCATCAGGCCTCTCAAACACTTTCAAAATTCTTGCGGTCATTTCATTCTCTTTCCTAGGCATCTAATTTTAGTTAGTAAAAAATTATTTTTGGGGGGGAATTTTGTATTGAGATTCTCTTATTCCCCACTTGTATTTTATTTCAGGCAGCTACATAGTGGTATGCAGAGAATGCCAGACTTGGAGTCAGAAAGACCTAAGCTTAAGTCTTGCCCTAGATACTAGCTGTTTGACTCTGGGCAAGTCATTTAACTTCTTTTTGCCTCAGTTTTCTTATCTGTAAAATGGGAATAATAACAGCATCTATCTCCCAGGGTCTTTGTGAAGATCCAATGCGATAATATATGTAAAGAGCTCTGTAAATCTTAAAGGATTATATAAATGCTATGATGATGATGATGATGATGATAATGACAACCTTTTTTTCTTAATTTTTTCAGTCTTTTTTCTGGCTGTTTAAAAAATTTCCCTTTAGGAGCTTCTTTATAGAGGCACCTTTCCCTTCTGGGGCAGCAAGGTGGTGCAGTGGATAGAGCACCAGTGCAAGAGTCAGGAGGACCTGAGTTCAACTGTCACCTCAGACACTTGACACTCACTAGTTGTGTAACCTTGGGCAAGTCACTTAACCCCAATTGTCTCATCCTGGGTCATCTCCAGTCATCCTGATGAATATCTGGTCACTAGATTCAGATGTCTCTGGAGGAGAAGTGAGGCTGGAGACCTGCACAGCCCTACCTCACTCAAAACAAAATCAAGTGCAAGTTATGCCATTATTTCTCTGATGGGATCGTCTTCTTGGGCAACAAAGGACAAACACACACTTTTCCCTCCTCCTTTCTTAGTGTTTTAGGGGAAACTAGGCTTATATATAACATCTTTCTTAGTCTTCATGCCAGAAAGCCCTTCCCTTCTGTTCATTCCTTCTTTTTTTGCATTATGAAACTATGAATTAGATTCACTATATTTTAAATTGAAATATACTTATTTTTCATTAGTATATTGCTTATCCATAACAAGACTGCAGCTAAAGTAGAAAACTTCAAAGACCAAATTATGTCAAATACAGTAAAAATGACTATTTCAAGGCACTGAAATATTAGAAATGTTTTTTGATAAATCACTGAAGCTTACCTAATACATACCTGACACAGGAAGCATTGTGAAGAAGATAGATAGGTTGCACTTTATTCACTGCCTGCAGGTAATATACAATAAAATCATCTAGCTAAAATTGCTAAATTGTGTCATAAATGTGCTGAAGACCAAAATTATAAATCTAAAGAATTTCTGGTGATATTACTAGCACACTAATTGTGCTTTTTATGATTTTTCTATTAGGATTACTAATGAAAAACCAGAGAAGTAATCTTGGCATTTTATGAGACATGTAAAGAGGTACTGAATTGAATTTCCTACAGTTTTTCTTCCTTTTCTCTTCTTCTTTTAAAACTCGTATGCCTGAGAAAGTTTCATATAAAGATAAAGGAATTTATACTATTTTCTTAGAAACTGAAATATATCTTCAATTATAAGGCAGGTAGGTGGCACAGTGAATAGAATGCTAGACCTGACCCAAGTTTAAATCCTGCTCAAGATAGTTATTAACTGTGTGACACTGGGCAAGTCACTTAAACTCTCTCTGCCTCAGTTTCTTCATTTGTAAAATAAGGATAATTATGGTACCTACTTCCTAGAGTTGTTGTGATGATAAAATGAGATATTTGTAAAGCACTCTGCAATCCTTAAAATAAAGTACTAGCTATTTACACTTTCCCAAACACTTCATTAGTCAGTATTAAGTACCCACATGTAAAAGAAAGTAAAAAGAAAGGCCAAAGAAAGTGCCTCCTCTTAAGGAGCTCACAGTCTAATGAAAATAACTATGAGCAAACAAGATATATACAATATATTGGAGATAATCAACTGAGGGAAGGCACTCTCATAAAGAAGGCTTCTTGTAGAAGGTGGGATTTTTACTGGAACTTTAAGGAAGCTGGGTAAGCCAAGAGGCAGAGGTGAAGAGGGACAACCAGTGGAAAATGCCTGGTTTGGGGGGATGGAGGTTCTAATGTGAGTAAAGCAAGGAAGATAGTGTCATTCAATTGAAGACCACATGAGAAGAGTATAGTGAAGTAAGACTGGAAAGGTAAGATGGGGCAAGGGTTGTAAAGGCCTTTGAATGCCAAAAAGAGGATTTTATATTTGACGTTGGAGGTGATACAGAGCCACTAGAACTGAATAGTAGCATGATATGGTCATATCTGTTGGAAGATTGATTTGACAGCTGAGTTGAAGGAGCCTTGAGGCAGGAAGGATAAAAAACAGACTATTACAACAGTGGCAAGTACTAGCTTGGGGGCCTCCACTGGGGTTGATGGCATAGTTAGAAAAGTGAAGGAATGTATATGAGAAATGTTATAAAGGTAAAATTGACAGAATTTGGCAACAGATTAGATATGGGGGTTGAGAATCAGGAGTCGAGTATGATACCTAGGTTGCGAATCTGGGTAACTGGGAGGATGGTGCTTCCCTCATAAGTAATATGAAATTTTAGAAGGGGGAAAGGTGTGGGAAAAAAGATGAGTTCATTTTTGGACATGCCTGGAAATAGGTAAATGTAAAGCTTAGTTTACTTTTTGTTGCTGTGGGGTGAGGTCAAAACGTGATAGGCCAAAGAGGTTTGGAATACTGTAACCCTAGAGAAAAAATAACTGATAACAAACACATAGGATTAATGATACGATGCAAAAATCTACTGTTAACTGATAAATATACTTCTCTAGGATTGATAAAATGTGTCCTTTCCAAGTAAGCAAATTATCTGAGTTGTTCAAAACTAATTAAAATATCAACTTATTTGAAAAGAGAGTTTGTAGCAATAGCAGTATCACATTTTATCTCATGTGACTGAAACAAAAGAGCTAACTCCTTTGAAAGACTTAGGGTTTGAGAACGGCTAAGTGTACTGTAAAGAACACTAGACTTGAAGTCAGGTGGCCTCAATTCTAATCCAAACTCTGGCAACACTTTGCTGTATAATCTAAGGCAGCAAGCTGTTGAAACTAGCTAGACCCCAAGTAAATGACCATCAGTAAATGATTAAATTAGATTAAGTAATTCCAGTTCTAATAGTCTATGATTCTACGACTTCAAAAAGTAAAAGAATGCAACTATTAACACTTGGGCAAGATTTCTCAGTTGTTAGGCTCATGACCCTAATGGTTTTGAATAGCTTCAAGTGTCCTCTCAAATTTAGTCAGAGTCCACCTGACTATTCATATAGATGCAACTTTCTGTAGGTTTCCAAATATGGACTGAAAAAATGACAACTGATAAACTGGGTAAGATCCATTATCTATCTGTCCCAGTATTCCATGAATGTTTCATTCATCTATTCATTAAACAAATGTTTATTAGGTACCCGTTATGTGCAGAATGCCATGCTAAGAACAGGAGGAGATAGAAAATTTAGATAAAAGTAGGACAATAGATCAAGAGTTGGATGGGACTTTAGAGGCCATCTAGCCTAATCTCTTCACTTTACTGATGAGGAAACTGAGACCCAGGAGATTTAAGTGACCTTGGCCGAGGTCACATAGTAGAGGGCATCAAGCGTAGATCTGGAATGCATGCCTTCCGATTCCAAAGTCAGTGTGTTTCCAGTGAATCATGGATTCAATGAATGAATGAATCCAATAAATATGTATCATCAAATAATTATGGGCTAAGTTTTGGGGCTAAAATACAAAAGCATAGATAATCCTCTAAAGAAGCTTATATTCTGATGTGGGAGATAACATATGTAGGGGAATACTGGCCTGGAAAGGACATTTTAGTTCAGAAAGTTAGGGGGATGGTGAGTGGAACTATAAGAGAACAGATTTTGAGATACTCTTTCCAAGAACGATGACACAGTCTGTATTCCAGAACTAGAATTTAGAGGTGGAACAGTACATAACAGGCCTTGGTTTTTTGGCATGGGGTGCATGGCCAATAGCAAAGAGAGTTCTGGGAAATGAATGAACTATGACAAGAGCTTGGGAGCCCTAGATGTAGTGGGAGGGTGAAGCAACCATCAATCCAAACAACAGAGCCCCAAGTTGGGAGTTCCAGGCATGAAGGAATTAAGCCTTCCAGAAACCAAGTCCTAGGAAGCATGACAGACTTGTTTGAGGACTGTCCATTGTGTCATGGAGGTGACCTTAGATTATTATACCCTTTGGCAGTGTTGTGCACAGCATACTCCTGCAGGTCTTGCCCCAAAGGAAAGATTCCATATACAGTAAATGAACTACATATCTGTTGTCTAAAGATCAGCCTACATGAGGTCCATTAAACAGAATTTGCCACAGGGTGAACACTTCAGCTGTAGTAATCCTTGAAGACCCACCTATTAAGTAGGTGAGGTTGTGACCCTGAATTGCTGAGGGATTTAAGTATCTATGGTGGTAAAATCATGGACCTTTGAAATACTACTATAGATTTCATTTTATTTAAATCTTTTTAAAGTTATTTTTTATCTTTAAGCTATGTCCTGTGCTAACAAATTCCTTAAGTTTACTATCAAGTGTATAAAGCGGTATTTCCTCTCATTTGTCCTAAATTTGCTTTTTTAAAAACTTTTTTAAACTAATCTTGGTAAAGTAATATTTGGCAAATAAGTCTACATTACCATGTTCTTTGTGATTTTCTAGCCATAATTTTCATATTTCCTTCTCATTCTTCATTTCAATGTTCAAGATTCACTTATGAATCTCTATTTTTTTTTTGTCTTATTCTCACACAACAGATCCTCTACCTCTTTGATCATTTTAGAGGTTATTTGTGAATGATAAACCAGTGTAGCAGAGGACAGAGTGCCAGGCCTGGAGTCAGGAAGGTTCACCTTCCTGAATTCAAATCTGGCCATCAGATACTTACTAGCTGTGTGACTCTGGCCAAGTCACTTCACCCTGTTTGCCTCAATATAATCAATTTCATTTTTTTGATATGTGTCTGATGTCCAGGACCTAATATTTTCTCAAGGAAGGCATAATGATGATGATGGTGCTAATAATGATGATGATAATGGCTAGCACACATACAGAGCTTTACAATTTGCTAAATGCTTTACAAATATCTCATTCTACGTTCACAACTCTTGTAGGTTAAGTGCTGTTGTTATTCCCGTTTTGCAGATAGGGAAACCAAAGCCATGAAGCTTCTGGGTAGTCTACAGTCTCTGGTCTTTCTCATTCCTCATTTCTGACTCATTTTCCAATACATTTCTTGCCATCCTCACTTATTTTCATCTTTATATTGAAGTCATATTTCAAAATATGTTGAATGAAGAGCTTACTGAGTTTGTAGAATTTCTCTACCTCTTCATCCTCTTCAAAGGATATTAGTGTATAAAACTGCAATTTTTTTCACAAGGATTTTTTTTGTAATTACTTATGAGCAATGAAATATGAGATGATCATATTCCAAGTAAGGATGCTTTTGAAGAATCAACAAAAAATCAACTCCACCAATTCCTTTATTTTTCCTTTCCAAGGTGAGCCTATGAGACATCATTCTATTTAGCCACAGTATCTCTATTTCTTCTGGTTTCATTTATAGCAAGAATGCCAAGATTGTTATGATTTCTTTCCTTCAGTAAAGAAGGAAAGAAATCTACTTGCTGATCCCTAGACAAGGGTTTCATATTTACAGTGTAATGTGAGAAATTATTATTTAGATCCCAACTGTATTCCAATCAGTATTAATCAAATTAATATATGATTCTATAGGGGTAGTGATTATAAGTACTGTATATTAAGCTTCAGAGCTGTGAGCTGCAGATTGTAAGTTCATTTGCTTAATCATGCAAAGTTAACTAAAGGCCCTTCACCCTTGCTTTTCCTTGTCATGATGACCAAGCCCAGTGTGGCAGAGGTGAATCAAGAGGTGACATGGAAAGTCCTCTAATTTATTTTTGTACATCCAGATCATCCTCTCTTGCCCAACACAAGCAGGTGATCATTTTATGACCACTTAGTGAAGATGCTCCATGCTTCACCCAACCTATAACCTCCCCTGCTAATATGCCATTTTTGGCCCTCAAGAGTCAAATCAACCAATGAGAGTCTGTGTTTTGCCATATCTCTTTTGCATATTTGGGTATCAAACTCTCTAAATACAAGGTCCTGGAAGAAGGTGGATCTCAGTTCATGAGGAAGATCTGAGGTCCACTTCATTAGAATAGACCATGGACCTTTAATAAAGCACCATTGGCTCAGGGTCCTGTCTCAGTATCTTTTATTGTAGGTTGGACAATTTTAATTCCTACAATAAAGAGCCAAACTAAAGTTTATAAAGAGTCTAAAAACTGAAATTCACTTGGTATTCCAAATGACAGACAGCTATGTTTTAATCTTTTTTTTTTCCCCACAGGGTCACCATAGCCAAAGAAATCATCAGTAAGTGGTCAGTCTACTAGAAATGAACCTCTCTGTCCTTGGCTAGCCTGTTCCTTAGAAAGCTAAGGAACAGTCTATTGCCTGGACTGTACCTGAAGCCTTTCCAGCATGGTACAACATGCCAGGTCTTCACCTCTGTTGGCACAGCCTTCAAAAACACAGGATGACCTTTGTACCATGATAACATATTGGAGGAGAATTTAAAAAATTAAAATTTTGAAAATGAAAAATTGGAGTATGATTATTTGGGTTTTTTGTTTTTTTTTTCTTTTTAAAATTTATTTATTTATTTAACTTTTTTACATTCATTTTCACAAATTTTTGGGTTCCAAATTTTCTCCCCTTTTATCCCCTCCCCCCACCCCAATACCCCAAGCAATCTAATTTTTCCTATCTCCAATCTGCCCTCTCTTCTGTCATCCCTCCCTTCTCTTGTCTCCATCTTCTCTTTTCTCCTGTAGGGCCAGATGACTTTCTATTCCTCATTAACTGTATGTCTTCTTTCCTAGTAGCAACAACAATACTAAACAGTTGTTCCTAAAACTTTGAGTTCCAAATTCTCCCCATCTCTCCCTCCCCACCCATTCCCTTTGGGACGGCAGGCAATTCAATATAGGCCATATCTGTGTAGTTTTGCTAATGACCTCCCTGATAGTCGTGTTGTGTAAGACTAACTGGATTACCATCCCTCCTAACCTGCCCCTCATTCTAACTCTTAAAACTTTTCAGTATCTGGGTAGTTGGTGGGACCACACATACACATGTACACGCAAGCACACACATACACACATGCACACACATACAGAGATAGAGAGCACAGGTTGAACTGAATAGGATGGGACCATACCTTAAAAGAAATTAAGGTAAATGGTGAGAGAGAAATGTAGTGGGAGGAAAGAGGGGGAAATGGAAGGGGGTAACTATATGTCATTTAAGAGGCAGGTAGGAGTTTTTTTTAGTGGAGGGAAAAAGAGGAGAGCTGAGAAAAAAAAAACAAAAAACAAAAAACAAGAAGTTTACCCTCATCACATATGACTAAATGAAGGAGTGAAATGCACACTCATTTTGGTATGAAAACCTATCTTACAGATTATTTGGTTTTTTAAAAAAGATTATCTACTTATAAAGGATTGTTCACAAAAACAATTTTTCTTATAAAAAAGAATTATCACAGATATTCAGTCCACTAGGACAGGCAATACTTGCATCTAATAGATCTCTTGCAGGAGCTCTTGATATATTTATTCTCTCTGAAAACCCCTATTGCCTATGTTCTAAAAACTACCAAAGTCCCATAACTCTCTGCTGCTTTAGTCACTGCTACTCTCTTATGGGTTAAATATATTTTTATGGGTTATCCTCAAATCCTACCCACTATTTTATAACATCATTTAGTTGGGAAAATGTATTTCAAGTTCAAAACAACTGACTACAGAAGGAATTTTGGACTAAAATCTATATGTTAAAAGTTGTCTGTATATTAAAAATTATTATGTAATAATATTATTTATATGCAATTTCTCTAATAAACATTACTCAACAAGGATTTAATTGGCATCTAAGAAGAATAATACCAATAAATCATCAAAATATCACCCACAATTCAAAAAGGTCTAAAAAATTCCCAATAATAAGAAATGTCAATCTAGGAGAAAAAAATGGAGCATAAATAAGAATACAATACAAAATGATAATGATTTATTATAGACAGAAGAAATTGAATCTACAGGCATCTTACCCTCAACAAATGAATAATATTAAGAAGTTAAAATTATTTTAAATAAATTTCCATGGTATCTGCAACAAAAGTTATTTTTAAACATTAATTTGTTTTCCATTTTCTACAATCACTTCCATATATCTTAGATTTTTTCCCCCTCCTTCCATCATCTTCTCCCCTCCCTCCCTAAGACAGTGTGCAATCTCGTATGGGTTCTACACATACCTTCTTATTAAATGTTGCACAGAAGAATTAAAATGAATGGGAGAAACCTTGAAAACAAAACAAAATATAACACAAGAGAAAATAGTCTGCTTCACTCTGTGATCCAATTCCACAGTTCTTTCTCTGGATGTGGAAGGCATTTTGCCTCACGAGTCCATTGGGAATTTTTTAGATCCTTGCATTGCTGTGAAGGACTAAGTCTACCAGAAAAGTTCCTCACACACTGTGGTTGTTGCTGTGTACAAAGTTCTCCTGGTTCTGCTCTTTTCACTCAGAACAAAACAGTTATTGATGTCCAGAGTGGTTACAATGACACTATTATTATATTCTTCCAAATTCTTACATTTAGTCATTATTATTTACAATGAAGACCATGTCTTTCAAAACCATGTCAGTACAGTTTGACATTTAAAAAACTCTACTCTGTGAACCTAAACTGAATGCAAGAAGCTCTTACTAATAAATTTGACTCAAAAATCAAAATATAGCTTTTTGTGAGTCATTGATATGATTGATAATTTGACTTTAAATTATGTTTTAGTTTAATTCAACTTAATGATTTGCTTAAACTAGTGATTATAACTCAGAATAGAAAGTAGGTAGATTATATATCCTAATCAATTAAAAAACAGAACCTTTCACCATGGTAAACAAGACTTTTAAAATTTCCAATTTTAACTTAATGACCAAAAAAAAATTATTCTCCCTGAAAAACCACTACAAATAACAGAAAGAGAAGAATTAAAGCTATCTAACAAAATAACTACCCATCTCTCCTAAAAGCATTCTATTATCTCCTTACAGTGTAGCTTGGCAACAGAGCCCAATTCAGACCTTAAAAACTGCATTTTTATGAACAAACTCAGAGTAGAAATATATTTTGCTCTAGTGTAATTCCTACCAAGAGCAAGTAATGAAGTTTTATTCAATATATTCATATAATCTATTATAAACAAAAGGAATATTTATAAAATTCATAGTGATATAAAATAATAATAATTATAAAATGCAACATAATAAAGGAAATATGATATGTCTCCTGCTATGTCCCTATGATTTACCCACAATAATCACTACAATATAAGTCCTTCAGGAACAAAGGAAAGTGAAAAAGTATAAAGGTGGGGGAAGGGATGGAAGATATTTTCTGTTACCATCTGTGTGGTCTTTCATTGTACAATTCTTTAAACAACAAAAGGTCTTTGCAAGGGCAATTCCTGTTTGAAATGTCCTCTTAAAACTTCTAACTATAGAATAATGTGTTTGTATAGCATATGATTACAGCAGAAAAGACTGTGAACACATGTGATTTGCTCAATGATACAATTCTGCTTCCTTTTAAAGATAAAGAATGCATTTAAGTCAACATTATGAGGATTGTGGTCACTCAATAGAAGGCTCATTCAAACATAGAACAGATACTATTTTCACACATTAAGTGTATAGACTGTTTACCTGAGTCTCCATTCTCTGTCCAGGCACCAACATGAATTAATACTTTGTCATCACAAAGTTCACAAAATCACACTAAAGTTTCTATAGCACAAATTCCATCTATGAAAAGCTAATGTTTTACTTTAAGAGAATGAAAACATTTGGGGGGCCTTTCTAATAGTGTATGTCAGAAAAGGATTCAGATCTCTTGAAAGCAAGATGCATGCATTCCAGGAACCACAAATTCCCTAGATGAGTTTTTCTCCTTTCTGACCTGCTGTACATCAGAACCCACAGGAATTACTCTAGTTAGAAATAATCCCTCTGCATGTTTTCCTAAGGGGATGAAAAGACAGCATTGTCTTAGGCATTATAATTTTTCTTTTAATGAACAGTAAAAAAAAAAACACCAAAATCCCAAACCCAAACCAACAACTTTAAATTTAAAGGTAGTATGTACTCTCATCTTAACTGGAGAATAATAAGGTATGGATCCACAGACATGTCACTTATCAAAAGAGAAAATAGAAAAGCACATAATCTGTATTCATCATTTTGTTTCCTTAGACTGTACAAACTCTTAACTGATAATGGATATGTTTAAATGAGATGTATTACAGTTTGCCAGAGATGGAACTGTCCTCTTATCTCTGAATTTTAAAAAGGATCTCTTTTGCACTCAGAGATTGTTCTCTTTTTTCCTTATACCATAAGTATCCACAATACTCAGGTCACAAGGCTTATTTCAAACTTCTCTCAGTCAAAGGATATGAACAGGCAATTTTCAGATGAAGAAATTAAAACTATACTTATATGAAAAAATGCTTTAAATCACTACTGATTAGAGAAATGCGAATCAAAACAACTCTGGGGTACCATATCACACCTACCAGAATGGCTAACATGACAAAACAGGAAAATGATAAATATTGGAGAATATGTGGGAAAAATGGAATTATTTTTTTTGCATTGTTGGTAGAATTGTGAACTGATCCAACCATTCTGGAGAACAATTTGGAACCATGCACAAAGGGCCATAAAACTGTTCAATACCACAGCTAGGTCTATATCCCAAAGAGATCATAAAAACAGGGAAAGCACCCACATGTACAAAAATATTTATAGTAGCTCTTTTTGTGGTGGCCAAGAATTGGAAACTGAGGGGATACTCATCAATTGGGAATGGCTAAATAAGTTATGGTATATGAATGTAATGGAATACTATTGTTCTATAAAAAATGTTGAGAAGGAGGACTTCAGAAAAACCTGGAAAGACTTATATGAACTGATGCTGAATTGAGAGAGCAGAACCAGAAGAACATTTTACACAGTCACTTGTGTAACTTGTGATGACTTTGATAGACTTATCTCTGCTTAGCAATGCAAGGATCTAAGACAACTCCAAATGACTCATGATGGAAAATGCTATCTATACCCAGAAAAAGAAGTATGGAGTCTAAATGCATAGTCTAGATCCAAGCATACTATTTGTTCTCTCTCTCTTTTTTGTTTCTTCTTTCCCATGGTTTCTCTCATTGGTTCTAATTCTTCTTCACATGACTAATGTGAAAATGTGTTTAATATGAATGTATATGTAGAGTCCATATCAGATTGCACACCATCGTGGGGTGGGGAATGAGAAGGATGAGGAGAAAATTTGGAACTAAAAGTCTTATGGAAGTGAATGGTGAAAACTAAAAAATAAATAAAATTAAAAAAGAAAAACTTCTCTCATCAAATGCATAGAAAATACTTCAACATGCTCTGGAAGATAGCAACCTGAAGTATTTCTCAGTATATTTCCATATATGTGATTATTATTAAATTTTGGTATCTGTGAAAAATTCAAAGTTTACTATTTGGTTATATTCTAGAAAGTATTGGTGCCTTGGTCATTGGCAGTATATACCTTTAGAAGTGATGAGTTTGGGTCTGATTTGATGATGCCTCCTCAACTGACAATCATAAGAACAGAAGATCACCCGAACAGCCACAACTAAGAGCCATGGCAGCAGGGCTGCAAGTAGGGCAGGTTCACCTATTGCAAAGAATAGTATTGTAATGCTTATATTCATTTGGTGGCCAGTCCTTTTGGGAACCAGAAGATGGGTACCACCTTATCCTAGTTCAGTCTCCTTATATTTGATGGCCTCAGTTTGGCTGAAGTGATCCAGTGTGACTGGCAAGCCTTTATGTTCTGAAGGATACCACCTCTGCAGCTATGGTCAATTCCTTCATGTGCATAAATTTCTTCTGTCCATGAAGGGTTAGTGACTCAGTTTACTCTCTAAGGACAGGGTTGTCTATCCCAAGTGCAACCTCTTAGCAGAGACTTTTTTGATCCACTATTGTTGCGGCTCTCTTGCTCCCCCAGTTGCCTCATTCATTTTATATTCTCCCCTTGTCCCATCCCTAAATAAAATGGAAGCTTCTTAAAATCAGGGCCTACTTCATTTTTATATTTATTATGTTCCTAGACTCCTAGCATAGTGCTCAATACATAGCAGTCACTTAATATGTTTGTTGGATTATGTCCTTTGGAAAACAAGGACCTATTATAGTGCCTATTGATCTATGGGTGCTGCCAAAGGAAGCCGGTCATCAGAGTTAACCCTTGAGTTCCAGAAGCTACTAGCAAGTGGAAAGTCTATGATGGGAGTTGGTACAAGGACTTTGATTTGAGTCAGAGTGACTCCATCTCTACTTGTAATAGGTAGAAACAGAACAGAGGAACCAACCAAACCATGACAGAAACAAGCAAGCTAAATACAGAACAAAGTCTACTGTGTGGTTTTCTAAACGATTTTTTATAGCTATATTGGAAGCTGATAAATGATGTAATTAGAAATATTGGTGGAGCTACAGCAAGAGAGGCATACCATTACACCATTGCTTGAGCTGTGAATTGGTCTGGCCATTCAAAGAAATAGTTTGAGACTATGCCTCCGATGTCTCTAAGCTGTGACTATTAGACCTAGGCTACAAAGAAAGGGGAAAAGGTCCCACATGGACAAACATATTTATATCACTATTTTTCATAGTGACAAAGAACTGGAAACTCAGGGTGTGCTTACCAATTAAGAAATGACCAGATAAATTATGTTATATGAATATAATGATACTGTAAGAAATGATTAAAGGGATGGTTCAAGGGAAGATTTGCATGAACTGATGCAGAGTGAAGTGAGAACTAAGATAATAATTTATATATGAACAAAAAACAGTATAAAAGACAAACTTTGACTCCAGAATTCTGATGGATGCAATGACCAATTTTGATTCCAAAGATAAAGTAGGCTGCCCAAATGCTGACAGGAAAATGATAAACTCAAGATGAAGAATAAGAGAAACATTTTCAGACGTGGCCAATGCAGGAATTTGTTTTGCTTGACTATTCATATTAGCTGAAAAGGAGTCTTCTTTTCTTTTCAATATAGTGGGGAGAGGTGGGAGAAAGAAAAAAAAATCTTGTTAATTGAAAAAAAAACCTTACTCACCTTTTTCAGAAGTTACCAAATGATTTCCAGATCTTAATCATTAAATCTATTTCTGCCCCTCTTCTCCTCCCTCCCCCCATTTATCTTCCCTGACCTTTCTCCAGCAGCACCTTTTCTTTTTAAAAAAATCTTTCTCCTTTTGGTTTCTAGAATTTTGAACTACTTTCTCCTTTTATTTGTCTATTCCTATTTCTTCTACTGATTCTTTATTTCCTGAATGCAGATTTTCCAAAGATGCATTTTGTTTCTCTGTCTCTGTGTTGCTCTCTTCTTTCTCTACTTCAACATCACATCAATACACATACTTCCCAAATCTTTAACATGTAGCTTCTGATCCCATCTCATGTCCTTGCTGGACATTTCCAACTGGACATTCTGCTGACACATGACATTCAATTCAATATCTCTAAAGCTAAACTCATCATTTACCCTACTTTCCATTCTGAACCTTATCCTACTAGCTCCTTCGTATTTTTTTTAGCTCTATGGATGGCACCACTGTTATCTTGCTAATAATGATGAAGACGATGATAGTTATCATTTATATAGCACTTACTATGTGCCAGGTACTGTGCTAAGCATTTTACAAGTACACCCTCATTTGAGCTTCACAACAACCCTGGGAGTTAGGTGCTATTTTTACCCCCATTTTACAGATGAGGAAACTGAGGTAAACAGAGGTTAGGTGATTTGCCCAAAATCACACTGTTAGTATCTGAGGTTAGATTTGGGGACCTCGGGTCTTCCTGACTTCAGGTTCAGTGCTCTATCCACTCTACCACCTGTAATGTTAATAGAATGGGAAGACCTTCCCTTCCCATTAATAGGCCTAACACATGGAGCCTGTGGTCACATGGAGCCTGGGTCACATGGAGCTCAGACTGGGAGTAGCTTGCCCAAGAAGGAGAGAGAGAGAGAAAGAAAGAGACAGAGAGAGACAGAGACAGAGAGACAGAGAGAGAGAGATGAGAGAGAGAGAGAGAGAGAGAGAGAGAGAGAGAGAGAGAGAGAGAGAAGGAGAGAGAGAGAAAGAAGGAGAGAGAGAGAAAGATAGAGAGACAGAGCAGCATGAGCATGAACATGACCAGAGAGTGATAGCAGGCAGAGCAGAGAGAGAGAGAGATCTGTGAGTGGGTGGAGGGAGAAATTTGTCTAGGGGAACTTGTTTTTGTGGGGAGGCCCTAAGTAAGTACCCTGTTAAATCTTACCTCCTGGTATTCTAATGACATCCTAAATAAACATTTTGGTTTTGCCTTTGGGGAAGAGAGTTTATTATATTTTGCGAATTTACCCTAGAAATACACATGCATATTCATAGCAGATGCTATGGGTATTGCATTGGTATTACACCACCCTAATTCATCACCTAGATTGAAAACCTCAGTCTTTTTTCACTCCTACTTTTCTTGCACTCCTGACATTCAACCTGTTAGTTAGTCTTGTTAATTCTTCCTTCTTTGTCCCTTCTTTTTCATTCCTAGGGCTACCAACTTGTTCAGACCACAATTGCCCATTTCTTTGGCTACTACAATAGACTTTTTTTTTTAACTGCACATCACTCCTTTATTATAATGAACAACAAAAAAGGGGGGCGGGTAGGGTTAGTACAGTTATGCTAAAACTGAGGAGGACCCAGGTGGCTGGACATAAGATGGAAGCAATGGGACACTGAGGCACATTTCAACATGATCTAGGGGCATTTTGCTGCCACACAACAGAGCAGGGGTTATAAAACACACAATGGGATTTACTCACCCACCCTTTAGAAATCAAGGAACTCTTTCCTTCTCTGACTGGGCTTGAGATCTGTGGAATACCAAGTGGGACACTTTAATTTCAAAAGCCACTAATAACCCACCTAGAAGGGTTTTTTGTGAAAGTAAATGCAACAAGTAAACATTAGGACATAAACTCAACTTCCCAGATACATTTTTCTTGGATTAGGGAGGAAGTAAGACTCATGATTCACTAAATGACCACCTGGGTTATAGGTAACTTCCTACAGCAGCCCCTGAGAGGGCTGCCCTACTGGCAGGACTGGCTCATAGGAATAATTGGACCAATTGCTTCTTTCAACTCCCCACATTGGTCACTTCTTACTATGTCCCCATCCTTAACCCCTAACCAGGTCCTTACTGAGCCAAACCACCCAGGAGGTATTCTGACTAATGTGGTTAAGGGGAAGGGCAACAAAAGAGAAAAGAACTGGTCTGAAATAGGGAGGAAATGTGAAAAGGAACCATCAGTCCCCCACCTGCAGCCATGTGCTGTGATCCCTAAGGTGATGGTCAGCGTGTGGAGCAGGCAGGGGAGAGATGTGGTGGGGACAGTGAGAAGGGAAGGACCTGGCTGCTGCAGGCATGCGCTGGTAGCCTACATTCACTTCTTGGCCTTGTCTTGGGCTGCCACGGCTTCCATGGCTTTGCGCATAGTCTCGTCATCCCCAAGAAACTGCATGGGTTTGATAGGTTTCAGATTCTTGTCCAACTCACACGATGGGAATGCCAGTGGGCAGATTCAGCTCTATAACTGCTTCTTCAGACAGACTTTCAAGATGTTTGACCATCCCTCGAAGACTATTGCCATGGGCTGCAATCAGAACACGTTTGCCTTCCTTGATCTGGGGGACGATTTCCTCATTCCAGAATGGTAGAGCCCGGGAAATGGTGTCTTTCAGGCTCTCACAGGAAGGCAACTGATCCTCAGTCAGATCTGCATAGCGATGGTCCTTGCTGATGTTGCTGTAGAAGGGATGGTCAGGCTCCATTGGAGGTGATGGGATGTCGTATGACCGTCGCCAGATCTTACCTGCGCCTCACCATGCTTAGCAGCAGTCTCTGCTTTGTTGAAGCCTGTCAGACCTCCATAGTGCTGCTCAATGAGGTGCCAAGTCCTCACTACAGGCAACCACATCTGGTCAATGGCATCTAGTACCATCCAAAGGGTACGAATCGCACTCTTCTGGACGGAGGTAAAGCAGATATCAAATTCATAGCCAGCATCTCGCAGCACCTGGCCGCCACGCTTAGCCTCCTAGTGCCCGGCAGGGCTCAGGTCCGCGTTGTCCATGGCGGGGAGGGGGCTCTGGGCGGCGGGGAGCGAGCAGATCGGCACACAGGCGAGCACGCACTCTACGATAGCCTTTTTTAAAAATTTATTTTAAAATAAGTTTTTATTAATGTCTTTTCTTAATATCACCATAATTTCCCCCCAGTATTCCTTCTCCTTCCCTAAGAGCCATCTCCTATAACAAATATCATTTTTAAAGGAAAAAGAAAAAGAGGGAAAAAATCAGCATAACTGATCAGCAGATCACAAAATCTGAAAACACGTCAAATGTGCAGCACTTTTAGACTTCCCACCTCTGGGAGTGTGCAGTATTCACTCTTGATTTGTGTATCTTTGTTCTTACTGTTTACATTGTATAGTCATTGTGTATGTGGTTTCCTTGGCTCTGCTTACTTTACTCTGTATCAATTCATGTAGATCTTTCCATGCTTCTTTGGACTCATCATACTTATCAATTCTTACAACAAAGTAATACTTCATTACATTTAGACACCACAGTTTGTTTCGCTATTTCCCAGTTGATGTGTATCTACTTAGTTTTGATTTCTCTGCAACTATAAAATGTCCTGCCATTTTGGTGTCGGTGGAGAACTTGCTCTTATCAGTGGCTATTCGGGGTATATGCCTAGTAATGGAATCTCTAGCTGAAAGAATATGGACATTTTAGTTGGTTTTTTTTTTTTTTTGCATGATTCCAAATTGCTTTCCAAAATGGTAGTACTGATTTACAGATCTACCAACAATGTTTTAGTATGCCTGTCTTTTCATAACTCTTCCAACATTGTTTATTTCCATCCTTTTTTGTCATTTTTGCCAATCTGAAAGGTGTGAGATGAAATCTCAGGTTTGTTTTGATTTGAATTTATATTACTAGTGATTTGAGGAATTTTTTCATATCTTTATTAATTTATTTTATACTATATATAACTATATGTTAATGTTATTAATTTATTAATTAGTTTACAATTCTTTTGAGAACTGTTTATTCATATCCTTTGACTAGCCCTTAGCACAGTGATTGGCTATAATAGGTGCTTAATAAATGTTTATTGATTGAATTGTCCATTTGTTTATTGGGAAGAACTTTTGGTTGTATATGTGTGAATATCTGTTAATATATTTTTGATACCAAATCCTTATCCAAGAAATTTGATAAAAAGATTGTTTCCCATCCAACTGTTTCCCTTCTTATCCTAGGTGCATAAATTTTGTATAGAAGCTATTCAGATTTATGTCATCAAAGTTATCTATTTAATTTTTGGTAATTGCCTCTATCCCTTTTTGATAAATACATTCTACCCACAGCTATAAAAAGTAGATGATGTTTACTCTAATTTTTAATAGAGTTTTCTTTAATATTAAAGTCATATATCCATTTTGAATTTATTGTGGAATGTGTATAGGGGTTTGGCTTAAGCCTTATTGCTGCCATATGCTTTCCAGTTTTCCTAACAGTTTTCAAATAGTTCTTTTCTAGGTAATTTATATTTTGAGGTTTATTCAACACTGAGTTGAGTTCCATTATTTCTAACTTGTCTAGTCTATTCCATTCATCTACCTCTCTTTAAAAAAACATCAAAGTTTAGATGACTATTGCTTTGTATGTAATATGGATTGAAGTCTGGAAATGCTATTCCCCCTTTGTCAGTAGCTCTTAAACTTTTACTATTTTATCATGTATATAATACTATAAATTCTTTGGATAATTCGACTGGTACAGAATTGAAACTCTGAATTGATTTTGGTAATATTGTCATTTTTATTACATTGGCAAAGCCCTGCCATGAGCACTGAAATTTCTCCTGCTGTATCAGTTCTGTATTTCTTTAGGGAGCACTTTTGTAATTGGATCTATATGAGTCTTTTGTATACTTTGGTATATTGATCCTCATTATGCATTTTGTGATTATTTGGATTTCAATTTCCCATAAGGGAATCAATGCCTCTTGAATGCTGTTATTATTACACAGAAATGCAGTTGATTTCTGAGGGTTTCTTTTGTAGCTGGCAACTGTGGCAATTAGTATCCTTACTGATTTCCTGTGATTTTCCAAGCTTACCTTCATATCATCAACCAATTGGGACATTTTTTTCTCTTTACCAATATTTATGCCTTCCTCTTTTCTTATTGCAACTGAGAATTATGGAATTACATAAAATATTAATGGGGAGAGTGAACACCTTTGCTTTCCCTCTCAATTCCTAACAGGTGCATTTCAGGACTTCAGCATCCTGCAAGATCACATCAACCCTTAATCTCATATCTCCTCAGCATACCTCAGGCCTTTCCTACCAGCTGGTTGGAGAGGGTGGAGGGTGGACAGAGATCTCCTCCCAGGATCCATTTAAGGAAGGGGCCTAGAAAAGCCTTCACATCATTTCCCATCCAGCTCTACTCCAGGACTTTAGCATGTACCTGCCATGTACATTTCTCCCACTTTCTAGCTTTTTTAACATATTATTTCCCCCCATTCTTCTGATGAGCTTCTGGAGGGCAGGGACTGTCTTTTGACTCTCCTTGTATCCCTAAAGCTTAGCACAGTGCCTGGTACATAATAGGCACTTAAATATTTACTGACCAACCCCTATATTTACTGGAAAAGGTTCTAGAGCACCTTCATTGCTGATGATGCTTGCTTTTTGTTTTAGATAAATACTTTTGATATATATTTTTTAAAAGTCCCTCTATACTTATACATTGTAGGGTTTTTATGCAGGACTTCATCACTTCACACCTGGACTATTACAATAGCATGCTGGTGGGTCTAGCTGCTTCAAGTCTCTCTGTACTTTAATCAGTCCTCTACTCAGCCACTAAAGTGTCACTCCCTTATTCAATAAATTCCAATGACTATCACCTGAAGGATCAAATATAAAATCTTCTGTGTTCAAAGCCCTGCATAACCTTATCTCATTCTACCTTTCCTGTGTTCTAACATCTTACTAACCTTACTACTCTTCCATCCAGTGACACTAGCCTCTTGCTGTTCAAGAATAATTATTCCTTTAAGTTCCATCTAAAGATTTTGTCTTCATTGGGACTGATTCTTATGCCTTCCCTCTGTTATTTATTTCCTATTTATTTTATATATTACCTGTCTGTATATATATTTATTTTCTCCCCCATTAGATTATGGGTTCCCTGGGATTAAGGACTGTATTTTTCCTCTTTTTGTAATTCCAGAGTTTAGTACAGTAACTGGCATGTAGTAGGTACATGCTTATTGATTGATAAAGGAATATATTGTGACCATTATATTGTTTTTGGATATTTTTGTTGTAAATATTATATAGAGTATTTTCCTAATGTTAAACCATCCTTTCACCCTGGAACAAATTCAATTGGGTCATAATGATTTCTTGAGCAAATTGCTGTAGTCCGTTTGATAGGGTTTTATTTAAAATTTTTGAATCAATATTTATTAATGGTATAGGTCTATAGTTTTCCTCCTATGTTTTATCCTTCCCTACTTTAGGTATTAGGAATATATTTGACTCACAAAAGGATTCTGGTTGTTTTCTCAATTTCTGAAAATTGTGTGGTGTGGGCACTAATTGTTTTTTAGACATTTGATAAAATTCTTCTCTTTGGTAGTTCCTTTACATTTAATTCTACTTCATTTTCAGATTGGGTTAAGAAGTCTATTTGATATGAAAAAGTGCTCTAAATCACTATTGATTAGAGAGATGCAAATCAAAACAACTCTGAGGTACCACATCACACCTATAAGATTGGCAAACATGACAGAACAAGAAAATGATAAATGCTGGAGAGGATGTGGGAGAGTTGGAACACTAATTCATTGTTGGTGGAGCTGTGAGATCATCCAACCCTTCTGGAGAACGGTTTGGAACTATGCCCAAAGGTCTACAAAAATGTGCATACCCTTTGACCCAGCAATATCACTACTAGGACAGTATCCCCAAGTGTACAAAAATATTTATAGCAGTACTCTTTGTAGTAGCCAAAAACTGGAAGTCAAGGGGATGCCCATCAATTGGGGAATGGCTGAATAAATTATGGTATATGAATGCAATGGAGTACCATCGTGCCATAAGAAATGATGAACAAGAAGACTTCAGGGAGGCCTGGAAGGACTTATATGATCTGATGCTAAGTGAAAGGAGCAGAACCAGGAGAACTTTGTGCACAGCAGCGACCACAGTGTGTGAGAGTTTTTTCTGGTAGACTTGGAACTTTGTAATAACACAAGAACTTACTGAGAAAAAAAAAATCCCAGTGTCGGTCTTCTAAGGCCAAATGCCTTCCACACTCAGAGAAAGAAATATGGAAGTCATTCGCAGAATGTAGCAGATCATGTTTGTGTGTGTGTGGGTTTTAGTGTATTATGTTTTGATTTGTTATATTTCTTCCATTTATTTTAGTTCAACTACATAGCATGACTATAGTGAAAATGTTCTCAATAGGAGAGTATATGTAGAACCTATACAGAATTGTATGCTGTCATGGGGAGGGAAGGGGGTGGGGGGGGAAAGGGGGGATAAAATCTTAATTTTAAGGAAGTGATTGTAGAACATTAAAAAAAAATAAAATATAAAAATAATCTCAAAAAAAAGAAGTCTATTTGATCTTCCATCAGTTTGAGTATTTTACATTTCTAAAGATATCCCTCTATTTCATGTATAGTTTTATTAGTATATAATTGTGTATAATACATTCTGACTATTTATTTTGTTGTGATTTCACCTTGCTAATTTGCTATTTTGTTGATTTTTCTGCCATCTTCTAATTTTTGATCAGGATTGACAAAAGGTTTATCAACTTTACAAATCAGCTTTTTTCATTTCCATAGGGTGTTTTTGTTGTTGTTTCCAGTTTACTGATTTTTTTCTCTTATTTTTAATCTCTTCCTTGGTGCACATTTTAAATTTATTTATTCACTTTGCTATTTTTAAATGTATATTCAGTTCATTGATCTTTTTTTCTTTTACTATTTTGATAATATGTTTGTAATGATATTATTTTCCCCTTGAGACTTGCTTTAGCTGCATCCTAGAAATCTTGGTATGTTGTTTTGTCAATATAATATTTTATATAAATTGTTGTTTTTATTATTTGCTCTTTCACCCAAGCATCATTTAGGATTTCATCGTTAAGTCTCTGAATATTTGTCTTTTGGCTGTGGTCCTAAAAATGACTATGATTTTTATTTTTTTATGCTCTATAAAGAATATATTTACTATTTTTGCCTCTTAAAGCCTGATTACAGTATCTCTGTTCCTTAATATATATATTTTTAAAAAATTCTGTGTGATTCTGAAACATGTATATTTTTTAGTAATTATACTTGTAAGACTTTTACCTCCAGTTTCTCCAGCAATTTTTTCATTTCTATCGCTTTATTTATTAGACTTGTCCAAAACTGAGGTGGACACTGAAACCTCCCTTCATTATTAGGGCTTGCAACTCAATTAGTTTCATGAACTGAGATGATATTTCAAGAACATAAATTTAATATTGATATTGGTTTACTGTCTATAGCTCCATTCAGCCTATTTTAGCTTTATTTTATCCTTTTTAGGTTCTGAATATTATTGCACTCTCTGACAGAATGACTCTAATTCTTGCTTTTTTGGATTCACTTGTACTTTTTTTTTTCTACCAATCATTTTTAATCTGCATCTTTGTTTTTAAAACGTATTTCTTTTAAGCAACAGATAGAGGGATTTATTCCTCTTAAAGAACCTCACTCTTTTTTTTATTGGATTATTTAACCATTTAGAAGTTAGCAAATAACAGAAACAACAACTTTTATTCTTTTATTTGCAGTCATTATACTTATTCTTTCTTCAGCATTTGTGTTGTTCAGGAATTAAAATTTCTAAGGTACTTATTTTGGATTCTCTTTAAAAAAAATTTTCTGTTATTGTTCTTTATATCTTTCTTCAACCCCTTTTTTTTGTTGTGCCTCAATCTTATAAATACCAGCACTTGCAGATGATACAGAAAAAAAATACTGCTCCAAGGTTAGAATTTTCCTATATTCTAACCACACAATTCATTACTACCTTCTGCTTTCCTCCATTTGTCATGGGTCCAGTCCCCTTTCTCAGGGTATCAGTTGCCCCTAGGATCTGTGACGAGTCTATTCCTGAGGTGGAATGAGTGGTCCAAGTACCAAAACTGCCAATTATACTAATTGTAAAGTCCCCATCTTCCTTAACAGCTTTCTTCCCTCATGGGATCATTCTTCAGTGAAAATAAAACAAGATTTCCCTCATTCCTTCCCCGTGTCAATCCTTCTCTTTCCCTTCTTGACCATTCTACTATAGACTCTCTTCTTCCAGAGAGACTCAGGAGTTATTTTCCCTTCATTGTTAGCCTTTGACTTGATTAGAGTACATCAGAATTTCCGTTCTGTATTCTCCCCACCCCCTCCCCATGGCACTTACCTTTCTGTAATTTAGTCTTACAAAAAGCAGCGAATTCACCTGTACCATGAGGTTTAGTCTATATTGTTTCAGGCCTCTTGCTCCACCATCTCTTCCATTTGACTTGTCTCCTTGTGCACTTTTTGAAATCTCTTAACGATCTCTGCTATTTTGCTGTCATCTTTTGTTGTTTCTTTTTACCCTTTTTGGATTTCTGTTGTCTGACAAATGCGAGAAGCAAACAATTTCTGCATATATGATTTTCTTTCAAGGAAAATTTCAAATGCCTTTTACTGACCATCTTTTTTTCACTTATGAAAAGCTCTGACTTTAATTTGGGCTGCACCTTGAATTCCTTCCCTCTTCAGAACACATTATTCCATTCCTTTTTGTGGTTTAGGTGCAGAATAGTCTCATCATTTGAATTTCATTTCCTTTTCTTATATTTGAAAGTCTTTCTCCTGGTCACTTAAAGAATTTTTTGTTTTTCAGTGGAATTATTAAAATTAACAATTTTATAAAATAGAGTTTTTGTTTTTGGAGGTGATATATGAATTTTTTGACTGGAATTTTGTTTTTTTAATATAGTATTCATACTTTTTGACATGTTCTTCTGGGAAGCCAATAATTCTGATATCAATGTTTTGTTTGTATGGAGATCATGCTTTCTTTTCATGTAAATTGCTCTTTGCTTTTCTTCTTCCAGACTGTCCTTCACTTCTACGTATTTGCATTTTCAATCAGATGTTTACTCTTTTCTTCCTTTGTTGAAGTTTGCTACTGAGATTTCAAATTTTATAATTGTCTTCTAATTGTTTTTCCTATTTTGTATCCCCTTTTAAACTATTCTATACCAGATTAATTACCTCAAAAACTTTCAACAGTTCCTCCATTGCCTTTCAAATAAAAGTCCAAGTTCTTTAGCCCGTTGTCACTCATGACTTAGTCCTACATTACCTTCTGGTTTACTGCCATTTTCCTGTGGTCCAACTAAATCAGACCACTCTTCATTCCTAAATACACACTATGCCTTTGTGCATGCCCTGTATCTATCTATGCCTATTGAAATTCTATTGTTTCTAAAAGGCCTAGCTCAAATTCCACCTCTTTCACAAAGCCTTACCATATTTCCTCCCTTCCTCTCCTTTCAATGTCCCATACTCCATCCAAAAGCTGGAAGTGATTTCTCCCTCCTTTGAACAAATTAGTATTTGGTATGATACTTGTGGAATTCATCACATACCATCAAATCCAATGTGATGGTAAGAGCACTGGACTTGGAGACAGAAACCTTAATTTTGACTGTGATCTCCAACACTTACTATACCCTTTTCCCCTAGTGCCTAATTAGTACTTTGAATTTCTCAGATGCTCAAAAAGTATTTATACCTTATACCAAAAAAAGGCAATAAGTAAAATGACTATAAGTATATCTTTAAAATATTTTATTTCAGAAATGTAAACAAAAAAGTTGCACTGTAACAATTATATAGTAATACATACATTACAGATAAATGATGTCAAGAAAAAGTGAAAATTAATCTTAGTTATCACATTCTACTTGTAACATAAACTTGTAACATTTCTATCTTAAAACATATAAGAAATAACACCACAAAATTCATAATAGAAAGAATGGAAAGATCAGATGAGGTCCAAATGGCAGATTTAATCTAATCCCAGTACACTTTTTTTCCTAACCAAGCACATTTATTATTTTCACATGTTTTAGCTGATTTCCATTTAAGACAATATATTATTATCCTTTTACTATGATTTATAAATAGAAATTACAGCAACTATATAAATGCAAAGAAGAACCACAAAAAATGAATCTGAACACTGTAGTTACCAATACTAAGGCTGTACCTGGAGATGAGAAAACGCACCTCTCCCTCTTTTAGTAAGATAAAATTCAATGAAAATGAATGAAAAAATAAAAACTAAATGTAAATGTGAGTTCACAAATACAGAAGTGGGGGCATGGTTAGAAAGCAGTTTTTCTGGAAAAGATTTTGGGACTTTACTGATTGTAAATCTCAATGAACCAGTAGTTTGATGTGGCAGCCAAAAAAAGCTAATGTGATCTTACACCACATTAAGAAAAGCATAGTTTTCAGGAATAATGAGATGATGGTTCCTCTATATTCTACCCTTGTCTCACCTCATCTGGATTACGGTTCTAGGTGGTACAGTTTAAGAAAGACTTTGATAAACTGGAAAGCTCCCAGAAGATGGTAACCAGAATAGAATAGCAAAGGGTCTTGAGTCCATACTATAAGTAGAACTGTTAAGGAAACTAGAAGAGTCTGTAGAAGAAAGACTCAGGGAGTACATGACAGCTGTGTTCAAGTATTTGCAGGACTGTCATTTGTAGGAATTGGACTAATTCCGTCTGACTCCAGAGGGCATAATTAGGAACAACAACAGATAAAAAATGAAGAGACATATCTAGGTCAGTCATCAGGAAAAATTTCTTGACAAGTAAAGTCCAAAAGTAGAAAAGGTTAATCTTCAACAGAAGATAGGATTACTTGTCTGGTATTTTGTAGTTCAGGTATATTTTTCAAATATAGATGGGACTAGATGGTCTAAGATTCAATTCTCAGATTCTATGATTCAGATCCTTCCTGAGGTGAAAGGCTATGGGTGAATAATACTATGTATTCTCTTAGATTCAAGTTGATTTTCTTGAAGTTTTCTCTCTCTTTTTAATTCTTTGTTACAAAGGTTACATCACTGGGAAGGGAGAAGCAGAGATCTTTTTTGGAAACGAAGGTGACAAAGAAACAAAAGACACTTAAAAAAAAACCAAAATATATTTTCAAGAGGAAAATTAACTTAGCAAATTCACTTGCTCATTATTTTTTTCAGATAAAATGGAAATACTACTATATATTTGTAACCTAGGATTTTGCATAATTACTAGATAACCTTAAAGTTCTTAAAGATATAAAGCACTAAGAACAATAAGAGTATATTAGTATTGTTTTTGTTACTTCTAAAGACTTAAAAGTTGAGGGCCTACAACGGTCATGACCTGTATAATAACTTACAGTGCCAGTCAATATGTGAGACAGAACTTAATCAGCTCTTTACACCTACAATGCTTCCTTGTACTAATTAGCAAGGGCTAATTTCCACAGAAAAATCCCATAAAAACAAAATTTAAACCCTAATGTAAAGCTACTAGTCCACAGAATGGATAAGAAAATAAATTTTGCATTTAATGATAACAATAAAAATGATAATAATAAGAGCTAGCATTTATATAGAGCCTGCTATGTGCCAGGCACTGTGCAAAAATGAGATATTGAACAAGCTAACATTTGAAGCTGTTTCTTCTTCCTTTTTCTATTCCCTTCTCCTCTTCTCCTCCCTTCCCCCAACTATTACGGGTAAATAGTTTTTAAAATTGTTATATTATATTCTTTGGAAATTAAATGTATTTAGAAGCCACAGTGGTGAGGTAGAAAGATTACTAAATTGGGAGTAACAACACTTCAGTTTTGGTCCTGGTTCTAACACAAAGTTCTGTGATTTGGGACAAACTATTTCAATATTCCTTATTTGTTTTTTTAAAATGAGTTGTACCAGATAAAAAATGTCTTTCAAATTTTAACCAAATGCACAGGATTTTTAAAAGCAGTTATATCTCTTATAATTATTCTTCTAATCAAAGCATGTCTCAACAAAATAAAATAAATGTATTCAACTTACAAAAGTCACTATACCACTAACCTCTCAACTTCCTTAACTCTCTCAAAGCTCCCCTAAATTTTTTGTTTGCTTTGTTAGACTACTTAAAATTCCACCATTTTATTTACATTAACAGGTCTACTCAATAATACTTGCTCATTAAGGGCTGGAACTGTTGTAGTTTTTTTCTACATATCCCAAGACTTAGCACCTTAGTAGAGAACTTGGTTCATAGTAGAAATTTAATAAAGATTTGTTGATTGATTGGTGTGGATTGTCTCAAGAATATTGTTTTTTCTAAAACCTAAATCAGTTTATGGAATGGAAGTTGTGAGCAGGAGAGGATATATTAGGAAGGGGTAGGATCTTTCTCTCCCTGTCCTCTGTCATGAGGGAAGCAGATGGCTAATTTCCAAGCATGGAATATTTGGTAGTGTAAAGGAAGTGATTTCTAAGGACTAGAGCCACTGAGAAATAGAAAAGAAGTTCAACAAGGAAGGTGAAAGGATGCTACACTATTTTATATATTTAAACTTCTCCCCCTGGGACCAGACAAAAAAGATAAAATGAAATTTTCACCAAATTTCTCCTCCCTTTTACACTAAATGGTCCTTACCTAAGGACCTAAAACTTAGGTTAGTACTAGTTCCATTAAATTTAGAATTAACCAGGTATCTGAATGCAAATACCTTTTTTAACATTACCATGGGAAAAATATGCTCTAATTCTTCAACACAGACCTTTGAAATCTAACCTGTAGGTAGGGGTTTGTACCAGCGAAGACTTCATTATAGGCAAGGTATAGAATTTACTAATATAAACACCAAATTAGAAATTTAATTATAAAACTGATCCCACAGTGAAATAGCCAATCATTGGACACAGAAAGCTGTTTAAAATTAGAACCTGAAATCTTAAAGTGATTACAACAATAATAGTAGGATATATTTATGTTATTTTCTGGAACACAAACTTCTTTGCTGATATCATCCCTTGTATTTTTATATCTATAAAGTAAACAAGTAATTCTGAAATCAAAGAACATGCTGCTTGCCCAAGAAAACATAGACCTATAATTAATGGGAAATACTGGATCTGAGACTTAAAAGAACAGTCAAATTCTTCAAAAAACAAACAAAAGACATTCCAAACTCTGACAATATGTAATCAACAATAAAAAAGTAGCTTTCAAAATTGAATAATTAAAAGTTTCCATTTCAACTGTGTTGAATTTTGTTCTAGTTAAGATAGATAAAAGAATAGTCTGAAAAGTTAGTTTCTTTAAAATTACCTTACCAAAAACAGAGCTTCAACTTCTACCAAAATTTGTAGGTAAGCCCCCCTAACATGAAAAATATAATCAAAGTGACCAAAAGTGTTACACATACGACAAAAAGAATTCCAAGATATATATTCAAAGGGAAATGTCCTAATAAAGGTACTCAATAGTAAGAATTTTACTGCCAAAGCTAAACATCTCAACCTTCTGCCAACTTTGAACAACTGTGACTGCCATAAATCTTTCTCATGAAATATAGGATTCAATTCTTAGTAAACATATGCTGATGAATGAAATATGTTAAAACTATTTTGGTGTCCAAACCTCAATACACTATCAAAAAGATGAGTCAATAGCTTCAATTCTTCTCTGGATTATTTAAGTAACAATTATTTCATTTTATACCTGAAAAAAATGAAGTGGCAAAGTGAAATAACTTGTTGAAGGATAAAACCCAGCATCCAATTGTAACGAATATAATTAGTAGAAGATTTCAAACCCATCCCACATTTAGTAACCTATGTATATATCACTCTAGTTTATGCTTGTTTTTGGTTCAAATTCTAAAAGAAATTCTTAATAACATAAAATCCAGTTGGATTTTCATGGCATTCATTTTTTTTTTACACCGTAACAAATATGCAATTTTTAAAAACTGAAGGCAAAATGGGTTAAAATTTATCATCTGTGAAAAATTTAATTATATATAGATGTAGATATGTACACTAAAAATACATCATCTGGTTTTGCTGGTAGGATAGCAATAGGAGGTGGACCTATGATTTTAATGGCATAGGAAACTGTCAGATGAACCAAGTAAAATCTCTGAAATTTATCATCTTAGACAGTCACATAGCCAGTGTGTGGTAGAAATGGGACTTGAACCCAGGTCTTCTTAGTTATAGGGATAGCTCTCCTTTCACTCTTCCTAATTTTGCTGACACCAAAACTACATCTGCCTCCGACACCAAACAAAAACACTGCCACAAAAACTATGCGTTCCTTTTTGTTACAAAAATAACATTCAGAAAAATACAATGTGATTAGTTCAAATAAACCAACTAGAAGTGTCAGTCTACTTTTATAGCACTGCTTTATTTTGCTATATCAAAGAAATATTGCTTTGGCTGACATAGGGACATATGGACCAGACCCAACAGTTGTTAGTTCAGATCTAGCTAATGAAATTAATTGACAAAAAAAAATACTGGTTTTAAATTTGGTATATGTCAATAGCTTTTACTATGTCAACATTTATACAGTAACATATATTACAGAATATTATTTTATCCTTACAACAAAGTTAAGACACTGGTCATTACTTGCTCAATTGCTAATAAAAAAATGAAATACTCTAACAGATGTGTACAACAGAGGAGAAGGAAACACTATCATGGACAAAGAAATGTGTTATTAATGTATAAAACCTCAATTATGTGGTCAAAGTAGGATCTACAAAGTGGAAAAAAGCAATAGCACCTGAGGGATTCAATGCAGTAGGCTACAAATAGCATTATGTATCATATAGAGCACAGTGTATGTAGTAGAACAAGCACTGGATTTGGTGTGAATGGATTTGAGTTTAAAGCTGGGGCTCTGACACAGTGTGACAGTAAGCAAGTCATCTTCAAATTTTTCATCTGTAAAATGGAGATAGTAATACTTGCACTATATACTACTAAATACCGTTGTCTTAGAAATATAAGATAATGGAAAATGTTTTAAGTACTAGGATAATGAATGCTTAGAGGAGGTGATCTCTAAGAATTAGAATGGGTTCATTATGAACAAGCCATGCCAGATTATTGTCACTTACTTTTTTTGACAAGTGGTAAATCATATATCCAGGAAAACCTATACACATAGCATTATCAAATATAGTCATTGATTATCACAGTGTTTGGTAAATAGTAAGCTCTTAACAAGTAGCAGTTGATTGATCTGAATTTTATCAAGATTTTTGACGATCTTTATACCTTTTTGGGGAGACAAGAGAAATGCAGACAGTGATAAAGTTAGATAAGTATGAAATCAGCTAATACAGATGCTTTGCCTATCAAATTTACAGATACAATGAAGCCAGGAGTAGGGTGGATAGTTAATACTTTAGAAAACAGAATTTTAACAGGGGGGAAAGCAGGCTGGAATAGAAGACTGAAGTTAATTTAAAAGTGATGAATCTAGAGTTTTACACTTAGGTTCAAAATATCAACTGTGTAAGTAAAGAACTGTGGGGTATATACAGAAAAAAGCTCATGTAAAAAGCATTGAGGCATTGTAGAGGAGTGTAAGCTTAATGGATATGCAGTAAAAATAGGCAATCAAAAGAAATAATGTGACGTCAGATGGCATTAACAGTGGTAGAGTGTCCAGAATGAAGGTGATAGATAGTCCTACAGTATTCTATACTGGTCAACAAATATCTGGAATACTGTACTCAGTGCTGGATGCTACATAATAGAGCTATAGTATTAATATCATGGGATTGTTCTAAGGCTCAAATGAGATAATGCATGTAAAGTGCTTTGCAACCTTAAACTATCATACAATGTCAGCTATTATTGTAGCAAAGGCCATTAGCAACAAAAAAAGAAAGGGAGAGGAGACAAACTGGAAAACACACAAAATTTAGGTGACAGAAAAACTGGGAACTGAAACTAAAAGCAGGGATGGTTTTAACTTGAAGAAAAGAAAAGTATAACAATCTTGAAATGTCTGAAAGATTATTATGTGGAATAGGAATTCAACTTGGCACTAGAAGCTAGAATAAGGAACAGCAGAGAAAATTAAAGGGAGATAGATTTTGATTTAACATGCGGAAAACACTCAACATTTGGAGATGTCAAAAGAAATCAGAATGGATTACATGGGCAGGGAGTAGGAAGGAGTTCTCTTTCAAAGGAAAGGTATTTTAACAGAAGCCAAATAATGAAGAATGGTCAATCAAGGGTGGCAGAGCAGATTTATGATTTGTTTGGTAGGGGTTAAACTAAATGATCCAAGATTTTTAAAATATAACAATTTATTTTTATATGCATTTGTATCTGGTCCTCCCATCGCCTCTTACTGAACAACAACAATAAGACTCTCATAATAAATACACATAGTCCAACAAAACAAATTCTCACATTAGCCATGCCCCTAAAATGTATGTCTTTCTCCCTGAATTTTGAGTTTATTCTTCTAACATGAGATGAATGCTATGTTTTAATCTTCAATTTTCTGTACTTTTAGTTTGTCATTGCATTTATGATAGAGTTCTAAAGTCTTTCAAAATTGTGTTTCTCTATAATGTCTTTGTGTAAAGTGTTCTGGTCCTGCTCCAGAGATGACTCAGGAGGCAGTAGGGGACCTTGGTCTTTTCAAGCTAAGGTCTTTAACAGGTCTCAGTTTGACTCAGGCAAAACCCATTCAGTGAGTAAGACAATAGAAAAAATGAGGCAAAGAATGGCCCCTTTAAAAAACGATCTGGGAGGGAAAGGCCACAACAGAAACATTGTTATTTGCATTCATTCTCAGCCAATCAGGGCCCAAACAGAGATCAAGTAGGCCTTGGTCTGGGACCACAGTGATTTGGGGTTAAGTCTGTCTTTAAGATAAAAAAACCCAAAACAACAACAAAAAAGTTTCAGAGATTAAAATTTATATTCCCTTTGGGCAGAGCACTGGCAGGAAAGAGTGTGATACCCTATGTGGAGAGAGAAGAAAAAGAAGAGAAGAAAGAGAGGAGGGAAGAAAGGAATGGAGGAAGGGAAGGAAATAAGGAAGGAAAAAGAAAAGGAAAGAAAAAGAGAAAGAACTGAAGGAAGGAAAGAAAAGAAGAAACTGTGTTGCTCAACTGGAAGTTCTCTACTCACAGATGTTGCTGTTTGACCTTTGTTCTCAGACGACCACGTCATCACGGAGGTGACGCCATGACATGCAAGTGAATTGGATTTAAGTGAGGGCTGTGCAAAGTGACCAGCCTCACTACCTCAGTCAAACTGAGACCTGCTAAAGACCTTACCTTGAAAAGGTCAAGGTCTCCCAGTGCATCCTGGGCCATCCCCAGTTGTCCTGTTCCATATCTGACCACTGGACTCACTTGGCTCCGGAGGAGAAAGTGAGGCTGATGACTTTGCACATCCCTTCCTCCCTCACAGTCGATTCACCTGCAATCATGGTATCCCCTTCCTGATGCCATGGTCCTTTTCGAAAACAAAGAACAAAAGCCAGCAGTTCAGTTCTGCTCTATTTGTTCTGCATCTATTCAGACATTTCACCAGTCTTCTCTGAAACTGCCCCTTTTGTCATTTCATATAGCACACTATTTCATCTGTTTAGCTAATGACAGCCCTTAAATTTTTTTTGACTATCACAAATGAATTATTATAAATATTTTTGTACACTTAAGCCCTTTTCTTCTTCTTTTGATCCTTTGAGGGCCGCCTACTAGTCGGACTGTTGTGTATGCATAGTTTCCTAACTTTTGAGAATAGCTCCAAATTACTTTTGAGAATGATGAGGCCAACTCACAGCTCCACCCACAGCACACTAGTGTGCCTGTGACTGCCAGAATCTGTCATTTTTGTAATTTGTTTCCTAATTTGTTGATGACCTTTGATTTGCTGATCCACTTTATGAAGAAATTCTTTCATTATGTAATCACTTGTACTCAATATTAAAAAACTTTCTGCCAAAAATTACTTCCCTATTCCGTTGGCTGAGGAATTTCATTGTTTAATACAATACTAAAAGAATAAAATGGGAAATTAAGTTCACAGTCCAAAGGGCAAAGAAGGTGTGAACCACTAAAACCTGTAATGGTTTTAGCAGATATACTTTCCTATCTGATGGGCAGAAAAGAGGAGAAATCATTACAAATTGCTGCTATACATGTCATTAGGTCGAACTGGTACATTACACACTAGCCAGAGACGAAATTCTTTTTTTGATTGAAGAGATAATTTGTCTAATACCAAATATTGGTTATTTTGGTTTTTTGGGGGTTTTTTTGATATTTTATTTTATTTTTTTAAATTTTTTTAAAAATTAATTAATTTAACTTTTTACATTCATTTTTACAAAATTTTGGGTTCCAAATTTTTTCCCCCTTTTATCCCCTCCCCCCACCCCAATAACCCAAGCAATCTAATTTTCCCTATCTCCAATCTGCCCTCTCTTCTGTCATCCCTCCCTTCTCTTGTCTCCATCTTCTCTTTTCTCCTGTAGGGCCAGATGACTTTCTATTCCTCATTAACTGTATGTCTTCTTTCTAGTAGCAACACAAAACTAAACAGTTGTTCCTAAAACTTTTAGTTCCAAATTCTCCCCATCCCTTCCTCCCCACCCATTCCCTTTGGGAAGGCAGGCAATTCAATATAGGCCATATCTGTGTAGTTTTGCAAATGACTTCCCTGATAGTCGTGTTGTGTAAGACTAACTGAATTACCTTCCATCCTATCCTGCCCCTCATTGTTTCTATTCTGTCTTTTGATCCTGTCCCTCCCCAAGTGTTGACTTCAAATTGCTCCCTCCTCCCTTTGCCCTCCCTTCCATCATCCCCACCCTTGCTTATCTCCTTCTCCCCCACTTTCCTATACTGTAAGATAGGTTTTCATACCAAAATGAGTGTGCATTTTATTCCTTCCTTTAGTCAAATGGGATGAGGGTAAACTTCTTGGTTTTTTTTTTTTTCTCAGCTCTCCTCTTTTTCCCTCCACTAAAAAGTCTCCTACTTGCCTCTTAAATGACATATAATTATCCCATTCCATTTCACCCTCTTACCTCCCACTACATTTCTCTCTCACCATTTACCTTAATTTCTTTTAAGATATGGTCCCATCCTATTCAATTCAATCTGTGCTCTCTGTCTCTGTATGTGTGTGCATGTGTGTATGTGTGTGTGCGTGCATGTGTGTACATGTGTGTGTGTGATCCCACCAACTATCCAGATACTGAAAAGTTTTAAAAGTTACAAATATTGTCTTTCCATGTGGGAATGTAAACAGTTCACTTCTGGTAAGTCCCTTAAGACTTCTCTTTGCTGTTTACTTTTTCATGCTTCTTCTCATTCCTGTGTTTGAAAGTCAAATTTTCTTTTCAGCTCTGGTCTTTTCATCAAGAATGATTGAAAGTCCTCTGTTTCATTGAAAGACCATATTTTCCCCTGAAGTATTATACTCAGTTTAGCTGGGTAGGTGATTCTTGGTTTGAGTCCTAGTTCCTTTGCCTTCTGGAATATCCTATTCCACGCCCTTCGATCCCTTAATGTAGAAGCTGCTAGATCTTGAGTTATCCTGATTGTATTTCCACAGTACTGGAATTGTTTCTTTTTAGCTGCTTGCAAGATTTTCTCCTTGAGCTGGGAGTTCTGGAATTTGGCCACATTGTTCCTAGGAGTTTCTCTTTTTGGATCTCTTTCAGGTGGTGATTGATGGATTCTTTCAATACTTATTTTGCCCTCTGGTTCTAGAATGTCAGGGCAGTTTTCCTTGATAATTTCTTGGAAGATGATGTCTAGGCTCTTTTTTTGATCATGACTTTCAGGTAGTCCCATAATTTTTAATTGTCTCTCCTGGATCTATTTTCCAGGTCAGTTGTTTTTCCCATGAGATATTTCACATTCTCTTCCATTTTTTCATTCTTTTGGTTTTGTTTGGTGATTTCTTGGTTTCTCGTAAAGTCATTAGACTCCATCTGTTCCATTCTAATTTTGAGAGAACTATTATCTTCAGTGAGCTTTTGAACCTCTTTTTCCATTTAGCTCATTCTGCTTTTGCAAGCATTCTTCTCCTCATTGGCTTTTTGAACCTCTTTTGCCAATTGAGTGAGCCTATTTTTCAATGTGTTATTTTCCTCAGCATTTTTTTGGGTCTCCTTTACCAAGGTATTGACCTATTTTTCATACTTTTCTTGCATCTCTCTCATTTCTCTTCCCAGTTTTTCCTCCACCTGTTTAACTTGCTTTTCAAAATCCTTTTTGAGTTCTTCCAAGGCCTGAGCCCATCCGACATCCCCCTGGAATGTCTGGGGTACTGCGGCCCCCCCCCTCCACGTCTTTCCCTGATGGCAAGAATATTTCCTCGTCAGATCCGGAAGTCGGGATCATTTGCATCTGTTCGAAAAAACTCTCTATAGTCTTATTTTTCTTCCCTTTTCTAGGCATTTTCCCAGCCAGCTACTTGACTTCTGAGATTCCTGTCCACCCCCGCCTAGATCCGCCCAGCCAGTGCTTGGGGTCTGAGGTTCAAATGGGCTTTCCGCAGCAAGCTTTAGTTCAGGTGCTGCGGTGGGGGCAGGGCTGCCTCCCAGGCTCAGCTCCCTCAGGGGCTTTATGCAGAAACCTTCAGGAACGGAGTGGGTGGGGGTGTGGGGGGGCCCCGCCTCCCAGGCTCAGTTCCCTCAGGAGCTTTATGCAGAGGCCTTCAGTAATAGAGCGGAGTGGGGCAGGGCCAGTCTCCCAGGCTCAGCTCCCTCAGGTTGTTTATGCAGAGACTTTCAGTAATGAAGATCCTGCCTGCTGCTGGGGGAGTCCACCGCTGCCGCTGCCTCCGCTGCCGTCCACGCCTCTGCCTCTGCCGCTTCCTGTCCCCATCTCTGCCGCCGCCGCTTCCTCCAGAAGGGCCTGAGTCACGGAGACACTCAGCTCCCCCTCTCCTCCAGCCCAGCCTTCTCTCTCACTGACCTGTAGCTTCTGTGGGCAGAGGGACTTTCCCGGCCGGAGCTTCCGTCCCTGAAGCCTGCTCGGGTCAGCTTCTCTGGGGCCGCGGCCAGGGCAGCGCTGCGGTGGGGTCCGCTTTCCGGGGCACGAGGGACTCTGTGGACGGCTCTCCAGGGCTCACTGGAACGGAAATCTCTTCCCCTATGTTTATGCAACCCCTGCAGTGATTCAGAATTTATGGGGATCTCTTTTTACCTTAATTCTATGGGTTGTGGGTTTGGAGCTTGTAAACGTGCATCTTTCTACTCCACCATCTTGGCTCCGCCCCCAATATTGGTTATTTTGTAAGAAGGATGGAGGTGGTTGCTTTTAATCATTCCTAATTCTACCAGATCTACCCATATTATACCAGGTTGTCCCTAGGTTTCCTGTTCACCACTTACAATGAGAACAGCTTGGTGTTAGAATTCTGGTCATTCCTTTTACCAGTTATTTGTTTTATAGCTCTTATTTCTTATTTAAAAGAAGAGGTTGTAAGCAAGAAGGATGTTTTATGGGAAGAAAAATACCATGATCTTTCTTATCATATTTAAGTATTTTCTTTTTTATTTATTTATTTAATTAACTTTTTGCATTCATTTTCACAAATTTTTGGGTTCCAAATTTTCCCCCCTTTTATCCCCTCCCCCCACCCCAATACCCCAAGCAATCTAATTTTCCCTATCTCCAATCTGCCCTCTCTTCTGTCATCCCTCCCTTCTCTTGTCTCCATCTTCTCTTTTCTCCTATAGGGCCAGATGACTTTCTATTCCTCATTAACTGTATGTCTTCTTTCCTAGTTACAACAACAATATTAAACAGTTGTTCCTAAAACTTTGAGTTCCAAATTCTCCCCATCCCTCCCTCCCCACCCATTCCCTTTGGGACGGCAGGCAATTCAATATAGGCCCTATCTGTGTAGTTTTGCAAATGATCTCCCTGATAGTCGTGTTGTGTAAGACTAACTGAATTACCATCCCTCCTAACCTGCCCCTCGTTGTTTCTCTTCTGTCTTTTCATCCTATCCCTCCCCAAGTGTTGACTACAAATTGCTCCCTCCTCCCTTTGCCCTCCCTTCCATCATCCCCCCCTTGCAATATCTCCTTCTCCCCCCCTTTCTTATACTGTAAGATAGGTTTTCATACCAAAATGAGTGTGCATTTCACTCCTTCATTTAGTCAAATGTGATGAGGGTAAACTTCTTGGTTTTTTTTTTCTTTCTCAGCTCTCCTCTTTTTCCCTCCACTAAAAAAATCTCCTACTTGCCTCTTAAATGACGTATAGTTACCCCCTCTTTCCTCCCACTACATTTCTCTCTCACCATTTACCTTAATTTCTTTTAAGGTATGGTCCCATCCTATTCAGTTCACTCTGTGCTCTCTGTCTCTGTATGTGTGTGCATGTGTGTACATGTGTATGTGTGGTCCTACCAACTACCCAGATACTGAAAAGTTTTAAGAGTTAGAAATATTGTCTTTCCCTGTATGAATGTATACAGTTCACTTCTGGTAAGTCCCTTAAGACTTCTCTTTGCTGTTTCCTTTTTCATGCTTCTTCTCATTCTTGTGTTTGAAAGTCAAATTTTCTTTTCAGCTCTGGTCTTTTCTTCAAGAATGATTGAAAATCCTCTGTTTAATTGAAAGACCATATTTTCCCTTGAAGTATTATACTCAGTTTAGCTGGGTAGGTGATTCTTGGTTTGAGTCCTAGTTCCTTTGCCTTCTGGAATATCCTATTCCATGCCCTTCGATCCCTTAATGTAGAAGCTGCTAGATCTTGAGTTATCCTGATTGTATTTCCACAGTACTGGAATTGTTTCTTTCTAGCTGCTTGCAAGATTTTTTCCTTGAGCTGGGAGTTCTGGAATTTGGCCACATTGTTCCTAGGAGTTTCTCTTTTTGGATCTCTTTCAGGTGGTGATTGATGGATTCTTTCAATACTTATTTTGCCCTCTCGTTCTAGTCAGGGCAGTTTTCCTTGATAATTTCATGGAAGATGATGTCTAGGCTCTTTTTTTGATCATGAGTTTCAGGTAGACCCATAATTTTTAAATTGTCTCTCCTGGATCTATTTTCCAGGTCAGTTGTTTTTCCCATGAGATATTTCACATTCTCTTCCATTTTTTCGTTCTTTTGGTTTTGTTTGGTGATTTCTTGGTTTCTCGTAAAGTCATTAGACTCCATCTGCTCCATTCTAATTTTGATTGAACTATTAAATTCAGTGAGCTTTTGAGCCTCTTTTTCCATTTGGCTCATTCTGCTTTTGAAAGCATTCTTCTCCTCATTGGCCTTTTGAACCTCTTTTGCCAATTGAGTGAGCCTATTTTTCAAGGTGTTAATTTCCTCAGCATTTTTTTGGGTCTCCTTTACCAAGGTATTAACCTGTTTTTCATACTTTTCTTGCATCTCTGTCATTTCTCTTCCCAGTTTTTCCTCCACCTGTCTAACTTGCTTTTCAAAATCCTTTTTGAGCTCTTCCAAGGCCTGAGCCCACCCGCCCCCCCCCGGGGTGTCTGGGGTACTGCGGCCCCGCCCTCCACGTCTTTCCCTGATGGCAAGAATACGTCCTCATCTTCGTCAGATCCGAAGGTCGGGATCATTTGCATTTGTTGGAAAAAACTCTCTATAGTCTTATATTTCTTCCCTTTTCTAGGCATTTTCCCAGCCAGTTACTTGACTTCTGAGATTCCTTTCCACCCCCTCCTGGATCCGCCCAGCTAGTGCTTGGCCTCTGAGATTCAAATGGCCTTTCCAGCAGCAAGCTTTAGTTCTGGTGCTGTGGTGGGGGCAGGGCCACCTCCCAGGCTCAGTTCCCTCAGGGGCTTTATGCAGAGATTTTTCAGGAACGGAGCGGGTGGGGGCGGGGTGGGTGGCCCGCCTCCTAGGCTCAGTTCCCTTGGGGCCTTTATGCAGAGGCCTTCAGTAATAGAGCGGAGTGGGGGCAGGGCCGTCTCCCAGGCTCAGCTTCGTCAGGTTTTATGCAGAAACCTTCCGTAATGAAGATCCTGCCTGCTGTTGGGGGATTCCTGAGTCATGGGCCGCTGCCACCTCAGCCGCCGCCCACGCCTCTGCCTCCGCTGCTTCCTGCCCCCGTCTCTGCTGCCGCCACTTCCTCCCGAGGGGGCCCAAGTCACGGAGACGCCCTGCTCCCCCTCTCGTCCAGCCCAGCCTTCTTTCTCACTGACCTGTAGCTTCTGTGGGCGGAGGGACTTTCCCGGCTGCCGGAGCTTCCGTGTCTGAAGCCTGCTCAGGTCAGCTTCTCTGGGGCCGTGGCCAGAGCAGCATTGGGGTGGGGTCCGTTTTCCGGGGCGCGATGGACCATGGGAACAGGTCTCCAGGACTCCCTGGAACGGAAATCTCTTCCACTCCGTTTCTGCACACCTTGTATTGACCCAGAAGTTATGGGGGTCTCTTTTTACATTAATTCTATGGGCTTTGGTTTTGGAGCTCGTAAATGTGCGTCCTTCTACTCCGCCATCTTGGCTCCGCCCCAGTATTTTCATTCTACTGATCTATATGACTGGAAAAAGTGCTTGCTCCCTAGAAAATTCCTGCCTGACCTGAATTCAGAGAAACACAGCAAAGCATTTTTAACAATTTATAAAACTGGTAAAAGATACTAGAACTTCTCTTCTGCATCTTTATCTGAGTCTATCTTTGCTAATATTCAGTAGGGAAATTGGTGGATTCATTGTTAATTCAAGCAAGAAATTCCTACTTTTTGCTTGAACTTGTGAAAGCAGGAATCTCAACTAAAAATATTACATTCAATTCCCTACTTAGCTTTAGAAGACCTGGTCTGAAACTAGGGCACAGTTTTCCAAATATTCCTTTAAACAGGATACCCTGATATGCATATACAGTAAAGGCTTCTAACATCTCTAAATTACTTGGTAGCATTTCTTTTCTTCATGTGATTTACCTTTAACAAAGAGAAGCACTGAAAGCTGAAAAATTACTCACTTGGATTGTTGAGTTCCATGGGAAGTTTTTTTCCCCTAATTAAATTTGTCAAAGCACTCTGTCTAGAAATCTCCTTTGCACTTTTGACATTCTCCCTTTTATTACAGTTCATAGGGTAATAGCTTTAGAGTTGTGAGGCACTTAGATGTTATTAAGTTCAACACCCTTCATTTTACAGATGAGAACACTGAAGCCAAGAGAGCTTAAGCGACTTGCTCAGGGTCACACAGCTATTAAGTGTATTAAGTGGTACTCAAACCCAGGTCTTCCTGATTCCATGCCTAGCACTCTATCCACTATACCATATTGCCTCTTAAAGGAATGCATGAGAATCTTCCCTGTTGGGGAACTGAAGAGTGATCTCCCCAGTGATAGATAGGGATACTTATCATTGTACCAATAAGGAAGGCACCATTATTTCTTTATGTGTTTTGTTAACAACCCCTTTATTTTCCTCCCTATGTTTCTTAACGTAGGGAACATGGCTTTAATACTTCTTTGTATACTACAGTACCTGGAACAAGGGTTTACTTATAGCAAGCCATTACAAAATTCATGTTTAGTGATCAGCTGGAAGATATATAAATATACAAATCTGTGAAAACAAGAGGCAACATGTTTAGGTTTCAAAAACAGTGGTACATAAAATTGTGTCCCACTCAGGGAAAAGAGTATTCTGGAGACCTCAACAATTCTTGAACTTAAACTATGGATGGTCTGCCTTGTTGATAGTGTCAGCACTCACTCTTTCTACAGAAAAGGATTAAGCCAGGATACTTTGAAGGCCATAGACTCAAATAATCATAGATTCACTGCTGGCAGGAACCTTGGAGACCCTTCTAATCCAACACCCTCATTTTTCAGATGAGGAAACTGAGGACCAGAGAAGTGAAGTGCCTTTCCCAACCTTTCAACTTCTAATTCAACTCCTGCTACTCCATGGAGCCTGCCCTGAATTCTCCAACTTCCAATGAAATCCCTTTTTGCTGAACTTCTACAGCACTTTTAATTTCTACTACATAGCTGGCATTTAAGTCATACCCAGCAGCAAATGTTGGATCCAGTACCACCAAGAGGCAGACAGAGCCAGGAGCCCTGGAGCAGTGGCACCCCCAACCAGCATTCTTGCACCACACCTAGATCTCTCAGTTATCACATGGGGACATACCTCCTGTAGAGGACATCACTACTATTGCCAACCAACTGTCACACATAAGTGGGCAGAAAAGTCAACCTAGCTAAAAGAAGCATGGCATCCTGGAGGAGAGATGGAAGAAGCATGTCAAACCATGACCACAAATGTGATTACTATCTTCCTTCAGACTATCATGGGGGGAGCTGAGGATCCTCAACCCAAGAGCCCTGGGAATGGGGGAACTCCCCAGACCACCATTCTTGCTTCCAGCCTAGACCTCTGGGGAGGTTGTTCTTATAAAGAAGAGATCAGCCAAGATTAACTACAAACCACTGACCAAATACCATATACAGGGCAAGCAATAGAGCCTTGCCGAACAGAAAGGCATCCAGAGATACAGAGTAAGCAGCATATGCCAGGCAAGTCAAAACAATCACTACCACCTTAGTCTCCATCTCCCTGAAGACTCTCATGGGGAGATCCTAGGACTTAAAACCAAGAGCTTTGGGAATAGCAGTGCTTCTAGCACCAGTCTTCAAACATCATTCTAGGAAGCAATCCCAATGGACAGATGTGGCTTGGTAAATGCTCTTATAGGTAGCACAAAGCTCTTGAAGACCCAGAAAAGAAAGTTCTTGCCATTGAGGTACCATTGTCAAGGTACCATCAAATGGTTTAACACTGGAAACTGATACAATTTTATCAATGGAAATGACTTTTAAGAAGCAGCATTAATATCTGCTTTGCAACTGTACCCTATGGACCATGGACTTTTCCATTTGACTTGTAACTGAAACTTTCCAAATGTACTGTCTCCCCCATAAAAAGGGAGCTCCTTGAAAACAGAGAATATCTTACTTTTCTATTTGTACATTCAGCACTTAGCACAGCACTTTGCACATAGTAAGGACTTAGCAGTAGATAACTTATTCATTCTTTCATTTTGTTATGTTAGGCAATAATTGTTTCTGGTATTTTTAGCTGGTCTTTAACCAGATTGTGTGTTAGCACTGTATCTCCTACCAGACTGTGAGGGTATGTAGCAGGCATTCAATAAATTTTTGAATGACTGATAAATGAACAATATTCTTCAAAACTATAGAATGAAATCTAAGAATTTTTTTATAACTTTTTCTTAAGGTATAATTAGAAAATACGAAAAACAACAGTAGACCGAACCAGATATAAAGTGCTAGGACAGAGAGGGTATTGGAAATGTCTTCTGGGAAGCGCAGCTTTAATTCTTTGCCCATCAAGAATATAAGGAAGATGTTTTGTAAATTAGTAATAAAACCTGCAAGCATTTTCTTCCCCCTATTCTCTGAAAACAGTCTATCAACCTTCTTTAGGTGTTTTAATGGATTTTCAGAGAAATAAAACAGGGTTATTATAAATCAAAAGGAAAAAGTTACAAAAATTATGCATGTCTTATTGGTTAAGCCTGGTACTCCACGAGCATTTGCAAAGAACTAGGGCTTTAAATACCTAACTCCCTACCATTCCCTACTCAAAGCTGTTTGAGGAAAATGCTTTGTAAAAACTTTTAAAATTCTAAATGAATACAAGCTATTATTATATCTATTAAATCTTAATCGCAGGGAAGGGTAGTCTACCCCTGCAGAGCCAGTTCCTTAGGTTAATTCTTGATTTCTAGTTAATGGATTCAGTCTGACAATGCTTTAAGTGTTTTGGTCCTTGTGGTATATACTTCCAACCCTTAAATCAGGGTAGAGAAGCCTCTACATTCAGCATGGTATTGCTGCCTCCATGACACTCCCTAATCCCAAATCCCTTTGTACTACTCTCTGGTTACAAGGAAGGGAGATCCTTCCTTCACCTTCTCCTTCCTCCCTTGACAAGGAATACCCTTTAGTTGCCTTCCTCATCTCCTTCTTACTACCATGCTTCTACCTTTTGGAGAAATCTAGTCTCTAGACTTAGAAAATACCACTAACTTATGAATTGTCCTTTTTGACCTAAGTAGTTTGAAACAATTCTTTTAGCTGCTTGCAATGGCCAGCACTACCCTTAGCAGTGAAGGTGGCTCTTGTGTCCCTTTTTCTCTAGAGATAATGTGGCCAAATCGCCTATGCTTGACTGATATATGTGGCCTCCAGCACTAGTATCTCTCTTAAACTGCCCTATACTATTCAAATTCAAGTTGAATTTCTAGTTGTGGCCTCCCCACCAAATTTTTGTTTCCAGTTCTCCCTGGCTGAATGGTAATACCCCTACTATCCTGGGACAAACAAACAAAAGGAACATCTTTTCCTCTACTACTCTCCACTCCAGCTCTTCAAGTCACAGAGGAATGGCTCAAATTTAACTCTGGAGGATGGAAGTAGGGTTGCTTTTGAGTCTTTTGGTTTCACAATCACACACACACATACTACACAATATCAAACGTTCAGAACACTACAATTTCTTTCAATGTTCCCCCTTCAATCCCGCTCTTTAAGGCATACCTTCAGTAGTGCCTCTAATGACAATCATTAGAAGCAATATTAAAAGATGTTTTAAAATTTTTTGATTCTCACAACAGAGAAACTTAATAGGCTGCAAAAAACTGAACAAGATCTTTGTTTAGCAAATATTTCTCATTAAAATGTCCAATTCTAACTCTCCCATGTGAAGAAAGCTGTCTAGGGAAGATGCTAAATTAAAGGATATTGCATTTAAATTCTTCCATACTTACGTGAAATTCAGAAATCCTTCTGGAAAGGGGGCTTGTTCTGCTCCACGGTTTCCTAAAGTTTACCAAAGAAGCTCTGTAGTTTTCTAACGTCTGGATAAAAACTGAGAAGCTGAATATTTTCTCTGACTAGCTGTAGCAGATATTCTCTTTGGCTGGAATCATCAATAGTAGGTAGGACGTTGATGAAGGGAATGACTGGAGCAAGTACACTGAACTTTACTGAATTCGCTACAGAATAAAATGAAGGCGAAACAATATAAATCAACAAAAATATGAATCATGTCAAATCAACAGGCACTCTTCACTGAATATGTTAAGAAGGGAATAAAAAGATTTGGTTTTAAAACTGAGGAGGAGAGCTATAACTATGAAAAAAAGATATCGAAGGGAAAAGCCATTCACAAAGTAGAACCAATTTTTGTAACATAGGAGGTAGGTAGCAAAGATAGAGACAAAAAGATAAAGAAAACTAGCAACACTACATGTAACACTGCTGATATTGTTCAAAGATAGACATTAAGATTTTCAACCTCAAAAACATTAAGTTCACTGAACCCACAGATTACTGTAGTTCATTATGACATCAGTTGAAAACAACAGATTCATAGGTGTGCCCTCTTTGGCTGTTCCTACAGTTTTTCTCTACAAGGCTCATTAGCCTGTTGGCAACTAGCTATAGGATATGAAGCCAGGAGGCTCCCAATGCTTTTTTCCTTGGTTCTCAGTTCTTTCACTACCCATTAGACACTTGAGCAATGTTAAATCTACTTACCTAGACTCATCTAAATCCATATGGCATACAAAGTTGCCATTTATTACTGAACTTCCCTCCTAAATGTCTTAGTACCACTTCAAATAGAGAGAAGACAAGGCTACTAAATATGTTCTTACTTGCATCACACTAGAAAGAGCCTTTCACAGATCTTTCCAGTGAGCAAAGGACCTTACAGTAATTATTGACTTCATTGTACTCTGCTATGCTCAATTAGAACCAAAAAAATAGAGAACCAGTGTCTTTCAGTTACAAACTACTGAAAAGTAGGTACTAACTGGTTTTGTATGGTACTGAGCACAGAGTTAGGAAGAGAATTAAATATCTGGATGATGCTGATAATATAAATTATTTCTTTAGGTCCAATATTATCTGCATGTTGATGTGTACCAATCCTATTCCTTCCTTTCCACATTTATAGAAAGAAGATAATGTACTGGAAAAAACAATGGGTTTGGAGTAAGGAGACTTGGGTTCAAGTCCTGGCTCTGTCATAAATGAGATGTGATTCTTGGCAAGTTACTTAACCTTTCTAAGGTTTAGTCTCTTCAGTTGTAAAATGAGAAGATGATTGAGGTTGAGGTCAATATCGGGGATTGAAGCCTTGTTTGGCTGCTCCCTGTGTGACAGTAAGAAGGTACCCTCATTTTGCTGGGCCTCAGTTTTCTCATCTATAAAATGAAGGGGTTAGACTGGCAAGAACTCTTAAACTGAAATCTGTGAACTCTAAAAACTTTCTGATAGTATTTCAATGTAATTGTGTATGTATATTATGCATGTGTATTATATATACATGTTACACATGATGTGAACATATACACATGTATATATGTAGCATACACATCATATGCTTATATGTAGTGCATATGTATATCGGATATACATATGTATATTATAAATGTATGTGTATGTATATATACACATACTATTCTGAGAAGAGGGACACAGGTTTCACTAAGCTGCCAAAGAAGTCTATGACACAAAAAAATGTTAAGAACCTCTGGGCTAGGTCATTTCTATGCTGTCTCTTCCAGAATTTTTACTTCCATTACATTACCTCACAGGGCTGTTGTATCAAATGAGGAAAGGTTATAACCTCTTCAAACTGTAAAGCGATGTAAATATAAGTCATTATTATTAGTTCCTTGTGCTGTTGATTTAAGTTTCTTAATGCCAATATGGGTAGCTAGGCAGCTTACTAGATAAAGTGCTGGACCTGGAGTCACGAAGCCATATTCCTCAGTTCAAAGTTGACCTCAGATATTTACTAGCTTTGTGACCCTGGGTAGGTCACCCATTTGCCTCAGTTTCCTCATATGTAAAATGAGCTGAAGAAGAAAATGGCAATTTATATCTTTGCCAAGAAAACCCCAAAAAGAGTCACAAAGATTCAGATATGACTGAAAATCGACTAAACAACAAACTACAACAAAATGTCACTATACTAACTGAGGATGAGTTCTTTTAAAACACAACTGATAACAGTGACTAGGAATGGCGTCAGGTTTTCAATCTCTTTCCCAAGAATACTAAAATTCTGCTGTCAATTTAAGCAAAATGAAAACCATGTTGAAAATGGCTAAGAAATCATCTTCAGGTGGGTGTTCTTTGACTAGAGTGCAAAAAGGGTTTGAACTGTTGAATTCGCCTTTTATTAACATTCCAAATGCTACTGATTTAAGAGGCAGAATAAAATTTCTCCTCTTTCAGAAATACTTAAACCATTCATTTGATAGTTCCCATTTTTTCCCCTAAGAACATTATTACTTGAAAACTATGGATTTACTTTACTATATGTTGCATTTGGACTTCAATTTGTTCAGAAAATTGTTAGCATTTTTCAGAAATTGTGTTTTAGCACAATGTTCCTATTTTAAAATCTGATTTCTCCCTTACGTCACCACATTCACTCATCAACCCATTGCTATTTCACTTTTGTCTCCATAATACTATTGAAATTGTGTTATTAAAGGTCACCAATTATATCCTTTAATGACAAATCCAATGGTTATTTTCTCAGGTGTCATCCTCCTGGAGAACTTGACTCCATTCAACTCCATCTCTTCCCCCACCCCTCAGCTCCTACAACAGCATTTCATTTTTCTAATTATTCTTATCTGATCTTTCTTCTGTCTCCATGACTGGCTTTTAGTCCATTCATAGATTTGCTCCCAAAGATTTTGTTCTAGGTTTTTCTTTTTCTTCTCTCTTCTTCCACAATCTCATTCATTTTCATAGCTTCAACTATATCTCCCAAATCTAACTCTAGACCAGATCTCTCGTAGATTTGACCCACATTTCCTATTGCGTACTGGACTCCTACAGTTGAACATCATCATGATATCTCAAACTCCAACACTTACAGACCTGAGCTTACTACTTTTCTCCTAAAAACCTACTCCTTCTGACTTCCCATTTCTATTAACAATACCACTACCGACCTGCGCTCAAAACTTCAGGGTTACCTTAGGAAGTGAGACAGGAGGAAAACTCAATTAGTAGCTAAGTTTCAGTTAATGCCACCTCCACAAATGCTTTTTTCAATTCAGTTCAACAAGCATTTACTAAGAAGACTACTGTGTTCTAGGTGTTTGTGATAAAGACAAAAAATTTTAAAGTCCTTGGCTCCTTGACTATATTTTACTGGTAGAAAACAATGTTTATAGATAAGCAGATTGTGTGTGTGTGTGTGTGTGTGTGTGAGTGTGTGTGTGTCCCAAGTAAATATCACAGGGAGGCAAGGCTCTAATAACAGGGGGACATCAGGAAAGGACTCTCAAAGAAGGTGAAACTTGAGCTTAGGTTTGTAGAGTTTCCAAAGGGCAGAAATAAGGAAGAAGAGAAATACAAGTGAGGGGAACAACCTGGTTGGTAAAGGCACAAAGATAGGGGATGAAATATCATATAGGGAACATCAAGTAAGCCAATTTTCCTGGGATGTGGAGTGCATGTGAAGGAATAATACATAATCAGTGTGGAAAGATAAGCTACAGGGATTTAAAGTGTTTTAAATGCTGAAAATTTAGAGGACAATGCATTTTTATCTTAGAGGCAATGTGAAACCAGTGAAGTTTTCTATGCAGGACTGTCATGGTCAGATCTATGTTTCAGGAATATCAATTTGGTGGCTGGATAGGGAACAGAATGGGGAAAGAGGAAGCAGACAGTTTATCAGGAGGCTATTATCAAAGGGATGATAACCACCTCAATTAAGATGGTTGTGGTGTGAGGCATGAAGAGACAGATGCAAAGAATGTTGTGAAGAAAAAAACTTTCGACAAGATTTGGCAAATGATTGTCTATGTGGGGTGAGACTGAGGAGTTACTCCATTTTGCATTTGCTGCTTTACCTAGTTTCAAATCCAGGGAAGCAGCAGCCTCTCCCAGGAGAAGCTTCACTTCTAATCTCATCGACATGTTGCTAACTCAAGCCTGGATTGACACTACCCCCCTCATCCTCCTCTCCCTCCTGACAGGAGGACTAGAGGGTGGAGTACCTCATGAGAGAGGAGTCTCAATGCCTTCCTTTATAGAAGGCAGAGACTGGCCTCCCAACTCATACCACTTTGCATCTGCTACTCTGCCTGGTTTCAACTCCAGGTAAGAAGATACCCCTGGTGGCCTGTCCTTTCCTCCACTTTCCTGCCTCCGTGTGTTGTCTCCAACTGTTAGATTGAAAATTCCTTGAGGGCAGGAACTGTCTTTCTTTTTATTCATTGTATCCCCAGCAGTTAGCCAGTGCCTGGCATATAAAAGCTTAATAAATGTTTCTTGGATTGGACTGAGATATATAACATAAGAATTATAAATCTGAGAGATTGGAAGACTATGATGCTCTTAACAAAAATAGGGAGCTTAGAAATAGGGGGGTACACTTAGGTGAAAAGATAATGCATTTTGTTTTGGATAGTTGAGCTTATGAAGCCCCAGGGACAATAAGGTGGAGATGTCTGGCAGGCAGAGATACTGGCCTGGAATGAAGGAGAAAGATGAGGTCTGGAAATGTGGTTGAGATGACAGCTGAACTAGAGAGCGGATGAGATCACCAATAGTGTGCAGGGAGAGAAGAGGGCCCAGGATGGAGCCCTGGGTATATACTCATGCATAAAGGGTGGAAAATCAGACTGATGAAGAACTTGGAGAGAGCATTATCAAAGTCAGGGAAGAAAGAGTAATGGCCAGTGTCTAATGATACAGAGAGGTAAAGAAGGCTGAAGACTGAAAAAAGTCTGTTGGATTATGCAATAAATAATAGGGTCTTGGAAGAAAGCAGTTTCAGTGAAGTATGAAAATAGATGGCAGGAGGTAAGTGTTGATGAGAAGTGATATGGGATGGACATGAGAATGAACTAGTGAATTTGAAAAAGCATATATTAAGCTCTTACAATATACCAATATTATATGATGCTAGTCCCCAGGGATACAAGTATTAAAGCAAAAACAGTTCCTGCCCTCAAAGAGCTGACATTCTGAGGGGATATTTGGTTCTGAAAGTTAGAGAGATGCTAACTAGGACCATAAGGGAATAGAATGATACACCTCTTTCAGAAATAACAGCACAGTTGGTTTGAAATTGGTTCATGATTCCTGAATCCCTTACATTAAATTCAAGGCAGAAGATGATAAAGACAAGAAAGGGAGGCTTTCAATATCCATAGATGCCATGCATTACAACTCTTCCAGACTACTGCAATATTTTCCTAACATGTCTTCCCGTTTTTTCCCCCCATGATTATTCTTTACGCTGTTTATGCACAAATCTGGTGGATCTTCTCTGTTTAAAACTCTTTAAAACCTCTATGGAAGTCTTTCTGGTTCTCTCAGGCTGTGTCCTTTATCTCTCTCTTAAAGACCAAGTCCAAGGGTACAGGCCAAGTGTATGGATCAATCACCTTATATGTGGTATTAAGGGGAGAAAGGTGATTCAAAAGGTCCAGGTGAAACCATGTTACCAAAATTCTAACCTTTTTAAGGAGACAGGAGGGATTTGGGATATCTTTATACCAAGGATATGCGTATATATACTTAGGATATTTATCTGCTTTCATATTGTTATAAGCCCTCTCATAAAATTAAAGGCTTCATGAAAGCAAGAAGACTTTTATTGATCTATGTTATTCACCTAGGAACTGAATTATATATAATATTTTGCACTAGAAATTCATTACTTTAATATATGCTCAATAATGGAGAGAATTCCACCATGGGTACTAAGACCCACAAGTATAAGCTAATTTGCCATACTGTTATATCTCAAATCCCATGTAACAGAGGTTCCCATTGACTATACTCCCCATTATGGAATTGTTAAGATGTGATGAAAGGAACACTGGATTAAAAGTCAAAAGACTTAGGGTCATCTTGGTTTTGTCACTTACTATTTCCATGACCTTCAATTACTGAATTGCTCCCTAGGCCTCAATTTCCTCATTTGTAATATGGTTTAGACATTATCAAAAGTTTCTTGATTGTATTTTCGGTGATCTTTCTCTGAAGTGTTTTAAAACTTACAACTCTATTAAATGAAGCTCCCTCAAAACACTCCAAATATACAGAAATTTATTGGTTATCAAAACAAAGGTGTGTAATAAACAAGTAGGCAAAAATCCTGACCAGCAAGAGTGCTAACCAGCGTTGGAACTGGAGTCACAGGACCTAGCCACAAATTCCTGAAACATCTTGGCTACTTAGTATCTAGAAGACACCGTGGAAGTCATACACCCTCTTCCGTTTTCTCATCTGTAAGGATCAGGTGATCGCTAAGGTTCCTTCTAGTCCTAAATCTGATGCTTTCGATACTCATTTTCGAGGGCTTTAACGTTTGGACCAAACCGAACTGTACGGGACAGACAGGTGTACTTGGGTCTAAACCTAGGAAAGCTGTGTCCAACCACATATTATCATTAAATCTTACACAACTTAAAGGAAGCTGAGATCCTTCAGGGCCCGGGAATCCTAATTAACTTGCTCAAGGTCACACAGGCAAGAAAGCCGGATCGCCTGACTTGCGCTGGGGGGCTGTAATCTCGTCCCACTGGTTTGGGTTCACGCTTCCAAGCCTCGGTGCTTCACATAAAGGGTTAACGCCTAACACGCCGGCCTCGGTCTTTCCGCCGAGGGGTACCGGGCCCTTTTCCGTTGTTTTCCCGAGTCTTTCCAGCCCGCATTCCACCTGGGGGAAAGGTCACGGGCAGCCAGCCTCGCAGACACGGAAACCCAGGCACGCGCAGGCAGGCGGCGGCTCCGGGGCCCCGAGAGGAAAAGGAGCTCTAAGCGGGGAGGGAAAGGGAGAAACCGAGGAAAGGGAGGTGGGGGCGTGTAACCGGAGACACCACGAACTGGGAAATCCTCACTCCATCTGCCAACCGCTGGCACGGCAGGGCAGAGGAGGGCAGGGCACAGCCGAGCAGAGCCAAGCGTGAAGAGGACTCATTAACAGGCAGGGAGCGCACACTGCAGCAAAGGGTGGGGGAAGGGGAGGAGAGCGTGAATGGAGGGGGGAGGGGGAGGGAAGCGGCTCCGGCGGCGGCGCACGTACAAGGAGCGGAACGGCCAGGGCCGCCCTTTTATAGGCTGAGCCCGCAGCCTCGCGCTCCCCCCGCCCCTCGCACCGCCTCCGGGCCACGCGCAGGAGCCCCGAACGTTACCTGGAGAGTTCGTGCTAAATCCGTCCGATCTCCTCCGCTCACCCCGCCCCGCCCCTCCCCACCCCTCCCGCGCGCCGCGGCTCGGCGCCGCCCCTCCCCTCCCCCTCCCCCGGCTTCCTCCCCTACTCTGGATTCGCTTACCTTCTGAAAATCGGCGGAGGCGCCGGGCGCCCATCTCCGCCTCCACTGCAGGATACGAAATGGCGGTCTGAGAAAAAAAAAAAACCGCGAAATGCCGCAGCCTTTGCCAATCCCGCGTAACCGCTAAAACCGACTCAAACGCAGCCGCCCTTCCCCCTACTCCAAACACTTCTGCCCCGCAAGTGACTGAAAGGCGACCCCCTCCTCCGCCATCCATGACATCGGCGCTCCACCTCCCCTTCTCTCTCTCCTAGCCCGCACCCAGGTGACGGTACCCACAGTCCGAGTCATCGATTCTCCCGGGCCCCAGCTGGGGCTGGACCCGGCGCGTGCCGATCGGGGGCGGGGGGAGAAACACGTTCTCTTTCTTTTCTTTCCCCCTCCCTCCCACCCTATCTTTTCCTTTCCCTCCCAGTGACCCCCCCCATTCCTCCTCTCCTTCCTAACCACACCCCCTCCCCCACCCTCTTTTTACACCCCCCCTTCTCCCCCCCAGTGGTTGCGTCCGTGACATCATCATCATGGCAACAAGAGCTGCAGCCTGGGACGGAGAAGCCTGTGTGATCCCCGGAGGCGGCGGCAGCGGCAGTAGCAGCGGCAGCGACGAAAGCGTCCGGGCTTCTCTGGCCGTGCCCCCCGCGCGGCGCTCCTGAGGAGGCGGCAGCAGCAGCGCGGACCCCTCGCCCCGGGCCCCGCCGCCGCCGCCGCTCCCGCTCCTCCTCACGGTGTCTGGGAGGGGTGAGGAGACGAGAGAGGAGATAGGGGCCGGCAGGCGAGGCGGGCGGGGAGGGGGCGCTGCTGCTGCGGGGACTGCTGCCGCCGCTCTGTGTGGCTGCTAGAGGGAGAGGAGGCGGCGGCGGCGGCGGCGAACATGTTTTCAGTGCGGATAGTGACTGCCGATTACTACATGGCCAGCCCGCTGCAGGGGCTGGATATCTGCCAATCCCCCTTCACCCAGGACCCCGTCAAGAAGGTGCCGGTGGTGCGAGTCTTCGGAGCGACCCCCGCAGGTGAGCGCGACTGGGCGGACGGCGGCCACCGGGGGGAGGGGGCGGCCACTCCGAGGCACCCCACGCACGCCGGCCGTGGCCGCCGCCGGTGTCTGCGCTGGCTTCGCTCTCAGGCGTGACCGGGGCGAGCTGCGGGGTCCGGCTGCCTGTGCGTGTGCGGCGCAGATACCCGCCTCCCCCCAGCGGGAAGGGAGAGGGAGGCCGAGAGAAGCGGCGTCCCTGAGTGTTTACACTGCGCCAGGCTGCCGAGAGCTGGAGGAGAGCCGCCGCACTGCCTGCCTCTCCTCTTTCTCAACATCCCCCTCCCCCCTTAAATGGGAGAACCGCCTTGCGGGGCTGGGATGGTCTTTGTGGGGCCTTCGTGGACCTGTTCGGAGTAGTCCCCCCTCCCCTCTGGTGTTGATCACCTGGTGGGAAGCACCACCATGTCTTGCTTCTCGTCCATTGCCTCTGTCTGGAAATAGCTTTACAAGAGGAGGAAGCGGTCATTTCTGTTGTCAAAATGTTACCACCGTCACCACTGCCATCGTGCTCCTTATTCCCTGCCTTTCCTCTCGGAGATGCAGTAGGCAATACATTGAGGGAGGTGCCCGGGGCCACATAGCTTTCTCATTGAAATGACCATGTGGCTTTCCTGTGGGAGCTGTGGATGATTCCTGAAGGATTTGTTGCATTGACGCCTCAAGAGTCTGGGGACAAGACAGCACCCCATAGGTGCAGGGCTGTGAGTGAGGCTTGCACCTTTGGAAGCAGGAAATATTTGTTTCTGAAGGAAAAACATACCATGTCATAGGTTTAATTTGTTAGGAACCACAATTCAACACAGATGTATAAACGTAGAAAATGCCATGTGCTGGGTGGCAGGATTGCCTTTTAAAAAGAGCTGCTTTAAGGCTATATTCATTGCAGCAGATGAGGAGGGTGGGGGAATGGAATGATCTTAGTTATGTTTTCAAAAGCTCCTGAGGTTCATGATAATATGATTAGGATGTTGGTCAAACTTGCAAGGTGCTTTTTGAATCACTTTGCTTTTATTCTAACATATTTGGAGTGGCCTACATGAAATAATATAGTACTACCTCCTTCCCTCCCCCAGAAATGGATGCCCTTACCTCTAGCTATGCGTTTTGTCCCATGAGATTTTGAATTGTGTTTCCCACTTGATGCTCCTTGCCCTTTTCACCATTCATCTTATTACTAGATTCCATTTCCTATGGACTACCAACACAATACCATTTCCTTAAAGATAAAAATTTCTTCCCAGGCATTTTTCTTTTAGTGCAAATTCCCTTTGTTAAAATTATCTGTGTTCATAGGAGCATTTCACTATAGCGGTCAGTTGTTGAGGTTTTTTTTTTTTAATAGAGATTAAAGGGGGTGTTGATACCTTTTAAGATAGAGCATTTCAATACTGTAGGGTTTTGTTACTTGAAACTTTGAACATGTAGGGGAGGACTGAGCAGATAAAGTGCTGGAAAAGATAGGTTTTCTGTCCTTTTTAACGTAAGGGGTGTTGTCTTTGTTTCTAATTGGAATTTGTATTATCTCGTTTGTTCTCCAGGTGCAATGAAAAGGGGAGATCCTGAAGTTGATATATCTTTGTCAAATGATAAAACAGATGCTAGGCATCCAGTGTTATTTCTGTTTATAACTTTTACATTTTGTTACATTCTTTCCCTGCAGCTCATTTTGATTGCCCCCCTCCCAGTGTTATTGAACATTCCTAAGTGAATTTTCATGCTCTGATAGGACGATTCATAAACTAATTATAATTTTGTAACTATTTGTCCAAAAATGTATGGTCCTGAGTTTGTTCAAAACTTGAATAGAAAATTTCAGTGGATGAAAGTTATTTTAATAAAACAACTATTATGTATAAAAAATAAGTAATTTATTCTGCTTTTAAAGCATAATGAGAGAAATTTTTCCTTCGGTAGCTAACTTCATCTTCTGTTGTGTAGTTCTTTCCCAACTCAAGACACTCCTCCTCCTCCTTTTTTTAAACAGGAAATTAATTTACAAAGTTTATTCATTGTTTGTAGACATGCACCTTTTAAGTGGGCTGAGTATTGGATCTGGAGTCAGATGACTTGGGTTCAGTGCTAGTATTGCTACTTATTACCTTCATCAAGTCACATCTCCTCTGGGACTCAGTTTCCTTACCTGTAAAAAGACAGGTATGAACACCTTCCAATTCTAGATCTAGGAACATACTAGTAACAAAATTATCTTTAAAAATTACTTTTTTAAAATAAGTCGTTTGACCATGTATGTGAATGGTTAAAATTATAATTAATGATCAGCTTATATTACATAATATGCCATAAATAAGTATAACATTTAAGAATTAACTGCTGATGTACTCTTAAAGGCTTGATTTGGGTCTAGAGCTGGAAGGGACTTCAGAGGCCAACTGATGAGGAGATTGAGGCTCAGGAGGTTAAATGATTTATTTGCCTAAGTTCATACAGGGAATAAGTGTCAGAGACAAATCAGTTATTGAACTTTTTCAGAGGAATAAATAGTTTTGATGTATTTTCCTAATGAGTGTTATTTTTGAATGAGTAGATTCTGAATAAATAAGTTATGCCAGATTGTACTGTTGCATGGAAATGCTTTCTTTTCTAAAAAATCTAGTTTGGTTTACTTTAAATTTGTTTGACTCTATTTAAATGTTCAGTGTGGATAACTTTTTAAAAATTAGGTATCCTGGATTAAAAACTAAGCTCTTCTTGTTACATTTTTTGAACAACTAAAATTTGGATCGTGGTTGCTCAGTGAGGCTGTTGACTCCTAAAAAATCATTTTTATATTCTTGGTTTGAGTGGAAGTATTATTCAAGAATGATCTACTCTGGTTTTCTTTACATTAATGTTTTTTCCTGAGAGCTTTATTTTGTTATCTCACCTGTTTGACATTTATTAAGTACTGCCAACTGCTTCCTTTCTTCCTTAGGAAGAGTAGTTATGGACAGCGTTTACAAGTTGGAGATAGTATTTTTGTATCTTTTAAATACAGAAGTATTTTTTGCTCTGGGAATTTAAGTAATAAAACACCTGGTGATGGAAACAGACTTCAATTTGTAGTCTGTGGACTTGGGTTCTAGTCCCTACCCAGCCCACAAATTAGATTGATATGAGCTTCTGTTTCCTGATCGTGTAAAATTAAGTTCTTGAACTAAGTAGTTAATTTCTCAGATCCCTTCTACCTACAAAGTTCTGTGATATAAAATTTCGAAGTCACTTGGACTTGGAAAACTGTTCATTTCCCATATCCTGACCCTTTTCAGTCTTTTGGCTTAATTCAGGCCATGAGAAAATTGACTTAACACTAAGCTAAAAAGAACTGTCTCCTTTATGAAAGGCCTTTGAACTTGAGATGCAAATAAGAACCAATAGAGGGTGTGAAGTCCACAAAGTAAGGATCATAAGTACAGTAGGCCAAACTGTAAATAGAAGAAGCCCTTTCTTAGGGGAAGTATCTTTCTTCATTCTCTGAAAGTTTATTGAAGTGGAAATAATTATTGCATGTGGAATCTAGTGACCTGTGTTCCAGTTCAGCTCTGCAGTTACACATAGAATTCCTATGACCTTCATCTCTCTGAGTTTCACTTTCCTCATCTCTAAATTGAAGGTGTTAGACTAGAAAAGGGATCTTTATAGGTCCCTTTCCACCTCTAGGGTCTTTGATTATTGTAGTATAATGAAGTATAGTATTATTGATTCTGTGAACAAAATAAACCAGATTTGCTAGAGCTGATTCATTTCAATTCAGCAAGCATCTTCATCTAACTATTTTGTCCAAGACTGAGTTCTGGGGGTACAAAGACAAAACACTCGTTTCCCTTAGGGAATTTACATTCTTACTTTGTACTGGGGGATACAGCAGTGTATACCATTAAATAAATGCAAAACAGTATAATTAATTTCTAGGGGGAAGAGTATGCTAATTATGGGGGAGGGGGAATAGGATGGGAGACCAGGTCAAATAAAGGTCTCTTCTACAAGATGACTGACATTTAAGTCATGCTTTGCAGAAAACTAGTTTTTTTTTAAGATGGAGTTGAGGAAGGCATTCCAGATTTGAGGAACCACTTATGTAAAGTCAGGAGAGGTAAAAGATGTCATATCATATTTGGAAACATCTAGAAGACTAGTTAGACTATATTTGAGAATGCAAGAAAGGGACTATATGAAATAAAAATGGAAGGGTAGATGGGAGAAAGATTGTGGTGGGTTTTAAATGCCAGGCTGAAAATTTTGTATTTTATTCTAGAAAGAAGTAGGGAGCCATTGAAGATTTTCATCTTGAGATAAGGGATGTGTGATTATGTGGTCAATTAGGTTTTGTGAGTAGCAATTTGGCAGGAATGTGAAAGATGTATTGGAGAGGGGAGAAAATGAAAGTAAGGAGACCTTTTAGACTATTGTAGTGGTCTAGGTCAGAACTGAAGAAGGCCTACATTAAAGTAGAAAGGAGTCACAATACCATGCTCAGTGGGTCCATTCCTAATATATATGTTTGGAGAGAGAAGGGCAAATGTGAGATGTGGTAAAGATAGAATTTACAAAACTTGGCAACACATTTGATATGGATGTTGAAAGAGGGAGAAGAATAAAGGATAAAATCCAAGATTGCAATCCCAGAGTTGCACCCATCTACCTATGTAGATATATTGTTTTATTCATGTAGGCTAATAAATTTAGAGATATTTTAATCCAAGTTGCTTATTTCACGGATGAGAAAACAGGTGAAGTGACTTGCCTAAGGTCACACAGCTAGTATCAGAATCAGGATTTAAATTAAGTCAGTTAACAAATATTTATTAAGTGCTCACTGTATGTATAAATTCAAAAGTCAAATAATACCTGCCCACAAAGGGCCTCCATTCTATCCAGTGAGACAACACGTACAGATGTTGTCTGTATAAAATAGATATAAGATGATTGGGGTGGGACTGCATTTAGGGTGACCAAAAAAGACTTTTTTATAGAAGGTGGCACTTGAGCTGAGACTTGAAAGAAACTGAAAGTTTTAAGAGAGAAGTAGTTGCGGGGGGAGGGGAGTAGGGAAGATAGTGCATTACAGGACAATCAGCTCCAAAGATAAGAAGAAATACCTTGTATTAAAAAGGGTAAGAAGGTCAGATTGACAGGAGAGTTGGATTTTGAAGAGGATTAGTATATAATAAGGTTACAAATATTTGTTGGGACCAGGTTGTAAAGGGCTTTGAATGACAAATAGGAGAGTTTGTATTTGATCTTAGAAGTAATGGGGAGCCACAAGAGTTTATTGAGTAGGCATTGACATGGTCAGATTTGTGCTTTACCTAAATTGCTTTGGAGTTAAGTTGAAGTTGATTGACATGGAGAGAGGCAGGGGGATCAATTGAAAGGTTATTACAGTAGTTCATCAAGAAGTGATGAAGGTCTAAACTGAGGTGATAGCTACATGAATGGAGTCAGATTTGAAAGGTCTTGTGAAGGTGGAAATGACAAGATTTTGTAATTTGATTGAATATGTAGGGAGGGTAAGGAGCTGATATTGATATTCTGAAAGAATGGTGGTGCTTTTAAAATTAGTAGAAAATTTTGGAAGAGGGATATGTTTTTATTGACAAAGATAGTGAATTTTATTTTGGACATAATGAGTGTAAGGCACATGTGAAACATCAATACCAGTTGTCTACTTATTGGTTCCCATCCATTTCATCACTATCCTGTTAGTGTGCTACTCCAGATCCGCGTGCCCCTTCTCCTGTGCCCTCTGCAGTGTTGGCTCCATAAACAGACTTCCTTTTGTTTTAAACTTCCTCTTTCACTCTTTTTATCTTCTAGAACTCACTGATACCTGTCTCCCTTCAGACAATACTGCATCTTTGACCACCCTTCCTAAAGCCTTCTGATTTCACTGGTCTAGGTAGAGCGGTAGGAATAATCAATTTTTGTTCTCAATTGCCACTTCAGACTCTCTACCACCTTCACTTCTAGAGCCAAACTTCTACTTTAGTTCTTGGCTGAAAGTCTCTCTGCTCTAACTCCTGCCATCATAATAGGGGTCATCAGATACAGATTGGTGTACTTCCTAATTCTTTAGTCTGTTCAACTCCTGTGACCGATTACGTCATACTACCACAGCTACATGTCAGGATAGTTAAACCTTTGATCTTGCCATCACCTGAAATTGTTGTATTACGTTGAGGACCTCTGATGTTCCTTTATCCAGTCATAATCTTTTATTATTATGTTTTTTTGTGCTTTATGACACCCCCCCCCCCCAAACCCTATTCTTTGTCCTTACCATGACTTCCATTTCCTCTAACTCTCAATACTTAATTTGGTCATCCATCACCCCTACTTTGCATTCTCTTTTCTTTCCAGTCATGACCATTTGCTATACGATCTTATCTACTCTCAAAAATGCCTACACTTCCCCCTCATCCCCCATCTCTGGTCACTCCTTGCCAAACCACAAGCCTGGATTATTCTACTATTTCTGCTTGCATGCTGCTGAAGGAAGTCACAGAACCTTTCTAAGTGTACCCATTACAAATTTATGCTATCTAATCTGAGCTAGACCTTCATGACACGAAGGCAATACTTCTGTTCCTCCTTAATTAGTTATATATCCCAGTCACCACAGTGGCTATTCCATAGCTCTTTTCTTCTCAAACCTCTCCTTGCCCTTTCAGTTGAGGACCTAGGCTCATTCTTCATTGAAAAAATTGAGCCCATTTGCTGAAATTTCCCTCTTCTACCTTTTTCCTCTCACATCCTTCTAAAGTCATATCCATTTATCTCTTCTCACATTCCTGTCTCAGATGAAGTAATGGAATTTATCCTACTCCCAGTGCCAACCCTTCTACCTGAATCCATGATCCCATCTCTCCCCAGCTCCAACAGATTGCTTTTACAATCGTCCCCACTCCCTAATCATCAGTCTTAATCTCTCTTGGCTCCTTCTCTGATTCTTACAAATGCTTCTGTCTTTATTCCCATCCTTACTCCTCACTAGATCTGCCATTCCTCTTAGCTGTCCTTTTATCTTTCTCTTCCTCTTCTGAGCCAAACTCCTTGAAAAAGTTGTCAGTACTGGGTGCCCGCACTTCCTTTCCTCTTACATTCTCCTAAACGCTTTGGAATCTGGTTTTTGATGTCATCATTCAACAAAGCTCTTCTCTTCACGGCTGCTGCTGATCTCTGAATTGCCAGATCTGATGGCCTTTTCTTGGTCCTCATGCTCTTTGAATTCCTGCAGCATTTGAGACTACTGACCATCCTCTTCTCCTGAATACTCTCCCATTGGTTTTTGTCATTCAGCTCTTTCTGGATTCTCTTATCTGTCTGAAAATTCCTTCTCAATTTCCTCTGTTGGACTTTCCATGTCACAACCACTAAGGATATCCCTCAAAGTACTTTTATCTTTTCTCTCTACTCTCTCACTTGGTGAGTTGATCAGCTTCCAAGAGTTCAATGATCATCTCCATGCTAATGCTAGACTTACTGAGTTAGAACATTTCAAACTGGGTGTCCTAGAAGTATCTCAAGCTCAGCATTTCCAAAACATATTTAATTCTCTTTCCCCTAAAACCCACAACCTTTTCTGAACTTCCTTATTACTGTCAAGGTTACCACTATTCCCCTAGGTTCATAACCTCAGTACAGTCTTAGACTTTTCATTCCTGCTTACCTCATAAATGCAGAATCTTGTCTTTTCTTTCTCTCTAACCTCTATCATACATCATCTTTCCACCATTCAAGTTCAAGTCCTTATCACTTTTCAGCTGGACTATTGCAGTAGATTTCTAATTAGTATTCCTGCTGCATGCCTCACCCCATTCCAGTCTGTTCTCCGTACAGCTGCCAGAATGATTTTACCGAGACAGATGCGGTAATGTCTATACCTCCCCTTTTCAGTTGTTGTTCCTCCTCCTTTGTTTTCAAAGAGGAATAGTGATATCATAGGATTATGTCTTGATTTACATTTTGATTACATTTAAGTGAGGCAGAGTTGCACAAAGTTGTCAGCCTCACTTTCTCTTCCAGGATATCAAAACCCAATGGCAAGAAAAAAGTCGAGATAACTGGTGATGCCCTGGGATGTAGTGGATAACCTTGGCATCTTGGATGTTTGACCAAGCTCTAAAAGCTCCACTGTGCCTTCTTCTACTCCCTTCATGGCCATTGGAACAAATTGTTCTCATCTGCCCATTCTACTGGGGAAGTTTTGACGTACTTGGGGTAGACATCCCCCTAACTCAGGTTTGAGGCCCATGTGTTACCCTCAACCTGATTTAGCCTTTCTACTGAGACAGTTTTACTGGGGTATGGCTGCTGAGTATGCTACAGGTTCTTGGTGCCACAGATGGGAATTCAGTGAAGGTGGATGAGCAACTCTGAGAAGAGTTCTGCAAGTCCTCACACCAAAGGTGCTAATCCTCTCTGAACACCCCATACCATACACCCTTTCTCAATAAACTCCTATTAGGTTTAAATATAAACTTCTCTTTTAACATTTAAAGCTCTTTACAACCTGACCACTTCCAGTCTTTCTAGCCTTAGTGCACATTATTCACCTCCATGAACTCTATAATCCAGCCATAGCAGTCTGTTTGTTATGCCCTACACAAGACATATGTCTCCCATCCTCATGCCTTTACTTTGGTTGTCCTTTATGTCTGGAATGCTCGCCTTCCTCACCTCTGTGTGGTAGAATCCTGTCTTCAAGACTTAGCTCAAATGCCACATTTTGAATGAGGTTTTTCTTGATTCTTCCAATTACCAGTCCTTTCTTCTCTAAAATTACCTTCATTTTACTCTGTGTAGCTTGTGTACCTATTTATATGTGTTGTTTCCCCCATTGCAATGTAAATTCCTTGAGGATAGGGACCGTTTTTGCTTTTTCTTTGTATTTCTAGAGCTTAGCATAGTGTTGACACATAGTAAGTATTTAATAAAGGCTTGTTGATAGATAAAACCATATAGAAATACCTAATAGATAGTTGGTGATTCAGGACTGGATCTCTGGAGGCTAGGGATGGATAGATAGATCTGAGTCATCTGCATAGAGATAATCACTAAACCTATAAGAGCTGATGAGATCATCAATTTAGTGAGTACAGATAGAAGAGAATCTTTGATCCTGTAACTCCAGTGTACCATATATAAATATATGTATGTATGCACATATATATAAAGACATCATATGTGTATATTCATGTATACGTATACATGTCTTTTTTTTTTAAATAAAGTAATTTAATAGGGCAAACTACTTGAATAGTTCATTTCAAATAAAAGTTGCTAGGTGAATACTTACTTTAGATGCAGGAGGGGAATTCCAGAATACAAAATGTTTCAGTCAGTAGTCTCAGTAAATTTTATGAAATACTTCTTTTGGGGGAAAGTAAGAAACCATTATATTTATGACTATAAAAATCCTTTTTAATTAAATAATTATTGATACCCTCTTTGGTTGAATCATTTTAAAGAATTTTTAAAAAGATTATATAGAATATTTGATGTAATTGGAGAAAAGGACTTTGAAGAGCACCAAAGAGATTTAGTGGTTATCATGCAAATAAAATAGTTTATTCAAATATTTGAAGCTTTCATTAGCAGATATTCACTTTTGGCATTACTTATGAACATTATTCTAATAAAACCAGAGTCAGTAAAAGAGAATCAAACATTAAACACTGTAATCAGGGGGCTCACTTACATGTTGATACTGTGGGATTTGTAATTACAGAGACTTAAGTTTTGGATTCATCTAGACATTGCTAATTTCTCTTTGGGGGCAAGTATAAGATATATTGTAAGTGAAGTTTGAACCTGAATTAGTATAAAAATTGAGGAAGGATAGGTTTCTATGCATAGGTCAGAGATTCAAGAAAAAAGGGTGAAGGGCTTGTAACATAAGATGAATATCTTTCCAAAAGTTTGAAATAGGATTTGGATATATCTCAAATAAAAATCAATAAGTATTGATCACAATAAGAATGAATGACTAGCTTCTATGAGGCCTTGTGCTAGACACTGGGACTACTCAGAGCACAAAGAATTAAATGATCCCTACTTTTAGTGAGCTTATGTTCTAATGTGACAGACAAGTACAAATTATATCTATATATACATATATGTGCGTGTGTATATAAGCACATATACCCTCATATATATAGCATAAACATGGTTTATATGTACAGAGAAATAGTTAAATACAAGTACTATGGAAGGGAAGGTACTAACATTTGGGGAGATCAGGAAAGGCTTCATGTAGAGGATAGTGTCTGGACTGCATCTTAAAGGAAGAAGATTCTGTGAGATAGAGGTAGGGAGCAATTGCATTCTAGGCATGGGACATGACCAGTGCAAAGACACTTAGATAAGGAGAGGTCAGGTATCCTGTTTGGCTGGATTGCAGCATGCAGGAAAAAAGAGTAATAGTGAAGTTGGGAAGGTACATTGGGACTAGATTTTGTAGGACTTTTAAAAGCTAAACAGAAGCATTTTTGTTATATCCTATAGGCAACAAGAAGCAGTTTAATCGGAAAGTCACATGGTTAGATCTGCACTTAAGGAAAATTATTTTGGCAGCATTGTGTCTAACAGGCTAGAGTGGCAAGAGACTTGAGGAGGGAGACTACTTCAAAAATTATTGTGACAGTTTGAGTGAGAGGTGAGGAGGGTTTGGACAAAGAAGGTAGCCCATGTGAGTGGAGGCATGTGAAAGATGCTGTTTAAGTAAAAACAGTAAGATTTGGCAACTGATTGTGTCCTTGGGGTGAGGGGAGAGTAAAGAGTACAGGCTAATGTTTATATTGATGAACTTGAGACACTGGAAGGATGGTGGTGTCTTCAGCAGAAATAAAGAAGTGACAGTGACATAGTCATAACAAATTACAGTGCTGTAGTTATAACACAACAGCATTCCTAGTGCTTCACCTATTGCTATGCTATGATATTGTTATTATTTTAATTTTTATTTATTTTAAGTTTTCAACATTCATTTCCACAAAATTTTGAGTTCCAAATTTTCTCCCCATCACTCCCCTCCCCCCACCCCAAAACGCCTTGCATTCTGATTGTCCCTTCCACCAATGTGCCCTCTCTTCTAATATCCCTCCCTTCCCTTATCCTCATCTTCTCTCTTGTCCTGTAGGGCAAAATACATTTCTATACTCCATTACCTCTATTTCTTATTTCCAAGTTGTACGCAAAAGCAATTCTTAACATTTGTTCCTAAAACTTTGAGTTCAAACTACTCTTCCTTCCTTCCTCCCCACCCATCCCCACTGACAAGACAAGCAATTCTATATAGGCTATACATGTGTCATTTTGCAAACGACTTCCATAATAGTCATGTTGTGTAAGACTAACTATATTTTCCTCCATCCTATTCTACCCCTCATTTCTTCTATTCTCTCTTTTGACCTTGTCCCTCCCCAAAAGTGTTTACTTCTAACTATCCCCTCCCATCATCTCCCCACAACTCACTTATCCCCTTCTCCCCCACTTTCCTGTAGTGTAAGAGATTTTCATACCAAATTGAGTGTGCATGTTATTCCTTCCTTGAGCCAAATGTGAGGAGAGTAAGCACTTTTTCCCTCTCACCTCCCCCCCTTTTCCCCTCCACTGGAAAAACTTTTTCTTGCCTCTTCTGTGAGAGATAATTTGCCCCATTCCATTTCTCCCTTTCTCCTCCCAATATATCCTCTGTCATCCCTTAATTTTATTTTTTTTAGATATGATCCCTTCCTATTCAACTCACCCTGTGCTCTCTCTCTCTTTCTCTACGTGTGTATAATCCGTCCAACTACCCAGATACTGAGAAAAGTTTCAAGAGTTACAAATATCTTTCCATGTAAAAATATAAACAGTTCAGCTTTCCCAAGTCCCCTGTGATTTCTCTTTCCTGTTTACCTTTTCATGCTTCTCTTGATGCTTGTGTTTGAAAGTCAGATTTTCTATTCAGCTCTGGTTTTTTCATCAAGAATGCTTGAAAGTCCTCTATTTCTTTGAATGACCATTTTTAATACTCATTTTTGCTGGGTAGGTGATTCTTGGTTTTAGTCCTAGTTCCCTTGACTTCTGAAATATAATATTCCACGCCCTTCAGTCCCTTAAAGTAGAAGCTGCTAGATCTTGTGTTATCATGATTGTATTTCCACAATATTTGAATTGTTTCTTTCTAGTTCTTTGCAATACTTTCTGCTTGACCTGGGAACTCTGGAATTTGGCTGCAATATTCCTAGGAGTTTCTCTTTTTGGATCCTTTCAGGAGGTGATTATTGAATTCTTTCAATATTTGTTTTGCCCTCTGGTTCTAGACTATCAGCGCAGTTTTCCTTGATAAATTTCATGAAGGATGATGTCTAGGCTCTTTTTTTGATCATGGCTTTCAGGTAGTCCCATCATTTTTAAATTTTCTCTCCTGGATCCATTTTCCAGGTCAGTTTGTTTTTCCAGTGATATATTTCACATTATCTTCCATTTTTTCATTCTTTTGGTTTTGTTTTGTAATTTCTTGGTTTCTTATAAAGTCATTAGTTTGCAACTGTTCCATTCTAATTTTTAAAGAACTATTTTCTTCAGTGAACTTTTGAACCTCCTTTTCCATTTGGCTAATTCTGCTTTTGAAAGCATTTGTCTCTTCATTAACTTTTTGGACCTCTTTTGCCAATTGAGTGAGCCTATTTTTCAAGGTGTTATTTTCTTCAGCATTTCTTTGGGTCTTCTTTAGCAAGTTGTTAACTTGTTTTTCATGATTTTCTTGCATCACTATTTCTCTTCCCAATTTTTCCTCCACCTCTCTTACTTGATTTTCAGTATCCTTTTTGAGCTCTTCCATGACCTGGGACCACTGCATATTTGTTTTGGAGGTTTTGGATGCAGAAGCCTTGAGTTTTATGTCTTTGCCTGATGGTAAACATTGTTCTTCTTCATTTGAAAGGATGGGGAGAATACTTGTTCACCAAGAAATTAACCTTCTATAGTCTTATGTTTTTTCCCTTTTTTAGGCATTTTCCCAACCAGTTACTTCCCTTTTAGGTCCTTTATCAAGAGTAGGGAATACTCTGGGGACCTGTAAGTTCTCAGTTCCTCCAAGGTGGCACAATCAGGGGAGAGGAGTTTACTCCTCAGGGACCTTTAGCTCCACCATGCCCCAAGACCGTGTTCAGGGCAGGGATTCAGATCAGCGGCTCAATTCCCCCAGGGGCTTTAAGCGGAGCTGCTCTAAGAACGGACTCTGGTTGCTGCTATGGCCACAGCAGCTGCTGCCTGCTGTTGGTGCTGCTGGAGCCTAGGGCCGGGGCTAGGGGAGGACCCTGCTTCTTTCTCACTAGTTGAAAAAGCCCCCTCACTGATCTTTGGTGCCTGTGGGGTGAGGGATCTGTGAACTGCTGCTGCTGCCAGGGATTCTGTCCGCAGTGCCTGCTCTGGTCTTGCTCCTCCCGGTGCTGAGCTGCCAAGGCTAGGCTGGGCTTTGCTCCACATCTTGTGCAACAGGCCTTTCCTGTAGGCCATCCAGGTCACCCTGGGCTGGAAATCTCCTTCACTGTTGTTCTGTGGCTTCTGTTGCTCTAGAGTTTGTTGAGAGTCATTCTTTACAGGTAGTTTATGGGCTGTAGGGTAAGAGCTAGAATATGTATGTCTTTCTGCTCTGCCATCTTGACTCTGCCCCCAGGTATTATTTTTTAATACCAATGCATACCCATCAATGATGAAATAAGAAAAAAAGAGGGAAAGCATTTTTATTACAGTTTTTAGCTCAGGGCCAAGATTGGAATTTTTCCGAATAAGAAAAACCCTCAACAACTATTATCAAACACTTGAAATGTTTTGGAAATAAACTTTTGTTGCAGACTTGATAATGTAATGTTTTTTAATGAATCCAACCTAAAATTATAAAACAAAACAGCACTTTTATGTGAAACTTAAACTATGGTAAGGAAATTCAACCATAAATACTGTTACTTGAATACTGTTACAAGAAGCTAGCCATCCATTCCCATATATCTGCAATGGATATATTTTCTGAGCTCAAACTATAGTTCCAGCAGCATTTTGGGGAATTCATTGCAAGTGCAAAATAAATTTCCATATTTTCAAATTCATATAACTGTGTAGGTCAGGAGCTCCTACCTAACTTTTGCCTGGAAGTTATTATGCTACAATGTAATGACGGGCTTAGAGACAAACATCAAGAGAAGAATCAAAAGAGTTCTATAAATGCATTTTAAGTATTGTATATTATGTGTTCAATTAAAATCATATATTCTTGGATTTTTGTCAGTATTTGGCAGAACCTGTCTCTTGGAAAAGACATTTTCAAAGGTGAAATTTATACAATTTCAGTTGCAGATCAGATTAACAGATCAATATTTGCAATTAGTTTTGATGATGGGTAATACTCACTTTAACCTTAATTAAGCAAATGCTATTCCCTTCAAAAGAATTCCATTCTTCTAATTGGTAGACCTGCATTACAAAAAAAATTATACTCAACTACTACTACTACTCCTAAAATTATACTCTACTACTACTACTACTACTACTGCTGCTGCTGCTGCTACTACAATGATAATTTCAATTTTATCGCTAAAATTTTGTGGAAATTTATTTTCTCTCTTGTTAAATACATAATGTCATTGATATTTCCCCCCTCTCACGGCTCACAACAGCCTGAAATATTTACTGTTTGACTCTTTACAGAAGAAGTTTGCCCACCCTTAGTTAAACCCATGGGAACTGATGAGGTGATTAGAGAGGTTTAGAAGAGGGCACAGAACAGAACTTTGGGGAATACTCAGAATTGCGGGTGTTTGAGCTATAATATAGATGATGAATTAGCATATGTCAGTAAGAAGGAACAGAAAGATAGGAGGAGAATCAGGACAGTGAAATGTGAAAACCCAGAGAAGAAAAATCATTCAGGTGAAGGTGGTCAGTAGAATGCATCAGATAAGTCAAAAAGGGAGAGAAGTGAATAAAGACCTTCAGATTTGACATTAAAAGATCATTGGTAACAAGTTTCAGGTGAGTGACTAGGTCAGAATCCAAATTGCAGATGATTGAGGAATGAGTTGAGAAGAGAGGCAGTGAAGTAGCGAGTATAAACTTTTTAAGGAGTTTCGATTAAAAGGTGGAGAGATGCAGATTGGTGGGATCTGGTAAAGGATTTTTGGAGGATGGAGGAGGTTTAGACACATTTGCAAGCATGTTTAAATGGGGTATATGAGTTGAATTACAAAACAATTGTATGAAGTCCACAATTGCCTTGGTTATTTAATTCATTAAAATATACCACATTTCATTTTCATGTGGAGGGTAAAGTCTTTGGTGTATTAAATACCTTGGATATTTATTCCCAAAAGACCATCATACACTTAATAAATGAATACTGTCTTTTTCTTGCTTTTTTCCCTTTTGATCTGTTTCTTCTTTCCCAACTGTGACTAATATGCAAATAAGTTTTACATGATAGCACATGTATAATCTATATCAAACTGCCTACCATTTTTGGAAGAGAGGAGGGGAGGAAAAAAAATTTGGAACTGAAAATTTTGTAAAAAGAGTGCTAAAAATTGTCTTGGCATGTAATTGGGGAAAAAAATTAAAGCTATTACAAAAAGAAGCAAAAAAATGAGTACTATATTCAATTTTGAGTGTTGCTTTTTGATTACAGAATTCTAGAGCTAAAAGAGATCTCAGAGATGTAGTCCAGGGGTGGGAAACCTGTGGCCTCGAGGTTCTCAAGTACAGCCCTTTGAATCCAAACTTCACAAAACAAATCATGAACAAACTGTGATGTTTGAATTCTATGAAGGGTCAAAGGCTACATGTGACCTTGAGGCTGCAGGTTCCCCAACCTCTGAATTTCTAGTCCAATCCTTTCATTAAACAGATGAAGAAAGCTGTAGTCCAGAGAGGTTAATATTTCTTGTCCAGAGTCAACATATAGCCATATAGTGGCAGAGCCTAGATTAGAACCCAGGTCTTTTGACAGATTTTCTTTCCATCACACTACTTTAACAACTTGAAAAAAATTTGAGTGTGAAGTAAATCTCTTAAAATTATTAAGATTAAACTTTGGGACATAAAGAATGATTAAAGGATTAGTTTGGAGAATTATAGGAGAAAATATTTTGTTATGGCTAATAACCACATAAATGACCATATAAAGACAGAATAGGCAAAAATGGGCTCACGCCACAGTAAGAGAGTGAATAAACACTTTGCGGCATGTTTCTGATGCTTGTATAATTTTAGGGCTTTTAACATATAGCTGGTTTTCACCTGTAGCTAAAGGCATTAGAATTAATTATGTGGCATTTCAAGACACTCTAAATCTAAAGTTAATAATCTCTTTACATTTTACTTTCAGTAGGATTTTAACTTACTCAATTAAGACTTATGAATAGAAATGGAAAGTGATGCAGATTTATTTATGTGTTAGAGATTGCTATCTCTAAATATCCTTAGTTCTTTTAAAGAAGGGCTTTGACACTCAAAATTTAAAAAGTTCAGAAAGAAAGACTTCAAAATTTGATAAAGTAAGGTTCTTTTTTCTAGGTTTTTATTTGAATACTTCACACCCTTCTTAACAGCAAAGAATAATACCAGAAATAAAGGGTGATAATCTTGAACAGGAGATAAATACAACTATTAAACATGGATATCATCTTTGGTACTAGAGATAATTGGTTAATTTCCAATTAAGGTGTCCGTTGTAGGAATGAATGAGTCTTTTGTTAACATATGTATTTGAATGAAATGTTTCTATATCATATTTGAAAGGAAATCTTTGTGAAAACAAAAGTGGAATATATGTAGGAACAACCACATTTAATCACTTAGCTAATGTATATCACTCCTATTTTAAAAACCTTTTTCAGTCATTATCCAAGTTTTGGATAATAAATTGGATAATAAATCCAGATGTCCTTGGATTTTTTTTAGTTATCCTTGTAGTTTAGATAGGCCAAGAAAAAGTCTTGTCTTTCATTAAATAATGTAGCTTATGGTATTTTTAGTGATATTTTAATGTTATTATGCCTCAACTCAAGGAATCAAATGTAGTAAGCCAAATTAAAATGGACATGTATATACAAGTACAATGTATTAGAAATGGATGGTCATTGACAAATAGCAACTCCATTTAGTTCTACTTTGTTTTTATGATACCTACTTTGGAAAAATTCGGAATTTATTCAGAATTGGTTTTCTTTGAGGGTATTTATGCAGTTTTGTTTGAACCTAAATAGCATTTACTGAATGACTTACAAATGAGCTATATCTTAGAGGCAGTTGTTATAAAAATGTCACTATAATGTATAGTTTCTTATAAGATAATTTATACTTATAGCATTCCTCTTATTCAACTCACCAAAAGAAACACAAAGCCTTGGCTCATAGAAACGCTTCATATACATTCATATTTCAGATAACGTATTTATATTTTGTCTGAAGAGATAATGAGCTTGAGTAGTTATCAGGAGGTATTGGCCAGATAAATCTGCATGTTTTTAAGAGGAACCGGAAAGTTTAATTTTTATCAAGTAATATATCTGAGAATATTTTCTCTCAACATCATTCTTTTCAATTTGAAGTAAACTGTAAACTGTTCATTATTTCTTTTTTTTTATCTTTGCTCTGCATCATTTTCTTTTTTTTTATTTATTTACCTTTTTACATTCATTTTCACAAAATTTGGGGTTCCAAATTTTCTCCCCGTTTATCTCCTCCCCCCACCCCAATACACCGAGCAATCTAATTTTCCCTATCTCCAATCTGCCCTCTCTTCTGTCATCCCTCCCTTCTCTTGTCCCCCATCTTCTCTTTTGTCCTGTAGGGCCAGATGACTTTCTATTCCTCATTAACTGTATGTCTTATTTCCTAGTAGCAACAACAATACTAAACAGTTGTTCCTAAAACTTGAGTTCCAAATTCTCCCCATCCCTTCCTCCCCACCCATTCCCTTTGGGAAGGCAGGCAATTCAATATAGGCCCTATCTGTGTAGTTTTGCAAATGACTTCCATAATAGTCGTGTTGCGTAAGACTAACAGAATTACCCTCCATCCTATCCTGCCCCTCATTGTTTCTATTCTGTCTTTTGATCCTGTCCCTCCCCAAGTGTTGACTTCAAATTGCTCCCTCCTCCCTTTGCCCTCCCTTCCATTATCCCCCCCTTGCTTATCTCCTCCCCCACTTTCCTGTACTGTAAGATAGGTTTTCATACCAAAATGAGTGTGCATTTTATTCCTTCCTTTAGTCAAATGTGATGAGGGTTAACTTCTTGTTTTTTTTCTCAGCTCTCCTCTTTTTCCCTCCACTAAAAAGTCTCCTGCTTGCCTCTTAAATGACATATAATTTACCCCATCCATTTCACCCTCTTTCCTCCCCCTACCTTTCTCTCTCACCATTTACCTTAATTTCTTTTAAGATATGGTCCCATCCTATTCAATTCAATCTGTGCTCTCTGTCTCTGTATGTGTGTGTATGTGTGTGTGCGTGCATGCATGTACATGTGTGTGCGTGCATGCGTGTACATGTGTGTGTGATCCCACCAACTACCCAGATACTGAAAAGTTTTAAGAGTTACAAATATTGTCTTTCCATGTAGAAATGTAAACAGTTCACTTATGGTAAGTCCCTTATGACTTCCCTTTGCTGTTTACTTTTTCATGCTTCTTCTCATTCTTGTGTTTGAAAGTCAAATTTTCTTTTCAGCTCTGCTCTTTTCATCAAGAATGCTTGAAAGTCCTCTGTTTCATTGAAAGACCATATTTTCCCCTGAAGTATTATACTCAGTTTTGCTGGGTAGGTGATTCTTGGTTTGAGTCCTAGTTCCTTTGACTTCTGGAATGTCCTATTCCACGCCTTTCGATCCCTTAATGTAGAAGCTGCTAGATCTTGTGTTATCCTGATTGTATTTCCACAATACTGTAATTGTTTCTTTTTAGCTGCTTGCAATATTTTCTCCTTGACCTGGGAATTCTGGACTTTGGCCACAATGTTCCTAGGCGTTTCTCTTTTTGGATCTCTTTCAGGAGGTGATCAGTAGATTCCTTGAATACTTACTTTGTCCTCTGGTTGTAGAATGTCAGGGAAGTTTTCCTCGATAATTTCATGGAAGATGATGTCTAGGCTCTTTTTTTGATCATGACTTTCAGGTAGTCCCATAATTTTTAAATTGTCTCTCCTGGATCTATTTTCCAGGTCAGTTGTTTTTCCCATGAGATACTTCATATTCTCTTCTATTTTTTCATTCTTTTGGTTTTGTTTTGTGATTTCTTGGTTTCTCAGAAAGTCATTAGACTCCATCTGTTCCATTCTAATTTTGAGAGAACTATATTCTTCAGTGAGCTTTTGAACCTCTTTTTCCATTTGGCTAATTCTGCTTTTGAAAGCATTCTTCTCCTCACTGGCTTTTTGAACCTCTTTTGCCAATTGAGTGAGCCTATTTTTCAAGGTGTTATTTTCTTCAGCATTTTTTTGGGTCTCCTTTACCAAGGTATTGACCCGTTTTTCATACTTTTCTTGCATCTCTCTCATTTCTCTTCCCAGTTTTTCCTCCACCTGTTTGACTTGCTTTCCAAAATCCTTTTTGAGCTCTTCCAAGGCTTAAGCCCACCTGACATCCCCCTGGGATGTCTGGGATACAGAGGCCCCGCCCTCCACATCTTTTCCTGATGGCAAGAATATTTCCTTGTCATCAGAACCGAAAGGTGGGAACATTTGCACCTGCTCAAAGAAGTTCTCTATGGTCTTATTTTTCTTCCCTTTTCTGGGCATTTTCACAGCCAGTTACTTGACTTCTGAGATTCCTCTGCACCCCTGCCTAGACCTGCCCAGCTAGTGCTTGGGGTCTGAGATTCAAATGGGCTTTCCGCGGCAGGCGCAGCTGCTATTCAATGTGAGCTTAAGTTCTGGTGCTGGGGTGGGGGCAGGGCTGCCTCCCAGGCTCAGTTCCCTCAGGGGCTTTATGCAGATACCTTCAGTAATGGAGCGGGTAGGGCAGGGCAGTCTCCCAGGCTCGGCTCCCTCAGGGGGTTTATGCAGAGACCTGAGCTTCTGCCTGCCTGCTCGGGGAGTCCCGGGGGCCGCCGCTGCCTCCTCTGCCTCCGCTGCTTCCTGCCCCTGCCTCTGTGTCCACTGCTTCCTCCCGAGGGGGCCCGAGCCACGGAGACACCCCGCTCCTCTCTCGGCCAACCCAGACGTGTCTCTCACTGACCTGTAGCGTCTGTAGGCGGAGGGACCTTCCCGGCCGCCGGAGGTTCTGTCCCTGAAGCCTCCTCGGATCAGCTCTTCTGGGGCCGCCTGGCCAGGGCAGCGCTGGGGTGGGGTCTGCTTTCCGGGGCGCGATGGACCCTGGGGACGGCTCTCCAGGGCTCTCTGGAATGGAAATCTCTTCCACTGTGTTTCTGCACACCCTGCAGTGATCCAAAACTTGTGGGGAGCTCTTCTTACCTTAAATCCAAGGACTGTGGGTTCAGAGCTAGCATATGTGAGTCTTTCTATTCCGCCATCTTGACTCCGCCCCTGTTCATTATTTCTTACATCATAAAATTTAAATACATTCTTTTGCATTGAAATTGGCAAATCACACAATAAATGGAATCTTTGCAACTTCCTGATATGCCCCCTGCCTGTATAGTGACCCTCTATTAAAGTTTTAGTTGTAATGTCTTGTACTTTAAGGTCATTATTCACATTTCTGCATGGTTTGGTAATGACTTTTAGTAAGTGCTGTCTATTAAAGCTTGAGCTATGTAAACTGCATTTTTAAGATTACTTTTTCCTACAAGCACATGTCCATATCATACCTATAATACATATCCCATCCAAGTTTGAGTTGACTTTAAGAAAACGCTAAAATTCATTACTAGGAAATTATTTGTAATTTTCCATGTTGCATTTCTATTGTAGCCAAAATTTTATTTTCCAGATTAAAAAATGTGGACCTTCATTTAAAAAAAATAACTTTAAAAACATGATGTAATGTATCAAGGGTTTGCTACAAATCATGTTAGAAGTTACATGTCAGTAGGATACATTTGTTCCTTTTTTTGTTTTATTATAAGCTTTGGGTAGGTTTAGCATTGCGTACCTGGATTATACCTATAATTTCTATGAGGCCTTTTCTCATTAAGCATCACTGACGTCACCAAAAATGAAACAAAGTGACACAGTTTAGCCTGGAACCTCAGTTAGTCCTCTCAGCCATCTCATAACTTATCATTTCTTAAATATTCTTGAATTGATAACTTAATCTTGCTGAAAGGAGTCTAATTCTCTGCTGTATATAGCAGTTTGGTTGTTGCAGCTTAAATAAAAGTACATTATATATATTTTTAGAGGAAGTAGTAGATTTTGTTTTAGGAAAAAAAAAAGACCAAAAGTGTTCATGATGATGTTCTTGTGTTCCTCTGTGATTGTGTTTTGAAAATGGAAGAATATTTGCAGAACAGCACCAGTACTTTTTCCCCCAATCACAATGTTTTGAATATAATTTTGCATAGTTACTATAACTATTCTTTAACACTTTAAGCATACAGAATTAAAAATTGGTAAAATTCTTTTTTGTCTAGTTTTCAGCTTATCTCATTTAATTTATATATTGTCTTTGTACACTTGTCCTCTTTCTGCTTGTATCAGATTACATGTTTATGTAAAAGTAAGACACATTTAGACTGTTGTACCTGGTTTTAATGTTAGTGATGAATTAACATATAATTTTTAAGGAGGTCCAGAGAGGTCAAGTGATTATAACATCCAAGGTTACGCAGGTAATAATGTGGCAGAACTAGAGTTGTAATCTCTGAGTACAAATCCAGTGCTCTTTCAGTAACATTACAAAGTGTCTCTGAAAGTACTGTAGTTCTTGGAATATTAATAGGATAAAGGAATAGGAAAGGGTAAAACAATAGGAAAATTAATAGGATAAAGATTTAAATGTTAGACTTGAGGAGAAAACGTGATTGTTTAACTCATTATATTGGGAAGACACTTTTTAGAAGTATACATAATTTTTTTAAATTCAAAAAAAATTTTTATTTCTCTTCCTCTCCAACTTTTGTGTTCAGTTTAGGACATTTCTGTTTTAGGTAAAGCTAGGAAGTAGGGTTATTGAAATTCTATTTCTAAATGATTGGAATCTGCTTTAAAATAAGTAGAAAGTGCAGTTTTAGTTCCTTAGAGTAACATGCTAATAAGTTATTTCAATCTTGAATACTTTTAACTTGTGACAAGGTAGTTAATTCCTAAATTCCTAAATAAAGAGATAACTTATTAATAGTGTTTATTATCATTTGTTCTTTCATGATCCTTTCATTGGTAGTGATGTGAAGCCTAACGTATTAACAATTATAATACAGTAGAACCAAAAATGGGCTAAAACCCTGGAGACCTGACTTTGAGATAGTTCAGCCATTAACCAGCACGTGAGTATAGCCAAGTTATGTTAGCTCTCTGAAGCTTAGTTTTTTCATCTGTAAAGTGAGGAGTTGAACAAGGGATAAGGATACGTACTGCAACTGGAATTTAGTTGATATAGTAAAATTCCAGGAAAAGAAGCAACTTCTAGCAGTGCAGGTATCTTCCCTACAGCCATAGAATTTCGTAGAATATGTATTAGACACCAGTCCACAGCACTGCAAGAGTGCCGCCCAACCAGATTAAGAGGTAATTGGGAAAGATTTAGCAAAATAAATAAAAATTATGATTAGTGATTTATTAGACCCCTATTTTATTCTAATCAGCATCGGTTTGATATGATTTTATAGGGATAGTGATTATAAGTTCTGATAGTAGGCCTCAGAACTTTGAACTGCAAATTGTAAATTCACTTGCTTAATCATAGGAAGCCAACTAGAGGACCTCCACACTTGCTTTTCCTTGTTATGGTGACTGATCCCAGTGTGACAGAGGTGATTCAATTATGTGGAAAGTGCCCCACCTGTTTTTGTTGGCCCCTCCTCCCCTATTCCTTGTCATCCCTCTATTACTCAACATGGGAAGAAGATCATGAGTATGTAACCAATGGGAGACTTTGGTTGCCAGACTGTGACCTGCCCTTCTACCGGCCTATTGGCTCATGTATATGTTTTGAAGTCCGTTTTTCAGCCCAACCCAATAAGTCTCTCATTGACTTGGTAGGCCCTCCTAAAAAGTCAGTATCAGTCTGTTAAGGTCTGCTCCCTAGCCTGTTTGTGAATCAGTGGGATCTTGTATTTTGTGTAGATCCTCCTAGAAAGTCAAGAGAGCAAGGTCTGTCAACCAGTGAGATTCTGTATTTTCGTTCTGCTTCACCTGTATTGTATCAAGGTATCAAGCACTATAAAAGTAAGTCCCTGGAGAAAATGAGTATCTCACCTCCTCAGGAAGGTCTGAGATCCACTTCATTATAGAGGACCATAAAGTACCATTGGCTTAGAGCTCTGCCTGAGTGGGTTTTTTTGCAGATTGGACAATTTTGAAAATTCCCAACAAAATGCAACAAAATAGAGCTAACATTACATTTTAAAACTAAGTCAATATGCAGCTCCAGGGACCTTTATGTATGGATTAATGGCCTCTATTTCTGCTTGAGTTTGACACCACTGGCCTAGAACTTTGAGAGGTAAGGTGACTTACCAAGGATAGCCAATATGTGTCAGCTAGAGTAACAGATTTTCCTGACTCTGAGGCTGGATCTCTACCCACTATGCCATGTAGTCTCTCCACAGGTCTCTCTTCTAGCCCAAACTATCTAAATCTATGTTTTATATTAGCACTTTGTTTATATCCACAGTATTATCATGCCAATTTAGAACTCCTCCTTATACAGTAGTATGAGTTATCCATAATTTTGATTACTTCATTTTTTGAATGGCATACATAAGGAAATAATTTTTTAATAATTTCATTTTTTCAGTGATGAACATTTATTTTCTTTCTTCCTCATCACTCCTCTTAGTCCCCATCTAGAAAGGAAAAAAAAAAAACCAGGAATTTTTAAACCTTCATACTTAAAAAACAGATTTCTCATGTAGTACCTACTTCAAAAAGTCGTTGTAAAGAAAATACTTAGTTAACCCTAAAGTTCTACTTAAAAATACTTTAAAAAATAAAGCAATGACTCTCAAAAACACACAACAGATTCCTAAGTTGTCTGTATTCTTCTCAAACATGTCTCTTTCATCATAATGAGTCCATTACATCTCTGTCGAGTGGTGGGTAGCGTTCTTCATCATTAGTCCTGTGGTATTGTATTTGAGCAATGCCTTGTCAGAGTTCTTAAGTCTTTGAAAGTTATTTTTTTTTTATTACAACAGTGTCATTATTGTGTAAATTATTCTGTTGATTCTTCACTGTATCAGTTCATATAAGTCTTCTCAGATTTCTTTGAAACTGTCTCTTTAGTCATTTTTTTGTGACACAATAGTATTTAATTATACTCACATAACAGATTTTGTTCAGCTATTCTCCAACTGATGGGCTTTCTCTTAGTTATCAGTTCTTTAGCATCATAAAAAGAACTGCTGTAATTTTTTCTTTAAATATGGGTCCTTTCCCTCTTTCTTTGTTCTCTTTGAGATATGTCTAGTAATGATATAGCTGGGTCAGAGAGTATACACAATTTATTGACTTTTCTTTGGACATAGTTCCACATTGTTTTTCGGAATGATAGTGAACATTCACAGCTCTATCAACAGTGTATTGATATGCTTGTTTTCTCTTAGACCTTCCAACATTTCCATTTTCCTTTTCTTGTCAACTTCATCAATCTGATATGTGTTAGGTAGAACCTCAGAATTACTTTACTTTGCATTGCTCTAATTATTAATGTTTTGGATCACTTTTTCATATAGCTTTTGATTGGATTCCTTCCCTTGAAAACTGCCTATTCGTTTCATTTGACCGTTTATCATTTGGGGAAAGGCTCTCTTTTTTTTTTTTTTTTTTAAAAACAACAAGCAGTTCTTTATGTTGGAAATGAGACTTGTATAAGAGAAACTTGCTATAAAGATTTTTTTTCCAAGTTAACCGTTTCCCTTCTAATCTCAGCAGCATTGGTTTTGTTTGTCCTAAACTGAAATTTTTACTTTAATGTAACCAAAATGACCTATTTTTTCTTATGTGATCCTCTTCTTCCCTTGTATGTTGTAAACAAAGGGAAATAATTAATGTGAGTTATTACAAATGACTTAGCATTTTCATATCTTGCCAATAACCCATTATTTGTTGGTGGCAATGGCAACAAGTTTATTTTGACCCAATGGGTAATTTTTAAAAGGTTTTTTGGAGTTATTTTGTCAAAATTATGTTATAATTCTGATTCATTAGTCAAACTGCCCTATTTTATAGTTACTTATATTTGTTTCCTATCTTAACCATCGCTGCTGATACCATGAGGTAAATAGAAATTAGAACAAGACTGCAGTTCTAGTGATCCATCAATTTTGCCCAACACCTTCATTCTGCACACTCATTTGCTCTGTTATGAATGAATGAATAAATTAAAAAAAATTTACTAAGTGCATACTATGTGTTGGGTACTGTCCTGAGGATATAAAAAACAAGCTAGCAAAACAGTTTCTGTCCTCCAGTAAGTTACATTTTAATAGGGAAAAATAGAACCCAAAAGGAAGCATAGGTTGAAAAATGGGAGTTATAACAAGGGGAAGGTTGAAAATATCTAGGAAGTGGAGTGGGGACTTGGTTCCAGGCAAGATAAGGTAAAAACTCTCCCATTAAAGACCAGGATCCCAGGGAAAGAGTGCATTTTCCAATGGGAGGAAAGAGGATAACCAGCGTGAAGGTATCATGGTTTAGAAATGGCTGGGAAGTTTGGTATTGTGTTCATACAATTTTATAATGGAATAAAACCAATTTACCTTAGTTTGTGATGAAAGTTAATAATATATTGGCTATTTGCACTAACAGCATTGTTTGGAAAGCATTTGGAAAATGTGGAAATGCCCTAGAAGAAGATGATGTATTTATTAAACACAGTTTGGGGCTATAGTTTTTATTTTTAAAATTTACTTTTATCTCTCTATTTTATTAATTATTAATTATTATTTTATTTTAATTATTAATTAATAATAATTAATTGTTACTCATTATAAATGTACTGATTGTTTTACCCTCTACAGATTTGGAGATGCTCTGTGCCCAACAGAAAGATAATGTTGTCTTTCTAAGTAAATCTGTGATGCATAAATGTTGAATGTTCTGGTTACTCCTTTGTGCCTGGCATATAGTAGGCACTATATAAATGCTTATTCCTCTCCCCTTCCCTAAAAGTTCCAGTTTTCAGAACTTCTTTACAACTTCATTATAGCAGCTTAGAGTTGAGAACTATGTTAATGAGGAAATGCACTTTTCTCAGTGGGCACAGACAGTTATAAATCCCTTCATAGCACCCATCACTACAGTAGATGTGATGATGAGATCGTTGGAATATACTAGCATGTATAATTCATAGCTATATTCAACTTAATAATCATTTATTAAGTGGCCACCATGTGCTAAGCTTTGGTACTACAGAAATGAAGTGGTCTCTGTTCTCTCTAAAGTGATAACAATACTATATTCCTATTCTGATACTGGATGAAGATTGAAAAGTTCTTAACAGGCTAGAACATTGGTACACATCTAATAAGATGAAATTTTAATAAAAAACTTGTTCACAAGTACAAGATAGTGTAGGTTAGGCAGTAGTTTGAAAATATCTGGAATTTTAGTGGATTACAATCAGTATGAGTTGGTAATGTGATCTTAGTCTATGTTAAGAGATAAAGCATCTGGTAATATTGAACTTGTAGTCCCATTAATAGTGTCCTTCTCTAGTTTGACCACATCTGGAGTATTATGTTCAGTTCTGGGAGCTTCATTTTAGGATAGACAATGTTAAACTGGAGAGTGTTCAAAGAAAGACAACTAATTCCTAAAATTATAGCTATTCAAAAGTGGAAAATGTTGTCTTTGAAAGTGTAGGTGGTTTCTTTTCACTGTTCTTAAGCGGAGGCAGGATGACAACTCATCAGTTATGTGGTAAGGGAGATCCTTTTTCAGTTGTAGATTATATTAGGTCTCCTCTGAAGGTCCTTCCAACTCTAGATTCTGTGCTCTAGTATTTATTTTTGGAAGTACTTCATAGTTACCTTACATGAATGCAATTGTAAATTTATGGCTATATCATGTGCTTTTTTTCTCTTATTGTTTTGTTAGTGTAGATGTAAATTGTATCAATTATATTAGGATTTTTGTTTATAAAGACATATTTTATTCTTGAACATTTTGTTACTGAAGTTTGAAACCACCGGGACATATTCCAGTATATCAGAAAAGGTTATAGTACAAAATTGCCATGAAATATTTAAAATACCAAATTGCTGAAAAACTTTAAAACATACATTTGAGAGTCTTGTAACTGAAAGAAAGAAGTTAAGGTGGGGAGAAGTAGGATATTGGGGTATTAGCCTCCATGGGTTTAATTGTCATCTTTATGTAGATGACTCTCAGATTTATATTTCCATCTCTAGTCTTTCTCCTGAGCTACAGTCGTGCCTTAACTGCCTCTTGATCATCTTAAATTGGATTTCTCACAGGCTTCTTAAAGTCAATATGTCTCCAAAACAGTACTCTCTTTTTTCTTATATCCTTCCCCAGGCTAAACTTCTATTACTACAAAAGACACTACCATTTAGTTACCCAGGTCCATAATCTTGGTATCATCCTTGACTCCTTCTTTGAACTAACCCCATGTTTTATTGTTTATGCCTTCATAATATTTCTTATATACATCCTTTTCTTCCCCCTCACACAGTTGTTGCCTTGGTGCTTTTTCAGGCCTTCATAACATCTTACCTGTTCAACTGCCCTTTAATCTCCTGGATTTCAAGTCTTTCCCCACAGCTGCTGAAATGATTTTTCTGAAGTGTAGGTCCAATTATGTCATTCCTCTGCTCAGTGAATTCCAGGAGGCCTCTCTCCCTTAAAAAAAAAAACCCCAGTTCTTCATAACCCAGTTCCTTTCAAACTTCAATATTCTTACATTGTTCTTCCCTTTACATGCTTTACATCTTCATAGGCCAGCATGTACCATTTTCCATCACCATTTCTTTTTGTGCCTGGAAAGTTTTGCCTCCTCACCTCCATCTCTTAGTTTCCCTGGTTCTTTTAGCTCTTACTTAGTTCAAAGCCCATCCTTTACCAGATACCATTCTCCTTGCCCCTGGCTGCTGAAGCATTTATTCTCCTTTCAGATTAACTTTATCTGTTCCATTTATAGGTAATTATTTGCATGTTATCTATTAGGATGAAGCTCCTTGAGGGCAGGGACTGTTTTTGCCTTCCTTTGTATCTTCTGTGCTTAGTATAGTGCTTGGCCCTTAGTATACAATAATAAATTTTTGTTGGCTGATGTTCCTTTCCTGTAGGGAAGCTTGGGGGAAGTTCTGGAGGATAGGTAGAATGTGCACAGACATTATTTTAGGTCTTGGAAGAAGCTGGGCATAATGGGTAGTACTCTTCTCTGCTCTAAGGAATTTTTAGGTATGGGCTATGAATACATTTGTTGCTGTATTAATAATATGTTTCTACAAGTAACTGTGTTAACACTTCATTTATCCTGAATGGGATACTGTTTATGGTAGGGAAATAAGGCTTTTGGAAAGAATAACATTTCCAGATAACTTAATCCTTTAAAATCCATCTTTTAAAAATTGTAGCTATTTGGGGTAGAGTTCCTTCTAAAACATCTTCCTTATTTACTTGTCCTCTTAGAATATACTTCAGTGCTCAAAAGAGCCATGTTTTCTATTGTATGGCCCCTTTATGTGCCAACATAGATTGAAAATCCTTGTACCTTAATAGACAATCTGAGTTGCTGTGACCAGGAAAAAAAAAAACTTATCACCTGTTGGCCTGTTGATGAGCCTTTCTAAATTTAGCTAGATGACAGACACAGACTGTGCTTGCAGTCTTTTCTGCTTGGGAAGGACCTTCCATAGCTCAAATAACCTTGGAATACCAGGTCACACTATACTGATAAGACCTAGAAGTAGGACTGGAATATATTTGAGCTTTCCAGTGTCTCAGGGTCATGATTCTGTTCATTAATTATTAAAATAGAGTGACACATTTTAAAGTTTTAGAGGTATGTAGAACTCTGTGCCTGCCTCTACACTGATTTCCTCAAATTGTTCTTTTTATGGCTGCCTGTTAATTTGCTTCTCTCTGCTTCAGCCACCTTCAGTTTCTATGGCCTCTGTGGTTTACTCTTCTCTTCCTTTCTGTCATTTTTTAATTCTCCTTGTTTTTCCTATTTTTTTCCTTCCTTTTTGGATCTTATACCAGTAGAATTTGATCAGCCAATGAAAGTTCTCTTATTGACAAACTGATCAAACATTATTACATTTATGTAATTTTAATGTCTTGAATTTCTGATTTTTTAAATTTTCTTTTTTTTTCTTCTGATGTATCTGTGTTTGCAGTAATTCTAGGTAGTCAAGATAGGTGTCAGAGAAAACGTGTTGAATATTTGCCAACTAATACTGAGAATATTTTTGTGGTATGTGAGAACTTCAAACTAATCTTCAAATACATAGGAGTCCAGACTTAGAAACATGTGTTGCGAATAAAATAATTTTATTTGCCACAGTGTAATTCAATCTATTTCTTGTATGGTTTGAAGGATTTTTTTGGTGTCATGTTTTCCAACCTTTTAAAAAGGTACTTAAAGGCAGCCATAGTTTCTATTCAGTATAACAAGACTGCCCCAAGATTTGAAGTACAATGTTTTATTTTTTTAATGAATAAATTGTTGTTTTAATATTGTTTCAAATGTTTATTTTTTGAAGTGAATAAATTGTTGAATTAAAAGCTACAGTTCAATGTCAGTTCTAACAAACTCACATAAATTTCTGCCTCTTAGGAAGAAATTAAATTTGTAATTATGTAGTGAAAAAAACTATGAGGTCAACAAGTAAGGGGAAACATTTTCAAATATTTCTTCTAGTAAGAGATCATTGTATCTGGGCAGTGACGTGAAGTAGAATTTGTGTTGAAGTCAGCAGCAATTATATATTGCTCTTCCTCCCTTCCCCCCAAAGTGATTATTTTGTCTGTCTTTTAGGGGACTTAGGAATTAGAAGTCTGTGAGATAAGACCTTACATTGATTGTAATGGAAATTTATTGTTCTGTCTGTTGTACAGTATTTTTGCCCATTAGAATTTAGTAACTCAGTTATGAGGAATTACAGTGAAATATTTTAAATAATAACATTTCAGTGAAAGTATTCTAGACCATATGTAATGTACTTCTTATTGATAAGTATTTTTTTTTTAAATTATATAAAGGGTTGTGAAGTTAAGATTTTTATGGCATTATTGGAGACATTAGGATGCTTCTGTATAATTTTTTGGATAAGTAAGGATTTAAGAACCTTTTAAGTTACAAAATGTCAACTGTTTATTTAATGTAAATCTGTCCAAAATGTATTATGTGCTTTACTGCCTTCTTAAAAAGAACAGTCTAAAGACTGTCTAACATTTTCTTGATACCATGGGATCTTCTTTCCGAACATCAGATACTATAATGTAGTATGTGGACTAACACAGATAGTGATGCCGTCAGTGAACCATTTGGTGGTGGTGTTTTTAATCATCCCTGCCAGTTTGCTTTTAGGCTATTTGACTTTTTTTTTTTTTAAAGAATGTTATTGCTACTTTTTGTTTTGATGCATTTCCCAAACACCCTTTTGAAAGTACTTTCCCCCTAAACTGCTTTTACACTTTTGTAATTTAACAGTTGTTAACAAACAGAAGGGAAATGTATATCTGGGTCCCTGAAGTATCTGAGAACTTTGGTACTGGAGCCCAAAGTTAAGAAGTTAGTTTTGGATAATAATTTTGCAAACAACAGCACATATCTCCAAAACTGCACCATTCTACTAAACCATGGAAGTCACCAGTCTAATAGCAGGAGCATTTAATATACATAAACAATTTAACTATCTAGAGGTAATCAAATAGTAAAATCATTTTCTTTCCTCATACATGTACAAATGTGTCTAATCCCTGATAAGCTCCTGGGAGAGTATAATTTAAGTCTTCCGTTATGGCCTGAATTCCCCCAGTACATCAAGAGGAATAAGTATACAACTGCTTTGGAACTCAAAAGTCTAGTATAAAAAGTTTCATTGCCATTCATTGCCATCTGTCTCATGGAGTTCTGTAGACATCAATCAGGACAGATTGAAAAATTGTTGAAATCTTGGGGCAGTCTGGAGAGCTGTGAAGCTTTTCACTTTAGCTCTGGGATCATCAGTAGTCTTCTGAGACTACTGGGTTTAAGCATCCCAGGCCATACTGTGCTATCTCGCTCCTTTGTCCCATTGCTGTGACTGCAGCCTGAATCTTGTCTACCTCTGCTTGCTTCTATAGGTTCCCTCCAGTGGTCCTGTGTTTTACTTTGAGCTTCCATCCTTCTTCTGTGTGGTTCTCTCCTTTCTTCCTTTTCCAAATTTGTTCTTCCTCATGCAATCCCTCATCCTTCATAAGTCTTCTGAGATTCCAGCATTCTGGGATTTATCCTGATGAATAGTAGCTTCCTACCTTGACATTGTAGATACTTGTAGCCACATGAGAACACTCCCGTTGAAGGCAGTCTTCCCCTGTTATAGAATGATGTATGCTTTAGATGTTGTAGTTTTGTATCAACATGGTCCATTGTCTTTAATAAGAGTTCTGTTGCTTTTTAATATTTACATTGTAATAGAGCATGTTGTTCTTCACTCTTTCTACTTAGTAACATTCAAGTCTTTCCATGTCTTTGTTCTTCGTGTTTGTATTTCCTTATAAAGCAATAATAGACTATCACATTCATGTACTATAGTTTGTTGGAATATTCCCCAGTCATTGAATGCTTATTTTGTTTCTAGTTTTTTATTACAAATATGATTATAAATCTTGCATGGCATGTGTGTGTGTGTGTGTGTGTGTGTAGCCTTTCTTACAATCATTAAATTCCTTGTGGTGTAAAAGCAGTGATACAGTTGTTGAATCAAAGGACAGGAACAATCTAATCATTTTTCTCAAAATTTTAAGGTATTTTCCAGAAGAGTTAACAATTTCAGTTTCACCAGAAGTGAATTATTTTGTCTGTCTTTTCAGAGTCTCCCATGAGGAATTTTTCCATTTCCCCCCATCTTTATTAATTTCATGGGTTTGAGGCAATAAATTAGAATTATTCTCTTGATCATTAAAGCAGGAAGCTATTAAGCACCTGTTGTGTATAGAACCCTAGACATGGAGGGTAGACATAAAGTTTAAGTAGGATAGGATCCCTGCCTTCATGAATCATCTTGTCTAGTAGAGGAGATACTTCCTCATAAATTTACAGTGAAATATATTACTTTCCTACTTAAAGTCTAAGTACTCCTTTTCTCAAGTGATATTTCTCATCTGCTTTTACCATTGCATTCAGTGCTATTTAAATATAGGCAGAATGGATCATATGTATCTTTTGTTAATATAACCACTTTAATCTGAATTACTCTGTTCATGGGGTATGAAAGAGGAATATCCCCTTGTTTCAGGGGTATTTTTTTTGGTGGGGTTTGAAATGAGGCTGGAGGGAGAGAGTTATATATCCACACTAGGTTGTTTTGTTGCTGGTAGGACCATATTGTGGATTAGAAGGAAAGGTTAAGACACAAAGATATTATCAGGAAACAAGTTCCTTAGCCTGCCTGACAGAATGTTTCTAGGAACTCAAAGAGTAGTTTGTAATTCAACTAAACACTTTTCCTTGTCCTATTTGAGAAATTGGAACTATAAAAAATTTGTAATATGTAGGTATTTTGAAGAATGCTTTGCCAGTATCTAAACAATAATGACTAAAGTGTACAACTTTAGAAGGGAAAAAAAAATCAACATTTATTAAGCACAGTTTTTAAGTCAGAGGAATATAGTGAAAGGCAAAAAAAAAACATGACCTTTGCCCTAAGGGAGCTCACATTTTAATGGAAAAGATAACATGAAAATAATTATATATGAATTGTATACAGTGTGAATGGAAGGTAATCTCAGAGGGAAGGCATTAACAGAGGGGACAAGGAGTGCCTGAGAAAAGCTCTTCTCTAGTAAGTGGGATTTGATCAGTCTTGAAAGAAAAGGTCTTAAAAAGCATGGTTATCTTTGTCCACTTTCAGTTGAGGTATTTCCTTAGAGCAAAAGACCACACTCAAATAATCTTTATGTTATGATAGCATACAATTTTGTGAAAGTTGGCAAATATATAGGAAGCCAGGGGACTTCTCAGATGTTAAAATTATTTATTAAAAGCTTGATTGGACCTGATAGAATAATGAAACTATCATGGAAATTCCTTTCATTAACAATGAGGAAATAGCAAATGAGGAAATAATTTACTTTGACAAAGTATATAATATCTAAAAGAAAATCGAAGAGTTATTTGAGTCATAATGGTCATCAGTACTGACAAGGGTGGAAGAAGATGAAATAAGGAGGGAGAGGACCATTCAATTCAGACTTTTCTTTGGCTTTCATTCTACTTTCCTAAGGTAGATGCCCCTGGTTTTCAAGTGTTAGAAAAGTGTGCCAAGTCAAACATGCTATGAGACAACCTCCAATGTGTTACGATAGGAGGGTCATGATTGGACATAGCCGAACAATTGCTTACTTTTACTTGATACTGCTAAAGGAAACCTTCATTTAGTAAGTTAATAATTGCCCAGTTTGTAGAGGTTTCATTATAGCATTAATAAAGGTTGAATAGCATCATTGATGCTATTGAGTATAGAACTCCTAGTTCAATTTGATAGAAATTTTTAAAGTATCGAATGTGTGCTGGGAAGTTTAAAACGAATTCATTTAAAAGTTCAGCATACTCCCACATTGTTGTTGTTCAGTCGTTACTGTGTCTGACTCTTTGTGACCTTGTATAGAGTTTTCTTGGCAGAGATGCAGGAATGGTCTGCCATTTCCTTCTCTGGTGGATTAAGGTAAGCAAGGTCACACACAGCTAATGAGTGTCTGAGGCTAGATTTGAACTCGAGTCTTTTGATTCCAGGCCTAGCGCACTATTCACTCAGCCACCTAGCTACTTCCTTGCTACCACATAAATCACTATAAAAATTAGCTTATTGACTAAAATTTAATCAGTCAGCAAGCATTTATAAAGTGCTTACTGTGCTAAGCTCTGAAGTAAAATGACAACTGAATCAGTCCCCACCCTCAAGAAACTTATATTCTAATGGGAGAGACATGTATTTATACAAGTACACAGGAGATATAAGGTGTAACCTTAGAGGAGAAGGTACTAGCAACTGGAGGAGCAAGAAAGTCTTCCTAAAAATCAGACCTTGAACTGAATAGTGAAGGAAACCAGGGATTTCAAGAGGTAGGGGAAGGACCATCTATCAGGGATGACCAGTGCAAAAGCGAAGACACTAGAGATAAAGATAGGAATGGTCAGTATGACTGGACAGGATTGTTAATGGGGGGAGGGGCATAATGTGAAATACTGGAAAGGTAGGAACGGATCAGGTTGTAAAGAGCTTTAAATGCAAGACACAGGAGTTTATATTTGATTCTAGTAGTAAAAGGGAGATGGTGAAGTTTATTGAAGAAGGGATGGCAAGGATAGACCTGTGCTTTAGGAAAATCATTTTGTTGGGTTTGTGGAGGATGGATTGGAATGAGGAGAGACTTTGAAGTGAGAGAGCAAATAGGTAGGTGTTGCAGTACTGCAGGCAAGAGGTGATGAGATCTTGAGTTGCAGGAGCGGCTCTGTGGATGGAAACAGGGCAAATGTAGGAGATATTGTGGATAAAAATGACAAGATTTGCTAACAGATCGGACATATAGGGAGAGTGGAATATCTATGTGATATGAGAGATGCAGTGTTGAGTTTGGTGCCAGGAAGAACTGAATTCACATCCTCTCTCAGGCACTCCCTCAGTCCTTCTGACCCTGGGGAAGTCACTTTGCCTCCCTCAGCCTCATTTTCTTCATTCTGTAAAATAGGAACATGGTGATTGTGAGGATCAAATGAGATCCTGTGTAAAGTGTTTGGCAAACCTTAAGGTGCTCTGTAAATGCTAGCTAGCAGTAGTTGTTATAGTAGTGAGAAAGAACAGTTTAAAATGGTGCCACTATTGCAAACATAAGTGTCTGGAAAAATAGTGGTGTTCTTGAAAAGGATTAGCAGGTTCAGAATAAAGATGGGTTTGAGGGAAGATGAAATAAATTCATTTTTGAGCATGTTGAGTTTGAGATGTCTTTGGAGCATCCAGTTCAAAAGACAGCTGGTGATACAGGACTTGAATGTAAATAAAACTTGAATGAAATAAGTTGCAACTTGGAACATCATAACATAATAATCCTACGCATACTTAATGTCGATGTTGGACTTTTTCATATGAACAAAGGTTTGCAGTATTTAGCTTAACACTAGACAAACACAGTCTTAAATCTGGTTCTGCATCAAATTTATTTCTGTATTTTGATTTGAAACAAGAAGAAAGTGACAATATTTGCTCATGCAAACATGTGGTAGAATATGATAGGAGAATTTTTACAAGCTGTCTTGCTGAGAAATGGAAATTCATTTTTTATTTTTAGCTACCTAACCAATCAATGAAAATGAACTAACTAGTTTTGATATAAAATAATTACTTTTCTACTAGCTAATGACAAATGTTTCATTAAATGTTGAATATACTTAAAGCACAATCATATATATTGTTTCATTTTAAATAATACTTATGTATAAATTAATCTTTGTAAGGAAGGAATCTTCAGAAAAACGATTTTCTTCTCTTCTATTATTGGCACACCAACTACACTCTCACAGAAAAATCTGCTAAAAGACTGGCCAGTATTGGCAACCAGTTTATTTGAAAATTTTCTTGTCAAAAGAATAGTAACGTAAGTGTAGGACAGATTTAAGGTAGTAAAAAGCCTTAATACTGCAATGAGATGCTATATAAGATTCACTTCTGCAAAGCTGTTGTCATGGTCTGTGATTTCAAGATGTCTTGGTATGTGCATGTGACCTATTGTGGTTTTCCAACAGCCTGACATTTTAATGCAAGAGCACAGACATTCATGTTGATCACGTGATTATACAACTGATGAGGTATAAAAGAGGGAACTACTCTGGTGTAGCATATAGAACAAAAATGTGGATATGGGTATGCATCTGACTATCCATTGAGAATTAGCTTGCACTAGCATATCAAAACATTTTGGTAGGTTGGAAATAATTTAATGACAGGTTGAGAAAACGCAAGAACACATGCTTAGAAGTAGAGTTTGGTGTAATTGCTGCATAAAAAACAAAGTCATTGTGCACAGTCATGATAGTTTCAAATTGCAGCAGAAATCTTTGATGATCCAAACATGTACATGCTTGTTGTCACAGAGGAAAAACATTTTTATAACATAATTGGGTAATTATTTACTTCTTAAAGTACTATTAAGAATTTTTATTAATATAGGCAGGCCCCTTGGACCATCATCATAAACTCCAAGAGGTTCATAAATTGGAACCACTGACCCAGAGAAAGGTCTCACAGAATGAGAAGATGTGGATAGATTACTACCTATACCAGTAGAGGATAAGGACTCATTCAAGGAGCTAGCATATGTATTGAAATATTATAATACTAACTCTTAAGATTATATGGTAAATTAAACTCTTAATGTTGTGGTTCTAAAAAGTTCTTTTGGTGAATTTTGTATGCAAGTGAAACATGTTTGTTCTACATGAATGTAATGGTTATAGTGTTGTAGGAAATAATGAGGTATGGAAAGACATATTAACTGGTGCAAAATGAATTAAGCAGAACCACAAAAACAATAAATTCAATACTAAAATTTAAATAGAAGGTTAAAAAGGCTTGAATGCTCTGTAATTATGACCATGTTCTCCTTTTTTGCTAGAGTTGGGGAATATGGGTATGGGCTATTAAATATATTGTCAACTTCAGTTGATACGTTAACTTCGTTGAACTTTTCCCTCCTTTTTTTCTTTTTTAACATGATATACTTTTCTTGGTAGTCGAAAGGGAGGGATATATGTGAAAATGATATAAAAACAAAAGGTACCTAATTTTTATAAACATTGTATATTCATAGTTGATAAGGGAGATCCTAAATCTAGAAGGAATGTTGGTGATTGTATTATCCATTTTACCAATAAGAAAATTTGGTTTTATGACAGAATCTGCCATAAATTGTTGTTCAGTTGTATCTGACTTTTTGTGACTCCATTTGGGTTTTTCTTGGTAAAAATATTGGAGTGATTTGCAGTTTCCTTCTTCAGCTCGTTTTACAGATGAGGAAACTGCGGCAAACAGAAGGAAGTGACTTGCCTAGGGTCAAAAGAGCTAGTAATTGTCCGAGGCCAGATTTAAACTCAGGAAACTGAGTCTGTCTGATTCCAGGCCTAGCACTCTTACCTCCTGTGCCACCTAGCTGTCTTGAATCACCTACCTACCTCAAATAATTATTCTCCAGGAGAATTTAAAGCTAATGTATTCTCCTAGTTTATGGCAGTTTTATGCAGTAATTTAGAGTATTTAAAAAAATAGATAAGAAGATAACGCACATCAGTACCTTTCCTGAAATTCTGAATGTGAACTGAAATGGAATTTTATATTACAAGTAATAAAGTTAGGATATATATGATAGACTTTTTTCTCCATAATTTGCTTGTGTTTTCAAATAGGATTCAGATGTGTTTATGATTATTTCATGGGATTTGTGTAGAATTAAAAAGATTTGAGATACAGTTGTATGTGAAATATCAACCAGTATATATATAGACCTAGTTTTTTTCTAGTATGCATGAAATTAAGTGTGTTCATTTAGAAATGTAAATAAAATGCCTCTTAAAGTAATTCCTTTAAAAAATCTTTTCCTATTTATATGTACTTTTTTCATTTGTCCATTTCCCATTCTTGATCTGTAATTACTTTTTAAAATAATTCAGTGTTAAGTTCTTTTTATTTTATGTCACATGTACTTTTCCTTATTTTTTCTTGCTTTATTAAAAAAAAATTTACTAACCAGTTTTAATGTCAAATTTGACAAATCACTGGTTAGATTGCATAAAGATAGCTGTCTCAGAAATAACTTCCATGTCAGCAACAAGCCTGTTAAAGTAAAATGTTTAGTTCTTTAGGCTATCATTGGCATTTGCCAAGTTTGCTGTCTACCAATTTTTTTTCCAGAAAAAAGTGTTCTTCATAAAGAAATTATGCCTTTTGTGTAATTTGCAAGTCTTGAACCTCATTTAGTCCTTCTCCTTCCTCGACTGTGCTTTTCCATATGTTTCTCCCCAACTTTACCTTTTTCCCACCTTTGCACTGAAATGAACAAGTATCAGAACATATGGTGATTTGGTTTGGAGGATCTTACTAGCTTCTTTGTTGAATGTCTCTGCCATATCATCCTCAGTAACTGATATTGATCCAAAAAGTAGAATTATTTCTCTCTCAAAATTAATCGAACCACCACATTTGGACCCCAGCCATCCTGTTTGATCATGTGTTTGATTTTAATTATATAATTTAAAGTAAAAATTAATTTGAAACTTTTGTATTTTGAAGTTTTTTGTATTTGTTTAAAGTCTGCTTTAATCCAGTGTATTCAGGTGTTTTGATGTATCATAACTGATAATTGGGACCTAAAAAGTACTGGACCCCAGGTATCTATAGATCTAATTCTAATTGTGGTTCCACAGTTACTAGATGTGTAACCTTGAACAAATCTTCTAAGCTTTGTGAACTTTAGAGCTTCCTCAACTATAAAATGGAGATGATAATTCTCTATTTCCCATAATTGCTGTGATGAACTACTGATATGATACATGTGAAAGAGCTAGCTATGTGGCAATAAACAAATATAAATTATTATTTTTGATTGTGTGATGTGAGAAAAGTTTGTTACCAGAATGAAAAGTGTGATGGTTTCTATTCTGGAAGCTTCTCCTTCCATATGGACTTCACCCTTAATTATTCTATGCCTTTAACATGAGATGAGGCACCATATCCTTGGGAACTCACTTTTCTTCCAAAACATGTCTGTGCCATCTCATATCTTTTCTGTGGTCCTGAGTGAAGGTTGGTGGGCTACCCTGGTTTGCAAAGTATAGGCAGGAGGTGCAGTAGTTTAGAGCATGGGCCCTGGAGTCAGGAAGACCTGAGTTTATTTTCACCCTCAAACACTGCCTGTGAAAACGGGAATGGGGGATGGGGCAGATCACTTAACCTCTGTCTGCCACAGTTTTCTTTATCTGCAAAATATGAATAATAATAGCACCTATCTTCCAGGGTTTATTTGTGAGGATTAAATGACATAATGTGGATGAAGCTCTTTACAAACCTTAAAGCACCAAATAAAAAAGTTAGCTCTTCTCATCATGGTCATCCTTATTGTTACCTTTTACCCCATCTTGGCTGTACTCTTTCTTTGCTCTCTTGTCAGCATTTAAACATGTTAAATGCCTATTATGTGCCATGAAATGTGTGTACTGTCTTCTCCCTATGTTCCTGCTCTCAGGAAATCTCATTTAAGTCTTGAGCCTTCTTGACCCTCTTTTAAGTATTGTCTGACTGATCTGATCATATATTCATTTATTTATTGTAAAGTAAGTTTTATTATATCAGTCATTTTCCTTTAATCACCACTAACTATCCTCCCTTGTCATTGAACCATTCCTCATAACAAATAAAATCATGTAAGCAAAGCCAACCAAAAGAACAACTGTCTATAATGCATTACACATCTTAGGTCCCACCTATCCACTAATGGGATGAAGTTGAATTTCCTTACTAGTTTTTTAGGACTGAGATTGGTTCGTTATAATTTATCAGATTATAACTTTTTTAATGTTTGCATTATTGTAGTCATGGTATGTGTGTATAAATATATTCCATTATGGTTATGTGCTACAATTTATTCAGCCATTCTCCAATTGATGTTTACTCATTTTATTCCCCTTTCTCTTTTGGGGTGTGGTTATTTGTCTGATTCTGTTTATGTTGCAAGTCCCCAAACTGCTGCCATGGACTGTGTGATGGGTTGTATAAGAACTGTTTTTTTAAAGCAAGATGTTGTCTAGTGACTTTTTTCTATTTGAAAAATATTAGGGAATCAGTATTTTAAGTATATCCTAAGTAAATTGATGTGCTACCCTATACCTCATTCCAGTTGATGAAGATTTAATCATTGAAAAATCTTACATTTGGATTCAGAATCTTAAACTTGAGATGTGTGAAAGGTACAGGACAAATAGTCTGGCATGGAAATTTTACAGTGTTCTCTGTATTAGCTAACAGAATTTCTTGTTGTCACACATCATACTATTTCATAAAAAAGAAAGCATTTTTATTCACCCACCCATGTTTAATGCTTCCGGTTTTTAGAATAGGGAAGATTCTTAAGTTAATAATTCAGGAATGATCATATAGAAGGAGAATGAGTCAATTGCAGTAAGCAAATGTTTTTTGGGTTTTTTTTTTTTGGAAGTAAGCCCCAATGTACTGAACTCAAATATGAACTGAGAAATTTTGTTTAGTGTGTTGAATCTCCATTGCAGCCCAAGCGCCCAGGGGAGAGGATCAAATCTGTGGTAATGATATTTGTTTCTAGCTTGGTTTCTGTAAGTGAAAAATGGGACTGGAGTGACATTTTTTTTCCTGCGATGGAAGAGGAGGAACTTTTAAAATGGCTCTGTTGGAGGTAGCAGTGTGTTAATGTAGAAAGAGAACTGGATCTGAATTCAGAGGACCTCGTTCGAATCCTGCCTCTAACATTGATTACTGTGGAACCCTGGGCAAATCACTTAACCTCTCTGGGCCTCCATTTCCTTATCTGTAAAATGAGGGGTTTGGATTCTGTATTTCAAGAGATGGTCTCTCAGATCCCTTCCATCTCTAAACCTAGGATCCTAAGAGATGAATGCCAGTAGAGTACAATCTCCTTAAAAGCAGGGATTTTTCATTGTCTTTTTATTTGCAATGGCATGGTATGGTGTATTTAATAAATATGTGTTGAATTCTCCTTTGACTTCTCCTTATTAGTAGATTTAAAGAAAATGCTATAAAGAAGAATGAAATGGGAATTCTTCCTTCATGTTAATATAATATTTTTTCAATAACTTGTGGCATTGTGCTTTTCTTACAATACAGTGTTCTCATAGGTGAAGACTGCATTTATTAATAAAATTTGTAAGTCATTTAAAATATAGTTTAACATTTAAGATTGCTTAAAATCATCAAATTTGCCAAAGAACTTGGCGTTGCGTAAGTAGATTAAGAATGTTATCACTTTATAATAATATTGTCTCCAAATTTAACATATAGAAACTGTAGTGAGTATAATTCTCTTGTTCACAAAAATCACAGAATCTTAGTAGTTGGAATGGATCTCAAGGTGTTAGATTATATTGACCAAATTAATGCAACCATCAAAATGGCAGAAATGAGTATTTAGATAACTAACTTTAAATATAAAGAATACACCTTTTTGAAACAAATTTGATAAAATTTTATCACACAAACTGTTTTGCTTGCTTGAAAATGATATATATGGCTTTTTCCTCTGGGAATACTTTACTATAAATGTTAATTGTTATTTAGAGGAACCTTAGTCCCTTGCTATTTTAAAACCCAAGAATAAGAATTTACATTAAAATAACATCCCAGACTCATTTTCCCAGTGGTCTGTGTCAGTTCCCAAGGTTGACTTTGCTTTTGTCAGAATGTAAAATTGTCCTAATGGCAAGAGACAATTATTTTTATTTTTGAGAGACACACAGGTTTGTGATTAAGCTAATTTATTCTACATGTTTTTTTAAGTCTTAAGTAGCATTAATTGTGTATGTGTGTGTGTGTGTGTGTGTTACATTCTTTATTCTCTAGGTCAGTCCTGATTTTTAAGAAAAGAATGTGTGCTTATAGGCAAAGGTTTGTAATACCTAACCACCATTTATCACTATTTCTATAAGTAAACATATATTGAGTTCCAGTGTAGAATTCTAGGAATTAATTTCTCTGTATTCCAATATCCTCGTTTTGGAACATTAATAGTATGGTATAGGGAAAGGGGAACTCTTACCAATCAGTATCTTGCAGAACTTGCACGGGTGCAGTAATTGCTAGTTTTAAATCCCTGCAAAGTTAGCAAAGGTTACTCAAGGAGTACAGCTGTTTTGGACTGGGAGTCTTCTGTCACCCTTTAGTACATTTGAATTATTTGTAAGTCAAAGTGTATTCATAAGCTGGAGGTTTCTTATAGGTTTGATAAATGTTTTATTATGCCTGGTTAAGTTGTGGGGCACTATGGAAATTTTTCAAAGGGGGTGCTTATCATTGTTCATAAATACTGTTTCATAAAGCACTTGCCATTTTTGTACATTAAATTGAGTTGAATATATACTTATTCAGCATGGTTAGAGAATGAAATGTTCTAGTTGAACGCTAAGCATTATCATGAAAGTATACTGTCTACAGATTACCAGTTTCAAAGAATACGATAAAGTACATTTATGAAGCTCTCCCAAAGCTTTAAGTTTTGTTTCATAGGGAATTTTAGGACCTTAGAGTAGATCTGACTTTTGATTATGAATACTAATCATCATTAGACCATTATATGTTCAAACAACCAGTCAGTAGAATGACCTCTAACACTTATTATTATGGTTGTTTATTTGAACATAGTAAAATATCACAAACTTTGATCAGGATTATAGATTTAGAGATAAAAGGGACTTTATAGCTCATCAAGTCCAACTCCCTCATTTTATAGTTAAGGAAACTCAGACCCAGTGAGGTTAAATGACTTGCCCAGGGTCACACAGCTAGCAGGTGTCTGAGGTCAGTTGTGAAATCTGATCTTCTCATTCCAAGTCCTGTACCCTATACATTGTGCTATACTGCCTCTCAATCTGTATTTGTTGCTTTTCTCATCAATTAGAACTTTGCTCTGTCCTCACATACCACTATTTTAATAAATAGTAGACTATGTCCAGGGCAGGAGTCTTCAGCAAATGAAACATACTGATCAGGAGTCAAAAGCCACTGTCCTCATCCCTAACCTGCCCCTGCTGCATCATCACCCCCTAATCTTCTGATTGGTTACATGATTTAAAATATTAATAGTTGCCCATAAAAGTATGGAAGATCTTAACTGTGCCACCATATCAGCCATAGTCAGAGAGAAATTATGAGAGTAAGTTTAGTTATGAACACTCTAGGGGAGGAGCCAAGATGGCGGAGTAGAAAGACTCACGTATGCTAGCTCCGAACCCACAGCCCATAAATTTCCTGTAAAAAGAACTCCCCACAAATTCTGGATCAGTGCAAGCCATGCAGAAACACAGTGGAAGAGATTTCCGTTCCAGAGAGCCCTGGAGAGCTGTCCCCAGGGGTCTGTCACGCTGCGGACCGCGGAGCCCACTCCTGCGCTACCCTGCCAGCGTGGCCCCAAGAGGAGCAGATCCGAGCAGGCTTCAGGGACAGAATCTCTGGCAGCTGTGAAGGTCCCTCCACCTACAGGTCAGTGAGAGAGACTTCTGGGCTGGCCGAGAGGGGAACGGGGTATCTCCAGAACTCAGGCCCCCTCGGGAGGCAGAGGCAGTGGTGGTGGCCTGGAACTCCCCAAGCAGGCAGGAGCTCCATTGTTGAAGGTCTCTGCATAAACCCCCTGAGGGAACTGAGCCTGGGAGGCGACCCTGCCCCGACCCGACCCCAGCACCAGAACTTAAGCTCACATTGAATAGCAGCCACTCCCGCCCCTGAAAGCCCTGAGGCTGGGGAGCAGCATTTGAATCTCAGACCCCAAGCACTAGCTGGGCGGATCTAGGCGGGGGTGGAGAGGAATTTTAGAAATCAAGTAACTGGCTGGGAAAATGCCCAGAAAAAGGAAGCAAAATAAGACCATAGAGAGCTACTTTCTTGGGGGACAGATGTTCCTGCCTTTCATTTCTGATGACGAGGAACAATGCATACCATCAGGGAAAGACGTGGAGGGTGGGGCCTCTGTATCCCAGACATCCCAGGGGGATGTCGGGTGGGCTCAGGCCTTGGAAGAGCTCAAAAAGGATTTGAAAAGCAGGTCAGACAGGTGGAGGTAAAACTGGGAAGAGAAATGAGAGAGAGGCAAGAAAAGTATGAAAAACAGGTCAATACCTTGGTAAAGGAGACCCAAAAAAATGCTGAAGAAAATAACACCTTGAAAAATAGGCTCACTCAATTGGCAAAAGAGGTTCAAAAAGCCAATGAGGAGAAGAATGCTTCCAAAAGCAGAATTAGCCAAATGGAAAAAGAGGTTCAAAAGCTCACTGAAGAATATAGTTCTTTCAAAATTAGAATGGAGCAGATGGAGGCTAATGGGAAACCAAGAAATCACAAAACAAAAGAAAGAAAAAATGGAAGAGAATGTGAACTATCTCATTGGAAAAACAACTGACCTGGAAAATAGATCCAGGAGAGACAATTTAAAAATTATGGGACTACCTGAAAGCCATGATCAAAAAAAGAGCCTAGACTTCATCTTGCATGAAATTATCAAGGAAAACTGCCCTGACATTCTAGAACCAGAGGGCAAAATAAGTATTGAAGGAATCCGTCAATCACCGCCTGAAAGAGATCCAAAAAGAGAAACTCCTAGGAACATTGTGGCCAAATTTCAGAATTCCCAGATCAAGGAGAAAACATTGCAAGCAGCTAGAAAGAAACAATTCCAGTGTTGTGAAAATACAGTCAGGATAACACAAGATCTAGCAGCTTCTACATTAAGGGATCGAAGGGTGTGGAATAGGATATTCCAGAAGTCAAAGGAACTAGGACTCAAACCAAGAATCACCTACCCAGCAAAACTGAGTATAATACTTCAGGGGAAAATATGGTCTTTCAATGAAACAGAGGACTTTCAAGCATTCTTGATGAAAAGACCAGAGCTGAAAAGCAATGAGCACTCTACTCTGCCTCAAATAAGCATAGTGATGTACAGTGGATTTTACATTTAAGGCAAGGTCTCCTTATGTTTCTAGAAATTCATAATTTGAAGGGCTTGACTTTTGTGTTTAAAAGTTGTTTCAGACTTATAATTGAGCAGGAAGAATGGTTTTAGTGGCATTTACAGAATTTTTTATAGGAATGGAGAGACCAGCGTGGAAGCTTGCCTCTTTTACCTTGTCCGAAGGCTGCCAGAATGTCATGGCTGTAGCGGGGTAAGAGTATAGTCAGATTCCCATTTGTAGTCCTTTGCCAGGAATCAGACCATGGAAGTCTGCGAGACAACAGCCAAGAAGGCAATAGAAGCATTCACCATTTTTTAGTTCATAGTACAGTGCTAGGGAGGTTAAGTCTGTAGGATTTTGGAAAACTGTGGGAGGGCTCCAGGGCACTTGGGCATTCTAGGGTAGAGATTGGGTTTCTCAGAAACTAGCAAGTAACTATAGATGACTTTTGATCCCAGATCATGGGATTATCATAAGATCTTAGATTTAGAGTTGGAAAGTACCTGTAGATCACAAAGTTGAGCGTCACTACTTCAAGCTCAGACTATGTGAAACTGATTTGTCTCACATGACCATGCATCTTAGAGTCTCTTTGGGAGGGAGTATTTTTTTTAATGTGCTATGTGATAGATATAAAAAATAGAGAACACAGACTTTTTCCTGAAGAAATTTTACTAGTTTAGACATTTGGATCAAAATAACTTTTTCTTCAATAAAAACTTAGTTCTGCTTAAATATGGTCTAAAATTTACATTCTGGTAAGCAAATATGAAATGGATGATGGTGTAGCTTAATTAAAAGTTCTGCCCTTAGAGAAGCAAGTTTATATCTGTTCCTCTGTGAGGAGATAGTTATATAAATGTTGAGTGAGTTTTTTATTTTGTAGTATATTGAGCTGGTCTGTTATCCTTAAGATCCTTATTCTCTTATCCAAGTATCTCTTACTCTTTCTCTATGTAAATGACTCAGATCCATTTCAGCCCTCATCTCTCTCTTGATCTCTTTTCCCATGTTATCAACTGCTCATTTAATAGTCACACTTGGATGTCTTATAGGTATCTCAAACTTATGATCAAAACAGAATTTACTCCCCTATTTCTGTTTAAGATATCACTGTCTTTCCAGTTACCCAGTTTTTGCAACCTTGGAGTCATCCTCACCTCTTTTTTCTCTCCCATCTTTCTATATCCAATCACTTGCCAGGTCTTGTTGAGTCTGCTTCTACAACATGTCACCTTTCTACTCATGGGCACCATGCTGTCATTTTTCTGTGCTCTAGTACATTGCAGTAGTCCTCTAATTGGTCTCCCTGCTTCTAGGCTCTTCCATCCCCTTTTCAAGGATTTTTATGACTCTTTATTGCTTCTTAGGCAAAATGGAAATTCTTATACTTGACATTTAAGCACCTTCCCAATTTGATTCCAACCTATCCATACAGATTTATTTCTGTATTATTATTCTGTATTATATATTATTTCTCCATTTCATCTCAGATACTGCACATTTGCTATTAACCAAACCTGAGATTTTGTCTTCCACCTGGGGCCTTTGCATAGTGTGTCTCCCCATGCCTGGAATTCTCTACCTTTTAATTCCGACTCATACATGAGACCTTTATGATCCCTCTAGTTACTTCATATTTACTTTGGATGTATTTTGTATTTACATGCGTGTACACACAGAATGGTTTTTTTCATAAGGAAAGTGACTGTTTGTCTTTGTTTCTCTAGCACTTAGCATAACAGCTTGGGCATAGAAGGTGCTTAATCATAAGATCAGAGGTTTAGAGATAGAAGGGACCTTAGTAATCAGGTAGTTCACCCCTTCATTTCGAAGATGAGGAAACTGAAGCCCTGAAAGGATATGACTTGCTCAAAGTCACAAGGCAGTAAGTGACAATGCTGATTGAATTGAAAGTATTAACGAAAGAACTAATGAAAGCACCTGTGAAATTCCCTTTGGATTGGAAAGGATAGGAGTAAAGATTCTTTGACACTAGTAAATGTAAGTAATTGTATTCTTTACCCTTTTAAAGATTTTGTTGGGAATATAGGAATTGGAAACTTGGTGGTATTTTTTTAGGTTTATATGACGACACTGTCAGTTGAACCTTCTTTTCCCTTCATGTCTCCTGAGTTTAAAATTATTATTTTCCTAGACTCCTGTATGTCTACGAACTCATTCGTGAAAGAGAACTGACAGTTTGAAGTTTAATAGGTGACAATCAAAGTGTGCCCCTGCCTGAAAACAGATTAAGTGACAATCATTTTTCCTGATTGGACAGTTCACTTTTAAAGTTCCACTTAACTTCATTAGATATGAATCAGTGAGCCTTATTGCTGAACATCATTAAGGGAGTGGCTTCTCAGTGTTACCTAAATTTTTTTACAATTCAGCTACTTTTAAACATGCATTGAAATTGCCAGTTCTGCTTCTAAAAGCAAAATGATTCCATTCAATCAAGTAAGAACACATTTTTTAAGTTCCTACTCTAAGCCTTGGACGTCTTTAGGCACTGAGGCTAGAGAGATAAAGAATGAAATAGTCTCCACTCACAAGGAGATTGCATTCTAATAGAAGAGACAAGTTCATTTATAAGGAAATACAGAATAAAGACAAAGTAGATAATAATAAACTAGTTTGGGAGAGGAAGCATTAGCATTTGGGTAGATCAGGAAAAGCCTTATGCAGAAGGCTGCTTAAGTTGAATTTTGAAGGTAAAGAGGTAGTGTGTAAGAGGGAGGAGAAAAGAGGGGGTAAATTTCAGCCATGGAGGATGGCCAGCGTAAAGGCATGGAACATGGAAATAGAAGATGGAAAACCTACTGTTGTGTAGAGTGGGGAATAATAATCAATAGCCTGGGAAGAAGTTAGGGTCAGGTTACAAGAGCTTTATGAGCTAAAAAGAGACATTTAAAATGTCTGGCACAAATTATGAGTCCAGCCCCCACGGCCAAAGATATCTCTCATTCAGGAGGGAAGTGCTATTAAGTGCTTAGTACAATGTTGGAATTGAATTCACAGAATCATGACCTTTGTGGTCCACCTTCTACCTAAACAAGAATTCTCTCTATTCAATACCCAACATGTGGTCATCAAGCCTTCTGTTTCAAGACTTATATTGAAGGGAAAAATTTATTATCCTCCAAGACAGTGCATTCCACTTTTGTACAGCTCTAATTGTTAGAAAATTTTTCCTTACATCAAGCTTAAATTTGCATCTTTGCATCTCATTGCTCCTGTTACTCGGGAAGAAGCATAATAGCATGTCCCCTTTTTTATATGGCAATGATCTTCCTAGTTATTTCAAGTCTATTAACCGTTATGGTTGCCCTTCTCTGCATATTCTCTTTAACAGTGTCTTTCTTTAATTATGCTCAGAATTGAACACAATATGCCACATATGTTCTGACTAGGACAGAGTACAAGATTATCACCATACTAGTCATAAATACTATGTGCTCTCTTAATGAAGCCTGAGAATTCAGTTTCCTCATCTGTAAAATGAACTGAAGAAGGAAATGGCAAACCACTTTCGTATCTCTGCCAAGAAAACCACAAATGGGGTCAAGAAGAATCAGGCATGACTGAAAAACAACTGAACAACAGTAAGAATTCAACCAATTAATAAACTATGTGCCAGATACTGTGCTAAGTGCAGGGGATATAAAGACAAAAGACAGTCCTTGCTCTCAAGGACCTCACAGTCTAATCGAGAAGGCAACATGGAAACAACTGTTGTGCAGATAATCTATATATTCAGAATAACTGAAAATAATCAACAGATGGAGGACATTAGAATTAAGGGAAACCAGACAAGGCTTCCTGTAAAAGGTAGGATTTTAGCTGGGGTTTGAAGGAAGCCAGGAAGCAGAGATGGGAGAGAGAGAGGGCATTCCAGGCATGAGGAGACAGCTACTGAAAATGTGTGGAGTTGGAGGATGGGGTGTCTTGTTTGAGGAATAGCAAGAAGGTCAGTGTGACTGGGTCACAGAGTATAAGAAGGTGAGTAAAGTGTAAAAGGACTGGAAAGGTGGGGATTTTGAATGCCAAATAGACAGTTGTGTAATTGATCCTGGATTCCTCATTTGATAGTGAACTGTTAAGAGTTTATTCAGTAGGCAGTGCAGGGTGACATGGTCAGACCTGCAATGTGTCACTTTGACAGCTGAATGGAGGATGGAGTGGGGAGAGACTTGGGGCAATGAGATCAGCCAACACATTGTTGCAGTAGGCATGAGGTAATGAAGTGTAGTAGCAGTGCCAGAGGAGGAAAACTTATGTGAGAGACCCTTAGCAACAGATTGGATATGGGAGTTGAGAGTAAGGAGGTGAGGATCACACCAAGGTTACAACCCTGGGTGACTGGGACAATGGTGGTGCCCTCTGTAGTTCATTAGTTCAGTTTTAGATATACTGGGTTTAAGATGTCTATAGGACATCCAATTTGAAATATCTAAGAGGCAGTTGGAGATTTGAGATCTGATATCAATAGAGAGGTTAGGACAGGATAAATGGCCATGAAAATCATTAGCACAAAGATGATAATTGAATTCATGGGAGCTCATGAGATTACCAAGTGAAATAATAGAGGGAGAAGAGAAAGGGGCCCGGACAGAGCATATTGAGGTACCATAGGTGTCCATTGTGCACATAGAAGTGAAACCAAGCCATGACCTGAAAGAAGATCCAACAAAGGAGAATGAGAAGTCGTCAGATAGGAAGAGAACCAGCAGAGAATGATGTCATGAAAACCTAGAGTATCAAGGAGATAAAGGTAATTAACAGTAGCAAAAGTGGTAGAAAAGTCTGTAAGAATGAAGACTGAGAAAAGGTCATTGGTTTGACGATTAAGAGATACTTGGTAATCTTGGAGAGAATTTCAATTGAATGATGAAATTGGAAGGCAGATTGTAAAGAGTTAAGAGAGAGGGAGGACAGGACAAGACAAGACATGAAGGCACTTATTGTGGATGGTCTTGCTTCTCAAGGAGTTTAACCACCGATGGGAGGAGAGATGTAGTATGACAGCTAACTTGGATGGATGGATCAAATGAGTGGTTTTTGAGGGTGGTGGAGAAATGGAGATATATATAGACAGAGAAGCAGCCAGTAGACAGAGAAAAATTGAAGATAAGTGAAAGAATTGGGGGTGCTAGACAAGTCAATCTGCTGGAGAAGATAGAATGGAATGGAACCACTTGTGCATGTAGAACGCTTTGCTTTGGTAAGGAAAAGAGAAAGAGTTGAAGGAAATAGAGGCAGAATGCATATGAATAATATGAGGAGGAGAGAAGTAGCCACTCTTGGCAGATGACCGCATTTCAGTGAAATATAAGGCAGGATTCTCAACAGAGGGTGAGGCAAGGGGGATACATGAAAAATTTGAGGAGGGATGAAAAGGTTTGGAAGAACAGGTTTGGTGAATGGAATAGGGAAGCCAATGAGAGCTCAGTTGAGGGTGTGTAAAATAAATGCATGGTGGATCCAGTCAGCACAGTTTTCTCCAGCATCATTTAGTGGAATATGTCTAAGAGTAAAAGCAGTGGATGGTGGGAGTGATCTCAAGTTGAAGGTTGGCAAGGCAAATAGAGTGACATTATAAGGGGGCAAAGGACTAGATTTCAACTGATTCACCAAGTGACCAAGATTGGGAAACAAGAAGAGTGTAGTCATGTAGGGATGGTGGCCCAGGAAAGAATTGAGCATTCATGGGATGGAGATCATGGTGGGAATGAAGAACAGGATTTAGGGTTAGAAGGCAATGAGTGAGAAATGGAATGATGATAGATTGTGGTCAGATGTGGCCCATTTATTTGTGTATTTTTGAGGTGGTATGGAAGAGTAGCTCATATGAAATGAGTATCTTGAGGAATTATGCAGTTAGGGTGTTTGAAGAATGTATCATTATTTATGTTGACATCCTCTAATATGAAGGCAGGAGTTAGGGAGGAAAGAAAGACTGTACTGAAATAGTGAGGAAAGGAGAATGTCCTGGAGATTGGTAGAAAACAGCTATCAGAATTTTGATCGAATGGCAGATTAAATTGAGTAGACGTTAGAAGAGGAGAGGTCACTAAGTAAAAGTGATAGAAGGAGAAGCTGGAATGATAGTGGGGAATAAGGAGTATTCCAACTCTCCAACCTTGACCAGTGAGTTGAGGGGGATGAGTGAAAGTGTAGCCAGTGCTATGTGTCATCAGGAAGAGTCCAGGTTCTCAATGAGAGACAGAAAATGGAAGGAGTGAAGAAGGAAAAGATTTAAAATGAAAGTAAATTTGTTACTTATGGAGCAAGCATTCTAGAGAGCACAATGGAAAGGGAGGGGACATAACTATAGAGTGGCATTTTGTGGGGAATGAGAATAAGGGATTGGACAATGGGAAAAGAGAAATTGAGGATTGAATGATAAACTGCATAGGGTACACAGATTGTATTAGCTTTCTTGGCTACCATATGAAGTAGAATGGAGTGGAATGAAAAAACATTTGTTAAATCCTTTCTATGGGTATAGAACTGTGTTAAATGCTGAAAATAAAAACAGAAAATTAGGACAACCTTGACTTGTAAAAGAGCTCATGGTTTAATTGGGAAAGAAAACAAATAGAGGAAGGCCCATGCTCACAGCAGATGGAAAGGCCAGGTGTAATACTTAGCAACACAGATGGCAAGGTCCCAAGGATGTTGGAAACTAATGACAAATCATATGGCCTCCTACCAAGAAGATAATGGGTCCAGTGGTTAGAGTAGAGTGGGATACCTTCAAAAGTTAGCATCCAACTGACAATAAGTGTCCTGTGCGTGGTAGGAATTGGTTCACATATCAGCAAAAGTTGCTTGGGATAGCAGGAGGGACATCACTCCTAACTGGACTAGCAGGTGGTTTATGCTCGGGCATGAGAAAGGGAAAGGTTTCTGACCTATGTGACATTGTTAACACATT